>CM062603.1:20665401-21865401 GCA_031470985.1 Agastache rugosa | reverse complement strand
AGCTGGACAAACTCTGCAAGGCAAATCTCAGTTTTTTTTTTCCTTTCAAATTTATAAAAAAAAATTCACTCCTCTGAAGAGAAAAGAGAGGAGTGAACTGCAATCAAAAGCTCATATATTCATCAGAAATCACCATTAAAAGCATCACTTAAATCTAGTAAGAATCAAGATTCAATTTTTACAGAGAATCCAAAGAAGTTTTAGGTGTGAATTGGCGGTGGGATTTGCTGAATATGAGTTGGCTTTATAATTTTCTTGATTTTGGGGGAAAAGATTTGTCGCAGTTCTTTGTCTAGAAGAAGATGTTTCTAACAAGAAAGGGCAGATGATGACTGATACTAATATTATAGTACTCCGTTTCAATTTCAAAGTTGGATTTTGAATTTAAGGCATTTGTATTTTATATATTCAACAGCAAAACCTTAGTACTTCCTAATTTTCTAACCTGTGGCGTTTTGACTTGTACAAAGTTGGGGTCTTGACTTAGCCTTATTTTCTCAGTTGACTTGTCTTAATTTTTGCATTTTTATTTTAATTTTCTATTCTAAGATGTAGGACATCCTTGCAAATATGTAACACTTATTATTAAATTATACTCTCTTCGTCCCATTAAACTTGTTATGTTATTGTTCAGTACAGTTATTAAAGAGAAGTGTAAAAAATAAAAAGTGTGTAGCTCCCACCACTTTTGAAGAGTTAATTTTATTTTTTTTTGGAACAATACAAGTTAAATGGAATAGCCCAAAAAGAAAAAGGAGACAAATTGAGTGGGATGGAGGATGTATATGATTATAGACTTACGTTTTAAATGCTTATAGAGCAAACCGTACATTTTAATAAATTTTGGCGTTTGAATATAATTAATACACTATTTATAAAATTGTTAGTGAAAAAGTGGATCCAATCCGATACATCTCACTCAAGATTATTGGTTATGACTTATGATCCCTATTCACTATTGAGCTTGCCAAACGCAATTTATTTTTCTATTTTTTAAATGACATTTTCTTTTGTGCATATTGTGTTATGATTTATTTGTTCAAGTATATATCAAATATTTAACACTGCATAAAAGTAAGTACATATATAAGAATTGCAAAATCTCTCTCTCTCCCCCTCCCTTTATACGGAGAAGTGATATGTTAGTCACATTCCGTAAACATCTTTCATGAGCATTACTCTCATTTTGTCCACATTAACATTATTTTATTTAATTTTTTATATTGTGTTTTATTCTAATACCTTAGAATTTGTTATTGAGATCATTATATTTATAAATTACATAAATATCAAAGCTTGATTTGTTACTTTTTTATTTAACTTCAAATATATGAATAAATAAAACAAATCGATTGTTGGTTCTTATGTAATTTATAAATTTAATGATCTCAATAACAATTTATAAGATATTAGAATAAAACACAATATAAGAAATTAAATAGAACAATTAATGAGGCCAAAACAAGAGTGGTATTCACGAACGGTGACTAGCATGTCACTTCTATTATATGAGATAGTTGTCGTACTTATTTGGGATAACATTATGAGTAATATATTCAACATAAAATGTGTGAAATTTAAACTCTAATTTCTCAGTTTCAAATATTTTTTAGAAACTCATGATGGTAGTAGCCATATTACCGAATATTTCATATTTTCACCTAAATTTAAACCTACTCCCTCCGTCCCAATCATATAGGCTGATTGGAGTTTTGCACTAGGATTAAGAAATTATTGGAAATACAAATTATACAAGCAAACTTCCTTCTATGACCTTATTTATTGTTTGATTATGAGTCAATCCAAGAATTGAATAAGGATAAATTAGTAAATGAGTTAAAAAAACATTACTTTTTATAGAAACTGACCTATATATTTGGGACATCCGAAAAAGGAAAACAAGCCTATATGATTAGGAGGGAGGGAGTATAATTTTTTTTCTATTTTTTAAAATTAATTACGGAGTATTGAATTTTGTTCGTATGCATATGAAAATCACAATTGTCGGTTCCGACAAGTGGAAAAACAAGAGTAATTGTGCATGCCCCATTTATTATTAATTACATTCCTACCATTAACGTGTCACAAAAATGGAATAATTTCCATAATATTAATTAATACGGAAATTATTTTGCAGTTTTAAAGTAAGAAAAGATAGTAGCAAATGGGCTTAAAGATCTACAGCTAAGAGATGTCGCACTTTTGCATGTGATCTGAAATTTATTTTAAGAGTCAAAACGCGTCGACCACGACTCCTTTTTCGTCTCAATAACCAATCATGCAAAAAATAAATAGTGCACCTTTATTTTATTTTTCTGAATTTTTGGTGTCAAATTCCTCATCAATCAACGCCAGATATGCCATTGGATAAAGACGAATTATATCGACAATTATTATTAAAAAAAAGTCCAAAAATTTACAAGTATCTAACGAACAAAGTTACTTTTGTGTATTATTTATTGATCTTATTTGTTGTTTTTTATTTGAAGAATTTGCTCTTATTTGTTGATGCATTTGTTCATTTGTTTTTCAGAGTATTTTGGAGATAAAATGGAAACGTTTGAAAGAAAAACCTATTATAACTTTATAAGTCCATGTAGACACTTGTGAATTTTGAAAATAAAGCTAGTGATTGTTACATTTTGTGCAAAAACTTTGATATACATATGGATGAAATATGAAAAAACTATTTATAGTGTAAAAATATGAAAATAAATTCTTTTATATAAAGTAATATTTCTTTTATGATAATGTCTTTTTATGTACAAATGATATTTCTTTTTATTAAAATCGTTGATGGTCCCTGAGCTAGGTATTTGTTGTAGAGGGGGGTGAATATACCAAATAGATTTCTGAAAACTTTTTTCTAGTTTAAATAACAGAGTTGGTGATCTCAGTTATTAATCCAGCTGAGGAGGGTTAGCTGGACAAATAACTCAGCTGGCGGTGCGGAATGTGGTGGTTTGAAAACTTAGCTCGGTTGGTTAGAAAAACTCAGCTTGAAAAGATTAACTTTATGTTTTCAGTTTAGTCAAGTTGTGCAACTTTCAGAAATACACAGCTGTCTTTGTGGAGCAGCTGTGTATGCAGTTTTAGATCAAATATGCAATGAGATAATAAAGTTAGTACTAAAACTGAATTTAAAGAGAAAGAAAAGAGCACGAGATTTTTACGTGGTTAGGAGTAACACCTCCTACGTCCACGACCAGGTTCACTGGTAATTCACTACCACTTGGTTTCCAAGTACCAAGTAACTTCACAACTCTAACCCGAGCTGTGTTCCAACAGTTTGCGGGCACTGTCAAGCCTAACCTTTCAGTTTACGGGTACTAAAAAAACCTTACAAACACTTGAATTTCCCGCTTCAAGCAAGCGTTACCTTGACCTAACCTTTCTGGGTAAAGAGGGGTTTGGTTTGAGGTTCCAACTGTGAACGAGTTCTTACAATTAAGAACTTTAGAGTATGATGAACTCGTTCGAAATCTAGGCTTAAGATATACAAAGATTTTGGCCTAGGGATCAGACGAAAAACTAAGCAGTTTCTGAACTAGAAACACTTTAAGATAAAGTGTTCTTTGAACTATGTAGAACTTCCAGAGAGCTTTTGAAAGATTGAGGATTTCAGAGAATGAAAGCTTGTAGAGAGTTTTTCGTGTTTGATCCTGAGGTTGAAGACGGGTTTATATATGTAGATATTCAAGACTAGCCGTTGGAGGAGCCGTTTGAATCTTACCTACTCTCCTTAAATTCGATATCTGCCGTTGGGCGAATCTGCACCTGTCTTCATTTGTGTCACATCCTAGGTCCTGAAGTCTAGGATGCTGATTCGGCAATCCCTCATTGGTCGAGGCATGTTGACTTCCTCTGACGCCGGGATCTTCTGCCTTTGGAGCTGGCTTCTGAATTCAGAGCTGGATTGTGCAAACTGACTTGAAGTGATGTCTTCAGAGTTAGTTCCTTTTATTCATCTGTTGGACCGATTTGTATTTTGAACTCGGTTCGAATTCTCTTGACTTGATCATGCTCTGAAAGACACAGTGAAGGTTGACTCTGCCGTAGACACGAATTTGGATCGTCTCGTCGTCTTCTCGCTTCGAACACCTGTAAACCTAGAAAATCTAGAGCTCAAACAGGTGAGCTGGACAACATTACTTAGGATGAAGCGATCATCTATTCGGTTGGAGAATCAATTGGGTTTTGGTATTAAATCAAAACTTTATAATTTTCCCAACAATTTCCCCCTTTTTGATGATGCCAAAACCTAACTGAGACAACTTATGACGCCGAAAAACTTGTGTTTTATTAATGTAAGAAAATACATCATAAAACAGGAAAAAGAAAGAAAAAAAAATTCTTCAATTCTTCAGTCTTCAATCCCAGTTGGCTGGGTCTTCTCTTCTGCATCCAGTCTTCTTTCTTTTGACTTGTTTCTTCTCCAGCTAGTTCCTCTAGCTCAGCAGTTTGCCTCTTCTTTGTCTCATTCTCTTCCCCCTTACTTCCCCCTTTTTGGCATGATCAATCAAGGTGGGAGAGATACAACATCAGCTGTTGCGATGTTTTAGTTTGGCGAAACTGTGGTTTTCAGCTCTGAGCAGCGAGGTCTGGAGTCTCGGTGGCTCAGCTGTTGCATTAGCTGGCTCTTCTTCAATAGCATAAGCCTCAGCTGTGATTGCAGACACAGCGTCCTTGGCCTGTTTCAGCTGTGGCGGCCCAGCTGAGTGTTTGGAGGTATGAGTTGGTACTAGAGATGACATCTTCTGAGTAGGGCACAACTTCATACCTTGCAATTTTGCTTCTTCAGACTTCATTTGATTGAATGAGAAAGTCTGATTCAGCACTTGAGGAACTTTAGTATTCTCCTTCCACTTCGAAGTGGTGGGTATTGGGTTCAGCTCATATCATCATCCAGCTGCAAGTGATCATCGGCTGGATGATGTTTTCCATTTGAGCATGGTGCAGGGGCTTGAGCTCCAACTTTCATCTGAAGATCTCAAAGCTGGTGTCCCTGTTGAGCTGAAGGAAATTGAAGAGAGGTCGGTTGAAGTATTCCATCTGTCGTGGGGTTTAAGCTTGGTTGATCAGCTGGAATACGTCGTTGTAGTGTTGATGATGACGATGTTCATGCTGGCACATGAACTTCTTCTCCACCGTAAGAAACCACTGTTTGTGGACCTCCTGCTCCTCGGAGAGTATTTACGAATTCTCTCTTAATGTCAGCTGGCTTCTTGGCTGACTGACTGAGCACCTTTGACTTGAGTCTTCTGTTTGAAGACGGTGCTTCAGCATGTTTTGTCTCCTCAAGTTGTTTCCGATTCCCAGCTGGGAAGGAAATAGATGCATGCTGCTTTGTCTCCTGCATCTTTTTCTGTGCCTCCTGTGGCGGAGCAAGAGCTTTGACACTACTGCTCTTGAAGACTCCGGCTTTATCAACATCTGGTCCAGTTCTGTTGACGTTGATTTTTGCATCCCAGGGAGTTGTATGTCCCGTTCTTTCTTTAATTTTGAGAGAAACAGTGGGGCGGATGAGGTCTTTTTCCTTTGACATTCCCAGGAAGATATCTGCACCTTCCTGGTGAATGACGTTCTTGAGCTTTGCAGTCTCCCACTGCGTTGGACCGGATCTGTCGATGGGCTTCATCTTCTCCTGGAACTCCGTCTTCTTGAGGTTCCCGAGAGTTAAGCAACTCTTATCTTGAAGCTTTGACAGATTCTTCAAGTTTGATCGGCTTCGGGAGATATCTTTCTAGATTTCATGTTCTTCTTCTGTAACTTTTGTTAGTAGAAACAAATAATACCAATTGATGGAAATAAGAAAGAATGCCGAAAAACTTTTTAGGGTTGATGCAATGTTTTATGTATCTCTTCTAGCATATTTATATAACTTTCTTGATGAATGGACGATCAAGATTTATCGATTGATAAGAAGATCTACGACTGGGAGAGATTCTCGCGTCATGTCAATTTCTTGTTCAGAAATTACGAGATAATGCGTGAGAGATGACGGTTGGGGCACTTTGACTTTTGCCTCGAAACTCCCATGATTCAGTTCTTTGCAGACTTTTACTTAAATTTGATTAGATATGACAAGATATGATTTGACTGATAACAGATTGAATAGGTGTAGTTAATGTTGTTGCAAACCTCTCAGCTGATCATTGTAGTCAGCTGATACCTCGGTTGAGTGGTTGTGCTGAGTGAACGTTGTTCCAGCTGGTTCCCCCTCAGCTGAATAATCCTTCAACTTTGGCGTCTGGTTGAGCTTGATTCTTTTTCAGCTGATACCAGTGATGTCGGTTTTGAATTCCAGCTGTCTACTTCCATTCAGCTGGGTCTGCTTCCATTCAGCTGGGTGAAGCATCGTCTGGGTTGAGTAATCCAAGTAATCCGCACAACATTTTGAATCTTGCTTCTATCAGCGGCTTTGTGAGTATATCAGCCCGCTGCATGTCTGTGTGAATTTTCTCAACAATCACATCCTTCTTTTCCACGTGATCTCTGATGAAGTGATGGCGTACGTCCACATGCTTGCATCTTGTGTGATGTACTGGATTCTCTGATATAGCAATCGCACTTGAGCTATCATAGAAAATCAGAATTTGTCCAGTTTTCACTTCATAGTCATCCAGCTGATGTTTCAGCCAGAGAATTTGTGAGCAGCAGCTTCCAGCGGCCATATATCCTGCTTCAGTTGTGGAAGTTGCGACTCACGTTTGCTTCTTTGAAAACCATGAAATCAACTTACTTCCTAGGAACTGACAAGTTCCTGAAGTTGATTTTCTGTCCAACCGATCTCCAAGTCCGAGTCCGAATATCCGACCGTAGATTGTCTTCAGCTGGGTACCACAGCCCAACATTCTGAGTTCCTTTGAGATATTTGAGAATGTTCTTGTCTGCTTGCATATGTGTTTCCTTTGGATCAACTTGAAATCTGGCACACACTCCGACTGCGAAAGAGATGTCTGGATGACTCGCGGTTAGATACAGCAGGGAACCTATTATCCCTCTGTATTTGCTGGAATCGACTGTCTTCCCTTCAGTTCCTAGTTCAATCTTCCAGTTGGTGTTCATCGGAATCTTTACAGTTCTGCTGGATTGAACTCCATACTTGGCGATCAAGTCTTTCACGTACTTGGATTGATTTATAAAAATCCATTCTTCTGATTGCTTGACTTGAAGTCCTAGGAAGAAACTCATTTCTCCCATCATGGACATTTGGAACTGTTCTGACATCATCTCTCCAAATCTTTGGCATAAGAATATTGATCTTGATCCGAAGATGATGTCATCTACATAGATTTGAACAACCAGGATGTCTTCTCCTGACTTGATGGTGAAGAGAGTTCTGTCTACTGAACCCTTCTTGAATCCTTTGGATACAAGGAAATTTGACATAGTGTCATACCAAGCTCGAGGTGCTTGCTTCAATCCATAGAGCGTCTTCTTTAATTTGTAGACTTTATTTCCTTCTACTTCAAATCCTGGAGGTTGTTAAACGTAGACATCTTCTTTGATTTCTCCATTTAAGAATGCACACTTCACATCCATTTGATAGACCTTGAATTTGTGATGTGCTGCATAGGCGAGAAAGAGTCTGATTGCTTCCCATCGCGCTACTGGAGCAAATGATTCTTCGAAGTCAATTCCTTCCTGCTGTGTGTAGCCCTTGGCAACCAGTCGAGCTTTGTTTCTGATGATGACTCCCAGGGTATCCAGTTTGTTCTTGAATATCCATTTGAGTCCTATGACTTTGACTCCTTCAGGTCTGTCGATCAATTCCCAGACACAATTTCTGAGGAATTAGTTCAGCTCTTCTTGCATGGCGTTAGTCTAAGGCACGCTCTTTAAAGCTTCGAGAATTGATTGAGGCTCCGAAACTTGAGCTACATAACACGCCATTAGAGCTGTATCTTCATCATAGACCGTCAGTTCTAGCTCTACTGAGAGTTGAGCTGTGTCAGCTGCTTCTTGATAATCCGATGAGGCTTGAGCAGCTGAGCTTTTGGTTTTGACTTAGTCAGATGGTTCTCCAATGATTGCTGATGATGGATGATTTTCAATCCATCTTCTCCTTTTACGAATTTCTTCTTCCAGCTGATTGATGCTAGAAGTGGCAAGATTTCATCTGGCTTGGAGTTGCTCTGGAGTTAAGTCTTGAGAGATTGATTCTCCTTGAGTTGGATTATGAAGTGACTTCTGTAGAAGCTCTGCTTGAGATGGAGCTGGGGATTCAGCTGTGTCTGGATTTCCAGCTGATGGTATTTCCCCTTGATTTGGCGTTGGAGGTTCTTCTTGAATTCCAGTTGGTGAAGCTTCCCGATTGACTTGAAGTTCCCCCTATGGCTCATCATCCCAAATTAATGGTTCGGCCAAATTCCTGATTTGATTTTCTTGAGCTCTTGTCTGAATCTGTCTTGAAGATTCTCCTTCGTTTCTTCATTTGATAGAGTCTCTTATATTCGAATGATGACTCGTCAAAGGTAACATGTGGAGTTACTTCGACTGTTTGAGTCATTCTATTAAAGACTCTATATGCTTTACTCACAGCAGAATAACCAAGGAATACTCCTCGGTCTGTCTTCGCGTCGAACGTCTTCAGCTGTATCTTTCCGTTGTTTAGGATATGACATTTGGATCCGAAGACCTTGAAATATCCAATATATGGTATCATGTTGTTCCAAAGCTCATACGGCGTCTTTCCTTGCCTTGATGTGAGTAGGGAGCGATTCTGAGTGAAGCAAGCTGTGTTGATTGCTTCGGCCCAGAACTTCTTTGGAATGGCAGAGCTGGCTAGCATTGAGGTAGCCGCTTCTTTGAGTGTTCTATTTCTTCTCTCAGGTACACCATTCTGCTGAGGTGTGCATGCTGCTGAGGTTTGATGTTGAACTCCGTTCTTCTCGCAGTATTCATAAATAGTTTCATTTAGAAACTCCGTTCCTCGATCTGATCTAATTGACAATATCTTGCACTCCTTCTGAGTTGACAGTCTTTCCAGCAGGATAGGCAGCTTAGTCCTTGTTTCGCTCTTCTGGTACAGGAATGACACCCATGTGAATCTTGAGAAGTCATCCACTACGACCAGAGTATATTTTCTGCCATTGAAGCTTGCTGGAGTAACTGGACCAAACAGATCCATGTGAAGGAGTTGGAGTACTCGATCATTTGACTGAACTGGCTTGAGAGAATGAAATTCTTGCCTGCTTTCCTTGTTGACACGCGCTGCACATATGACTTTTGTCATATACTTGATCTGGAATTCCATTAGTGAGCTGGTTCCTGGCCAGTTTATTGATTGTCTTGAAGTTGAGATGATTCGCCATACGTGCCATGTACTACCGACTTCATTGCTACTTTTCGATACAAGACAAGTCTCCGGAGGGCTGCTGTTCCAGTCAGCAAAATACATATTTCCTTCTCTTTTCCCTCTTAGGAGTTTCCTGTACTTCACTGTGCATCCCTGTGCATCAAACTTGACAGAAAAACCGTTGTCGCAGAATTGGCTAATGGAAATCAAGTTGTGCTGCAATCCTTGTACATAAGAAACATTTGGGATTATAACATTTCTAGTTTTAAATGTACCATAACCTTTGGTTAGGCCTTTGGAGTTGTCACCAAATGTTACTTGAGGGCCTGGACGCTCTATATACTCATGGAGTAGGTGCTTTAAGTGCGTCATGTACTTGGAGCATCCACTGTCCAAGTACCATAGCGTTCTTATTGACTCCTCAATGATGCGTCGTTCCCTTGCAACCTATACAAAAGATCAAAGTTTAGGTACCCAGTTTTAATTGGGTCCTTGAGGGTTAGACAGAGATCCTTTAATGACCCAGATCTGCTTGATGACTCGAATTGGGTCATTTGATCTGACAATTCTTCCAGCTGAGTCGATATACACATTCTTTATGTTCTTCGATTGTTGCTGGCGGGGTCTTGATCTCAGTGTCTTCCTGACTTGATGTCTTGGTCTTCTTTGGTATCCAGCTGAGACGTTCCTTTGTCTCTGCTGTCTCTTGTGATACTTCAGTTGAAAATGGTTCTCCAGCTGGTAATCATATGAGTGATATCCAACTGGGTATCTTTGATATCTCGGTTGATATCTTTCAACGTGTTGTTGTTGTTGCTGGTATCTGTAATGTCCAGCTTGTTGTCTTTGTTGAGGTTGAGCATGTTGTTGTCTTATTTGAGCTTGAGGTTGTCTCACAGCTGGCCTTTTTGATGCCTGTTGTGTCATTGACGGAGCTTGAGGATGTCTCACAGCTGGTCTTCCTGACGCCTGCTGTGTCCTCAACGGTTGATGCTGAGTTGCTGGGATTGGATGTTCTTTTGCTCGTACAAACATTACCTTTGTTCCACTCGTGGAGGCAATATTTGAGGCGTCCTTTGATTCATGGTATCCCAGTCCCGCTTTGAGTGCTGCTGGACGTTGTGCACCTATGATCTCATCCATTGTTGATGTGGCTTTGATGAGAGCTACTATCTTCTTAGATAGTACTTCTTTGGTGTTTTTCAGCTCAAGGATCTCAGCTGACTTCTTTTCTGATTCAGCTGTGACCTTTTCCAAATCTTCCATCAGCTGTTTCTTCTCATAGTAGAAGTCCTTCATCAGCTGATCTTGTTTCACTATTTTGTCTTTTAGTGAAACAACTTCCTCGTGAAGCTGTGTTGTATCAGCTGCTTCTGATACCTTTTTTCTTTTCCAGTTCCGCTTTCAGCTCAACATTCTCACACATTATGATGTCAAGGATCTCTTGAAGCTCCTTGGAGTCGTTCATTACTTTCTCTACTAGACTCCAGTCAGGTAGCCCTGATTCTAAAACCTGTGTAGAGTGTTCGTGTGATGGTGAGAGGTTAGATAGATTTTGGGTTCGAGACATTACCTCATCTTCATCAATGTCGTCTGTTTGTCCCATGAAGCACGTATCCCAATCAGGTTCATCGTGGGCCATCAGTGCTTCTTCTTCCGAGTCTGAAAATGGCATGTTGTCATCCATTTTGTTGCACTCTGATTCCTCATCGGCGATGTAAGCTCTCTTTCTGTCAGCTGCCTTAGCTTTCAGTTGGTCTTTATCTTTCTTGGACAGCTTTGGACAATCTAGCCGGTAGTGTCCTGGTTCCTTGCAGTTGAAGCAACCTTCTTTTGTTCGTTTGTCAGCTGACTTCTCATCGATTTCTTTGCGTACTTGTCTCTGTAAGTTCTTGCGAACTTCTTGTATTTGCCCTTGCTGGTATTGAGTCTGTTGTAATTTTTGACCAGCATGGCTATTTCTTCAAGTAGCTCTTCCTTGCTCATGTCCTTCTTGTCCTTCTTCGATGACTCAGCTGACTGCTTGTATGCGGATTTTTCAGAGTTGGCTCTGAACACAATCTCCTTTGGCGCAGGTGTCAGCTCTCCATCATTTTGATTGCTTGAAGATTCTTTCATGGTAATCTTCAAGTTATATTCGTTGGCTTTGAGCAGAGAGAATAGTCTTTCAGTTGAAAGACCACCTAAGTCACTTCGACTTTGGTGTACCACCTTATATATGTTCCATTCAGCTGTGAGCGCTGAAAGAACTATTAGATTTTTTTCTCGCTGGGTGTATTTCCCAGTTCGGATGGTTTCTATTTCCACCACTATATTGGAGAATCTGAGTTTCATCCCTTCGATGGACTCGTTGACCAGCTGCTTGAAATTATCAAACTTCTGGCATGCAATAGTGAATTTATTTTCCTTTATCTCCTCCGACCCTTCGCATAGCTTTGCTAGGGTTTTCCACATCTCCTTTGCGGTTTCACAGTTGATGATTTTGCTGAGGTAGGCGTTGGAGACCGTTGAAGATATGGTGTTCCTCGCGAAGCTGTCTAGTCCAGCCTGCTTCATTTCTTCTGAGGTATGCTCACTCTTGGGCTTGTGAATGAGCTGATATGTTGGTTGACCACCATCTTGAGTTGGAACAAGCTCGTTCCCTTGTTTGAATATTATGATGGGTCCGTCTGTGATGACGTCCCACATCATATCATGATGTGCACAGAGAAAGCTCTTCAGTCTGAACTTCCATATTGCATAATCGTCGACCGGGAAGGTGGGAAGATTCCTGTTAAGATAAGAATCCATGAAGATATGCACAGTATGTAATATTATGAGTTTTTCACAAAGAGAATCTGTTCAGATGACCACTGATAGATTGTCAAGAGAGATCTCTTGATACAGAAACATCGGTCTGTTGAACCACTGCTCTGATACCAATTGATGGTCCCTGAGCTAGGTATTTGGTGTAGAGGGGGGGTGAATACACCAAATAGATTTCTGAAAACTTTTTTCTAGTTTAAATAACAGAGTTGGTGATCTCAGTTATTAATCCAGCTGAGGAGGGTTAGCTGGACAAATAACTCAGCTGGCGGTGCGGAATGTGGTGGTTTGAAAACTTAGCTCGGTTGGTTAGAAAAACTCAGCTTGAAAAGATTAACTTTATGTTTTCAGTTTAGTCAAGTTGTGCAACTTTCAGAAATACACAGCTGTCTTTGTGGAGCAGCTGTGTATGCAGTTTTAGATCAAATATGCAATGAGATGATAAAGTTAGTACTAAAACTGAATTTAAAGAGAAAGAAAAGAGCACGAGATTTTTACGTGGTTCGGAGTAATATCTCCTACGTCCACGACCAGGTTCACTGGTAATTCACTACCACTTGGTTTCCAAGTACCAAGTAACTTCACAACTCTAACCCGAGCTGTGTTCCAACAGTTTGCGGGCACTGTCAAGCCTAACCTTTCAGTTTACGGGTACTGAAAAAACCTTACAAACACTTGAATTTCCCGCTTCAAGCAAGCGTTACCTTGACCTAACATTTCTGGGTAAAGAGGGGTTTGGTTTGAGGTTCCAACTGTGAACGAGTTCTTACAATTAAGAACTTTAGAGTATGATGAACTCGTTCGAAATCTAGGCTTAAGATATACAAAGATTTTGGCCTAGGGATCAGACGAAAAACTAAGCAGTTTCTGAACTAGAAACACTTTAAGATAAAGTGTTCTTTGAACTATGTAGAACTTCTAGAGAGCTTTTGAAAGATTGAGGATTTCAGAGAATGAAAGCTTGTAGAGAGTTTTTCGTGTTTGATCCTGAGGTTGAAGACGGGTTTATATAGGTAGAGATTCAAGACTAGCTGTTGAAGGAGCGATTTGAATCTTACCTACTCTCCTTAAATTCGATATCTGCCGTTGGGCGAATCTGCACCTGTCTTCATTTGTGTCACATCTTTGGTCCTGAAGTCTAGGATGCTGATTCGTCAATCCCTCATTGGTCGAGGCATGTTGACTTCCTCTGACGCCGGGATCTTCTGCCTTTGGAGCTGGCTTCTGAATTCAGAGCTGGATTGTGCAAACTGACTTGAAGTGATGTCTTCAGAGTTAGTTCCTTTTGTTCTGTACAGCTGGACCAGCTGTGTTTTGAACTCAGCTCGAATTCTCTTCAGCTTGATCATGCTCTGCTGAAAGACGCAGCTGAAGGTTGACTCATGCTGTAGACACAGCTGGATCGTCTGCTGTCTTCTGCTTCCTGTTGTAGGCACAGCTGGATCGTCTGCTGTCTTCTGCTTCCTGAACCTGTAAACCTAGAAAATCTAGAGCTCAAACAGGTGAGCTGGACAACACTACTTAGGATGAAGCGATCATCTATTCGGTTGGAGAATCAGTTGGGTTTTGGTATTAAATCAAAACTTTATAATTTTCCCAACAATCGTAAATCACAAAGATCGATGTTCAAGATTAGTTCATATACTATAGATGTTTGTCTACGATCAACTTTCTTGTATTTTTCTACAAAAAAAATAATAATAACTGATCATCCCACATTGATTGTGTTGTGTGTTGTGTTGTGTGTGGTTTTTTTTCCAGATAGTTTTTGAGGCGGACTCTCATACAACCGGTCTTACATGAGACCGGATCCGGGTTGACCCGACCCGGTCAAATAGGGTCAACTCGGTACAGTTGACTTTTTCTTTTTTTTTTAATTCGATTTTTAAAAAAATTTTCTTCTCCGTCTTCGGCTCCGATTTTAATTCATAGATAATGATTGTGGCAACATTAATGTTTTTTAGCTCGCTCGACTCCTTAAAAAAAAGAATAAAAAATGAAAAAAATTATTAAAAAAACTGGAAAAAAAAGAATAAAAAAATCGAAAAAAAAAGTCAGGCGCGTGTCACACGCGCCTATTAAAAAAAATGTCAGGCGCATGTATCGAATGTGCCTGACTTAACGGTCGATAGCGGATGCGTGTATTATACGCGTTCGCGCGCGTGGGTTCGATCGTACCGTACGACCGGTCATACCTAAGTCTTTGTCATAGACTCATAGTTTTTTGGTTTTGACAGTTTGTTTAGTAAGTGTGTATTTCTAAAAAAAAATGGGATTTGTTAAGATTTTTTGGGGACATAACCCATTACTAAAAAAGTCCAATTCTACAACTTTAAAGTATGAGGCTTGAAAGTTTTTATGAGGCTCTCATAATAGGGCTCTAGTAAAAGCCCAAATTTCTAGCTCAATAGTATGACGACACCACATTGTAATTGGGAGTTGATTCTAGTCAGTAGTTTACTAGCCTTGCATCTAATTTAGCATCTAATAAAAAAAATTATATATTTCCCTTATAAATTATAATTATAATACTGAATCATATATAGAAAGTTTCGTCTATCATTGTTCCACGTGAATCATATATACACGTTACAATTAATAAATACTTGTCCTTATGTCGAAATAGGAGAATCAAATGCTTAAAAGCTTCTCTCTTTCAAAAGCATTAACCTAGTTAGAGCAGAAACATCAGTGGGCGGAAGGAGGGTGGACGCGGGGTGGGCGACCAGGCGGGGGTAGGTGGCATGGTGTCGGGGCGGGCTTGCTGGGCGGGAGGGCCATGTGACGGAACTTTATTGGGCAACGGTTTTTTAAAATAATAGGTGTGCCCACCACCATTTGTGTCCATCAATGTGGGCAAAAATTTTGTGTCCATCCTACCCCACCAATACATCACAAATACTAATTAAATATTGGTGGACACAACTTTTTTGTGCCCACCAATGTGAGTGCTCTTAGTAGTAGGGATATACACCAATTGAATGGAGTTCTGTATATTATTATTTATTCATACTTAACTATTCATTTATTTTATATTAGACAAACTGACAAATCCATAAAGTGTGAACTTGTTTTTTAAAGCGGAAGTGATGAAGTTTTCAGAGGAGTGTAATGGTGGTGTCTACCAGTTAATTTTTTTAATTTGCGAAACAAATTTTTAAATATGAGTTTTCATATCTTGAAGATAATAAATTGTACTCCCTCCGTCCCATTATTGTTGGCACGTTTCTTTTGGGCACGGGTATTAAGGAGAAGGGTGTTTAAAGGGTAAAAAGATAGAAAGTGGTGGAGCCCACAACTTTTTGTGAAAGAAGGATATTTCCCAAAAAGGAAACATGCCAACTTTTATGGGACGGCCCAAAAAGGAATACAGACCAACAATAATGGGACGGAGGGAGTATGAGATACTCTCATTGTGAGACAAGTTAAAAATTCAAATTCAAATGTTCAAATTTCTGATTCGTTTCATCACAGTACATATATATCTCACCGTGAGAGTCTCACGTGAGTGATACTTCCCTAATTTTGAATCTGTGCAGGAATTAATTTCCAATATATTGAAACAAGATTTATTAGGTCATTTACCGTTTTCAATTTTTTTGTTACAGTATTTGACTATTTCCATAAACTGGCAAAGCATAAATCTACAATCTTGCAGCCAGTAAAAAGAAATTGAAAACGAAAAAAGAAAAAGAAAAGAAAAATAGAAAATCAGAGCTTCTTCTCTTCCACCATCATAATTCCTGTGTCCCCTTCGAAACTTCCCAAATCCCATGAAAAAACAGACGAAGATAAACGTAGAATAAGTAAGACAAATTGCGATAGCGATGTCGTGTCCTTCTTATCCTCTTTCCACAAAAAATAACACACACACACACACTAATACAGATTTTTATTATATAATTACTATAATCTATTCTGGATCGTGCCCTCACTGCTCATTTTGCAGATGATCAAACGTCACTTTAGCTCAGCAAAATGCTATCGTTATCTCCAGCTTCCCATTTCCCAATGCGCATAGCGTGTTTGATTAAATAATTGATTAATAGTTGATTAGCGCACGCATCAAATCCCATTCATTCGTATGGTTTAAGCAGAGTTGCCTGCTTCTCAATTTCCTTTTCGTAACCGAGGTTCTTGAAACGCCTTTTTCTAGTTAACCGCATTCTTGTCGAGCGGGTGGGATTCAAAGAGTTGTTTTGTGGGGATTGATTTGAGGGCGACCCTTTTGAAGATTGATCTAGGGGGGCCGTCGAAAATTCAATCTTGATTTGTGGGTCCTATTTATCCTATTGATTTCTTCTTGTCTTCTCTTTGCGATCTGGGTGGATTTTGGGGTCAAATTTGTTGTCGAGGAGTCCTGATTGAGAGGTTTGGGAATTTCTTTCTTCCTATCTCGGTTCAAAGTTAAAGGTATTGGCTTTTAATTTCTTGTTGTGATCTCTGTTGCGTCAAGAATTTGTTTGAGCTGCTGGAGAAATCATTAGCTGTATTATTCAGTTGTCTCCTTGTTGATTCTTTCTGCTAGTAGAACTAGGGCTATTCTAATTTGGCCTCGGAAATTTTGATAGAATTTATCTTCAGGGTTTATTTCTCTGTCTAGCTGAAGATATGGATATCAGTAATGAGGCTAGAGTTGATTCATTCTCAATTGGGCCGTCTTCGCTTTTTGGCCGCACCATTGCTTTTAGAGTTTTATTCTGCAATTCTATGTCACATTTGAGGCATAAAATATTTGGGATGTTGTTAATGTACATTTATAAGTTCAAGAACTGTTTGAGGAACTACTTATCCCCTGTAATCTCATGGTTCCATCCTCGGAATCCACAAGGGATTTTAGTGATGGTGACGATGATTGCTTTCTTGTTGAAACGCTACACGAATGTGAAGATGAGGGCGGAGATGGCATATAGGAGGAAGTTTTGGAGGAATATGATGAGAGCTGCATTAACCTATGAGGAGTGGGCTCATGCTGCTAAAATGATGGATAAAGAGACTCTTAAAATGAATGAATCCGATCTTTATGACGAGGAACTTGTAAGAAATAAGCTTCAAGAGCTTCACCATCGTCGCCAAGAGGGTTCTCTTAGGGATATCATATTCTGTATGAGGGCTGACTTAGTTAGGAATCTTGGTAATATGTGCAATCCCGAGCTCCACAAAGGAAGACTCCAGGTGCCCAAACTCATAAAAGAGTACATAGATGAAGTTACAACACAATTGAGAATGGTGTGTGACTCTGATTCAGAGGAGCTTCTGTTGGAGGAGAAGCTTGCTTTTATGCATGAGACTAGGCATGCCTTTGGTAGGACAGCTTTGCTTTTAAGTGGAGGTGCTTCGTTGGGAGCTTTTCATGTTGGTGTAGTTAAAACGTTGGTAGAACATAAGCTTTTACCGCGGATAATTGCTGGTTCTAGTGTCGGGTCAATAATGTGTTCTGTTGTTGCAACTAGGTCTTGGCCCGAGCTGCAGAGTTTCTTTGAGGATTCTTGGCATTCTATTCAGTTTTTCGACCAGATGGGTGGAATTTTCACCGTTTTCAAGAGGGTCATGACACAGGGTGCGGTTCATGAGATTAGACAATTGCAGATGATGTTGAGGCACCTTACAAATAATCTAACTTTTCAGGAAGCTTATGATATGACTGGTCGTATCTTAGGGATCACAGTTTGTTCCCCGAGGAAGCATGAACCTCCGAGATGCCTCAACTACTTGACTTCACCTCATGTCGTCATTTGGAGTGCTGTGACTGCTTCTTGTGCTTTTCCTGGACTTTTTGAAGCTCAAGAGCTGATGGCAAAGGATAGAAGCGGGGAAATTGTTCCATTTCACCCTCCGTTTCAACTGGGTCCCGAAGAGGCGTCAGGCACTTCAGCACGTCATTGGAGGGATGGTAGCTTGGAGATTGATTTGCCAATGATGCAGTTGAAAGAACTTTTCAATGTAAATCATTTCATAGTGAGTCAGGCAAACCCTCATATTGTGCCTTTACTGAGGCTCAAAGAGCTCGTTAGAGCATATGGAGGCAACTTCGCTGCCAAGGTATGATTTGAAGGCTGCTTTTATAGGTTAATCTACCGTCTTTTTGATGGATTGATTACTTTTGAGCTTGTTTGATCATCTAATCCTTCATATAGTCAATCCTATGTTTTATCAATCTATCCTATCACGCAAAGTAAACGTCCCCTAAGAGTTTATAGGTGCTAAAGACACAATTTTAACTATAATTTGGTAGATTTTTAGGTATTGTACTTTTATCTTTAGTGGATATCTAGAAATTAAAATGGAGGATTGTAAATCTATTGTCTAAGCTTTAGCATAGCATATCAAAGCAGAAAGTTTACTTTTAATAGTTTTCATATCTGATTTTATGTGAAATGATATATATGAGGCAGTGACTCGAGCTAATGAAAATGTATATATAAAAAAAAAAGATTTTGCTAAAATGAGATTGAGGAGTGATGCCTCTGCTAAAGTTGGTTGCAACGTTTAATGTGGGGACCTAGAAGGGGAGAGAGTACTTCGATTTGAAACGGTTGTATACAACTATTTGAAGTACGCATTTTAAATTGAAGATAATTGATGCTACATACTGAAAAAGTTACTCTTAAATAATGTCTATCATTGCTATGATTAGTTGCATGAGGGTCATGGGAGATGCTATAATGATGTCAAACTGATAAAAGAAGAGGGTGGCATTATGTTATTTTCTGATGCAAATGTAGAACGATATTATTGAAGTTGGCTATAATTGGTTTGCATTGCACTACAGATTTTGTTGGCCGAGTTAAAGAAGCATACTGCCCGACTTATAGTAAATGTTGTAATATCTTGGAGTTTGGATACCGCAACTGAGTTTTTGAACTTTCTAAGGGGGCGTTTACTTTGCGTGATAGGATAGATTGATAAAACATAGGATTGACTATATGAAAGATTAGATGATCAAACAAGCTCAAAAGTAATCAATCCATCAAAATAAATGGTGGATTGACCTAAAATATTTTTATCTATCTATCCTATCACCCGAAGTAAACATCTAGTGGTTCAGACATCAGACAACATGTTCCCTGAAATTATAATTTTGGTTTTCTTGTTCGCGTTAAAAATGTTGTTAAACTTTTTCTGAAATGGACGTGAATGGAAATTGATTGCCAAGCAGAATGCGCTTCCAGTTTTCCAGAGTAGGAAACCATATTTGTTACATGATGGGAATTTTTTTACCTTAAGGTTGTTTGTTGTTGCACAACCATATGGAAACTTATACTCCTAGTCAATAACTTATAATCTCATAGTTTGTAATTAGCTGACATGGTTGCCTTGAAAAACTATCAGACATGTAAGTAAATAATCATATGAGTGTCTCTTATCATCCTGTCACGAGATTTATAATAATTTTCTGAGAGCTATGTTTCTGTTGGTAAGACCAATGAGCTCGACTCTGTATTCAAGCTGCGTCCACTTTAGAGCTTTCTGTTTAATTAGGATCTTGGGGGGGGGGGGGACAACGTCGTAAAACAAGATTAAAAATTAGTTGTACTCTTCTAATCTGACTCATCTTCTGTTTATAAGTTAAGTTTCTGATTGTGCTCATGCTAAACTTGTAGTCTTTGTTCTGTGACTGAACCGATCGCCAAGACTAGGGAGGGTGTACCCTGCTCAAACATTCTTTAGAAACTTGAGGAATCTGCTGCATTTTAGAAATACTAGTCAACTTTTTGCTTCGTTTCTTGGTTTGCATGAGTGTTCAACTCAAAGTCATTCATAGGCACTTTTTAATAGTTTTCTTTCTATGATTGGTTCGTTTTTCCTGTTGGAATAAGCTCGATTTTGTACTATGAATCTCTCTCGACCCTCATGATTTTTTAATTTAAATACGTAAATGGCTTAACTAATAATAATTTATATCTTATGTGCAGCTTGCTCATCTAGCTGAAATGGAGGTAAAACACAGATGCAATCAAATATTGGAACTGGGTTTTCCACTGGGGGGACTTGCAAAGCTCTTTGCTCAAGATTGGGAGGGTGATGTCACTGTTGTAATGCCTGCTACTTTAGCTCAGGTAAAGTCGAGTATCAAATATTGTCTTCTTCTGGAGAAGTCTCGCTTCTGTAAAGAAAGAATCTCATAATATGAATCTTCTAGATACAAATTCACAAAATGAATGAGAAAAGAAGCCCTATAAGTTTTATTAGAACTCTGATCACTTCACATATGATAGTTCTGATGTCCTACACACCGTTTCTTTAACCTATATCGTATCTTGAGAGGACTGGTGATCTTTAAATCGTTTTCAGGTTTGTGTCGCGTTTAGTCTGATTATCTTTTGTTTCGTTTCTGCTGAAGCTTGTTCTCGGTTCTTCCTATATTATATGTTAGCCCACTATGTGTAGAACTGGTTGCTTATTCCTGTAAATTGTTATGAGTTTTTTGGAACGACGGGACACTCCTAAAATATCTTAAATAATACTTTATGTGTTTTTAGCTATCGAAGATAATACAGAACCCGTCGTACGTAGAACTTCAGAAGTCAGCAAATCAAGGCAGGAGATGCACTTGGGAGAAGCTGTCAGCTATAAAAGCAAACTGCGGAATAGAACTTGCCCTTGATGAGTGCGTCGCGATTCTCAACCACATGCGTAGACTGAAGAGGAGCGCAGAGCGAGCAGCAGCAGCAGCATCTTCTCATACTCTGCCTCTTCCCAGCTCAGTGAGATTCAATGCGTCGAAGAGGATTCCTTCTTGGAATGTCATTGCACGAGAGAACTCGACGGGTTCTCTCGAGGAAGACCTACTTGCAGAAGCTGCTTCTTCTCTGCACCAAGGCATGGGTGGCTCGACGGGGCAAACTGCAAAGAATCTACGGACTCACCGGTATATACACGATGGGAGCGACAGCGAATCTGAAAGTGCTGATCTGAATTCTTGGACAAGATCTGGAGGTCCATTGATGAGGACTACTTCAGCCGATCAATTCGTTGACTTTGTTCAGAATCTGGAGATCGATACAAGAACGAACAGAGGAATATTGGGCCATGTGAGCAACTCCGGGATCCAGATAGCTGCACGTGATCAGATGCATCATGGCTTGAGGGTGATGACACCAGATAGAACGTCATCGGACACGGAGTACGAACAGTTCAGCAGTCGGACTACTACTCCGGTAGGGAGTTCGAGCATCATAGTGGCAGAAGGTGATCTTCTGCAGCCCGAACGATTCCAGAATGGTATAGTGTTCAACGTCGTGAGGAAGGAAGTCTTGACCCCGTCGGGCCGGAGCCACGACTCGCCCTCCGAGCACAATAGTTCCACACACGATTCAATTGCTGAGTGTGTGCAGCTTGACTGCCCGGAGAAGGAGATTGACGCTACCTCCGTCTCCGAGAGTGGAGATGATGTTAGGGAAGACGTTTGTGTAGCCGGAGATAGCTCGGATCGCGTCCCGGATATTCCTTCCGGCGATGATATATGCGATAAGCACGTTACCGGTGGTTAAATCATCTCAAAATTGTTGTAAATTGAGCAAGAATGAATTTAGCTTTAAACAGTTGCTCCTATTTGAGAGCCAATTGTCGTGAAGCTAAGTTGTGCATTAGGCTGTCTTCTTAACAATATAAAGCAGATTTGCTCAATTCATCTCTAAAAGAATCAGAAATGAGTGGTTGTTTATAAAGTTGATTAATTTAGGTTAATTGACTCTAAATCGATAAATTTTAGGTGAATTCTGTTTTTTCTCATAAATTATGAAGTCAGTCCTTAAATACATGAACTTTTATTTTTTTTTTGAAATTTACCTTGAAATATCTTTCGGGCCAATTTGACACACACGTGGCGTCGGATTTTCTGAGAATTTGATGAGTACAAATTTGTTTGAGACATTGTAATTTAGGTTGACTGCTGACCGGTTATGCAACATATGCAAAATCCGACGCCAGGTGTGTTTCGATTTGGCTGGAAAATGATTTTGGGGTATATTTCAAGAATATTTAAAAGTTCATATATTTAGGGACTAACTTCATAGTTTATGGGATGAACCAGAATTCATCAAAGTTTATGAATTTAGAGACGATTAACCACTTATTTATATATATATATACTAGTAAGTAGCCCGTCGGAATTCGATGGGAAATAACTTTATGTTTTAATTTATATGTATACATTTTAAAAATAATTTTATATTTTATTTAGAAGTTGTGATATTGTTCGCGTTTATTATTAATCAAACTTAACAAATTAATTTTATTTCATGTATCTAAATTTCCAATGAATTGAGTATACTCATTTATTATGTATTTCTAAATCTAAATTTGTTTAGAATTTGTCTACATGTTCGTCCTAATATCGGTTAAAATAGTGACTTTACTGTACATACTCGTCTCAAATCCGTTGAGTAATACTCGATAAAAATATGAACACTCCAAATAATATTAATTAAAATTAGTAAAATTTCTTCTTTCTATGTTATTTGAACGGTCTCGTTGGTTTATTTTTACTCGATAAAAATATAAATAAAGTTAATATTAATTAAAATTTGTAAAAATCCTTCCTTTTTAAGTATATTTGAACCTTCTCGTTGGTTCATGTTAAATCAATATCTCTAATCTTTGCCAAAATGCGAAAAAAATATGTTTACATCTTCAAAGTAATATTAATTAAAATTAGTTTTTTCTATGTTATTTGAACCGTCTCGTTGGTTTATGCTAAATTATTCAATAAAAATCTAAACAAAGTTAATATTAATAAAAATTAGTAGAAATTCTTCTTTTTAAGTACTCCCTCCGGCCCATTCATAACGTCTCATTTTCCTTTTTCGTCTGTCTCATTGATAATGTCCCGTTTCCAAATAAGGAAATAATTAATTCTTCAAAAGTGGTGGGATCAACTACTTTTCTATCTTTTTACCCTTCTCCTTAATAACCGTGCCCAAAAGAAATGAGACGTTATGAATGGGACGGAGGGAGTATATTTGAACCGTCTAGTTGGTTCATGCTAATTAAATTGATATTTCTAATCTTTGCCAATTTTATAATATTAAATATATATATATATTATATATGAATTAAGAATGCATTCTGAAATTGTTATTATTTTAATATGTGCAATAGAAGAAATTAATTAAATTGAGGGAAAGATAAATATGAGATGTGATTAATAGATAAACATGTGATATTTCAATAATATGAAATTAATAAAAATAAAAATCTATTACTAATACGAAAATAAAGCTGTCTCATCCACGGTGCTCCGTTCAAATTTTCCTTTATTCTGGTAATTTGTCTAATTTTAATTCATATATATTCTAAATTTTATTTTTATTAATTTCATATTCTTGAAATATCACATGTTTATCTATTAATCACATCTCATATTTATCTTTCCATCTATTTAATTAAATTATTCTATTATACATATTAAAATAATAATAATTTCGGATTGCATTCTTATAAACCCTTATTTTATACATTCTTAATTCATATATAATAATCTTAATCTATAGAAAATTTGTAAATGAAAATCCTATCTAACAGTACGGTAAAAATAGCCCACTCGCTGTTACGGCTGGGGAGGCAGTAAGCCACCCAGGGACCGAGGATCATGAGGGCGCGGCAGTCTTGGTCGTAGGGAGATGACGAGATTATGACCTTACACGAAGGCCATAGCCCTCCCTCGACGAATGGCGGGAGATCGACACGGCGGCCGGAGAAGGGATTCGAGAGGAAAAGATCGCACGTGCGGGAGTTGTGCAGGGCTAGCCTTAATTCTAGTAAGTAGCCCGTCGAAATTCGACGGGAAATAACTTTATGTTTTAATTTATATGTATACATTTTAAAAAATAATTTTATATCTTATTTAAAAGTTGTGATATTGTTCGCGTTAATTATTAATCAAACTTATAAAATTAATTATTTCACGTATCTAAATTTATAATTAGGAATGATAATGGATCGAGTATACTCATTCATTATATATTTTTTTTAAATTTGTTTAGAATTTTTCTACATGTTCGTCTTAATCTCGGTTAAAATAGTAACTTTACTGTACATACTCGTCTCAAATCCGTTGAGTAATACTCGATAAAAATATGAACACTCAAAGTAAAATTAATTAAAATTAGTAAAAATTATTCTTTCTATGTTATTTGAACCGTCTCGTTGGTTTATGCTAAATTACTCGATAAAAATCTAAACAAAGTTAATATTAATTAAAATTAGTAAAAATCCTTCCCTTTTAACTATATTTGAATCGTCTCATTGGTTCATGCTAAATCGATATATTTAATCTTTGCCAAAATACGGAAAAAAATATGTTTACCTCTTCAAAGTAATATTAATTAAACTTAGTAAAAATCCTTCTTTATATGTTATTTGAACCGTCTCGTTGGTTTATGCTAAATTACTCAATAAAAAACTAAATAAAATTAATATTAATTAAAATTAGTAAAAATCCTTCTTTTTAAGTATATTTGAACCGTCTCGTTAGTTCATGTTAAATCAATATCTCTAATCTTTGCCAAAATGCGGAAAAATATGTTTACATCTTCAAGTTTTTTTTTTGTTATGTTCTTTAGCTACCTATCCCACATTTGATTCAATGTATATACAATATAGAAAGCACTAATCGAAGTTTTTAGAAAAACATTTTGAACCGTCTCGTTAGTTCATGTTAAATCGATATCTCTAATATTTGCCAAAATGTGGAAAAAAATATGTTTACATCTTCAAATTTTATTGTTCTTTTCTTTAGCTACCTATCCCACATTTGATTCAATGTATATATTTTCTAGAAAGCACTAATCGAATTTTTAGAAAACCATGAAGGGAAAAATGAAAAGGATTCCATGTAGATATGTTGATTAAATATATTTTATTTAGTCTTTATAGAGAGATTTTCATTTACAAATTTTCTATAGATTATTATATATGAATTAAGAATGTATAAAATAAGGATTTATAAGAATGCATTCTGAAATTGTTATTATTTTAATATGTATAACAGAAGAAATTAATTAAATAGAGGGATAGATAAATATGAGATGTGATTAATAGATAAACATGTGATATTTCAAGAATATGAAATTAATAAAATTTTAATAAATAAAAATAAAAATTAGAATTAGAATATATATGAATTAAAATTAGAATACATTCTTATAAATCCTTATTTTATACATTCTTAATTCATATATAATAATCTATATATATTTAATATTATAAAATTAGCAAAGATTATAGATATCGATTTAATTAGCATGAACCAATGAGACGGTTCAAATATACTTAAAAAGGAAGGATTTTTACTAATTTTAATTAATATTAAACAAAAAATATATTTAATCAACATGTCTATATGAAATCCTTTTCATTTTCCATCCATGTTTTTCTAAAAACTTCGATTAGTGCTTTTCAGAAAATATATACATTGAATCAAATGTGGGATAGGAAGCTAAAGAAAAGAACAAAAAAATTTGAAGATGTAAACATATTTTTTTCCGTAGTTTGGCAAAGATTAGAGATATCGATTTAACGTGAACTAACGAGACGGTTCAAATATACTCAAAAAGAAGAATTTTTACTAATTTTAATTAATATTAACTTTGTTTAGATTTTTATCGAGTAATTTAGTATAAACCAACGAGACGGTTCAAATAACATAGAAAGAATGATTTTTACTAATTGTAATTAATATTAATTTGAAGATGTAAATATTTATTTTCCGCATTTTGGAAAAGATTAGAGATATCGATTTACCATGAACCAACGAGACGGATCAAACATACTTAAAAAGAAGAATTTTTACAAATTTTAATTAATATTAACTTTGTTTAGATTTCTATCGAGTAATTTAGCATAAACCAACGAGACGGTTCAAATAATATAGAAAGATTGATTTTTACTAATTTTAATTAATTTTACTTGGAGTTGTCATATTTATATCGAGTATTACTCAACGGATTTGAGACGAGTACGTACAGTAAAGTCACTATTTTAACCGAGATTAGGACGAACATGTAGAAAAATTCTTAACAAATTTAGATTTAAAAAATACATAATGAATGAGTATACCCGATCCATTATCATTCTTAATTATAAATTTAGATACGTGAAATAAATTAATTTTCTAAGTTTGATTAATAATTAACGCGAACAATATCACAACTTTTTAATAAGATATAAACTTATTTTTAAAATATATACAATATAGATTAAAACATAAAATTATTTTCCGTCGAATTCCGATGGGCTACGTCTATTACTAATACGAAAATAATGATGCCCCATCCACGGTGCGCCGTTCAGATTTTCCTTTTATCTGGTAATTTGACTAATTTTAATTCATATATATTCTTATTAATTAAAATTTTATTAATTTCATATTCTTGAAATATCACATGTTTATCTATTAATCACATCTCATATTTATCTTTTCCTCTTTTTAATTAATTTGATCTATTACATATATTAAAATAATAATAATTTCATAATGTATTATTATAAACCCTTATTTTATACATTCTTAATTCATATATAATAATCTATAGAAAATTTGTAAATGAAAATCCCAATGAAGACTAAATAAATATATTTAATCAACATGTCTATATGGAATCATTTTAGCAAAGATTAGAGATATCGATTTAGCATGAACCAACGAGACAGATCAAATATTCTTAAAAAGAAGAATTTTTATAAATTTTAATTAATATTAACTTTGTTTAGATTTTTATCGAGTAATTTAGCATAAACTAACGAGACGGTTCAAATAACATAGAAAAAATGATTTTTTTTTACTAATTTTAATTAATTTTACTTGGACTAACGAAACGGTTCAAATATACTTAAAAAGAATGATTTTTACTAATTTTAATTAATATTAACTTTGTTTAGATTTTTATTGAGTAATTTAGCATAAACCAACTAGACGGTTGAAATAACATAAAAAGAATGATTTTTAATAATTTTAATTAATTTTACTTGGAGTGTTCATATTTTTATCGAGTATTACTCAACGGATTTGAGACGAGTATGTACAGTAAAATCACTATTTTAACCGAGATTAGAACGAACATGTAGAAAAATTCTAAACAAATTTAGATTTAGAAAGAATACATAATGAATGAGTATACCCGATCCATTATCATTCCTAATTATAAATTTAGATACTTGAAATAATTAATTTTCTAAGTTTGATTAATAATTAACGCGAACAATATCACAACTTTTAAATAAGATATAAAATTATTTTTAAAATATATACATATAAATTAAAACATAAAGTTATTTCCCGTCGAATTTCGACGGGCTACCTACTAGTTAGAATATATATGAATTAAAATTAGACAAATTACCAGAATAAAGAAAAATCTAAACGGAGCACCGTGCATGGCGCAACTTTATTTTCGTATTAGTAATATATATATTACAACATTGTCATATATTTTACTGTTACCCGCGCAATGAACTGGGTATAAAACTAGTTGTTGTAAATTGAGCAAGAAGTAATTTAACTTTAAACAATTGCTCCTGTTTGAGAGCAAATTGTGCAAGTTATGTAAGTATACATCATTACAGCATGTTCAATCCTAAAAGCTATCTTTCATTTACTACCTGTATCTATAACCTTGAGCTCGAACTCGAACTCGAACTCGAACTAAACTCGTTATCCGAACCGATAGCATCTATCGAACCCAAAGGGATAGTTATCGATATATTTTACAATCGTGCAACAAAGCAAAGTAACATCATGAGGGGGTGCTCACCAACATGACTAGAGGTATCGAATATTGCCTGAACCGGCATAATTATTTGGTAGATTGGGCTATTATAAGGCCCAAAAAATGTTCGGATGCATTGGCCTTATGTGCTCAACTTGGGCCGGGAAACTTAGTTAGGTTGATTTGATTATATATATATATATATATATACCTCTTTTTTCACACTATACTATAGTCTTTTTCACAATGACACTTAATTCAGCATACATATTATTACCAATCGCTTCCCCACCGACAAAATATCAGCTACGATTTTGTTACATGAAAGAAGCAAAATTGCTCATAACACAGTACAATCGCACTAGAAACTGGAAGGGAGACATTTAGAAATTAGTGAATAATTTTGTTAAGAGATGATCGATTCAATAATTAATGAATTGGTCGGAAGGGCTAAATAGATAATTAATTACTCCCTCCGTCTCAATAGCAAGGTCTCGCTTTCCTTTTTTTGTCTGTCCCAATAACAAGGTCTCATTCCAAAAATAGAAATAATTAACTCTTCAAAAATTATAGGACCTACCACTTTTTCTCCACTTTTTCTCCTTTTACTCTTGTTTTTTAATAACCGTGCCCAAAGCAAGTGAGACCTTGCTATTGGGACGGAGGGAGCAGTATTTATTTATTTATAAGGAATAGAACCCACAAAGAAAAAGGAATGGGCATAAAAGTAGTCAAAACATCAACATGCCGTTGCACAATGTCTCAACTATGCATGTCATTGTTAATAAGTGGTCCTCCATTACACTTTTTCAAAGTACCTCGAGTCGAGTTGGCGTTATCATCGTTCTCGTCTTCTAAGTCAATTGTACATAACACTAAGCTTTTATCCAACAAACATTTACTTCTATTTTGTGGCATATAAATTATTAATAAATTCGACGGCCGCAGATAATTCTAAACGTAGTCCCCAATATTACTCTCTATAGTTAATTATACTATTTTACCCCTACAATCCAAAAAAATTATAATGAACTAATAACTACAAAATAAACCCTAAAATAATAATATTCCATCAATACACGATAGCCCCCAATTTATTAGCCTCGTAACTGTAAGTTCGATGATGGACAGTTTTCTTTCAAATACATATATACAATACTGCACTGAAAATTTGCCTTCGTCCATGGCAATTTAGACATGAAAAATTGGCGAAAAATTTTCTTATCATCCAACCCCCCCCCCCCCCCCCCCCGCGCCTCTCTCTCTATGCGAATTAGAAGCAAATTGACAAAATATTCTTATTTTTTGTCTTCTACGTACAAATTCCATGGCCGCCGCCGGAGTCGAGCTTCTCTCCGGCGGCGTTGGATAAGTTTTTAAATCATGGGTTCTGCTCCAACAAGCTGAGAGCTTGCGAATCAGTCAATTACTAGGAACAGAATTACAGGATTTGAATCTACACACTAATTTCTCGATTTTTTGGATTTCAAGTCTGAACTTTTACCTCGAATCTTGGATTTTGAATTGAATTTGTATTCTATATATTTTTTTCTCTTGGAATATTCATTGCGATTGTTGGAAGTGAAGAATCTCTAATGGAGTGTATAGAGATTATCACATTTTCTGATTCTATTTTTTATTTCCCCCAAATTTTAAAGGAATTGGTGATTATATTCTTAATCTACCATCGTTCTCCATTGTTATTTGACACGGTAGAGGTAGCAAATAGGTTAGTCAATATAGTGTAGAAAACCTCTATTTCTTCATTTTATTTTCTTCAAAATTCTGGGTTTGGAGGTCTATGTTGTTAAAACCATCGTGTTTTTATGGGGTTATGCAAATCATTCACACTTTTTTTTTAATCTTAACATTATTAAGGGTTATACATATGAGTTCATTATAATTTTTGGGCTATAGGGGTAAAATAGTACAATTAACATAATTTAAATTATTTATTTAATTTAGGAGCTATAGAGAGTAAAACAGGGGCTAGAGGTGGCCAAAAGAACCGGAATCGCCGGAATCGAACCAAACCGAAAACCGAACCGTAGGTTTCGGTTTGGAACCGAGAACCGCATCAACGGCGGTTCAGTTTCGGTTCCAAAGATGCGGAACCGAGAACCGCCGGTTTCGATTCGATTTCGATTCCGAACCGCTGGTTTTTCCTAATTTTTTTTTTGTTTTTTACGTTTTAATCTATATTTATATTACAATCCATATTTATTTCACCTAAATGTTATATTAGAATGACTAAAATTACAATTAAACAAGAAAAAATAGCAAAATAACGAAAAAAAAACATATATAATTGGTACCCCCGAAATATGCGGTTCCGATTTGGAACCGCCAAAACCATAGAACCGAATCGAACCGAAACCAGCGGTTCCGATTTGGAACCGAAACCGCAGTAGTAGGCGGTTCGGTTCCGGTTCCATCGGAATGGAACCGAGAACCGCCGGTTCGGTTTCAGTTCGGGAACCGAACCGAACCACGACCACCTCTTACTGAAGCTATGTTTAGAATTACCCTTAAATTATTGTTTTTTAAAAATCTTCGAATAACCCTTCTAGTGCTTGAAAGGATATCATTATTTTCTACAATGAGTAATATTAGTGGTTTCGGATGACGGAATATACTATTATTTCATAAGAGACTTTTATTTTTTATTTTTGCAAATTTTCATGTATTAAACCATTAAAATTTGTGTTGATAAATATAATTATAAACATTGAGAGTGAAGGTGGGGGGTTGTTGAAATGTAGCATCCATTTGCCCGCGTAGTATCCGTGTGCCACTATTTGTCGACCAATAAATTTGTGAATGATGCAACTCCCAAAATTGTTGATAAATTTACCACTTGCATAAATTAAATTAATTATCTACCTATAAAATAAAAAGAATTCTGATGGTGAATGTCTTAATTAGAGCGTGTCATGAATTCTTTTTGTAAATAAATTTCGTCCTCAATGATTATGATGAATAACGTGTAAATAAAATCCTTCGATAATAAACTAGAAGTAATATTTCTCGATTAGAAATTTAATATAGGAGGTAATAAAGCTTACACGCTTTTTTAGTCTAACAACCGTTTTATTTATTTTATTTTACTAAGACGCAAGATATATTTTCTCAAAAAAAAGAGACAGAGGATATATTATCAAATCATAAATTGATTATTATTATTTTATCTTAAATAGAGCTTATTAGAAGGCCAAAGTATTAGGCATACGATAGATTTAGGCCCATCTTCAAAAGTCAAATGGAAAACCTAACCAATCACTATCAATAATTTTTCTTGCCTTTAATTTTAGAATTATTTTGTTCCAATTGCGAATTTACTAAAGTTAATTAATTGAAGAAATTTAATATAAGATCGTCCACTTGATAGGAGCAATCAATAAAATATATATACTATTGGATTTTGTCAAAAATGGCATGTATTCCTTTCAGAACAACCAAAGAAACCTTAAATTTGTGTATTTGTCTCTATTTTTCATAGATTCTCTTTTCTTTTTCTTTTTCAATTTTTGCAATGCAAAACATAAAAATTTCATAGCATTTGTTAACCCTTATTTTCCACGACTTTTTTCTTAAAGCCAACCTTATGTGGTACGTAGTTGTTAAAATTGACATCATCTTCATTTACAAACACAAATCTATACTAATACTAAATAAGAGAGTTGTAACTATATTTACAAATTTGCCATTTTCCCTCCAAAACCAATTTAGTGGATAATAGGTCTTGAACTTTAAGTTATTTCATAAATGATGAATAATATATGTTGGTTAATTCTATGCATCTCCTTTCTTGGTTATCATGTTTGAGGTTTAAAAAAATCAAATTATTTAATAAAATTGAATGATTATGTATTTTAGCTTAGGAATTGGGATTATGTAATTGAAAATTTTCTACTTTTTATATTTATTATTTATATAATAAATATTCTAATTTAACACAACACTATTTTGATTAAGATATGTAATTTTGAAAAAAAAAATTAGCACAATGAATGGTTGCCAAAATAATTTTATTATTTTCATTATTTAGATTCATAATTTTTTAAAAAAATGTAATAGTGAAAAAATATTAAATATTAAAAATATATGATGTTTGGAAGTGATAAAAAATGAAGAATTATTAAAAATGCCAAAATTGGTTGCAATTTTTATAATGATTGTTCATCTTTAATTCTAATAGTATTTTGAAATGGGGTTTTAATCGAAATTGTATTTTTAAATATATAAAAAAAGGTTGTTTATAGATGCTTAGAAGGTAAGTGTTATGCTATTTTTAAAAAAATACTTCTTAAATTATTAATGTAATTAAATGTTTTGTGTTTTATATTTGGATTATTTATAATTTATAAATATTATTTAGATGTTTATATGTAATTATTTAATAGTGTATTTCAATTTATGTACAAAGAAGTATATCATAATACAAAATTTAACATGTCATATTTATTAATGTTATTTGGATTGAATGTTTCTTTTTAAAAAATATTGATGTAATGTATGAATTTTATTGTGTTATTTCATAATTAACATATTAGACGATTAATGCATTTTATTTGTGACAAATAATTTTTCGACAACTTTATCATGTGGATATTTCAAGAGTTGCAAATTAAAAAGGTTTGAAGATATTGGTGTGTGGTAGTGAGGAACACTCTTCAAAACTATTGTATAAAAAGAAAATTTTCATAATGTTTGAAATGTAATATTCCCTCCGTCCACGAAATTTATATCATAGCTTTAGTGGCACAAGTTTTTATAATGTTTGGTAGATTATTTGTTAAGTGGAGAAAAGTAACCCACCACTTTTGAATTGTTGTGAGGTATAAAATATAAGAAAGTGAGTGGAATTATATCAAAAAATGGACATGATATACATTTCGTGGACTCTTTCGTGGACGGAGGAAATATGTTGTATTTGTTATTGTTATACTTAAAAATGTCATTTATTAATTTCTATATTGAAAAATTAATGCATTATTATTCTCTTTTGTTGCCTGAAATTTTATACTCCCTCCGTCCATGAAATATAGGTCACGTAGAGTGCGGCAAGGATTTTAATAAATGTTAGATAGGTAGTGTTTGAGTAGAGAAAGAGATTCATTATATTGAGTTGTTGTGAGGTATAAAATAATGAATGTGTGGACACTCAAAAAATGAAATTGTATCATAAATATCTTGAACGGATGAGAGTAGTTAATACATTTTACTCATTATTTTTGATAATTTATATGCTACGTATTTTTAAAATATATTCTACCGTGCAACGCACGGGTGCAATCTAGTTCAAATTAAAGGAGTGAGAATTCCAATATATTTCCCATTTTCCAATATATGTCTAAGTCTATCGTGAATAAGTATTCTATTTGAAATTTAAATTTTATTTTCTAAGAAATGTCATATTTGAGAATTAATGTTATAAAAAATTAATGTTAAACTTCTCATTATACCTACTTATTTTTTAATATATGATTTTCGATAGTATTAGACACTTATTCGAGAGGGTGGATATAGGTACCAAAATAAATTTTTCAAAAATAGGTGCGGTCCTAGCAATGATTGACAATCCCAACCTACCTTATTTCTACTTCTACCTAATGAATTAATGATTAATATGTGCCTATTTGATATTCCGAACAGGAAAATTATTGGCATAAAATTTTAGAAGTGTGTGCATATATAATAATAATAATAATAATAATAATAATAATAATAATAATAATAATAATAATAATAATAATAATAATAATAAAAGAATCTGAGATAAGTGAGAAAAAGATATTATACTTATTCGATCGACTGAAATAATATGGAGGCCACCATGTGTGGGATAAAAAAAAGAACCTTGGTCCCAGTGGGGATGGCCTAGTGGTGGAGTGGTTGCGCATTGACTTGGCCAAATAGGCCAGAGTGCTCGAAATCTTTTCTACAAAAAAACCTTAGGTGGGGTGTGTAAGTATTAATATTTGTAATGATATTCAAAAAAAAAAAAAAAAAAAGAACCTTGACTGTGTGTGTTAGCCTAGTAAATAAAGTGGTTAATGTCCAAAGTCAAAGATCTTGGATTCAAGTTCACCATCATGCGGCCTTTAAAATTTCTTGTAGAAAAACAAACCCTTAAATTCAAAGCAAACGACACCGTTTAATATGTAATGTGTAATATCCACACATATAATTATAAGGGAGATGATCATATATGAACTCATCTTTATATGAATCCGTAGGAACCATGGATTTTTATTACATCTGTTAATGCATGCACAAATTGTATTATTTTAATGCACAAATATATGTTAATGAAAAAATTGAACCGTTGTGCACTGTCGAGATTTAATTTGTGCATTAAATTATTGCATGTTGTGCATTAAAAATGTGTTAAATATTTGAGCATTAAATTATTACAATTTGTCCTTTGTCATGTTTGTGCATTAAAGTACTGCATTTTGTGCGTTTCCGAAGTGTTAAAAATACATAGTTCCTACGGATTCATATAAAGATGAGTTCCTTCTATATCCACATCCTAATTATAAAAAGTATACAGTGTCATATTTAATTTTGATTAAATTTTGTGATAATTGCCATTACGGCACGGTTTCACTATCACGACCAATGCATAGAATAACATCACAAAAATATACATATAAAATATACTATCAATAATAATAATAATAACATATAAATTATAATATGAAAATGCAACGTATAAATACATTGGATTTTCAGTAGTAAATGGGTTGGCAGTTTGTGACCTTTTTGACGCGCGAGCTCTTGTTTTTTGGCCTTACCGGCGTGCGCGTAAAGTTTCTCCGCATGCAGCTAGGGGTGTGCACGGGCCGAACCGAACCGACAAAACCTACTGAACCGAAGGGTTTTGGTCGGTTCGGTTCGGTTTTCATCTTAATCGGTTTTCGGTTCGGTTCAAGATTTTGGCAAAATTCAATTTTCGGTTTCGGTCCCAGTTTTCCAAAATTTCATCGGTCGGGCACCGAACAGACCGAATATATATATAATATATATAATTTAATTAGATAATGATATAAATATATATATGAAAAAAACCCTAACTTCTACTCCCTCCCATTTTTAATATAAGTCTTTTTAGACTTGTGCACATAAATTAAGAAAATTTTATTTTGTCAAATTTATCCTTAATAAATGATGAATTGAAATTAGTGAATAGTGAAAAATGTGAATTTGAGGTGAATTAATTAGGGGCAATTATGGATTTAGGAGGTTAAAAAAAATTAGAAAGACATATATTTTACAAAAGTTATAAAAGTCTAAAAAGACTTATATTAAAAATGGGAGGGAGTACTATTCTGCCGCTTCAGTCTTCACTCTTTGCGATTCTCTCTCAGTCTCCTCTCACTCTCACCCTCCGACATCCCACCGTCAACGCCCTTCTCCCACCGCCGGCAGCCTCCCTCTCGGCTCTCCCACCGGCCACCATCGAGCATCTGCTGGCTGCTGCATCTCTGACTCTCTCATCTCCTCTCTCTCTCTCTCTCGCTGACTCTCTCTCACTCTCCTTCTCCGCCGCCGTCCTACCCGCCCCCCAGCCTCGCCGCCGCCCCGCCTCGCCTCCGCCCCTCCCCGCCTCCACCCCCCCGCACCTCTCTCCCTCTCGTTGACTCTCTCTCACTCTCCTTCTCGGCAGCCGTCCTACCCACCCCTCTCTGTGTAACGACCCGGCTTTCGGACTGACGGCTGGCCCCACAAACCATCACGAGTCCTTTCTAGCGTGCTTTGTCCTCACTCACATGCTTCCTGAGAAAACTTCCCAGGAGGTCACCCATCATAGAATTGCTCCAGGTCAAGCACGCTTAACCTTGGAGTTCTTCCATAATGAGCCCCAGAAAAGAAGATGCATCTTGATGGTATAAGTAGCCATATCAATTCCTTTAAGCTCTCCTCGAATATGCCGTCTCATTCCGACATATTCTCAGAATCCCTCTCATTCGGGTGTGTTTCGGTTCGTTCCTGCCCCCTCCGCTTTGAAGTCTTATTGGAGCCGCTCCTTGTCCGTGCCTCTGCACCGGCGATCACTCCGTACTTCTGCCCCGGGCGTCACACTCCGTCTTGCCGCCGCCCCGCCCCGCCGCGCCTCTCTCTCTCGCTGACTCTCTGTCACTCTTCTTTCTGCCGCCTCTCCGCCGCCTTCCTGGTGATTTATTTATTGAAGGATGTTGTACTCAAGATTTATTTATTTGATATTTATAGGATATTGATATGTTGTTGTTGGAAAATTTTGTTAATTGTGTGTTTTATTAGTTATTTGTAATGACTATGTTTTAAAATTAGGATGAAGTTTGTGATGTTTTTATTGAATATTTATGTTTTGGAAATTGAAATTTGGTTTTTTTTTTTAAAAAACTGTCGGTTTTTTTCATAAACCGACCGAATTTTTCGGTTCGGTTTCGGTTCGGTCCAAAGGGTCTAATCGGTCGGTTTCGGTTTTGATTTTTTTGATCGGTTCGGTTTCGGTTCATGAGATTTTGGTCGGTTGGTTGGACCGACCGACCGATGCACACACCCCTACATGCAGCTTTACGATATTAAAAATTATGGAATTTTCTTGAAAAGTTTCAGTTTAATATTCGAATTATTGAACTTTTAACAGAAAATGTATCGAATTATACGTAATTACAGTTGAATATCCAAATTACTGATCCTTTAACAGTACATCCTGAACTATTCACAATTACAAGAAAAGATCATAAGTTAATATCCGAACTATTGACCTTTTAATTAAAATATCATGAATTATACACAATCGTAATTAAATATCCGAATTATCACAAAACCAACAAAAATTAAAGTCTAATTATAATCCAATTTTCAGCTACAATTTTTTACGATTTATGCGGCTTGGCAGATTTATTTAGTTTTAGGTAGCCACAATGTTGTTTTATGCAAGCTCGTCTTTAACATATTTGTATTAAAATTTATATCAGCGTCCGACGAACCACATTATTTTTATTAGTGGCCGGAGAATGGATTTGGTGATATTTTTGTTGGTTTTGTGATAATTAAGATATTTGATACTCCCTCCGTCCCAATCACTTACTTTGGACACGGTTATTAAAAAACAAAAATAAAAAGATAAAAAGTGATATGTCTCACAGCTTTTAAAGAGTTAATTACTTTCATTTTTTGAATGAAACCTTGCTATTAGGACAAACGAAAAAGGAAAGCGAAACCTTGCTATCGGAACGGAGAGGGTAGTGTATAGTTCGGGATATTTCGCTAAAAATCAAAAGTTCGGGAAATAATTATATATACCTAAATTGGTTAATATTCTCTGGAAAACGGCCGAATTTTCATCTCTCTAATTAATTTCCGTCTTAGGGAGACAAAAATATTTAGCACGTGGATTATATTTTTAATAATCATTTTTATTTGTTAACATCTTCTTATATTTATATATCTTTGATATTATTAAAATTTTGTATTTTTCTACTTGCATCGAAAGTATCTAACTATATTATATGTTAATAAAGTTAAATTATTAAATTAAATATCTGGGAAGCTTCTTGCTACCCGTTAGGCAGGGTTGAAAATGGAGTCAGAAAAAAATTCAGAAACTATCAAAAATGGCCAGCTGTGATGAGCCATATTTCATGCATCGCTACAAAAAAAATTAAATCGTGGTACATAGATTGTTCCCTCATTTCTGGAGAAATTATGGGTTTATATTTTGGCTCGACTATTTATTGATGTTAATGTTTCATTTTCCTTTATCAGGACTCGAAAATGACACGCAATGGCCATGTATTGGCCCGCTGATGTTTAATTAACAGGAGAAATTTAAGTTCGATCAATATTATCTGATTTAATTTTGGTTTGATGATCATATGATGATTAGAATTAATCTTTAGCAATGGTATGTAAACTATTGGAGATAATCACGGCATACTTCAAGAATTAGATGATCAAATCAAATCATAGAATTATTTGTTGTATCTTTTGGTTCCTTGTATAGATATGTTTGTATCTATTTAAGATTGCTCGATGAAATAAGATAGCAAGCCATTGTTTCATAATTTCTATAAAATTATGGCATGACAGGCTGTGAGTTAAGACCCTAGTTAAGAGTAACTTTATTTGTAGGAATGATCAACTACGTACGACATTTTGTAAATTATTCAATTAATATGGAAATACATCATGTACACGTCCATTCTATTGTCTATGCATCAGAGTATACATAAAATGTAATACTGAAATGCATATTATGATAATGCATTTTATATATTATGACAATATGCTTCTTTTTATGACAATCGTAAATCGTACAAATTAGATTGATTATTCAGATTGATTTCTTGTTCTTACATGCATGGAGAAAATTCTTATTTGATCATTCTCTTGTATCCGAATATATTATTAATTCTAACTATAAATTCTCATGTAGATTGGTACAATCAAATGAGATTTAACTAATTTATTCAATATTTTGGTTATGCATGGACTATTCTTTTGTTTCCGGTGGAAACCCTTCATATTACTTTCAATATAACCGGCTCTAAAAATTGAAAATTTCAACCAATTTAATTTATTACGATTGTTCAACAAAACAACTCCTATGAGAGTGATCGTAAACATTGTTAATACTATTTAAACGACATGTATGTTAAAGGCCCAGTAAAGTACGATTATGTTACATTTTTATTCTTCAAATACACATCACGTACGTTTATGAATCAAAAGAATTGTTTATTTTAGTTGAAATCAATTTCTTCTAGATGCAACTTCCGTAGGCATACGTATATAATAGTACTTTAATCGATACCTCAAAAATGAAAATGAAAGAATAATGCTTATACACGATCCAGTTATTATATTTATTGAATATATTTGAATTTGTTGGTTCTAATACATAATATATATATCTATTACTAATACGAAAATAAAGCTGCCCCCTCCACGGTGCTCCGTTCAATTTTTCCTTTATTCTGGTAATTTGTCTAATTTTAATTCATATATATTTTAATTTTTATTTTTATTAATTTCATATTCTTGAAATATCACATGTTTATCAATTAATCACATCTCATATTTATCTTTCTCACTATTTAATTAATTTCTTCCATTACACATATTAAAATAATAACAATTTTGGAATACATTCTTATAAATTCTTATTTTATACATTTTTACTTCATATATAATAATCTCTCTCTCTCTATATATATATATATATATTTAATATTATAAAACTGGCAATGATTAGATGTATCGATTTAATTAGCATGAACCAACGAGACGGTTCAAATATACTTAAAAAGAATAATTTCTAATAATTTTAATTAATATTAACTTTGTTTAGATTTTTATTGAATAATTTAGCATAAACCAACGAGACGGTTCAAATAACATAGAAATGAGGATTTTTACTAATTTTAATTAATATTACTTTGAAGATGTAAACATATTTTTTTTCGCATTTTGGCAAAGATTAGAGATATCGATTTAATATGAACCAACGAGACGGTTCAAATATACTTAAAAAGAAAGTATTTTTCCTAATTTTAATTAATATTAACTTTGTTTATATTTTTATCGAGTAATTTAGAATAAACCAACGAGACGGTTCAAATAACATAGAAAGAAGAATTTTTACTAATTTTAATTAATATTACATGGAGTGTTCATATTTTTATCGAGTATTATCAAGGGATTTGAGACGAGTATGTACAGTAAAGTCACTATTTTAACCGAGATTATGATGAACATGTAGAAAAATTTTAAACAAATTTATAATTAGAAAATACATAATAAATGAGTATACTCGATTCATTGTCATTCCTAATTATAAATTTAGATACGTGAAATAAAATTAATTTGTTAAGTTTGATTAATAATTAACTCGAACAATATCACAACTTCTAAATAAGATATAAAATTATTTTTAAAATGTATACATATAAATTAAAACATAAAGTTATTTCCCGTCGAATTTCGACGGGCTACCTACTAGTATATATATATATGTATATGTATAATTTAATAGATAGAAACTAGCTAATATGTATCCATTAATTATCTGATGATGCATCGTTTGATGAAAATAAATAAATTTAATTTCTATATAATAGCTCGCGTTCCAGAGAGAGAGAGAGAACAAATCCTAACAGAAATCCGAGTTTGGCCAAAAAATGAATTGTTAAAAGCTAGATGTGGCATGGAATCCAAGTCGGCCAAAAACGACTAGTTAACTTTGTTAGGTTTGTCCTTATAATATCGAATTTATTCGTATTGAATTATGAACAATTTTTTTAAATAATCAATAGTAATTTATAACTATAGGATTGGCTTTCCGTTCTGCCTACTAAATTCCAAATTACTGTGAAATCTCGTGAAGCAGCTAAGACTCGTATGGTTCAATTACATACGACAAAGAGGGTTAATGATTTATATTTTCAATTTTTTTTTACCCAAACTTTGTTCATGTGGTCTTACACTGACACTCGTCACTCAGAAAAAAATAATTATTAAAGAAAAAGATAAAATTTAAGTTGAACCTTATTTACGAATTAGAGTATGAAATTACTTGAACTAGTACTACACCCGTGCGATGCACGGAGTAAGTTGAATTTTGAATTTTTTTTTGTAAAACAATATAAATATAAGTAAGGAATATATATATATATATAAAGAAAAGTATCAAACAATATAAATTTAAGTTAAACCTTATTTACGAATTAGAGTATGAAATTACTTGAATATCGACACTTGGCATCTTACGAAACAGTCACACTGTTCTCCAGTCGAAATTTGTAGCTGAGTGATACATATATGACGAGTAACATGAAATTCTATTAGACTTGTACATATATTATACACACCTTTCATATGACATATGAGAAGTAGTGTACTGTATATATGTATATATTACTCCTTCCATCCACCATAAATCATAAATGTAATACTTTTAGTTTGACACGAATTTTAAGAAATTGTTGGTAAATTGATTTTGAGTGGAGAGAAAGAGAATCACCATAATGAATTATTGTGATGTTTAAAATAAAAATAATGGATAGGTCATTTTCCAAAATGAAAAGTGCTACATTTATTGTAAACGTACGCAAAAGGAAATTATGTTACATTTATCGTAGACGGAAGAGATAGATATAATTTCTCATGATTGAGTTATGTATATATTTTTAACTTTTTGTCGTCAAACTTTATAAGAAATGTATAGTGATTTATGACTAGGCACTTCGCAATACAGAATAAAAATAAAATAATTAGAATTGTTTGGTATAGTTACATTTCTACTTTTTAAAAAGATTTAATTTTTTCCTTAAAAAAAAGATTTAATTTTATAGTCAGATTATTACATTTGGTATATGAAAAACATTTGTTATTTTTGTTCATAATCATTTACAAACATATCATTAAACAGTCTTAAAATTAAAATATCATGTTAAATTATCATAAGCTCCAAAGTAATTCTCAATCTACGTAAAAGAACACAATTAATTAAAATATTTGGAATGTAAGAAAGTAAGTTGAAATATAATGAAAAAGTAACAAACCAAATTAGAGATTGGAATTCCTCGAAGCCGTGGGAATCTAAGAGGACAAGCAAGCAAACAACACTAATAATATTAGGAATACGACGTTTCCATATACTGTAGGAAATAAAATAAATAGTTGGAGTTAGATTGTTGTATAAAACTTAGGTCAAATGTCAATTTCAATCTATTAAATCTCTTTCTGCAATTTCTAAAAACATTCAGACATCATTATTTAATATTTTAGTATAACATTATTAGAATTATTTTTGAAAATTTAATTTGTTAAAATAGGGAAATAATTCATGCCAAATAAATTAGGTCATTTTCATTTACCAAGACCCGCAAGGAAAGGCGCACATCAACCCAACGCGACAAAATTAAATCCACCAAACATAAATTTAACTCAAAACCAATTTCGTCCTTGCCAATAAATACTCTTCAAAACATAAACTCCCTCTCTCCCTCTCTCTCTACGAAATTTCCAGGAAGCTCACTCATGGATTCCCCCCAAGCATTTAACTCCCGCTCCTTCCACTCTTCTTCCTCTCAACCCCCAATTTTTCCTCCTTTATTTCTCTCTCTTTTCTTCATTCTCGCTCTTGGGGTGAATTCTCATCTTCATTTTCACTCTCATATCCATCATGAAGCTCACCAAAATGGTTCCCTCAAAGCTCTTCGGGTCGAAGAAATCGCGCTCGGTTTCCAGATCCGAGGCGGAGCCGTCGTCATTTAGTTCCCACACGACGTCGTCGTCCGCCTCCTCCGAGGACGGCGGCTTTAAGAAGCCGGCCGGCCTGTCCACGCCGACCAGCGTCCTCCCATCCACGTCCGCCGGCGTATCGACGGAAGAGTGGACGGAGATCTCCGCCGCTGTCTACTTCGAGCTGAAGCAGGCTTTCAAGATGATCGACCGCGACGGCGACGGGAAGATCACGAAGGAGGAGCTGGAGTCGCTCCTGAGCCGGCTCGGAGCCGAGCCGCCGAACAAGGAGGAGCTGCAGCTGATGCTCAGCGAAGTGGACAGAGACGGCGACGGCTGCATCACGCTGGAGGAGTTCCACGCGATCGGATCGGCGTTCGCGCCGTCGACCGATCACTCGGAGCTGAGAGAAACATTCGACTTCTTCGACTCCGATCGCGACGGGAAGATCACGGCGGAGGAGCTCTTCAGCGTGTTCAGAACGATCGGCGACGCGCGGTGCACGTTAGAGGACTGTCGGCGCATGATAAGAGGGGTGGATAGGAATGGGGACGGATTCGTCTGCTTCGAGGACTTTAGTCGTATGATGGAGCATCAGCAGCAAAGATGAAAAAACGTGTTTCTTTATTTCTTTAAAAAAAATAAAAGAAATGAAAAATCGCCATTTGCTGCGCTTGATATTTTCATCATCATCCTTTTTCTGTTTATTTCTAAATTTTTGGCTTTTTTTATTTTCCCGCATCAACTGGGTGTGTTTTATTTTTTAGGGGGGGTTAGATGTTGGCGAGGGTGGGAAAGATGAGATTAATCATCAATCGACGGCCAGGATTGATCCTTAACGCTTGGAAGTTGAAACTGCCGTATATAAATGAAAACGAAAAATTCATAAATTATTTTTACCCCAAATTTTAGTAGTTAATTGTAATTTTATTGAATCTTGAAATTATGGAATTTTGTGATTGTCGTTAAATCCCCAGGATATTGGGAAACAGCTGAGTTAAAATGATTAAATAATGACAACTGAAATTGGGCCCTAAAAAAAGGGCCGGTCTCCTAATATCCATAGGGTGGGTGGCAACTGTCACCGCGTACGATGGGAAATAAATCCTATTCCCTCCGTCCATCTGTCCACCATATAAAATTTTATTATATGTTGGACACGAGGATTGAAAAAATTATTGAAGTAGTTGTGAATGGAATAAAAGTACAATTTAAAGGGTAGTGTTAAAAATATAATTTGTGAAATAAAAATACAATTCGTAGAAATAAAGTTACAATAAAATATCACTAATATTTTTTGGACATATAAGTTCGGATATAAAATGAATATATTAATAATCTTAACTTATAATTTATTAAATAAAATAATCGTGTTGGTTAGTACTCTAATGTATTTACTTAATTAATCTAAATCACCATTTTTAAAGAGAGAAATATGAATACAAAAAATACGAAATTAAACCAATAAAGTTATTTTATGATTTTCACTAATATTTTGTAAATACTATTACTTAATAGATATTTATGCATTCACTTGAATTAAATTACTCAAAAAATAATAAATTGAATGAATGTGGAGAAATTACAAAATTAAATAAATAAGTTAAACGGATCGAACCGATTTATTTAACTAAACTAGCTAGATTATGTCTGGACATTTATGTCCGAATAACATCGCTCATAAAATATTCCCTCCGTTAATAGCAAAATCTCATTTCTTTTCGGCATAATTATTAAGAAATAAGAATAAAAAGGTAAAATGTGGTAGGTCTTAAACCTTTTGAAGGGTTAATTATTTCCATTTTTGGAAAGGAACCTTGTTATTGAGACAAACGAAAAAGGGAAGAGAGACCTTGTTATTGGGACAGATGGAGTACAATTTATAGGAATAAAAGTAGAATTTGTAGGGGTTCAATAATGACAAAAATAGGTAAATATGGAAGAGAATGGAAGGTGTGATAATATAAAAAGTGAAGTACTATTTTTTTTGTAAACAAATATAAATGGGTAAGTAGTACTTTATATCATGGACAAAGTGAGTGTTATATATGTTCTTCTCTACATTTACAATAAATACTCATAGTTAACCTTGACACGTATTTCAAAAAAAATATGAAAGTGTTTGTTGTAGTGGAGAGAGGTCCTATATCAAGGGTAATGTTTAAAAAAGTAAGGGCATGAGCGTGATATAAGTTGTCAATAACCTTTTTTTTTTTTTTGAGGAAATTTGCATGTTCATTAATTAACAGGAATTACGGAAAAGTTGCACAAACTCAAGACAGAACAGAGGTCAAGAGTAGCAAGTTCATCCCTATGATTACTAGCAAAGTTAGCTAAACAGTGAGCAAATTGATTTGCATTTCTACCAATCAATCGAAAGGAGATTTGGTTAAAACCCAAAGTGATATGGAGGATCTCAACAATGATTGTTCCACTTTGAGTCCTTGGAATTTTGCTTTGTTGGAGGAAGAACACAAGGTTGAGATTGTCCAGCTCAACAATAAGGTTTCGAATCCCCTCCAAAATTGCCAACAACTTTAAAAGTAAATGTAATAAATTGTTGGGAAATGTTTAAAGAAAAAAAAATGCATATTTTTTTTGAACAGATCAAAAGGAAAAGAAGTCCATATTTTTGGTTGACGGAGTACGCATGTATTTGTAGTATGTTTTGATATAATTGAATCTTTATTTTCAATAATTTGATAGTTCAGTGTTGGGAACTTTATTCTTGATATTCGTAAATATGAGCACGCTATGGATAGCTTCACACACGCAAAATAAGTTGGATTCCATATAATTTATTGAAGAGCTTTTCGACATCAAAAACTAGTTACAACTTACAAGAGCGCAAAATTCCAATTAATATCTGGTCGCGTATTTATGAATAAATTGTAATGAGTTTGATTGAAAGTAAAATAATTGCATTCCGTATGTTATTTGAGGAGTCTCGGGTGCGGTGGGCTGCACCTTATAGTTGGTGCGGTCCATCTTTTTTATTTGTTAATTAATTATTATTTGAATTTATCTTCATTAAAATTTAATAAATTCTAACTTAGGCTTAATAAATTATAATTGAAATAAATAAATTTTAATTGGAATTAGCAAAATTTTAATTAATATTATTAAACACAAATTGGGATTAATTACCTTTAATTATTCCCTATTCATTTCCTAGCCACCCCCTAATTTTTTATAAAATGAATAAATCATAATTGAGATCACAGTGAGGATGGTCAAAGATCTAGATCCAATGATATAATTGTTAGGGGTGGCAATCGGGTCGGGTTGGGTCGGGTTCGGGTCGACCTGATTTCGACCCGACCTGTTAAGAATATGCTCAACCCGAACCCGAACCCAACCCGAAATGACTAAACCCGAACACGACACGAACCCGACACGAACTCGAAATTGACACGATAATATTCGGGTTGACCCGACACGATAATGACCCAAACCCAAATTTAAATAATTTAATAAGAGAAAAAATATTTTGAAATAAGATTTAATAAAAGAAAAAATATTTTAAAATAAAATTTAATAGAGAAAAATAAATAAATATTCAAAAATTTAATATCTTTTGATGACTTGGAAGGAAAAATAAATATGTCATCAATTTAAAAGCTTGATTTGAATTAAATAAATATAATATTAAAAAATATAATTCCTTATCAGGTAACCCGAACCCGACCCGAAATTTTTAGGTCCTTATCGGGTCAACCCGATAAGGACCCGAACCCAATAAGGCTTGACCCAAACCCATTAATTTCGTGTCGGTTCGTGTCAGGTTATCGTGTCGTGTCAAAAATTGCCAGCCCTAATATTTGTGTGATTGTCTCACACAATGCTTCCGCTAAAGATAAACTGTAGTGACTTACTTCCTCCATCCCAATAGCAAGGTCTCACTTGCTTTGTGCATGGTTATTAAGAAACAAGAGTAAAAAAGATAAAAAGTAGTAGGTACCACAGCTTTTAAAGAGTTAATTATTTTCATTTTTTGAATGTGACTATGCTAATGGGACAAATAAAAAAAGGAAATAGAGACATTACTATTGAGACGGAGGGAGTAATACATAAGCATTTAAATTCATAAACTACAGTAATTTAATGTATCTGTTAACATTGGACTATATATCAAAAAGGATAAATTGCCTGTAAATTCCTGAACTTTTTCATAAATTCTGATTTTGTTCCCCACAAAAAATTCAGTGTGAAAATTTCCAAATTTTCTATTTTGCCTGATTTTACATCTGATGTCGATTTCCCCCAAATTGTATGCTGACTTGGCAGTCGAAAATTCCTACGTATCCTAGTCGTCCGACAAGTTAATATTTATTCAAACAATGAATTGCTCGTAAATTTCTTAACTTTACACGTATTCTATTTTTGCTCCCCATAAAATAAACTTCTGCGCAACAATTCCCAAACTTTCTAATTTTTCTGATTTTGCATCCAATATTTTGAATGGTTTCCCAAAGTTGAGATAAAATAGTAAGAAATTGGTTGAAATTCACTATGTATTAAAAAGTTATATTGGATGCAATTTGAGGGAAACTTATATTGGATGCAATTTGGGAAAACTTATATTGGATGCAAAATCAGACAAATTCGAAAGTTTGAGAATTGTTGCGCAGAGTATTTTTTTGTGATAAGCAAAAACAGAATTTGGAAAAGTTAAGGAATTTACGTGCAATTCATTGTTTAGATAAATATTAACTCGTCTACTGATTACAACACATAGGAATTTCCGTCTGCCAAGTCAACACACGATTTGGGGGAAATCAACATTAGATGCAAAATCAGACAAAATTGAAAATTTGGGAATTGTCTCGCTGAATTTTTTTGTGATGAGCAAAATCAGAATTTATGAAAAATTGTAAGAATTTACAGGCAATTTACCCTATAAAAAATATCAATTGTCCAAATTTATTCCTAATTCACATATAAAAATGACTTCATATACGATTCTCTCCATCGTATACAGTATATGTTGATTAGTGGGGATCAAGTAGTTAAAGGGTTATTTTCCATCGCTACCCCCCTCCCCCCAAAAAAAACCTCAGATTAATTAATTATTGTTAAGTTGCAATGTAAACTATACTTCCTCCATTTTTTTAGTGTTCTATTGAGAAAACAAATTTGTCCCTTTTTAAGTGTCATATTGTGGAATTTAAGATTAAAATAATAACAACTCCTAATTTACCCTCATAAAAGTTATTATTAGATTTTGAAAATAATAAATATGGATATAAAATAATATTTCATGTTTCCTTGTTTTTGTAATTTTTTTTAATACAACACTTAAAAAAAATAACACAGAGTAATTAATGACCGACCAACGATAATTGAGTTAAAGTTATCGTAGTTACTAGCTAGGCTGTCTGAAATTGACAGTTGAGTTCTTTAAATATGCGACTATAGCATTAAAAAAGTTAATTTTGCACATGAAATATAGAGTTATTATAGTTGAAAATTAAGTTGAAATAACTGGCATGGTGTCGCTTTCACATCGATAATTTATACGCTAACGTCTGTGATCCTTATATCGGTAAATAAATAACCGCTCTTTTTATTTTAAATTGATTTTTAATAGTATCAACTAACTATGGCAAAAGGCGTCTATATTCCTGTACAATAAAAATTTGGAAATAGGTAAACTATTTTTAGACTGGTTTCATGCATTTAATTTAGATTAATGTATTTAGATATGAAGTTGTCAATTAAATATTCTGGCGCTTAAAAATCCCTCAGGATAAAACTGAAATTTAATTTTTATTGTGTATAAAATTACCATTATTAATTTATTGAGATAAACCAACACCAAGTCCTATTATTTTTTGATAAAACAATATATTATCCCACAAATAAAATAAATAATTTTATAAATTGTCCGCAATTATATTTTGTAAAGCACGACATTACTGCAATAATTAAATATGTAATAAGTGCAGTGGAGAATGTTATTCAAGAATGTTTTAAAGAACTGTGAAATGAAATAAAAAAATAAAACTATATGTTTGACCCCGAAAAGAATAATATTCCCCATTTCAAGATGGGAAAGACATGCACCAAAATAGACGTTACTTTATATATGATAATTATTCAATGAGAGCCAATCAGAATTCGACATTTCCTTACGTTCATAAGGTTTTATCCGTTACTCATTTTTGTGTTAGAGGAGAAATAGCTTTTTTTTTTTTTAACAAAGCAGAAATGATTTTTAGTAATATTACTAATATATATGCATATATAAGTGATATATATACCAGCCACATTTCGTTTACATTTTTCGTGAGCATTACCCACATTTTGTCCATATTATTTCTTTTAATTTTGATATTGTATTTTATTTTAATATCTTCAAAATTGTTATCGAAATCATTAAATTTACAAATTAAATAAAAATCAATGCTATATACTATTATTTTTCTTAAAAAAAATACTTCCTCCGTCCCACAATAAGTATCCTACTTTCCTCTTTGGCTCACTCAAGTGTCATTTGGTTTTTTGGAAATCAACTTATCTCGTAAAAAAGTGTGGGCTCCACCATTTCTATCTTTCTATACACTAATTTAAATTATAATTCTCCTTAATTTTCGTGGTGAAAAGAAGTGAGATGGGATGGAAGGAATAATTTTTTAAAGATTTTTTTTTAATTATAGTAATGAAGCGTTTGGTGGACTGTGGGCTGGAAAGTTGGAAAAGTAGGATAAAATTGAAATGGCGGTTTGGCGTGAAGCAAGAGTAAGTCTTTTTATTTTTATTTTTTCCCTCAGTTTTTGCCCTTTTCATTTTTCCTGTTTTTGTTGCTGGACTAACCAACTATTGATAAAACACATATGTACACCACTGCTATTCCACTAACACATATCCCACATATTCCCTTTTGACTTCTAAATTTATAATTTTTTGAGATATCCTATAGTTACATAGGGGTTCGTTTGGTAGGTATGTTAGGATAAGGTAATATAAATAATGTCAAGATAAATATAGTGTTAATAAAGGATGATTGTTAGTGTATATTTGTGTTTGGTAGATAAGATATGTAATGCAGATATGATAAATTCGTTGTTTGATATCCTAGTTTAAATTCAAGATTAAGTGAAAATGACAAATCTATCCCTAATTATTATTAATTATTTAATATTTTTTAGCATAAATTATTTAATATTCTTGAATGTGTATATACTCAAGTTGCATAAAAAAAAGTTTCATGAATTGTGTAATAAAATGTAAAATTGTCATCTCTCTACCTTTCTCATCTGATTCCACCGTCTCTCTCTCTCTTAATCCTCACATCTTTCTCTCTCTTTCTCAATCCACAATCGTCTTCCACCACCATCCGCCACTACCACAAACAAGTTTATACACGACCACCACCGCCGAGTTTATACAACCATAGCCGACCACCGCCACCACAAAAATTCTCCCACCATAATTTATACAACCAACAGTCGTTGCCGCCGCTGCCTTCATCTCTCTCTTCTATTTCTCCTCCACCACCTGCAAATTTTGGGGACGAGAGAGAGAGAAAGAGAGGGAGGAGAGGAGCAGACGGGAGATGGGGAGAGAGAAAGAGGAGTGATTTTGTACTTCTCTGACCACCACTCTTATATATGCACCATAGGAAGGACGGCGGCAGCAGTGCCCGGAGAAGTGGTGGTAAATTTGGGGGTAAATTTGACAAGAGCGACCTAGATTACCTTTCGTTCTCAACCAGAATTAGAACTTCGTGATTGTCGGCGGGGGCTTGATGTGGGCAGATGCAGATGTGCCGGCCGGGAGGGAGTGAGATGACTCGAAATTAGGACTTTTCTTTTCTTCAATGCATAGATATTCTGGTTCCCTACAAATCAATTGGAATCGGCGACTCATCCTCTCTATGCGAGAATGTAGACGCAAAAGATTTTGGAGGTCTTGTTACCTCTGATTTGAATCGGCGGCTCCTCCTCTGCTCAACTTTGAACTTTGCCCTGTTCTCAAATATGCTAGAGATTTTTGTGGGCAATTGAATTTTGAAACTGAAAAATAGGGTAAATTTGTCTTGTTGAATTTTAATCTCTGTTACTGTTGAAGTCTCGATAGACAATTCGGCGGAATGGATGAGATACATAAATTGCGTGGAATAGGAAAATAAGAGCGAGCTTGAACTTTGCAGAGGGCTCATGAGTTTATTAGTCTGTTGTACCAAACACAAATTTTATCTAGTTAAATAAGCTAAATGGAGTTTATCTTTCCTATCAAGCACCCCCCTAAGTATATAATACTACCATATACTCCATACCTCCACGAAAAAAAGTCATACTTATCCATTTTCATTTATATCCACAATAAAAAGTCACACTCCATTTTTTTGATTATCACACCCTCCATTCTATCATATATTTACCTATTTTTTGTCATAGATGGATTGTACTTTTATTCCACTTATCCCGACAAATTGTATCTTTATTCCACTTTACATTACCCCTACAAATTGTACATTTATTCCACTTAACTACTTTATTAAAACCCGTATCCAGCGCATAATGTGACTCTTTTTCGTGGACGGCGGGAGTATAATAGATGATTCTACACATAACTCCCTTTTTTCTCGCTATTACCTCACACATACACACACACACACACACACACACACACACACACACATATATATATATATATATATATATTAATATGGGTAGTATTCAGGGATGACAATGGATCGGGTTTTTACGGGTACCCGACTCTACCAAACCCTAATAGACGGATTTGAGAATTATTAAATCATTTTGGGACGGGTTTGGATCAGATTTGAAAAATTACCCACGGGTACCTGCTACCTAAACCCATTTAAAAATATATAAGATAACATAATATTATATATATATATGTAAAATTTATAATATAATTATATATATTAGTATAAATATTAATAATTTTAGAGTTTATATTATTCTTTTTAACCCGCATAGTCGCATACAAAGAATTAATAATTTTAATAATTAAATATTTGTTTTATATATAATTTATATTAGTATAAATATTAATAATTTTATGATTTTATATTATTCTTTTAACCCACATATAATTTACGTTAATTAAATTTTCAATTTATACTTATGTTAAAATTATGTTTTATAATATTTTGTTATTTCTACTATTTAATATTGAGTTTATGTTCTAGTACATTCGTATTCGGGTTTTTAGTGGGTATTATCCAACGGGTTTGGGTCGGGTACGGGTTTTGAAATGATTTCTTAATCGGATTTGGGACGAGTATGGATTGAGAAAATTTTAATGATTTCGAATTTGGGAAATGCTTAATGGGTGGGTACCCGACCCATTATCATTCCTAATAATATTCTCTCTCTCTCTCCACAGACACATCACATAGCCCCCCTTTGGATAACAATTTTTTGGAAGCTTATCACAATTTAAGCTAGGATTTATCTATAAATCAACTGGTAAGTATGTCAAAGAAACTGTTCAAGGCCTAGTCACTATAAAATGTTAGAATTTTGCGGATGAACAATGTTGATTGATTGGGTTTATGACTGCGACAACAAGAATTAACTTTATTTATTGTGCTTCATATCGTTTGGTACAAAGTATGGGATAAAGCCTGATATGTTTGACTGAGATGTCTTATAAATATAAAGAATTAATATTCCGTTTGGTATGATGTATTAAATTCTCTGCAATACATAGTAATTATTGTAATTTATTGCTATAATTAGTTGCAGTATTATTTATACCACCTCATAGGTAGTATACATAACAACAAAAATAAGTATTATTCATACGGGCCCGAACTTTATAAAGGGCCGTATACTTCATACCAAACAAGATATTAGGGTGTCATAGACATATTATACACCCTAATCACCCCTACCAAACGAGCCCCATTATACATGTTATATTTTTGGGGGGACACAGTATTAATTATTGAGAATTTAATTTAGAGAGTAAAAGAATAAAATACTAATTCTATCAATATTAATTTCTAATTATTATCTTGAACAAAAGGGCTATAACAAGAAAATAGAGATTATGTATAAAATCACCATATATAACATAATGAATTGAATGATTTTGAATGATTTTTGTTAGAGACGTAAAAGGGACTGACCCGGCCCACTATTCTACAACTTAGTCCGAAAATGATTTTAGATACTAAATTATAAATATGAGGCCGGATCAAGCCGACCCGATTTTCAATCAAAATTGACACTTTGCTCAGACTCGAACCGAATAAAAGTTTTTATAGCCCCGCTCGCCCCGGCTCGAAAACAAGCATCGAATAAATATCGGTTTTTATTTTCTTTAACCAAATTGAATACATCGATTGATTAATTTTTGCACATGCCTAGCTAATTATAATAACCTAAACCTATGACTAGGCTCGAAACCTAAATTAGGCGCATTTAAGTATATTGGTATATCTCGAGTGATGTTATTAGTCGATAAAATAGAAAAATGTTCCTTTCAATTGATGCCCTCGTCGAATAAATAAGTTATGTATGCTTCTATGTTTATTTTCTCAAGAAGACTTGCACTTTTGCCTAAGTTATGAATCTCTTTAATCATCATTTTCCACAAAATTTCCTTTGCGTTAATAATAAGTTATCGTTTTTTTATGAAAATAAAATTGGAAAAAGCTGAACTTTTCTGGTTTCATGGATTTGGGTGTGTTTTGTGGACCTTTGAGAACATGTACACTTTCTGTGAAATTTCTAGGAAGTTTCAATTTGAGACATATTTTAATTATTCGAATAGTCGTTTAACTTTTGTACTAGAATGTTTTGTTTTTAGTAATTTGAATTATCTATGCTTAATCATAATTTTATTCTATGTTATTAATTTCAGCCTGTTTGTTCAATTGCTTCTCTAAAAATATACTAGTTGATGTATTCGGCCATTCCCATGTAAAGCTGTCGAAAAATGCATATTGAGTATCACACTAATAAACACAAGATTGAATTCATAGCACGTTAATAAGATTGAATTCGAAGAGAAATACTCAAGCAGTTGCAATGGAACCAAGATCGATGATGAATCAACGAGAGAGACGAATTGTGTCACCAACGAGAGAGATGAGTATGTTTCTATGTACAATTTAGAGTACTAATATACCGAATCAGATCTTCTATTGCTGAATAAAAATTACACATGCATGTACAATAACAAAAATAATAACTAAAAGATGTATAACATTAATTTAGTTGCACCGGGATTGTAATTATTAATGCGGTTATTTAGATCTCTAATAACACATCGTTTGGCGTATTTAATAAACTGAAGCTCTATTCCCATAAATTACATTGCATTGCACTGAGATAAATTGCAAAATCTATCAAAATTATGCCTCCTAAATTACGTGATAGTGGCAACAATGACTAAAAATTATTAGGAGTTGACATCAATGACTGTGTTGCAAAATTTATCAAAAATATGCCACTTGACAATATTCTTATCAATTAATCTTATAAATCCTAATATCACTCATAAAAGAAAATGGACAACAGCAATTATTATGAATAATGAATTGCAGAAAAGAAGGGAATGTAGATGAGCTGTAGTCTGTACTCTGTAGAGACTAGAGAGAATAGAAATTCAACGCATAATATATATGTATATTTTTTAAATTCAATGATCAAAATACTCGTAATTTTTTTAAAAATAATTGGGGGGCCCCAATGCCCCAGCATGCCTCCATCTCTGGCTCAAACGAACCTCCAACTTATATGGTGGTGGTTCTCCAAAACCATGTTTTTGTTCGTAATAAAGTTTGGGTATTTCCTTAAAAAAAAGTTGGATTTGATTATCAGATTGCATTTAGCTTGAATTCAAAAGGTTTTATGATAAATTTAAAATCCATGAAATTGTGGCTTTCATTTTGAGATATCTTTGAGAATTCGAGTCGAACACCTTGACAGCTTCTGTCCAAACAAATTTAATATTTTGCCGCAATTTTTTAATTTAGTACGCGCAATTTCATTATGGATGAGATTTTAATTGGGCCGAATTATATGATAGAATCAGCGTCGGCCTATTTTATGTTGGTCCCAGTTTCACTTTGTAGAAATTCAACCGAACATGGGCCTAAATTTTAATTGATCCAAATTTGTTTTCATAGAAATTGCAAGTAATCAAGGCATATAATCAAAATTAGTTGAGTGCAATCGATTTTGCTAATGCATTTAGTAAAAAATCAAACTTGAAGACTTCAATGTACTACCCTCCCTTCCTCCTCCTCAAGTGTCTTCAACCATCAAAGCTCGTATACTAATTTTATGGATATATTTACTCTTTTTATCCCTGATTATTGCATAAGAGAGGTAAAAAAAAATTTGCATTGATTACAAGAATAAATTGAAAATTTTAGGGGACAAATATTTCAACTGTGTAAGAGCTGGGTTAAGCTCCTACAGCAAGAGTTTGGAAATATTTGCTATACCTTCGATTGAATATGAAATCGTCCGACTTAGATAATGGCTTTCCTGCAAAAAAGCCCACTTAGCCGGAGGAAGTCTCCGGTCAAGGCCCTCCGACGAGCAAGTTAGAATATGAACGGAAAAATGATTTTATCTCTAAAACTAGATCAGAAAAAAGTCCCCTTTAAAAGATACATGTTACCCTATTTATACTAGTTGCTCAAGGGCAATTTAGCTTTTCTACAAGATATCTGAGGAGAAATTGGTCTTTTCTAAAAAGCCCACGAATGTTAGAATGACACGTGGTCATAAAGGATCTTCTGACATGATATTCTATTTCTTTAAATGACAGTGACGTCTTTTTTTAACTCATTCCTTATGATCGCGTGTGTTTAGCAAAACGGTACTTTCAGGCCAGTATGTTAAATCACCGGCCCTGTCAGAGCTGAGCTTCTTTTCCTCTTCCAGGCTCCTTATCTGCTACAGTTCCTAAAACCCATCAGCTCTGTCAGATCTGAGCCAATATCTTTTCCTTTTAAAAATCTTTTGCTAATAAATATCCCACATCAACCACCATCCCCTACTCCGAGTAATGATTCAGCACTGGAACATTGGTTGGAGTAGAGAACAATTTTCCTCTCTCTCCCTTCTTTTCTCTCTCTTTTTTTAAAAAAAAATATTTGATTTCTAGATTTGCGCGCTATTTTCCTTGCCTTGTGCAATTACACCCGTAGATTCTCAAAACCGCTCATCTTCCTTTATCACAACCGTTCGTTTCAACTTCTCATAATAAAATATTTTTACCCTTTACACGTGGCCCCACTCTGTCCTCTAACTTATAAGAGACGCTTTTATATATCTTTTTACCTTTCTCGCCGCCATTCTCTTCCCTTCTTTCTTCACAATCCTTCGAGTTTCTTTTTCCCAAAATTCATCCTTCATTCATCTTTTCCTTTTCCTCCGCCATTGATCTCCATCGTTTCATTTCTCGATTCCTTCTTCAGGTACCTTCTCTTCTTCTTCTCTTTAATTTCAGCATTTTTCACCATGCCTGCTAGTTCTTCGTACTCTTCACAGGAATCCCCAAACAATTCTCCTAAACATACTCATGGGGGTAGATCTCCAGTTAATATATCCTCCCATTCGATTTCTGCAAATTCATCTTCCTCCTCCAACTATTCCAATCTCGAAGTGTTGAATAGCATTAATGAAGGCAAAGCCTTGCTTCAGAGCTTACTAGATGTTCCTGCAAACAATTCTCTTATGAAAATAGGCGATAATTCCCTGCTTCTCGCAAATGAATTTAAATCTGTGAAAAAACTTGTGAAATCTGAGGATTTCGTGTTTTCCATGGTGAGACCTTCCACTAGTGCTAATCAACTTCCTTATCCTGCCCTAGTTTTTTGAGTTAATCAGATTACAGCCGGTATTCGATTTCCTATTCACCCCTTTCTAGTTAGGGTTTGCAATTTGATAGAGATTATGCCCAATCAATTGACTCCTTCTGCTATTCGAACCATTTTCGGGTTCTACATCATCTTTTCCAACTACCGCTACCCTCCTGAAGCAGAGCTATTTGTTACCTGTTTCGATGTCCAAAAAACAGGTCATTTCTACTGCTTCCGTACCAGGGCTGGGAGCCCTGCCCAATTTGCTATCTCCAAGGAGAGTATAGACAAAGGCTGGCTTAAATACTACTTTGCAGTACTTCCTTGTTCAGGCAGATGGAATTTTAGTACTGAACACTGGAATCCCAATGCCAGATCTTCTCGAAGCCGACCCTCTGTTAAGCAGATCTCTCCTTTAGATACCCGCGTTATGCAAAGGCTTAGCGAACTTTCCATAGATACTACTAATGATAAAGTTAACCGCTTTAACATTAGTAAAATGTTGAGGTCTCCCTCTGTTCTGGATCATTTTGGTTTCTGGGATGACGCTCTAGGCCCTCTTCCTTTAGCTAAATCCGGTAGTTATTTACTTCCCCCCTTTTTTATTAATTGTCATTCTATTATCCATCTACTTTATTTTTAATCTAGGTCTTTTCTCTTAATGCTCTGTATTGACAGCTATGGCGGATCAGCAATGGGTTCATGAATTTCAACTACACATTGACATCGACCAACTGATGTCTGACATCCCAGAGGTAACACAGCCTTCCACCGAGATTCATGCAGAGGCGATCCTGCCCTTGAAGGGCCCACTAAGCGCTGACCCAGTTACCACGGTTCCTCCCTCCCAGGCCTCCTCTGCTGATACTTCTGCAGCTCCTCCTCTGGCCTCTTTGAAGAATCAACCTTCTGCGTCCTCTCCCATGAAAAAGAAACTCTCCAAAAAATGTTCTTCCACTTCTCCTGCAAAGAATCAAATATCCGAGAATCGTCGTAAACCTCATCATGACTCTATCACTGAAAAGTCTCCAAAAAGACTTAGAATCGCCCTCCCTTCTTCTCATACATCAGTTCCTTCCCCCAAAACATCAGCTCCTCCCGTTGTCGGAAAGAAGCTTACCCCTGCAGCTGACCTCCAGAGAATGGTTGAAATTCCTCCGGTTATTCCCCAAGCTGTTCCGCAGGCTTCCGTTCCAAGGATACCCCCATCAGAACCAGAGGGCGTGAAATACATGGAGCTTCCTCCTGCCCAATGCCTAAAACTTCTGAGCAACTTCGGCTCTTCTGAAGATAGAAAAGATCTTCAGATTATGCCCTCCGAAACACGCCATCTCGGCATTGCCCATCGCCTTGTTCAGGTAAACTTATTGATACTTCCCCCCTTTCACACACCACTGTTATTATTATTTTATCTCCGCTTATCCATTCCTGCCTCCTTTATTGTGTACTTTCAAGGCCCTGACTCTGTTGAGCGAAGATCTGGCTCCTCGCAAGGATAGCCATGTCTTGGAGCAAATGCTAATCCGCAAAGAACAGCAGATCTCAGATCTGCAATCCAAAGCACTGGAGTCTGGTAAACGCCACCTTGATCAGCTCCAAAAGTTGACCAGCAGTATCAGAGTTCTGGAAGATCAAAATGTTGTTCTGAAAGAATCTAACCATGCTTTTCTGAAGGAGAAAAGCAATTTTGAGACTACCATCGGGAACCTGACCACTCGTATCAGAGATCTGGAGAGCAGGCTACCCGAAGCTATGGCCAAGAGCTTTGTCGATGGGAAAGCTGCAGGGATCAGGGAGTGTTTTCGTCGCCTTTTCCTAACTGACCGCGGTCAGACCTTCCTTACTAAACTTCAGGAAGGACTGATTCAATCATACCGCAATAGCTCCCAATACCTTAAAGACATGTTTTCTTTCACTCGCTACTTCAGTCAGGATGGATACGCCCAAGGAGTGAAGTACGCCCTTTCTCTGAGAGGAGCTCGGCCCGTTCAAAAATATATGGTAGCCAAGACCCCCTGCAATACTCCGGGTTGGGATGGAAATACCTCTTCTGACCAGACCTCCCCCTGGTGGATAGGTCCCGTTGAGAAGGTTGTTGATGAATTCCTCAGTGATGAGGAATTTGACATCACCCTGGCTCCATCTCTTAATCCCACCTTCCGCATGCAAGGGGAAATAGCTTCCAGCTCTACCCCTACTCTTCCTGGAAAACCAGACTCAACTCCTCCAGAGCCCAAGGCCGCTTCACCATCACACACAGCGGCTGCAGCATCAGATCTCCTTTCCTGAACAATTTTTGCCCTTTTGATTTTAGTTATAATTTTTCTTACTAGCCTATGAATGTTTTTGTCTAATCCCGTTAATATTCCTACTTCCAATTTAAATCCGTCTTCTTACTATATGCTTTTATCACAGGGATCTGACTTCCTTAACTTTAGACTCTTTCGCGTGCCTTTTGAATTGGTTTCAGCATATCAACAGATTAATCTGTCGATTTTATTAATTTCCACCAACTCATGTAAATTCCACTTTCCTCCCTGATTTAATCGCAATTCTAAATAAATCTATCAAATGTTCCAGAAAAACATTGATTTAACAACTCGATCACATTTTATAGAGAATTACAAGTTAAAGAAATACCACAGCTTCTTCATTCATCTGAAACAAAAAGGTACATTGATTCATGTCCATAGACATTTGATTAAAAAATTAAAGAAAAGACAAAAGACGCTTGATTTAATATCTGAGATGACTACTGCTTTTCTTTCTATTCAGTCGCCTCTCTATGCATAGTACTTCTTCAGATTGTTCACATTCCATGGTCGAGGTAATAATTTCCCATTTTTATCCTGAAGCTCATATGCTCCTCCATTCAAGACCTTAACCACCTTAAATGGGCCCTCCCAAGCTAAATCCAGCTTCTTGTTAGCCTTCAACGCATCAGCTCTGCGCAAAACCAGGTCTCCCACATCAAACCTTCTTGCCTTCACTCTCCGGTTATACCCAGCCTTAATTTGTTCCTTATATGCATCAGATTTCATTTTCGCCGCCGCCCTTACCTCTTCTACAAGATCCAACTCCTCTCTCCTGAGACCTTCATTATCATCCTCCTTATATGCCAGAACTCTATACGAATTCGCCCCTATCTCTACTGGAGCGACAGGCATTGCTCCGTACACCAGGTTGCACGGAGGCTCTCTCGTAGCTGACCGAACCCCAGTTCTGTAGGACCAAACTGAATCTAATTCATCAACCCAATTTCCTGCACAACTTTCTAGTCGGGCTTTGATACCCTTTACCAAGGTTCTATTTGTCACCTCTACCTGCCCATTGGTCTGCGGATGGTTCACCGCTGCAAAACATTGTGCAATTTTCATTTCTTTACACCAGACAACCATCTTTCTCCCGTTAAACTGAGATCCATTGTCAGATACTAGAACTCGGGGGACTCCAAATCGACAACATATATTTTTCCAGACAAAACTCATGACCGATGTCTCTGTGATCCTCCCTACAGCCTCTGCTTCTACCCATTTGCTAAAATAGTCAATGGCTACGATCAATAACTTCTTGCCTCTGGCCACCCTTGGAAACGGTCACACAATATCAATTTCCTATTTGTCAAAGGGACAAGAGGCATACATTGCACCCATGGTTTCTGCCGTAATATGGATTGTGTTTGCATTCTTCTGACACTTGTCACATTTCTTCACATAATCCCTGGTATCCCTTGCCAAAGTGGGCCAATAAAAACCAGCCCTAATGATTTTTCTCACCGTGTCCCTGTACCCTGCATGACTGCCGGCGGATCCCTCATGCACTTCTCTCATTGCATAATTGGCTTCCTCTCTACTTAAGCATTTTAGGTAAGGATGCGTGAAAGATCTGAGAAAAGGGTGGTCCCCCACCATGCAATACCTGGCATAGTTTATTTTTTCCTTTGACCCCTCTTGTTGCCGTTTTTTTCCCATTTGCAGGAAATATATGATAGGCGCTCTCCAGTCCTGGCTTTGTTCTACAACTCCCGCCTCAAGTATCTCTGACTTTCTTTCAGCTCTGAGCATCACCACATCCTTTTCACCTCCTGTTATAAAAATCAAAATAACCCGTCATCTTATATGCCAGCTTGCATAATTTTCAATATATATATATCTCTTTTATATGTGCATTTACACGCTACCTTCCACACTGTCAGGGGTGCCTGCTCGTTTATGACTCAGCTCGATAATTCCATCATCGGTCCCCCCGAACCTTTTTTTCACTCTCAACATCACAATTGCACTCCCTATTACAAGAATTTAATATAATTTATTGCCCTGTAATATTATCATAATGCTTTTATTTTTATATTCAAAAGGATATTATCGACACGATTCTACCTTCTCCATCATCAGCGATGCTTGCTAGTTTGGCCAAAGAGTCCGCTTTCATATTTTGATCTCTGGAAATTTGCTCAATTTTCAGCTCTGCAAACCTAGGTTTGAACAACTCAACCTGTTGAGCATATTTGGCCATCTTTTCATCTCTAATCTCGAACATCCCCAAGGTTTGCTGAGTGATCAACTGGGAATCAGACTTTATGATCACCTCTTGAGCTCCCATTTCCCAAAGCATCTTAAGTCCTCGAATCATGGCTTCATACTCTACTTCGTTATTTGAAACCCTAAACTCCAAGGTGATAGCAAATTGCATTTCCTCCCCATCAGGCTTTGTAATGACAATCCCTACGCCGCATCCGCTGATGTTAGCTGCCCCATCCACATGCGCTACCCACACACCCGACGTTTCTATGCGGGTGGTTTCTTGAATAAAATCTGCCAAGACTTGCGCTTTGATGGCAGTTCTAGACTCGAATTCCACGTCATACTCCCCCAATTCCACAGCCCACTTTACCATTCTTCCAGACAAGTCAGGCCTGCTCAAGATTTGTCTAAATGGAAGATTGGTTCTGACTACAACCTTGTGTGCCAAAAAGTAACACCTGCACTTACAAATTCACTATTAGCAACAATTGAATGCAATCTGTCCTTTCTCCCTCTTTTTTTTTCCTTTTTTTTACCTTAATCTTCGAGCCGACATCATCACTGCCAGCGCTGCTTTTTCCACTTCCGCATATCTAATTTCCGCTCCCTTAAACGAAATGAAATTCATAAATATATTTTTCTGGGAAAAAGGAAAGAACCTACAATTATGATATTTCATTCCCTCCATAAATAATACTTTTAACATCTTGCTCACATAGTAAATGGGCATCTGCTTCGCACCTTCCTCTCTTATCAGCACTGAGCTTAAGGAGTGTTCCCCCACCGTGAAATACAGGAACAGTGTTTCTTTAAGCTTCGGCTTGGTTAACAGAGGTAAGCTAGCCAAATGCTGCTTTAAACTCTCAAAAGCTCCTTGACATTCACTGGTCCATTCAAACCTACTTCATTTCCTTAAGATCTGGAAAAAAGGATAACTCCTTTCCGCTGACCGGGAAACGAATCGACTCAGCACCGCCATCTTCCCGTTCAAGCTTTGCACTTCCTTCATATTTCTTGGGGGCGACATTTCCAAAACAGCCTGCACCTTAGCCTCATTAACTTTTATTCCCTCAGAGGTTACCACATAACCCAAAAATTTCCCCGCTTTCACACCAAACGTGCACTTAGTAGGGTTCAGCTTTAGACGGTTAATCCTGGCTACTCTGAATACTTCTTCCAGGTCTGCCGCATGGGTTGATGACTTGACACTATGCACCAAGATATCGTCAACATATACCTTTGTATGTTTTTCCAGCAGCCCTGCAAATATGGTATCCATCATTCTCTGGTATGTCGCTCCCGCATTCTTGAGTCCAAAAGGCATTCTTATGAACCCGAAAATCCCCACAGATGTGATAAAACAAACATTCACTACATCATCTGGATCCATCTGAATCTGATAATATCCTTGATACGCATCCATCATAGACATCAGCTCTGATCCAGCAGTAGCATCTACCAGTTGATCAATCCTAGGCAGCGGATAATGATCCTTGGGACAAGCCTTATTTAAATCCCTGAAATCATTACACATTCTCCACTTTCCTCCTCCTTTTTTAATCATGACAGGGTTACACAACCATCTAGGAAACTGTATGCGAATTATATGTCCTGCTTTTAGCAATTGCTCCACCTGCTCTCGGATGGCCCTGTCTTTTTCCTCATCAAATGGCCTTAACTTCTGCTTTACAGGCTTGGCCCTAGGATCTATATTAAGCTTATGCATTGCCACCTGGGGATCTACTCCAAGAAGGTCTGAAGTATCAAAAGCAAATACGTCAGAATTGCGCCGCAAACATTCCACTATCTCTTTCCTCTCTTCCTCGCTCATCTGAGTACCTATCTTGGTAGTATAACCCTTCTTCCCTTCAAAGAGTTCCACCGTCATGGTTTCATCCATTGGCCTCATCACAGGTGTGGAGCTATCGCCCATTTCAAAATCTGCCTCATTCAGCTCTTCCACCTTTACCTCCATCATAGGCGCATCCTTCCTCCTCTTATTAGCGTTTTTCTCTGCCTTCTCTACAGAATTGAGAGGCCTGCTGACTTTACTTCTGGAGATTCGTCGCACCTCATTCGCATAGCAAGATCTAGAGCTTTTCTGGCTACCTCTTACCTCCCCCACTTCCTTTCCCACCGGGAATTTTACTTTCATGTGGAAGGTTGATGCTATCGCCCGGAACGAATTCAATGCAGGCCTTCCCAAGATAGTATTATAAGAACTTACTGCATCCACTACTAAAAACTGGACCATACGCATTTTTCTCAGTGCTCCATCTCCCAACACCACAGGTAATTTGACCACTCCTTTTGGTGTTACAATTCCTCCTGAAAATCCTGCCAGGATAGTATCCACAGGCATTAGTTGTTCATTAATATCCATTTGCTTAAAACAATCCCAGAAGATTATATCCGCTGAGCTTCCAGTGTCAATCAACACACGTGCCACATCATGCCCTGCTATCTCTGCTGTAATAACTAGTGCATCATCATGCGGGGCAGCAACCTCATCCAAGTCAGTAGCGCTGAAAACTAGTTCTGGCTCCTCATCCTTCGACCTTATCAGGTTCACATTCCTCACATCTGGATCTCTGACCTCCCTTACATACATTTTCTGTGCATTATTTGTGTGATCCCGTGCTAAACCCCCTATAATCATATTAATAGACCTCTGCTTCTTTGGGAATCGCTCTTTTCCCTTTTCTTCCTCGGGCCCCTCGAGCGCTAACAGGTTTAAATTCTGATCTGGCCCAACCTGTCCTTCCCCCTGGCCAACATTCATCTTTCGCTTATCATTCCTTTTCCATCCTCCTGTTCCGTCACTCCTTCTTCGCACAAATTCAGCAAAGTTCCCTTCACTTATCAATCTCTCTATGGCATCTTTCAAATGCCTGCAATCATCTGTGTCATGCCCATAATCTCGATGAAATCTGCAAAACGATTCAGACGGTGGGTTTTTGGGTCCTGCCTTTGCAGAAAAAGGAGGACGAAACATCTTGGGAGCTATACTTAGTATTTCAGAAGGCGGCACCACTAAATCCGTGTACACAGGGGACACCTTGCTCCATGCCTTATTCGAATATTCCACCTTGGATTCAGACTCTGGAGGAGTTGAGTACAAACCAAAGCGAGGGATCCTTGATCCCCGCGCCGGTTGCTCATACGAGGAAATGGGTTTGCGATCATAAGATTCTCTTTTTGCTATGTCTTCTTTTTTTTCCACATCTTTTTTCTCAATCATTCCTCCATCACTCATGCCATGATCTGTAATATGCTTGGCCTCCCAAGCTTCTTCTCCCACAATCTGCTTGTCAATTCGCTCCAATAATTTGTCAAACCCCTCGCTGGATTTTCTGTTTAAGGTCTGAAAAAGTTCCTTGCTCCTCAATCCCTGAATCAGAGCATTAACCTTGATCTCCTCGGAAGCTGAAGGAACCTGCAGAACTGCCGCATTGAAACGAATTACGTAACTCCTTAGGCTCTCCCCTCTTTCTTGCTTAAAACTTAATAGCGTCATGACAGAATACGTTTGCCTTCTAGCACTAGCAAACTAATTTTCCAATTGCGAAGCGAAATCATCATAGGTCTCAATACTTTCAGGTTCCAACTGGTTAAACCATCGCTGCGCCATTCCTGTTAGCGTAGCCAGCAATACCCTACATTTAACGCCATTAGAATATCCCTGCAACAGCGCCAAATTTTCAAATCTGTCCAAGTGATCTTGGGGATCAGAAGTTCCATCATAAGTCAAGTCCGGTTGCTTGAAATTACGGGGGAGTTGATCGTTCATGATATCAGCGCAAAACGGTGTTCTCCGGCCCCTGCGAGGGCCAACACTCTTTCCCTCTATCTTCTCCTTCATAGCTGCTAATTCCTTAACTATCGCTCTTTGCCATTTCTTATAATTCTCTTCTTTTCATCTCTGTTTCCATGTTCCCAGAGCTGCCATCTCCCTCCTTCTCTCGACGTATATTTGCGTTCCGTCCCTCAGATCTTCTCATCCCCTCCAATCGGGAGGTCTGACCGAATGCATCGGACTGTTCCTTTGCACTTACATTTCTCCCAGAATCATCTTCCATTTCCTCTTCCAAATTCTTGGAAAGGTTTTTAGGCACCAGGATATGAGATCCTCCAATGGCTGCCATGGCTGCTTCCACAGCATCCTTGGCGGCCTTACTTAACAGATCTTGCAACTGAAGGGATGTTAACTGCAACTTTGGCTCGCCTTCACTTTCAATGTTCTTTCCTTTCCCTTTATCTATGATTGGAGTGATGCCTTCCACTTGCCCTTCCCTATCATCGCTTACTTCCAACTCCTTCCGAGGCTCCACTCTAGCATTATCTTCCCTAAGCATTCTCCTGTCATTATTGAGGAGAAAAAATGCTTCAGAAAAAATGCTTTGGTAAACATATCAAAGTCTGACCACTACACTCTCACAATATTTTAATTATCCTCAGATTTTCAAAAATTGACTACCAGACTTTGCCTCTCATATCTCTCATATCTCCTTATTATCAGATCTCGGAGAGAAGATGCTCGGATCACTCCTGTTTCGCACAGGAGTCCGGCAGGGCTTCAGCTCCTGATTTTTTCATCCTCGGGGCGCTAAGTCGAAGCCGCAATTCCCCTTATCATCAGATCTCGGAGAGAAGATGCTCGGATCACTCCTGTTTCGCACAGGAGTCCGGCAGGGCTTCAGCTCCTGATTTTTTTCATCCTCGGGGCGCTAAGTCGAAGCCGCAATTCCCCTTATCATCAGATCTCGGAGAGAAGATGCTCGGACCACTCCTGTTTCGCACAGGAGTCCGGCAGGGCTTCAGCTCCTGATTCTTTCATCCTCGGGGCGCTAAGTCGAAGCCGCAATTCCCCTTATCATCAGATCTCAGAGAGAAGATGCTCGGATCACTCCTGTTTCGCACAGGAGTCCGGCAGGGCTTCAGCTCCTAATTCTTTCATCCTCGGGGCGCTAAGTCGAAGCCGCAATTCCCCTTATCATCAGATCTCGGAGAGAAGATGCTCGGACCACTCCTGTTTCGCACAGGAGTCCGGCAGGGCTTCAGCTCCTGATTTTTTCATCCTCGGGGCGCTAAGTCGAAGCCACAATTCTCCTTATCATCAGATCTCGGAGAGAAGATGCTCGAATCACTCCTGTTTCGCACAAGAGTCCGGCAGGGCTTCAGCTCCTGATTTTTTTCATCCTCGGGGCGCTAAGTCGAAGCCGCAATTCCCCTTATCATCAGATCTCGGAGAGAAAATGCTCGGACCACTCCTGTTTCGCACAGGAGTCCGGCAGGGCTTCAGCTCCTGATTTTTTCATCCTCGGGGCGCTAAGTCGAAGCCGCAATTCCCCTTATCATCAGATCTCGGAGAGAAGATGCTCGGATCACTCCTGTTTCGCACAAGAGTCCGGCAGGGCTTCAGCTCCTAATTTTTTCATCCTCGGGGTGCTAAGTCGAAGCCGCAATTTCCCTTATCATCAGATCTCGGTCATTCTTATAAGTTACTACAAACCTTTTATTAACAATGCTATTAACCCACTTTTCTTTCTTCGCAGATGGCATTATCAAGAACGAACTCTTATCAAAGCTACCTTAAAGGATAATTGAAAATCTCCTAAGGTATCGCACAGAGTGGCCCTTTATTGCCGAAAGGCTAATGGTCCTGAACTCTTTAAGTGCGTAATTTATTTCCTTTTCCTTAGAGATAATCATTAAATCCAAAAGAAAAGCCTCCCCTAGCAGAGTTTTTCCTTGAAGAGAGAATGAAAACGGGGTCAGCACTCATTACCTTTCATACTTCCTCTTCTCAAAACTACTATCACACCATAAAGACATTCAGATCCTAGAAAATTTATTACAAAGATTTATAATAACAAACAAAAATCACGTCACAGCTCAAGTTTCCCACAGACGGCGCCAGTTGTAAGAGCTGGGTTAAGCTCCTACAGCAAGAGTTTGGAGATATTTGCTATACCTTCGGTTGAATATGAAATCGTCCGACTTAGATAATGGTTTTCCTGCAAAAAAGCCCACTGAGCCGGAGGAAGTCTCCGGTCAAGGCCCTCCGACGAGCAAGTTAGAATATGAACGGAAAAATGATTTTATCTCTAAAACTAGATCAGAAAAAAGTCCCCTTTAAAAGATACCTGTTACCCTATTTATACTAGTTGCTCAAGGGCAATTTAGCCTTTCTACAAGATATCTGAGGAGAAATTGGTCTTTTCCAAAAAGCCCACGAATGTTAGAATGACACGTGGTCATAAAGGATCTTCTGACATGATATTCTATTTCTTTAAATGACAGCGACGTCTTTTTTTAACTCATTCCTTATGATCGCGTGTGTTTAGCAAAACGGTACTGTCATGCCTGTATGTTAAATCACTGGCCCTGTCAGAGCTGAGCTTCTTTTCCTCTTCCAGGCTCCTTATCTGCTACAGTTCCTAGAACCCATCAGCTCTGTCAGATCTGAGCCAATATCTTTTCCTTTTAAAAATCTTTTGCTAATAAATATCCCACATCAAACTGTATTTCGATTGATAGTCAAACAAATTCCGTAATAATAAGGTTAACTATATTAATTAATTTGGAAAGACTATTCGATGATTATATTGAAGTGTAAATTTAATTGAGATCAAATACCAAAAATAATAATAATAATAATAATTTGGCAACATGGATACAACCAACCTCATCGTAGAGTTGGTTGTAATTAGGGAGGAATTAAGGGAATTATGATCAATTAAGGAATAATTAAAGATAATTAAGCTTTATCAATTTTAATTAGAATTCATTAATTTTTAATTAAAATTTCACAACTAGAATTTATAAGCCCGATTAGACTTAATTAAATATTAATTAATTTAAAAAAATCTTGCGCGCGGTGAAGTGCTGCTCTAAAAACTTGGGCTTTCACATTCTGATAAATTTGGGCCAAGGCCCAAATAATTACCCCTTGTATCAGAAAGAAAACTAAATACCGAATTTGCCGAAGGGCGCTATAATCTCCGTCGCTTTTACCCTTTCATAACAAAACGAGCTTCATCTTCACGGCGGCGACGACGAGGGTGATACTGAGTTCCGATTCTTAACTCCTGCATCAAGTAAGTTATCATCTGTATCGTCAGCGTTTTATATTTCTACAGAGATACCCAACTCTTAGGTTTTCGCCATTACTGAATCTCAAGTACTTTTTGTTTATTGAACTGCGTTCTATATGAATACTTACTTATTTGGTTTAATTAGGTTTTTTGTTGTGAAATTTCTGTAATAGGTGCGTGAAAATGTCGTCATTAAGGAATGCTCTTCCGAGAAAAGCTCACAAGGAGCGTTCTCAGCCGTGAGTATTTTTCCCCCCTTTTTTTTTAATTTTTCTTTAACTCCACAATTTTACTATTTTGATTTTATGTATTTTGTTGTGGATTTATTTGGTGATATGCCAGGCAATCGAGGAAGAAATTTGGGCTGCTCGAGAAGCATAAGGATTATGTCGAGCGTGCGCGCGCCTTCCACCGGAAAGAGGAGACTTTGCAGGTAAGTTTATGCGCTAGAACGAATTTTTGTTGATAATTTGAACATTTTATATGGATATTGCTTGTTTATGCACCTTACAGAAACTTAAGGAAAAGGCGGCGTTTAGGAATCCCGATGAGTTCTACTTCAAGATGATTAAGTCGAAAACTGTCCGTGGAGTCCACAGAGCGGAGTAAGTATAGATAGATAAATTTATCCGATTTGAAGGTTGTTTATGGTGGTCATGTTATGTATGACTTATTGAATGGTGAAGGGGTGAAGCGAACAAGTACACCACGGAGGAGCTCATGTTGATGAAGACACAAGATATTGGGTATATTTTGCAGAAACTTCAAACAGAGAAAAAGGTTGTTATCTTACCCGAGATCTTTGTATCCGAATTGATAGAGTTGTTGTGTAAGTTTGATGTTTGAACATTGTTTTTCTGATGCAGAAAATTGAAAGGCTAAACGCTATACTTCATTCTGTAGACAACCATTCATCAAGCCAACATGTATACTATGCTGAAGACAGGTGAGTGTTTATGAGTTCTTTGGTGACTCTCGTATATTTGGATTGTGATTCCGCAAATAATGTGATTTTCTTTACTTTTTTCTTGTTTATTGAGTCTGCCTATGGATATATATTGTTTCAATTAAGGACATTAGTAGTTCGTCATATAGCCTCATAGGAAAACATATGGTAAACCAAGAGGCCGGAATGCGATTTCTAATTTTTCCAAGATCAAGTGGCTGTGGCCTATTGGCTTAAAGACCAAACTTTGTGTTAGTTGTTGTTTTAAGTTTTTGTGTTAGTTGTTGTTCTAAATTGTAATGCTGCTTCGTTCCATTTTTCTAATAATGAGTCTTGGATGCTTGCTCCCTTCCTGTTAAAGTAGCTTGTGTTTGTATGTCTCTTTCTTAAAGGTTTTGCTACACTGTGAGTTGTTTTTGGCTTACTTGATGACATTGTTCGTGAATCGAGTTTTCTAGCATGGCAATAATATTCTTATGTTTCACATAGTTTTGGAGTTTGGAAAGTAAGAATTTAGTATGAAAAGACCCAGTGACAGAACTCTTTTAACACTTACAATTCTTCATCATTCCTTATTGCTTTTTATTATTTTAGGGCTGAAGCAAGAGAAATACGAGCTCAGGCTTCTGAACACAGAGAAAACCACTCCTTTGAAGGCTTGCCTAAAGATATTAAAAGGTAAGATCTGATCATTATTCCCCACTCGATTAGGCTATATATCTTTCGGAAAAAAATATTTTCTTTTGGTCAAAGTCATTACTAAGGCTTGATAATCAATAACTGATGCAGAAAGACGATTGCTTCTTACCGTGAGCTAGAGGCTAGAAAAAGCCGAGTAAAAGAGCTAGAGAAGATATACATGGATATGGCAATGCAGAAAGAATTACAGGTATCAATAATGGCCACTGATTTAATTGGTGCTATTTGATTATCTAGTGTTTACGTAATCACGTTTTTATTTACACTATGACAGAAAAAGGGCCGGAAACGGAAACTTCGCGAAGGTGAAATTGTTTCTCCGACGTCAGGACCTGTATTCAAATGGCGACAAGAAAGAAAACGATGAGAGAGAAAGTTGAGAGAGAGAGAGACAGAGAGGAATACTGCTCAAATGTGCTCGAGATCAGTTTATATTGCTGAATTCAAAAAACTAGGAAGTGATGTAATTCATCAAATTTTGCTGTTACGACTCATCAGGAGTGAAATTTGTGATTGTAAAATCAGTTTTCACTGCTCTAGCCATTGTCAATCTTTCATTCATTAAATTCAGCAGCAACATGCTCTGCAATGGCCATACTTGCAGTTAGCCCAGGCGATTCGATACCAAAGAGATTTACCAAACCCTGTACACCATGAATACCCTCTCCCTGCACGTAGAATACCATTTCTTCGATAAAACATTGCTCGTGCACATAAACATTGTTCAAACTGGTACAATATATCAAGTACCTGCACTACAAAATCACTTGGAACCTGCATCGCCCCAGAAAGCTTCGGTCGAATACCAGCATAGCCTGGTTCCAACGATCCATCTCTTAGACTAGGATAGTACTTCCTTATTTCTGGGTAAAATCGATTTGCACGGTCTCCAGCCACAGAATAATCAAACCTTATTAAACAAAAACATATAGCTTAAATGGTTTGCAGCAGAAGTGGTTTCAACACATCAACATTCTTGAATGAAATCTTACGAGTTGAGGAAGTTTGAGACGCCGTCCACACCATCAATCCACTCAACATCAGGCCCGAATTTGATCTGGCCGTTCAAATCCAAGGTAACATGCACTCCGAGGCCACCATCTTCCGGTATAGGATAGATCAGATGCTGGAAGGGAGGCGACTTAACATTTGACAACGTGAAATAGCAGCCACGAGCAAAGTAGGGTCTTGGAACGACCCCATTATCTAGGCCGTGAATTCTCCTAGAAAGAACCAGGGCACCCAAGCCAGCAGAATTCACAACAAGTTTAGGACAGAGAATTAGATCGGGCTTCAAAGGAGACTTCCCATCCCAGTTTCTAAGAGCCTCACTCTCACAAACGAAGAGCTCCAATCGACCTTCCTCGTATCTACCACCAATTACAGTACTATTGTAAGAGAAGATCCCTCCATGGCTCTCAGCTTCTCCCTAAATGCTACATTCCTGTCAATATGTGTGCATGTAACGCGACTCTAAAAACAGCAAACTATATTCACAACAAGTTTTTTCTTTTCTTCATTCTCATGCACAAATAAAATTCAAGTCATACCAGTAGAGAGAGCATTAAAGAATGGCTATCAATGATCCCAGAAACAGGCGACAGCAAGGCCTTGGTGCAGTATAATTCTGGTTCTATACGCATAGCTTCTTCCGCGTCCATCATCCTCAGACCTTCCACCCCATTCTCAATGCCCCGACTCATCAGCTCACTCAACTTGGGAACTTCTGAAGGCCGAGTAGCAACAATTAGCTTGCCAATCTGTTTATGAGGAATGTCACGCTCTCTACAATAGTCGTAGAGTAAACGCCTCCCTCTAACACAGAAATGCGCCTGCATCACAAATTCCACGCCCACAAATATAGTCTCAAGACATAGCCATAAGCATCATCTTCACAACTTTGGTACTAAGAGCAACTTCTTTACATTCACAATCCATAAAAATAGTCTCCAGACATAGCCATAACAATAACTTCACATCATTTGTTCTTTAAATTCACAATCCATATTTGTCCCATAAAAACAGTGTCAAGACATAGCCATAACAACATAGCAAATTCTTGAAGGGAAATAGTCAGTTTTGCAGCTACATTAATACCAAATCAGAAAGCTAAAAAACAACCTTTCTCAGATCCTAATTCTTGTCTGATCTCTTACAAACAGATAAACGATTAGAGTTTCAGACACTACATTACATTACAATACTCATGAAATCAAGAATCAATTCCCATCAGTCGATAACTCGATATTTCATAAACCATAACTACTGTCTACAGATAAACAATAACAAGTGATTAAAAAAAGAAGAAGAAAAAGAAATAACCTTGAGAGAATTTGGAGGGTAATAAATACCAGCATGAATAACTTCACTGTTGCGAGAAGTAGAGCCAGTCCCAAAAGTCGGCGCCGATTCCACCACCAAAACTTCTCTTCCGCCTTTCAAGGCAAGCTCACGCGCCACCGCCACGCCCACCACTCCGGCGCCTATCACCACCGCATCCGCCGTTTCCTTGGCCACCGATTCCAAACTAGTGGAAATCAACCCATCTTTCCCGGCCGCCGCCATAAGGCTCCGGAAAATCTTGAGTCTCATCTTATTTCCAACAAAATATTATCCAATAAAATGAAAAGCAGGGATGATCGTCGTATAAACTATAAAGTGTTTGTAAACATTTATTAGCGTTGGTTTAGATTAAGATCACTCCAGTTTAGGATGGTGCAATAAAACCACCATTTCTTGAAATTATCGGGCAAGGCGTACAAATTTAGCCGATAAATTTAAGTTTGTGATAATTTTATTCCGAACTTATCATAAATACAAATTTGTAATAATTTTAGTAAATTTCAATTTTTCGGTATCGGAAAGTCGCGTTGGCATCTTTTTGACACACATCGGTCTAGCGGATTGGGTCAATCGATGGAGGGAAACGATATCGTTTTTTTATGTGGATTAAATTAATTTTCCACCTCATCAAGATAAAACTGCGTCGTTCACTTTATCTCTTCAACTAATTTCCTGTTCTCTTCCACCAAATGTGCATTTCGCTTTATTAAACCATACATATTTATATTTATCGAACTGTAAATTGATATTATATTAAGTTTGTGTTAAAATTATCACAAAGTAAATTTATCGGATTAAATTTGTGCATTTTGCCGCAGGAAATTACACTCAAGATTTGCTCATCTGTTTAAACAAAAATTATATTATTGGACCGACCCATTACATTAGTTTTTCTTCCCATTGTTCAATTATTCTAAATTCCTGCAGAAGCCTTCAATTCTGGAGAACTTTTTGGTCCCAGAAGAACCTTCTTCTTCTTTTTTTTTTTCTTAGTTGAGAACTGTTTTTTATTTTTTATTTATTTTGCTATATCGTTGGCATCTTTATATATTGGTTATCCATTGATGAGTGGGACCTGCAGATGGTCTGTGAGGTTCAAATTTGGAAATAGTTTGAGGCCTTAAGAGCACATTATCATTCTGTTTTTTCATGCTTCATTAATTCTTGTTTGCATGGATATATTTTGATTGAATTGGTGAACATGATATCAAATCTTGTGTTTGTTGGCTCCTCAACTTACAAATTGAGGGAATATGCGGATTTGACTCGACTTTCTAACTTCACAAATGTCTTCTTGAATGTTTGTTATTTTTATCGAAATACTGTACGTGTTGTATTAATCGTAACTTTTCGAATGATTAAGTGTAGCATTTGTGAAACCGGAATATTAATATATCAAAACTAATATATTTTATTTTATTTTTCTTTTTGAGTTGGGTGTGGTGTAGATATTTATATTTTTTGAAAAGTAGTGTAGATATTTATTAATAATGAGAAGTCATAAGGTTAATTTGATTGTTTGGGCCTGAGTTCATTTGGGTATCCCTTTCTGTTACTGAGAAGGCCTCTGTGGCTTACAAAGAAATAACTATTGGCCCAATAATAAGGAAATTCTATTCATTATCGTTCACATAATTAATTAAAATCATAATTTATCTTTTGGTAAGGAGGGAAAAATGAGGAATAAGAAATGGTGGAAAGGATGGATTTAAGAAATAATGGATAACAGGTGAAGGATTTAAAATGTGAGATTTTTTTTTATTCGGATAAACTAGTACCGCACCCGTGCGATGCACGGGGTAAGTTAAATTTTGATATTTTTTGTTAAATTATATAAGCAAGGAAGTATAAGAAACGAAAACATTGGTCAATAGATGCAAATTAAAATTTCGTTCAAAATTCATATATCTATAAATTTTAAAAGATTTCTTTGTAAACAACGTTCATGGTACATGCACTACTTTTATTATCTTTGTCACATATAAAGATCTTCAAACCACTTTGGTTCCATACACTCTAGACAACGACGTATAGTCGATCATGAGAGAACACTAATTTCTTAGGAAAAAGTCTCACATGTGAGAGGCTGTGATTTTTGTTGATTGTCGTGGCATACTAAACAATTAGAGAGAATTGTCTTCGTTGAAACTTGAATGGAAGATGTGGATCTAATGTTGTTAATGACATTCTCAGAATCAATACCTTATTACTTCCTGCCAATATTTGGGCCTCCAGAACATGATTTTCGAGTCTTAGCTCGTGACAATGAAATGCATGCCATTGCACAATCCAAGAGCACGATCATTGTTCCTTAACAACATAACTTTTATATGATCATTAGTTTGTATTTTCATAGGCTCACAATATTAAATTCCAAATAAAGTAAACTATATTTAACAATTTTAGTGATTATGAACTTAAAATAAAATTTTGGCTTTCATTATATTTTGTATCATAAAATTTTTAACAGAAAATATATATAGTAAAAAGGATTGATCTTAGCAAAGTGATTAATTATGGATATAACACAACAATAAAAATATACTTTATTAATTATTTAAAAAAGTATTTTGTTATTTGTTTATTAGCATAGTAAAGTTGATCAATTTTTTATTACATTAAAATCAAATACTCCCTCCGTCTCTTTGATCTTGGCCTAGTTCTTTTCGGTACGGGTATTAAGAAGAAATATATTAAGTGTAAAAATTATGTTTAGTGTAGTTTGTATATATTATTTTATTGACTTATAGTGTTTTTTATTGACTTTTCAATTCTGCAGTGTTTTTTATTGACTTTTGGGCTTAATTAATGTACTAATTGAGCCATAATTTTGTCCAAAAAAGGAAACAGGCCAAGATGAGTATGACGACCCAAAAAGGAAAATAGGCCAAGATGAGTGGGACGGAGGGAGTATGAAATAAATAAGATAATTTATATAAATTAGACTATAAGATAATTTGATAAATTTGATAGACCAATAAAAATTGATCACATTGCTTGGATGTTATATAGATTTATACGTGGAATTATCTAAATGCCACGTAGAAAACTTAACTAATGGCAAAAAAACTTAAACATAGAAAAAAAAATATAGTAGAAAAAATCATCAATTGTATATCATCTTATACACTCCTATGTTCTCCATCATCATAAGTTACTCCTCACAATTGTTGTCTTATTCATCGTCAGCAGCTACTCCAACATCAACTAATCTAGTATCCAACTATCCATTAAGTTATACCCATTAAATTATTAACATTCATCTTTCACATTATCTATCAGGGCTATAAGCATGGTTCGATTAACCAATCACTTGCCACATTGAAAATTGACCACACAATTTTTAATTGATCTGGTTAATTGTCAAAATCACTCTGCTACGACAAATGCCATATGGTTGGAAAATTTGACTGCAACTTAAGTAACTTTTTGGTTGTTAATGACTGCTAAATACTCAAACTTTGTCAGTTTTCTGGTTTTGTATCCCAATTAGAAAATCTATGTGCATAATTACTTAACCTTTATTACAAATTTTTCCCCCAAAATCAGGTTACCCCAAATTGGCACTGACTTGGCAGTCGAAATTGCCGATATGGCAAAATCAACCAACAAATGAAACAACGTTGTTTCTTTGATTATAAAATTAGAAAATATATGAATTAATAATAAGAAATGAATAAAACTAAAAGGAAATAAAAATGGTAATGAATAAAAAAATTAAAGAAATAAAAATAAAATGATTTGAGAAATAGACTCAATATCACTTAAAAAAATCAAAACTCAATCTTGGAAAAGAAAACAAACCACATTTTAGGATTTGACAGTTGAATTTCCATCTGAATTTGCGAATTTAAAATATCAAACATGATCTAAAGATGTCATACTGACAACAATTTGTGAAAATTACGCAACAATTCAACTAAAAAGACTAAATTTCTTTTGAGAAACGTGTAGTGCACATATACTACATGATAACAATTATTCAAAAACTTAAAATATTAAAAAAAATTGTATCATATAAGTATATGTAGAATTATGTATGTGACAATATAAGTACATGCTTGACTTTAACGTGTAGATATATGATCGTTGTAGCATAATTAGTTATAGATTTATTATTTTAAAGTAAATGTGAAAAATTGTGCCAAATTATAATTTGTTATTTTCTATAATAAAAAAATGATACAATCAATGATATTTGTGAGAATTATAGCCAAAAAAGTTGTTTCATATAGAGAAATACACATTGTATTTTCAAAAAATGATACGAATATTGTTAAGTGCAAAGGAAAAGAACAACTCTTAAAACAATATCAACTATTCAATTGAAGGTCACTACAACAAAATTTCTATTTTTAGCCATCAATTATAGAAAATCTTCCAAAAAATGATTGCCAATAAAGAGAAAATGAAGCTTACGTACGGAACATCCTAGCTACTTATACAACGGCAAAGCGGATTCAAGAGCTCTAAGCCACATTATGCTATCGTACTTCCCTGACTCTTAATCCAATATCGTACTTTACTGTCGAAATTATTTCTCTCCCCAATTTTTGATTTCTCGTTCATCCTTATCTTTAATTCTTTATCTATTCAATTGTTGATTGAACTGGTAATATAAATTGCGACATACCATTTATTCATATGGTTTACAAAAATGACATGTCGATAAAACGAAAAATAAAAGTTAATTTGCCACATAATAAAAATCTATGTAAATACCACGTTAAAAAAAATATATGTAAACAATAAATCTACGTCAGATTTCCGATCACCAAAAAATTTGGGGCGAAAATAAATTGAGAAGTTTTGACGCAACATCAAGAATTGTGCAAATTATATCGATCATTAAATCATCTTCTCTGATCCTTACTCCAATATTTTTCTTTGCTGCGAGAATTATTTCTCAATGTTCTTCACTACCAGAATTATTTCTCTTTCACATACTATATATATATATATATATATATATATATCAACAAATATACAAATGAGAGAAAAATTGGCAATATGCAAAAATTTGCTGCCAAAATTGATGTGCCACATTAATTTGTGATTTAGGTTTATATAGATTAATATATACGTGTCTCTTATTAATTAATTGATGTAGTATATAAACGTAATAATTTCAAAAATAAATAAATATGTAAACGTAATTTATATTTACTATATTTAGATTACTCTTTTTTTAGCAGTATAGATTGAGAATTTTACTCAAACATATTCATATTTTACTATAAATACATCACTAACTACCTGCCCAATATAATTATCATCTTTATAGTTTCGATAATTAAGGCTTAACTAAATCCAAAATCTGCCCTTTTTGGCTCCAATTTATCCTTTCATTAACAATAGACTGAATATGTTAAATTTCCCTAACAATAACAGGTAATAACTAATAAATATATTAATACTGAATTTATTGAATACATATATAATAAAATTTATTTCTAGAAACTGAAAGGTGCATTCTAAAAAAAAGGAAAAAAAAAAGAAACTGAAAGACGCAACTAAGCGGGGCAACTAATGTTACTAAATATAGCAATATGTAGTTGCTAGAGAGAAGATTTTTTATGATTCATCTAGATTTTGGTGTATTATGTATATATAATATCATTCGATGTATATAATAAATTAATAATCTAGTCATATATAATATGTACTCACTCCGTTTCAGGTAGTGTGGTTCAACTAATATTTTATACCTCACATATAATCAAATATGCACCACACTTTTGGGGATTGGAGGGAGTATTATTAGGAGATGTGTTATAGAAATTATAATTGATGTATCAATTAGAGTGAATTTATACTCACAAAATTTATAAAATATTTACTTGCAGATATATCAATTTTATAAACATGTTTAATTTTGTTGAGAACTAAACATGTTTAATTATTATAGTTTTTTCAAAGCTCATGCGGAAAATTATTATACAAATTTTATTTTTTAAGTTCAAATTATATGGCCAAACATGCATTTCATATCAAAATTATTACCACCGTTTGTTCAAGTGTGAAAATGCATATGTCATTTAGAATCAAAGAACACCACTTCATATAAAAAAGTACTTCCTCCATCCTAGATTAGTGTGGTTCAACTAATATTTTATACCTCACATATAATCAAATACACACCACACTTATGGAGGACGGAGGGAGTAATATTGTTGACGTATCTAAATAGATAGATATGGAAAGGAAAATAGTCAATTATGAGACGAAATATAACAGACACTTGAACCAATAACCTCAAATATAATTAAAACAAACATAGTAACGATACATAAAAAATATAAAAAATGACATTAATCTTAATAAAAATAAAATTATAACTACTGCATTCTAATAAAAAAAATTACTGCCTAATACGATTTACATATAATTTGTATTAAAGCATATTTATAGTACTTTAATTTTTATAATTAATTATTAATCATAGTACTGTACATATGTTTGATTTTTTTAATATAATATGATATAACAATTATAGTTAGGATATTATGAGTTAAAAAGTTATTGCATAGTAGTTTTGGATAAAGTATATTATTAACCACATAATATACTAATAATTATTAGTAAACAATAATATAATAATACTTCCTACTTACATTTTAATTTAATAATACACAAAAACATCATAAAAAAATAAGAACCGTCTAGGCGGCAATGCTTGAGAGTAGTGGCAATGTGTAGGCGGTCATGCATGCACATCCACCGGATTCTTGAGATCTTCAACGGAGCTGATGGTGATTGTGGTATCCAAGTCGTAAATATAAGTGTATACACTATTTTTGACCTTGTTCATAATATCAAAATGCAAGATGAGTATTTGTGTTTCGTTTAGATATTCGGCACATAATTTATAGGCACAAAAGAATTTAAAATAGGAATAATAATTATTATTAATTATTGCCAAAAAATTTGCAGTTGTAACGTCCGAAATTAATTGATTGATTGAAAAATATTAATGAATAATTATGACATAACATCAATAAAAATTATTTCTAAAAATGGAATATTAAAAAAAATTAAAAAACAAAATACTTTCTATTTCGGGCCATCCGGCCTTGCTATTATAATTTATAAAGATTTACTAAAAAGAAAACGCACCCTTAGGAGAAGGAAAAGAAAACATAATAATTACTGCTCTTGTTCAAATTTAAGAAAGAAAATAAATATTTGGAACCCCACAATTAGCTGTTAGATCAAGAGACAATTGCAAACTTCACAACGATGTTGTATAATTTCCATTTAGAAAAATCCTATTTATTAGAGATTATCAGCAATTTAGAAAAGTACTCAAGTAGGCATACAAATTCAATAATAAACGAATTCAAAATTTGTTAAATACTAGAAAATTCGTTTTAAGTACTGCACATCACCATCTCCTTCACAAGAACTAGAAGACAAAATATTAGTCAAATATGTCCAACATATAGAGTCCATATTATGGTTTTTATTGAGAAAATTTACTTTAGTTGCACTGTTGTTTTAATAACACAAACACGTGTTTCTTTAACTAAACTAACATTTTTATTTTACTAAACACAAACCTGCTGTATAATAATAATATAAAAATATATTATCATAATAATGAATTATTATAATATATAAAATTCAATATCATAAAGATGCATTTTTAAAATGCATGTATAATGACAATATATAATATTTCTTGTGACGCGGTAAATCATACTACAAAAATTAATTATTTAAATCTAATTCTTTCTCCTACGCTGGGATTGATTAATACCAGAACTCATCCACTATATATATATATGTATATATATATAATATGTATGTATGTATCGATCTTTTGATGCTCTCACTCACCAAAATATATAGAAAGTTTTTTTTTTTCTTTTTTTGAGTAAACAAAATACTTTGGCTGAAGAATGTGGGGTATGAAGCAATGAATCTAGGTAAAAGAATAAGGGGAATTTGAAATTGAATGAAGGTAAAAATTAGTCTACCTTAATACGTCAAAAATAAAGAAGAGAAGGGCACCAGAAATTGAAGATGACAAGACTAGACATCCCCATGCTTGTCGGGGCCTTGGGCCACCCACCCACCCACCTGCAGCTGCTCTTCTTCCACTCTCACTCTCACTCTCACTCCCACCCATTTATTTACTTACAAATTTAATTACACACACCCACATATTAATTGCATATATTATTATAAGAAGAAGATTATTTCATTGTATGACTATATTTGGATATCGACAAATGAAATTTTATCGGCTGGTTGGACCTAAAATCCTTGGACAATTAATTAAGTAAGGTAGATGAAGAATTATGATCGAATTAAATAGTAATAATAATGGAAGAGTATTCAGAAATTCACTGTTACGTTCAATTGATGTATATTTAATCCACATTGAACCGCGCGCATACTAACTCGGGTTGTTACCTCATGTAACTTCGAATAATTATTTGGATATGCATTATAAATTTTGATTTTTGACCTGTAAAAGTAAAACCCTTCCGAGTTATGAATTATCCGGTTTGGTTTGTATTTTCTGTAAGCTATAATATAAAAGCTGAGGCTCGTAGTATAAACGAAGGTATGTGAATGGCTAGATCGTCATTTGAGGATTTTGTGATAAATTGAAAACGGAAATCTTGGGTCTCATTTGGCAATGTAATTTGTGGAGTATTTGGAAGGCGAGAAATAATAGGATCTTCAACGACATAATTAACACCCGAGACCGGAAAGATTGTGGAGAGTATCAAGTTTTGCTCTTGTAAATAGTTGAAGTCACACTATCCTTCATCTTTTTGTGTCTCTCTACACGATTGGAGTTCACAACCTTACAATTGTATTCCTGCAAAACTTTAGTTGTTCTCTTCCCGTCTCTCTTTTCTTGTTTTTTTTTATACCCCCAGACTGTATTGTCTCATATTGTTTTTGAGTACTTCTCATATTCTTGAATGCAAAATACCATTTTTACTTAAAAAAAAAAGAAAGTATTAATTTCTTTGTATACAATGCAAATAAAAAAACACATAATTTGACTCAAGCAGTAAATTTCAGCTCTGTAAATAGTGCACATTATTAATGCTCCCATAAATTCGACTAACAGACATTGGAAATTAAAGAGAATTATGCAGACAATTTAATTTGTCCACTTCTTAAAAGGTTCTGTCTTGATGTTGTTGTTAATTTAAGTCACTGGCTCCTCTCTTTTCAGCAACATTTTTACTGTAACATAGTCTCTCATACATACATACATACATACATGCATGTTGTCTGAATCTGAACCTATAGTTGGTCACCTAATATTTCATAATTGGTCCACAAATATTTTCACGACTCTTTATTTGACTGATTCAATTCTGAGCCTAGACAAAAAACATATTATGCTTTACTTTTTTCCTGCACATTCATAAATAATTAATAACATTGAATGATCCATCAGCAAATGTTTTCTGGGCACTGATTACTAACATACCCAACAATCACACATAGTAGTAAAAAAATTTGGAATAAAATTCCCTAATTATTATGAGGGAAGTCCATGCTGAATCCAACACAAAAGGTCGTACAAAATAATCCATAATGCTTGATGATGATTTTTAATTTTTTTTATCAGCCATATAATGGTTTGAATAGCTATTAGTTCAATTTAAAATAATGAAACACTTACGAGATCAAAAATATATTACTGGCCAGATATCGGTTCGTGTAATTTTAATAACTTTTATATTTGTCAAGTACTAATTACGATATACTCTAATGTTGGATTGTCTGAAATATTGCATCTCCCTTATTTCGATTTACTTTAAAGTTTTGACTCTTTTGTGTGCTCGACCTAATTAACATGGACTAGCTTGCCCATAATTTTCTAATAGATAATTCATATACATATATCTGATGAGACACTCGGTTTCAGACTTATCAATGGTGACAAAACAAAAAAAAATATCAGGGTTATTGCAAAAAGTAAAAAATGTTCTGATTTCGAGCCTCGAGCGCACCCTAGCCTCATATATACGCCCAATGATACGTATAGTATTATCGAGGTACACATTAACATGTATATGTATATATAGACTACATATATAACAACCATAGTAAATGGTGCAATTACTGCACCATTGGCAACGTAGTAAAAGGTGTAGCTAGGACTGATTGAGATTGAGACCAAGGCATGCACAAAATCTTTTTAACTGTACTTTATAGCAGTAATTTACGTCAGTAAAGAAAGATGGGTCAATGCGAATTGAAAGGAGATTGGAAAAAGAAGAGAGGCAAAAAGAATAAGAGGCAACAAACAACTGCTCATGAATGTTTGAATAAATGAATTGACATCAGCATCCATCAATTGTAATTAATTATATACTACTACTATTTTACCTGTCTTTTTAAATTATTTTCTTTCAGGCATAGGCATTGAATGGAAACATGTAAAGGGCCATCAGATTTTAGTAGGAGTATGCATATTGTTATTATTATAATTAATTTAGTAGAGAAAAACTAAAAATGATTTATTGTTATGGGGTGTCAGGAGATTGAGCATAAGTAGTACGTGGAAATCAGTGCATGGGTCTTAGCTTCCAAGAAAAACATTTTACAGTGAAACTGAGACTTAAAACCTCAGTACAAATGTCATGTAGTAATAATATGGATGGATGGATGGAGGGATCATGGATTTTGACACGTGTCCAGTGATCTGAGGTCTAGGTGATTGGGGCCTTTGCTTTGCTTAGGTGATCGTACGGCTCGTAGCCGTCTTGACTCTTGAGTGAGAGACGGAGAGAGAGAAAGGAGATCTAGAGAGAGAGAGATTGACAAGGAGAGGTCAAGGTCAAGAGTCATTATCATATCCATCACATGCATTTATGGAGTTGTCAAATCAGATAAAAACTATAGTATCAGCTACAAGCAACTTATCACCTTATTTCAAGCCCCAGACTTCCGTTATTTGTCTGCCTAAGCCGTGTGGTGTTGCCCTAGAAAATTTTATTAAGAGTTTATATATACAATAGAATTTCTCATTGATGTGTTTGGAATTTTTTCGAGAATATGTGGTGTATTCTATATTCGACGTAACGTAGTAATATTTGTTGTATGGTCATGAAAGTGTATGTGTTTGTGAATGTATATAGTGAGTTTTTAGTTTAAATGTAATTGAGTATGAGATTTTAAGGAGATTTCTAGAAGGTATGATTGCATATTTTGATTTTTGTTTATAACCATCCAATATATTTATAAATTAACAAGAAGAAAGTAAAAGCTTTGAAAGCAATGGTGGAGCATATTAGAAAGTGGGTGGAAGATGATAAATCATACTTTGTTAGGGTAAATGGATTATAAACTTTTAGGATGTGGATAAGAATTATTTATAACAAATTTCTTGGGCCTCAATGTGGGCTTAACCTATGGTCTATTATTATCTTATTATTACTTATTACTTATTAGGTGATTTATATGTACGAAATATATTTTTTCCCTTCTAATTTCAAAATTCAAACCCTTTGATAAAATGGGAAAATAGCTGTGAATATAATATATATACACGTTTGTGAGAATATATACGTTGTTATGAATGTCATGTGAATCTATTCGATGCTGAAATAATTCTAAAATATGTGTCAAGCACAGTAATAGGTACGAGTCTTTCAATATTGAAATAATGACTATGGTGACATTTATATCAACACGTGCTCATGAAATTTGTTCACATGACTAATGATATATCATGATACTAATCTTTCAAATTAATTATATGATCGATAGGTGAAGTTATAAACTTTCATACAAAAAGCTTACAGATATAAAATATATATCGCTCAAATCAAAATTTGAATTGAAATGTCAATGTTGGGGGCTTACGTACATAAGCAATTGTTATAAATAAGTGCCATAATTGAATTATGGTATTATATTATAACTAATTGGGCAGGCTAATTAGGTCAAGCAAGAGTGTTTAAGATGCTCGGCCCTATATTAACCTTTTTTTTTTATTGTGAGATGTACGTAGGAGCCCGCAACCGTTTAACTTATAGAGGTATTAATGAGATTTGAATTCGAGATCACTTTAATACTAGGCCATATATCTCCAAGGAGACCCCAATATTAACTCTTGTGTTAGGCTAAACATGACAAAATTATATATGAAAATTAATGCTAATAATTAGTAGTGACAAACTTATACCTATTTTTTACCATTATGTAGAAATAGAAATTCACAATAACGACTAGTTTTTATAAATTACTCCATAATATTCATTATTATTTGTATACATCCACAATCCTTTCTACGAATATATGGTATTCTCTCCGTCCACAAAGAGTGTAATTATATTTACTTTTTCATCGTTCATAAAAAATGTGGTTTTTCCATTTAAGAAAATGACCCCAGGCAATTTTTTAATTTTTAGACCTCACATAAATTCAAAATTGTGGGTCACTTTCTCCATTCAAACAACATCTACCTTACTTTTCTTAAAATATGTGTCACCCACAAAAAATCACACTCTTGGTGGACGGAATGAGTATAATGTAAGACTGATAAGCATGAAGGAAAAATGCTTAAATTTTGAATTTGAACATGAAAATAGGAAAAAAATACATACAGACATTATATATTTGATTCACGATTTCAAGTGGTGCATCCCAAACTCAAATTTATTCCACAAAATTAAACTCAAGAAAGTTGAACCTCTACATATTCTTTCATTGGAGTGGACATTTTCGCAATTGGAGCAAAGCTTTAGAGCAATAACTTTGTTTGTGGCCACGTCTAATATAAGAATATCACAAAAGTCAACTCGAATGTGTTGATACTAATCTCGTATTTTATTTTATTTATATTAAGTGTTAATTTGTTGTGCATATATGATATTGTAAAAATTAAAATTATATTCGCAAAAATATAATATTTTTTTATATGAACGTGGAATAGCTTTTGATATGTTTTACTTTCTTTTTATATATGTGTAGCCACCATTTTCTTTATTTCGTGTGTGTTTTAATGATTTGGCCTCTTACTTTCTTCTCCTTCTTCAAAGAATTTAAAATCAGAAAAGAGTGGAGGATCATAATTTTTTTCTTGAAAATATATATCTAATCAAATGAACTCCACTACTATTAGTCTCACATCTAGCGAAGGTCTGATCCTTCCTGTGCAATAAAATTTCTATAAGTTTAATAAATTTTTTTCAAGATATTTATTTTTTAACTTAGTGATATTAATATTTAGACAAAGTAGCTTATTAAATTAAAGAGTACATTTTCAACTCAATAAACAGTAATTTAGTAGCATACAATTAAAATTTGTGTATCTCACTTATGGTGTTTATGATATTTTTCCTTTTAACGGATTAAAAAATAATTTTACAATGATGGAACTTTATATTTACGTGAGGATTTTTCAAAAAATTATTTTCTTATTAATTATCAAACTAGTATTTAGCACCCGTGCGTTGCACGGAAGAAATGCATTATAAAATGATAGAATATGATACATTACAAAATATAACATATTATTGTTTATATATACATTACATAATGTAGTTGACTCTTCTTCATTCCCACAAATTAATAGCTTCAATCCTTTACGGTTTGTAACTCGTGATATTGCAATGTATAGCTAACTAATAAAATTATTATTTTAAAAAGACTTATTAATTTATCGAATAATATCTTACATATTACTCACTCCGTCTCACAATAAGTGTCTTCATTTCATATTGCCTATTATGGAAAACACTTTCTCTCACAAAAATGTGCGAGTTTCACCACTTTCTATCTTTTCAATCATTTTTCTTAATATGTGTACCGAAAATAAATAAGACACTTATTGTGGGACGGAGGGAGTATATGTTTTGCTTTAGTGAACAAGAACAAGTTAGTTTTTCCATAAAATATCTCTCTCTAGATAGTCCATAATTTGATAAATATGAGATGTCTATTCAACCCCACTAAGTTTTTCTTTTTCTTTTTTTCCTCAAAAAGTTTTCATCATGTGGACTTCATAAGTCAGCTAACATTCGCACACCATTTTGATTTCTTATTGATAAACATCTATTATCTATATATATCATGATGTTTAAATTGTATGCAATTAGTTGTAACGCAATTAGAGATATAATCAAGAAAATTAAAAATAAGAGTATACGTACCTAATTGAGAGAGAAAAAGTCCAACTCAAACTTATTGCATGCAGCTCAAAGGTAGATTATGTATAGAGGTAGATTTCAAGAATTTTGCTTTTTTTGGATGATGGACAAGATTTCCAAGATTTATTTGCATGTTTGGGCAATCTCTATAAAGTTGAACAGTTTCTCTCTTTACATCTTCTCCTTATTATCATCACTTTCCCTTTTAATTTAGGGACCCCCTTTTTTAATATTTTAATATAAACTAAAAATTATAAGCATATGATGCAATGGACTTGGCCTACACTCCGGTGAGATATTTCTATTTTTCTGCAAGTTGCATCTATCATTTTTAAGTATCACATATTTTCCTCTCTTCTAGCTAGCTAGCCTCAATATTCTGACGTGGCTTTACCTCACTTCCTCATAGACACACACTCACGTGTGAGAGTGAGAGAGAGAGAGAGAGAGAGCACTAAAGATCACATATATCATATATTGGGGGGGGGGGGGGGGGTGAGTATTTATGATGGTAGGGTTGCCAAAATAGAAGTAAGTCAAAGGAGAGTAAGAAAGTGGATTTTGGTAAAGTTGCAGAAATAGGTCATGTTCTCCTTAAAGCAAGCAGGATTCCCAATTGCATACTAATGCTTCTACATCACATTATATGTGTGGTGTGTGTTTGGGTTTCTCCTACTTGTTATTGCTATATAAATACAAGATTTCATAGATATTTCATATTGCCCAACTATGTTACAATCATGTTTAGTTCCTAAACACACACAATTACATGTGTACATGATGCACGATATTAAGTATGGTGCTTGTGAAAATATTGATTCATCACAGCGCGTACTGATATACAAATTGTGACAATATTATACGAGTGTGTGGCTAGTATACTTTGTTTATAAAATCTAAAATATCAAAGAATTAAGTGGTTTTAGATTTTAATTAGTTACCAGAGTCTAAGTTGCAATTATTTTTGTGTACAACGTAGAAGATCAGTTTCAATATGATTGTAGATATGACAGAAATATATATCATCCATTTTATTCTTTAATATGGTATTAAATGTCAAAAAGAGAAGAATGGTAAAAGAAGAGCTAACAATTAGCTAGAATATAGTATAGTTGATTAAAAGAGTACTAGGAAGATTTGCATTATTAGATTATGGAAATCTAAATAATTAATTATTTTATAGTCGAGCTAATTGATATTAAGAATCTATCAATTTGTCGCATATATATGCTCTTTCATTTATGTATTTATAATTTTATATGTAACCAACAAAGTGAAAGAGTAAAGCGAAAGATTAAAGACACGACAAAATTTTTAATCTTCCCGTTCCAGGAAACTATTTCCTATATTTATTTCACATTTCGTAGAATTCCACCTCTCTCTCTCTCTCTCCACCCAAGTCATAATCATCTTTTGTTTAAAGTCACCAACCCAAAAATATATAATAATGATGTCCACCGCAAAAAGGTCAAGAAAATAACAATTAGTGTTTAAATTAATCTACAACGATTAGTGATTAGAACCGGATTCGTAATAAACTTCAATTTCCGATATAATTTTTCAACCTTCTTTTCCCTAATTAGGAAAGTATAGGCGACCAAGTTGCGGGACGGTTAATATTTAAATATTTATGTGAAAAATCATCATATCATTTAAAAGAAATTAAAATAAGCATCGGAGTAATGATCGAGACCCTACTTGTGACAACTTGAGGATTACAACTTAGAATCTTTAATATGTATTAATCTTCATCAACAAATACAATTATCAACTTGTCTCTTATCCGAGACCAAAAATTTAATGGCAATCAATTAGATTTTTTTTATTTATTAAAAGATTAGATTATGTTTCTTAATAGGCCTACATTGTTCTTTATTTGTCTCGATTCTTATAGAAAATTTGTAAAAATTGGTTATGATTAAGTAATTCACCTTGTGGGTGTGAATATTAATGGAGGTATCTACTTTAGAAATTCAAATAGTAAGGAAGGACCGACTTTCATTTCTTTTATTATATACTATTCAACGTACACCAATAAAAATTATCATGTAAATAAAATGTAACAAATGAAAAATAAGATCTCTAGCATGGGTTCTATATTTACAAGAATGCGTTTCAATTATTATACTCAGTAGCAAGCATTATAATTAAGCTATTTACTTAATTTTTGTCTTAAGATAGTTACCGTTTAACTTTAACAAGAAAATAAATATTCCCTACCAATAAATTTTATATTTTAAAATTATGACGGATGAAATGTTCTTTTCGTATCTCTTTTTTTTTTCCTATAACTGCCCCTAATATTTGTTTTTATTATACATGATCAGATTTGAAACAACAATTAATGCAACACATTTCACGCCGACAGAAGCGTATTAATTTGGTTTCCTTATTGTCCATGTTATATCAAATACGTATAAAATTTCACTTCTCTCATTAATAATTATACATACTTGATAAAATAAAACATGAGATTAAGCTATGAAAAGAGTAGTATATATAATATATAATTAGCAGTAATGTGGTCAAACAATATAATATATTTACACCCAATAATCACTCCAATTAGACAATAATTTAATGGAATTGATTGTCCCCTTAAGCGACATATTTATGCAGAAACATTTAAAAAATGTCATGCAATTCTGGGCCAGTAGATTTGGTGATCCAATGAGTCACAAATCAAATAATTTTCACAATGACTAATTTTATTTATTTATAATTTATTTATTTTTGTTGTCAAACCCCATTTAGTTTGTCAGTGTATTGGACATCATTTCATCAAGTCAAAGCTGGCCGACCTTCCATTCTTGAGATTAAATTTTGAGTGAAAAGGCTCCAATTCCATTGGCAGCAATAACAAATTTGATGTTTCTCAAATAAATTATGGAGATATGATATCTCTTCGGATTTGACTTCATCTGCATGATTCCACCATTACCTATATATATAATGGAAATTAACTTATTAATTATGGTTGAAAATTTATCACTACACAAATGAAATATAATAGGTACAATTTGAGAGAGAGAGAGAGAGAGAGAGAGAGATTTACCTTGATCACTTGATGTCCTCTATTCCTGAAAATGGTGAAAATTGGCGCATTTCTACTTAGACCCCTTAAATTGATGAAAATTGAATAGTACATCGTAGCCTTACCCTGATTTTATTCACCTGCACGTGCACAATCTCTGCATACCCATTTTTTTTTTCTGTTGTTGTTATAAAATGAACATAATTCTGTTGTGTTTGGTATTTTGACCTAATTACTTCCCACTGGTCTTATAACTATCGACGTTTTACGTCGTTTTACGTCTGTCAAATACTACTCCTTGATTCACTTAATTTGTACTATATCTGTCCCCCAAAAGTGTGGTACATTTTTTATTTATTGTGAGGTATAAAATATTAGTTGAACCACACTAACCTGAGACGGAGGGAGTAGTAAATATGGGATTTTCCATCAAGAAAGCATGCCAACTTCTATTACACCTTGATTAAAAGTATTTACAAATTGAAAAACTCCACAGTACTGTATGCGAACTTATTTATTTTTCTAATATTGAAGTAAAAAGAATACAATCTGTATATTAGCCAACATATATGTTTTATATTAATGTACGATTCGTAGAGCTTTGACAATATTTATAGAACTGAAATATCTCATATTAATAAACTAATAACATTTTAAAAAATATATACTGACTTATACATTTTATCAGTGGCAAAATGTACTTTCACTGGGTGCGTTTATTATTTTGATGGTACGGAAAAATGAGGGAAAATAAAATTTTCTCCATTTAAATCTCTCATTTCTTATCCTTCATTTTCTATAGATTAGAATTTCATCATTTCTTATTCCTTCTTTTCACTCCAAGGAATGAAAATATTATCACACCAAATACCTCATGATAATATTTTTCCTCCTTGGAGTGAAAAAAATGAATAAGAAAGGGCAAAATTCTAATCTATAGAAAAGGAAGAAGAATAAGAAATGAGAGATTTAAAATGAGAAAATTTTATTTTCCCCCCTTTTCTCTTACCATCAGAATAACCGCACCCTTGAAAAGAAAAAAAACAAAAACAAAAACAAACAAGCAGAAGAATTGTACAAACACTATATTAAAAGGAACATTAAGTATAGTAAAGTGTTATTTTTTCCTTTTCGATTCTAGCCTTCTAGCAATCATCTAGCTTGTTTTTTCCACAAATATTTTATTTATGTAGTCGCTTTGTAAAATATTGTGGAATTCCAAATATTGATCTAAACGTGCCAAATATTTTATTCAAACAAAATTAATTAATAATAAAAAAAATCATGAGCTGTAGAATAATAGCAGGGAGTTGAAGATGAAAAGACATTAAATTAAGAAGGCATGCTATAGTACGCCAGGTACATTATAGCTAGGGCATAGATGACTATTTTTGGAATGGGCATAATTGTATTTTGCATACGTATATAAAAAAATAATAATAATGTTTGAACTGATAAGAAATACTTTGTACGGTTGTGTTTTGAAAATCCTATTAATATTTGTTATTTGCAAAATAATACTCCATCAAAAAATTATCACATAAATATCTTATAGATATACATCATATGAGTGTTGACCAAGTCATCCACCCTAAAACCACAGCTCTGTACCATTATAAATAGAGGCATTTGGTCCTCATATTGTACACACTTTGAATACACTTCAATACATTGAATTCTTATTCTCTACTATATTCTTTGTTTTCTATTTAGTTTATAACACGTTATCTGCACGAGTCTCTAGCCCCGAGTCTCTAATCAATTGAATTAGATTGGAGGTATGCCCTAGGAAAGAATCGTGTCTTTCCAACGAGATACATATTTATTTTTAGTGTAGTATCTCAATTCTAATAATTTTCTTAATCATCAAAGTTGAGAATAGAGAAATATTGAAGTATTATTCATATCAAGAAACTTGAATTTGTCTTTCCTAATCCATAAAGATTCGTTTTTGGAGTAATATAGTATTATTAGTCAATGTGTTCACATAATTATTTTGAGGAAATTAAGGAAATCAAAGCAAGTCTTCTTATTTATTGCTAATCGGTTTATGTATGCCAATTTCTCTTGTATTTATGCTTTGATTTCGAGACATGATGGAAATATGGTATTCTGTCAAATAATCGTTGTTTCTGAAAGAAACACGAATTTACGAATAATCTTGAAAGATTATCTATTGATGTTATTGAAGTAGCACAAGTAATATTTCTAAAGAATATTACATGCCTTGATGAGCAATAAAATATTTGGATAATATATGATTATCCTTGATTTTTGTGCGTATATATTGCACAAATGACAAATAGCTTCGGAAGAGCTTGTATCATATTACAAATGATACTAAATCAACAATGGAATATGTTAGTAAGTAAAAAAGAAACTTAATAAGTTTTGATGATATTCGCTACAACGGATACTAGATTGAGACAGTAGCAGAAGATAATAATCAAGATCTCTGCAAATATTAAATGCGACAACATTAGTTCGTATTAGGCCAATATTTGCAGAGATATTACATGCACCAAAAAAAAATTGAAGTGTCATAAGGCCATAAGCGTGAGAATTGAATATCTCTGTAATATTAGGCCAGTATATGCATAAAAAAAGAATTGAAGTTTCTCATGAACTAAATAAACTCGATAATACTATTTAACGCCATAAGCGTGAGAGATCTATTGGTGCTAAATATAAATATCAACGAAATACAAAATTAAATAGAGAAATTATATCACTCTATCAGTCTCTTAAAGAGATCGTCCTGAGGACAAAAATCCCAGTGCATATGCATGTGCACCAAATATCAAAAGATTGGGATTAAGGAACAACCAGTAAGAAAATATCATTGAGAAATGATGAAAATTTGGTTGATTGAAATTGCCATGAATTATGTGAATTTAGGAGAAATGAGCAAATAGAAAAATATTATAATTGTCGACAATACTTTTGTCTCGATAAAATTGCTTATATCAATTTGAAATGATATTCTGGATCCAGAATCAAAGATAATAGAAATGTCATAAGCACTAAATAAATTTCAAAGAATTGCTTATATCATTTTGAAATGATAGTCTGGATCCAGAATCAAAGAGAATAGAAGTGTCAGGATCACGAAGTAAATTTGAAGAAGCAATTTAGGCAAAGCTTAACTCGCTAAATATATAATCTTTTGCTCTGAAGTACATATGTCAAAAAATGTTGACACAAATGAGTATTTGTACTAAGAGAAAAGAAATTGATGAGATGATGAGAAATAAAGCGATGTAAATAGCTCAAAGATCCTAAATTGATCTTGCTTATATATGTTCTCCTGATATGGCATCACGTCCCGTTATTTAATATCTATCGCAGTAATGATATCATTGATCCACATATTGGTTAGGTCATTGTGCGTGAATATATATGAAAGTCTCTGATGGACTCAATATTTCTAAAAAAGAGAAATATAAATTCACAACAAGTGTGAATTAATCCTTCTAAAGTAAGAAAATGCGAATAATGATATATGTATTAGTACTTGTGTATTTATCAATAAGTCTTTGAATGACTTTTATATTGATGAAAAAGCCAACTCGTACATAAAGGTAGAGTTTGGAATGGAAGACTTAGCTAAATCTAAGTATTGACTCGATATAAAGTTCGAGTATCTCCTAAAGGAGCATATTATTTTTATACCAATCAACTTATACTTGAAAGGTTGTAGAAAGATTTATTTTATTAAAAATCACATCTAGCGAGACCCCAATGATTCTCTCTTCATTTGACTTGAAGAGAATATATAAGATAACGATTATATTATGGGGCCAGAAGTTCCCTACTTTGAGTGCCGATAGCACTATATATTCTATCAGATCTGATATAACATTTAAAGTAACCTTGCTAGCAAGATTTAATGCTCTCACAAGGAGACATTGAAATGATATTAAGCATATCATTCATTATCTTCAAAAGGTTAAAATGATCTTAGTCTATTTTATGAAAGATATCGAGATTTACATTGATGGCTACTGGATGTTGGTTTTTTATCTCATCCTCATAATACAATATCTCAAATTGGTGTAAGGATATGAGATATATTCCCCACTATTCTCTATGAGAATAATTCAACTTGTGTTGCAAAAATGAGTTCTATAAGAACTATGGCCACAAAAGTTTGTTTAGTGATAAACTTGTAGATTTATTCACTAAATCTCCTCCTAATCTATAAACTAAAGATACGTTTATAGTAGTGAAATATGTTAATTTTGAAGATTATTATCTTCAGGGGGAGTGAGAAATTACTATATATTTATGAAGATTTGACCATGAAGGTTAATTTTGAGTAATCATAAGGATTATACTCGTATTTTTTCCTTACTAAGTTTTTCTCCCGATGGGTTTTCTTAGTCAAGGTTTTTAACGGGACAACTAATACAACACATGAGTAAGATTATGTAATATTTTTTTCTCTATCGAGTTTTTTTCCCACATGGTTTTTTTGAAGAGGTTTTTAACGAGGCATGCATATCACAACAATAAATCAAATGTGAAGTGTTATACTTGTATCATTACTTTAACGGAGACTCGTTCAAGTGACAATCTGGCGGGCTTATTCACAAAAGTATAGCCGGCATCAACATTAAGAAAGTTGGTACACAAGATCGACATACAACGACTCAAAAGACTACAATGATCAAGTTCAAGCGGAGCAGTTGTGTTGGTCCCAAGACGGATACCTTGGTGTAGAGGGGGGGTGAATACACCAAGGTTTAAAAACTTTTCCAATTAAAACTCTTTTGAGTGAGCTGGCTGTGTTCGATCCAGCTGGAAGACAGCTTGATCAACACAACTGGCTGTGTGTGTGCGGAAGTTGGTGGGTTTGGAAAGTCCGTCTGTTGCTTCAATTATATTGCAAAGCTTTGTTTCTCTTTTCAGTTAGTCAGTTTATGCAACTTGAAATAGGCTTATGAGGAGTTAGCTCGATGCATAAACAAAGTAGTAAATGACAAAGCTATTTAACGTGGTTCGGAGAAACTACTTCTAAGTCCACGACGAGAAAACCATCTGGTAATCCACGAAGGATACCACTGACTTTACACGCAGTCAGCAAGCGTTGCAGCTCAGTTCCTTGAGCTGGATACAAGTTTCCACGTACTGTATCAAAACGTAACCAACTGTTTCCGGGCACAGCTGAAGCTTACCTTCAGTTTCCGGGTACTTAAGAACCTATCCACTCGAATTACACACTTCGAACAGGCGTACCTTAACCTAACATTTTCTGGGTAGAAGGGTTTGGGTTTGGGTTTTCCAACTACGAACGAGTTCTTACAATGAAGAACAAAGAGAATGATGAATTCGTTCAAACTAGGCTTAAGATAGTTCTAATCTAATCTTTTCTGCCTATGACTGAATATGTGAACAACTAAGAACACAACTGACTGGCTGGGTGTTCTTGAGAGATTTGGCTTTGAAGATCGTTGTTCATTTATCTGTTGGCTCTTTTATTTCTTCAGTCGTCACTCCAGTCTCTGGTGGAGGAGATATATATAGGTGGAGATTCAAACTAGTCGTTGGAAGAGAGCCGTTTGAATCTCACATACTCTATTTGACTTCTAGTCTTTCGCCTACGAAGTAGGTCTGCATCTGCAGAAGCTATTCCTCATCTGATTGGACCTCGTCAGATGAGATTTTCTGACACCGGGATCTTGTCTTGGATTTGGTCTTCGTCTTCGAGCTGCTAAGCGACTCTGCTGCGTCTTCAGCGTCTTCGACTCTGCTGCGTCTCGACTCTGAACTGTATCATCAACCTGAGTTGTGTCTTCAACCTGAGCTGTGTCATTAACCTGAGCTGTGTTTTAGACCTGAGTTGTGTCATCGACACAAAGCTGGGTCTTTTACACTGAGCTATGTTTACGTCACTGAGCTGGGTCTTGATACTGCTGGGTCTTTGACTCTGCTTGGTCTACTCTGCTGAGTCTGCTCTGCTGAATTCCTCAGCTGTGTCTTCTGCTGTGCTGAACCTGTACTTAGAAAACCTAATAGCTCTAAACATGTGAGCTGGAAACAACACAAAGTTTGTACATTCATCTACTCGGTTGGGGTCAGCTGGGTTTTGGTATCACTTCAAAACATGTTTATTATTTTCCCAACAAGTTGTACTCTTTTTCCTTCGATCAGGTTTTGTCCCACTGGGTTTTCCTGGCAAGGTTTTAATGAGACAACATTTGTTTTAGGGATGGTCATTCAAGGGGGAGTATTGTAAATATCTTATAGATATACATCATATGAGTGTTGACCAAGTCATCCACCGTAAAACCCTAGCTTGTACCATTATAAATAGAGGCATTTTGTCCTCATATTGTACACACTTTCAATACACTTCAATACACTAAATTCTTATTCTCTACTATATTATCTGTTTTCTATTTAGTTTATAACAACATTGTGTTTGCCACGAATTTTAATAAAAATTGGTGAAAAATTATGTGAGTGGAGAAAGGGTCCCACGTTTAAATTGGTAAGAGAAAATTGTGTGAGTTGAGTTGTGGGCCAACAGTGACATTTTCTTTAAATAATGAGGTATGAGTTAGGTACGGGGTCTATTACTAAAAGTAGATGTGTCAATTTTTTTGTGGAAAGACTAAAAGAAAAATTGTGATAAATTTTTTTATGGACGGAAGGAATAATGCTTGAGTAATGACTAATCTAGAAAATGAGTTTAATCAATTTAGTATGGGAAATAATATATATTAGTATCAATCTGGACCTGAAAGATGAAAACTATAGCTTTGGAACATGAGTAATTGAAGCTCTCATTTTAAACTAAAAAAAAACATGTATTTATTAAATTGAAAAAATAATCTATCAAAATAATTATAACAGATAAATAAAAAAATTGAAATACGTGATTTTTTTAGTGTTCCGTCTGAAAAACATGAACTTGGCAATATTGTATTCTCAGTTGCTCGATATAATCCGATTTTGTGTCAAAATTTGCAAATGCACAAATGGAGCGAATCATATTTAATTGACCCAACAACAGATTTGATCTAAAAAATATTAGTACAATTCAAACTCATTACCTTTGCCAATGGGTGAAAGGAGTGCCACAACCTAGACCTATCCACGGTTCCAGGACCACCGGTTCCGGACCTCGAACCGCCGGAGGATGAATCGTAACTGGCTGCTAATTCTATTTCCTGTTCCGATTCCGGGCTGAGGACTGGTCGTTCCGAATAAAACCGCCAGTCAGCCAGCCGATTTTTTATTTTTCTTTTTTACTATTTTTATACTATTATACTAGTATAAATGTATTACTTTGATTACGATAAAGACATTATGTAAATGAAGCATAAAACGAACATTAATTATTAATACAAATGACGAAAATTAACTCATTTTTTAATATATAGTATGAATAATGAAAATTTTAATAAAGACAAAAGATAAGGTGTAGAGAAATGGTTTGAAGGGAGATGAATTTCTCAAAGTGATATCACTACTACAAAAATGCTCATACACAAGGGTTACAAAGCGTTGTTGTAGCTATATATGGACTGTGGTCGTAGCTCATGTTGTCGTAGGGTCCTCGAAAATGCGCTCATATACAACGGTTAGTAACCGTTGTGGTATAAAAATATAACAACGGGTTTTAACCGTTGTCGTATATGTACCACATCTATTGTCGTATCCACTGTTGTATGACCTACTTGACCTTGGAAAACGGTTAAAACCCGTTGTTATATTTATTTGTAACAACGGTTTTGAACCGTTGTCTTGATGTCCAGGTTGATGTGTTACACAAGGGTTAATAACCGTTGTTGTAGATTTTTGCGTTGTTTTTTTTTTTTGTATATAACAACGGTTTAGAATATAGCTTTTAACCTGTTGTTGCAGAATTCATTAAAATTCAAATATAATATATAAAAAAAGCTACAAATCGCCCAAATTCATTACATCATGAGTTCAAGATCAATCCTAATTAAGTATCCAAAATAGCTGCCAACTACAATACATAATGTCCTTGAAACAAAATGAAATCCAAATACTACCACATGTCCGTGCATCTACAACTTATAATCTCAAAAAATACTACCAGCTTCATATACTTCACTAGTCATATACGCCACCCATTTAAAAAAAATGACAAGGCCGAAACACATTACTGCTGCACCTCGACTTTGTGCCATCAATTCTCTTACATCTTCATGGTTCAGAATCCGTCACACTACTATGATCAGACTTCTCACCGCTGAAAACAATGTAAGATAAGAATGAAGAAACAAAAATATAGAGAAATTTAGAAGTAGGAATTTCAGGTGGTTTATTTGTCTATTTAAGCTTTTACCAAAAATGATAACATACAGTCATACACCAAGAAACGTCTTGTTTTTGAAAAAATTACTAAATTACACACACAATAGCTTCAAAAATCTTAAAATAGTCAACTTCTCATTCATTTCACAAGTGCTGTCAATAGTGACTATATAGCCATTTTATTTATGAAAATAAAGCAGCAGTAAATGGACTCTGAAGTTGCATATATACAACAATTTCTTAGCAAACATTTACCTTAGCAGAAGCCACCAATAACCTAGGATCAAAAGCATCCACAACTGACTGCAATACTCAGAGGAAACAAAGTAGAATACAATCAGGCACATTAATGGATTGCTAATGACTAACTGTCGTAAATCCAAATAGGTGAAAAAATGAATGTAGGATGAAAGTTGTAGAGAATAATAGCAACATGATTATAAGGACCATATCACATGGGAAAAAGTATGGTTGACTTTAATTACTAAGTTCAATTAAAAAGAAACAATTTGCTTTCCTAGAATTAGCATTTCAATATTTATATTTCTTTGTAATAAAACGGAGCTTTATTGACAAAATGAAAGAAAAAAGTTCATATTTGAAACATCACAATTATGAGAAAATGAAATGAAGGGCAAGTTCTTCATTACAGTTAATTCATTTTTCAGAATGTCAAGCGGAGGAAGTATTTGTGCACAATATAGGGAAATGACAAAAAGGACACATGGTTGAACAGACATTAGAAGCCTACACTATAAATAGATACAGAAAAAAGAAACACACAAATGGAATTAGAATAAACCTGTGAGAAGTATGCTTCAAAGGTAGTTCCATGTAAAGGTGTCAAGTTAACACCATAAAGAGAAGTAAGAAAATTTGTAGTCTAATACAGTCATACAATACGAGCATTCTGGAGAGAAGTATCTAATGTGTAAAACTCAATGTGTTAATTAAGACAACATACCACAAGAAGAAATTTAGAAAGAATGTAAAAAATTCTTCAGATCCTTAAACTCCCACGATGTCAGCAGTGCCATATCTAATCTGCACCCTTCTGTTACATTTGAGGCATACATAACATCTCATTGGGCAAGGAATGTGCAATTAACATCACATGTAGCAAAATAATTCCTAAAAAACGAGTTCATTTTTGTGGGTTATTGAATTTTGCCCTAATTCTCCAAAATTGATTTTGCCCTAACTTAAAATAGAGAAGTCAAAGCCGACAAACCTGGAGCAGCCGGCGACTACGGCTGACGGAAACGACGCCGGAGGCAGAGCGGCGGAGGCCGGGTGGGCGACGACCGACAGGCATGTGAGTGTGAGAGAGAAACAGAGAGAGGTCGGGTCGCGAGATACACATCAAAGAAAGACCTCAGCTCGCAAATTAGGGCTCACCTGCGGCAGCCATAAAGGACTCAGGCGGGGGCGGCGGCGGAGGCGGACTCAGGCGGCGGAGGTGGAGCACTTCGGCGGCGGCGGCGGCACAAGAGAGAGAGAAAAGAAAAAACAAATTAGACTAAGACGGGAACCCTTTATGTTTTAATTTTTATTTTTGTTTTATTTTCTAATTTTTTTTTTTAAAACAACAACACACATAAAACCCTATGACAACGATGAATTTAGTACTATTGTTGTATATCGTAACGACAACAGAATATGACAATGGTTCTTAAAAACCCTTGTCTATGAGCGCGTTTTTCGCTGAAAGACAACAGATTTACCTACGACAACGGTTTTTTGTGCTACGACAACAATTTATTTGAAGAACCGTTGCCATTCTAGTGTTGTCGTTGACCATTTTTGCAGTAGTGTATGTTTATAAATAGAAAATAGAAATAAGAGATAATTAAATATATATATATATATAATTTTTGCCGAAAATTGACGGTTAATTCTGAAAACAGCCAGTTTAAGGCTGAAAACCGACGGTTTATTACATGTATATATTTATTTTCGTAATATATATAATATTTATTTTTTTTAATTTTATAAACTGCCGGTTCGATTACCCATCCGCTTGAACAGTAACCGGCCTTTTTACAGCCGATTCTAGGTACAGTTCGGAACCGTTGACCATGGTTCTGATTAAAAAACCGTTGGCCGGTGGTTTGCCCTGGTTCGAACTACTGGTTCATAAAAAATGGGCAGGTCTACCACAATCTATATATTGTAATGTTAGATGGATTAAAAAAAAGGGTAGGATTAAATACATTTATAGATATTCCCTACGTCTAGACCTGCCCACGGGCCCCGAACCGGCGGTTCCGGGCCCGAGCCCGCCGGTTACGGTTTCACTGGAGAGTGAACCGTAACCGGCCCGTGTACACTGTACACGGTTACGGATCGGGCTTTTTAACCGGCGGTTCCGGGCCCGGTTAAAACCCATCGGTTCCGGTTAAAACCGGCCCGCTTTTTAATTTTTTTTCCTTATATATATATATAACATTGAAAATTAAGAAAATGAAACATAAATGAAAATAAACTTGTTTTTCATTAATACTTGAAAATTAAAATAAACATTACTAAATAGAAATTACAAGTACTTGAAAATTAAATTAAACATTACAAAATACATATTTCAATTTTCAACTACAAAATAGAGATTACATTAGTAACATTACATACTCAATTTCCCATAGCTTCGGTCGGATGCGCTTTTTGAATGTGACGAACAAGGGAAGCATAGCCATCATTTTGAGTCCACTTGAAAATTTTGTTGCAATAATTGCAATGAACTTCATAGGTTGGATTAGAATAGTCGGGCAATGGAGCACTACGGGTGTAGTGCTTGTTGAAAATATCAACCTTAATACTAGATCTAGGAGGCATTGTTGTTTGTATTTTGTAGAATTGAAGTTGAAACTTGAGTCTTGAGAGAGAAAATTAAAAAAGAAGAAAAAATGAAGAAGATAGATAAGGTGAAGAGATGAGGAAGATTGAATGATAGATCATTAAGGTGAAGACGGCTGAGGGAGTGAGTGAGAAAAGGGTTGGGGGGTATTTATAGATAGAATTTAGGGTTTTGGAAAAAAAAATAATAATAATAATTAAAAACCGCCAGTTAACCGCCGGTTTCTGCCGAACCGCCGGTTCAGGGCCGAAAACCGGCGGTTAATTACAGATTGTTTTTGTATTTTTGGAGCACTTTTTTCAACTTTTGTAATTTTTTTTTTGTTTTTTCGTAATTAATTGTTGTATATATATATCTTAAGACAATATAAGCAAAAAAATTTAAATTTTACTTAGTAGTCATTGAATAAAAATATTAAATCATTTCTCATTAATATTGTTGAAATTACAACACTTGAAAGTTGAAATGAAAAAAAAGGAAAAAAAGGACTTAAGCTCAATTTTAATATTAAAATTGAGTTGTCTACGTATCCTCATAGAGGAATCAAAGTCCACGTAGTTTGATTACATTATATTACTCCCTAGTAGTTCTCGTCCACCGATCGATCACTCTCGGTGAACTCTTCGTTTGGGCTCTCGTCGCGATCATCTCAATCGAGCTCTTGAGCTCTAAGGTCGGCCCTCGACCAATCATCAAGCAACATTGTGGCTTCAATGTTTCTTGGTTTCATCGTTGATCTTCTTTGGTCCAACATGAGTCCGCCAATGCTAAAAGCTTGTTCGACCGAGACGGTGGATGCGGGGACGGCAAACAACTCTTTCGCCATGATAGAGAGTACGGGATACTCCGTTCTCTTTGACCACCATTTCATCACGTCGATTTGTGGAGCACTATCTTCAACACCAAAAACAAAACGACAACCCAAATACATATCTAATTCACTATTACCTTGGCCCCTAGGGAGTTCATAAGATCTATCTTGGTACATGCTACTTAATTGTTGAACTAAGGGATCTAAGGAGTTTAAATCAAGTGGTATAAATGAAGAGGTAGAAGTAGAAGAAATAGGTGCATTTATGTCAAGATCATATCCATGAGTCATCTTATATTCGGCAAAAAGAGATCTTAAAGTTCTTTCTAAATCATCTTTTATTTGACTAACATTAGGAATATCAAAGAAAATTATTTCTCCATCAATTTTTACATTTAAAAAGTCCATTTGCTTAAAAGCATTATAATAAATATCTAACATTTGACAAACACCATCATATTTCCATTTAGGATCTAAGCACTTAGCTACTAAAAAAACATCCGGAATATTTCTAAAATATTTTAGCCATTTTTGAACCATAAAATAAATCACACCTTGCAAATTGGGTTTACTAATTAAAACAATTTTTAAAGCTAAGTGCAATATACATGCAATGTTCCAACACACGAACGGAAGTACAATAATAAACACCCGATAATTGAACGGTGGCATTATTAAAAACCTTTAACAATTGATATAAATCCATGCATTGGTCCCAATAAGAAGGAAATAAAGTCAATTAAACCGTCGCAAATTCTTTTCTAAAAAATTCGCATAAATAATCTTTATACTCTAAAGTAGAATTAAGCATTTCATAAGTGGAATTCCAACGATATGATACATCTCTAACAAAACTCCTATGTTGAATATTCTTATGACGACAATATTTTTGCCATTTTTTACCTAAAGTTATATTTTTATGTAAAAGGGCAATGGCTTTTCTAATTGGCATAACCGATTCATTAAAAATTTCAAGTCCATCTTGAACACATAAATTCAAAATATGACAAATGCATCTACTATGAAAATATTTTCCTTGGAAAGATGGATTACATGCTTCAATGAGTTCGGGAATACTAGCGGTGTTGGCGGATGCATTATCAAAACCAACCGAAAATACTTTATTAATCAATTGGTATTCATTTAAAACGGTTATAATTATTAAAGCAATATTAGTGGCCGTGTGTGGATCATCGAACTCCCTAAATGCAATTAAACGTTTTTGTAGTATCCATTTATCATCAACCCAATGACATGTTATTCCCATGTAATTATTTTGATGAAAACAATCCGTCCAAATATCGGCACAAATAGAAACTTTATGGTTTAAGTTCATCAAATATTTCATTAATTCCATTTTTTTTATCTAAAGCTTGTCTTCTAATTCGTCTAAGCATATTACTTCTACTAATTTTTTTAGCGGTGGGACAATATGCATCTTTTATACTTTCTTGATAGGTTATTTTATCGGCAAATGTAAAAGGTTGTTTTTCTATAGCACAATATCTAGCCATAACATCTTCGGCATGTGGATGATCATATTTAAATAAAGGGTGAGAAGACGTACCCGTCGCCGAGAAAGCGGTGTCACGAATTTGAGTTTGTGTTGATGCAATCCCGTATTCTTCCGGATGACACGTCTCCATGTGTCGCCTTAGTGTGCCATAGCCTCCTCCATGCGTCCATTTGTAGACGTTATTGCAATAGGCGTTGTATTTTGGAGGATCTCCGGGCTTGTCGCTAGGTGCCGGAGCTCTAGGCATTTTTTTAAAATGCTTAGTAAAGATATCCGACACAAGAGGTCGACCCGTCGGTTTGTTTGGCGGCGCTTCGACATCTTCTTCTTCTTCGTTGGATTGTTCTTGAGATTGCCGAACCATCTCCTCCTCTTGACGATGAACTTCCTCGGCAAACTCTCGATCCTCTTATTGTTGAAGTTGTTCCGCATACGCCCTTGATATTTCTTCGGCGGCCATTGCTCGAGCTTGCTGAGCCGATCTTCCTCCTCTTTTGGATCGAGGAGGAGCATCGTCTTGATTTTCAGCAACGCATTTGCCCTTATCGACACGAGAGAAGGTCTACATTATGGAATATGGTTATGGATGGATTGGTGAAGTGTGTGGTGAGAGAAGTTGAGAACTTGAGCACAAAATTAACACAAAAATGAAGAATTTGAGCAACAAATAATAGATTGAATGCTTGAAATTAAATAGCGAGATATGAGGATTGGTGTGATTATTTGAGAGATTATAGTGTGGTATTTATAGGGTAAAATGAGGGGGGGAAGGGAGGGGGGAGGCAGTAGCAGCAACGGCTATTTTTCTAACCGTTTGCTGCCATTGATGCTGCTGCTGCAGTGGCCTTTTTCCCGTTGGAACCGGCGGTTCCAACGGTTAACTGCCGGTTTTGACCGTTCGAACCGGCCACGTCACATATATATATATATATATATATATATATATATATATATTTTATAATTCCGGTTAACCGCCAGTTTTAACCGGCGGTCACGGTTTGAACGAATGCAGGCCCGGAACCGGCCCTTGAGCTCACGGTTCCGGTTACGGTTCCGGCCCGTTGACTGCCGGGCCGGTTAAAAAACGGTTGACCGGCGAACCGGTTCCGATTAGGCCAACTGGGCCCTCCAGTTTGGGCAGGTCTACCTACGTCCACTAGAAATTTACATTTAATTTTATTTTGGATGTTCACCAAATATTTGCATATTCTATTTTTTTTTACATGATCCCATCATCAAAGTTTTACAGTAACTTTTAACTTCAAAATTTAATTAATTGTGAGACTCTTTCTCTACATACACTATTTCTATTAATTTTTCTTAAAATTCATATCACAATTCTTGATGAAACTTTTGGTGAGTAGAGACTTAGGGGCACCCAGGTATAGTGCACAAGCACCTTGAATGTGTGACACTTGTAAAATGTTTTAATTTAATGTATTGTAAATTTAACTTTAAATTAAAATATTTTACAAGTATCACACATTTAAAGTACTTGTGCACTACACCTTGGTGCACCTAAGTCTCTACTTTTTTGGTGGCGGGAGAGATTATAAAATTGGAGTGAAATTTGAAGAGTAGGTGGGCAAAAACGGGCACATAAAAAAGGGGAAGCGAGGGGTCTTTTCGGAAAGTTAGAGGATTGAAAAGACAAGTCATATGTCAAATCAAACGACTTCAAATCATAAGACAGTCAGTGAGAGTGTTGTCCATCATATTTTATGCTAATGCTCTCTCTTCTTTTATTTTCTCTCTCTTTTCCTTCTTTTATTTTCTTTTTTTCTTGTTTTTTCCTTGTTTTGGGGGGTTTTCAGGGGTAAACCAATAGTAGATAACTAGATATATTTCGTTCATACATCTCTTACCATTTATGAGCACCTTCTATAAGTATTATTGAGGTCTAATATATATATATATATTTAGGGGTTGGTTTATATACAAAATATTTTTTTCGTAAAAAATAATAATAATAATGATAATAATGCATTTTATATACTAAAATAATATATTTTATGTCTTATTACAATGCACTGTCATAATAATACATTTTTTATTTATTACAATGCATTTCTTGTTCAATTATAATGCACCGGTCAATGACAACCGTAGATCTACAAAGATCAATGATCCAGATCGCTTCTTATTTCTTACGGGAAAATGATTTTACATATTCCATATATATATATATATAGGGATTGGATCATATAGAAATTAGTCCAAGTGTGGGAACTAGGAACCAATCTAAACCGTTGATCTTTGTATGATCTATGGTTGTTATTATTCGAAGCATAAATATATATAGATTTAAGCATGATTATTTATGCAAAAAAACATTAATCTTATTAAGCATAACTATATATTGATTTAAGCATGTTCTCAAGTTCTCACGGGAGGAATTGTTTTTATACTAACCGATCCCTATATATATATAATAATAATTTTTTCTAATATATTATAAATATTATCGAGATCATCAATTTAACAAATTCTATAAAAATCAAAGTCTGATTTGTTCATTTTATTCATTTCATTCAAGTTAATAAGAAAAGTATAAATCGAGTATTGATTCTTAACTATTTTAACATATTCAACGATGAGAGCGAAAGAATGCGATAAAAAAAAAATTCAATCATATATCATATTGTAATATGATCAAATACAAAATGGATCAGTTCATAAAATTGAGAAAATATGAAGAAAAATCGAAGTGGAAGGCTAATTTTAATTAGATTCAAACTTGAAACTCGCAGTTGGTTTGAGACTTGAGTCCCCCTCATACTCGGCCGACACCCTTTCGTATATCCCACCGGCCCCACTCTTACCACCCCCATTGGCTTTTCTCAAAAGGAAATTACATGAGGGTCCTTACTATTCCGTTTACTTACTAAATACAGAATAAATATTAATTATTGACGTTTTACGTGAAGCAAATTTTGTTGCTCACCAATTTGCTAGGTATTTTAGGTCCAGTCATGTGTGGAGAGTCTTCTTGATCTTCCCTAATCTTATTTTTCATAATAATAATACTTTGGGGATTTAAAAAAAAAGAGAGAGAGAGAGAAACTTTCTAAAATTGTGTTCCAATGTAATCATAATCTTAAATTAATTAGTATCCAACATTCCAGAAAATTCATGATTGTGTTCCGACATCCAATATCCAGAGAATTTGGTATCCGACATCCAATATCTTTCAAAACTGACGAGTATTAATCCGAAATTGTATAAATGATTCAATTCAAATTGTTACAAATTGGAGATTAAACTATCAATTTGTACCGTAATAAGACACAGATTATGTCACTCTCGGTGTCTCGTCTTTGTATTTGTTAAACTATGCCTTGTGGCATCATTATCTATTATCTTCATATCTTAGTGTCTCGTCTTAGCTCGAAATCTTTCAAACACTATCGATGGTCACATAATATCTTGTTAGGGTCAGAGCCCATGCATCAGGCACCAACCTTGTATGACTACTATATTAAACCTGATATATTTATATATTAATCTAGGTTAAATGAGGAAATATTATTTAATGATATTTTGTTTTCATGTCTATAATTTTGATCATGTATTCAATTTTATATCGTAATCTAAATCAATTCTACTAAAAATTCGATGTATATAAATAATGGTCTATGATCGGTGATTATATTCGTGAAGGATAAATACATTAATCTAATCTAGTAAGTCGTACATCTGTATTTTTAAGTCAAACGACTCAATAAATAACTACTTACAAATATTCTAAAAAATAAAACTATTTACAAAAACATATTTGATAAATTAAAAATATTTTTAAATTGAATATGGGTCAACTTTCGAGTGTAGATTAGTACGTATATTTGTATAATCTCTGCTCTTTATTCTTTTTGCAGTCTTTATGCCAACTCTTAGTCATCATTTGAGATCTCATTTTACTTCAATACAAATACCGTTAAGGTTGACTAAACATATATGTATATGCGCCTAAAGTAAATACTATACTTATGTCCTAAAATGAAAATTAGTATTCTTGAATATAGTTGACCAAGCCGACGATGCTATTCTGTAGATAATAATAATAATAATAATAATAATAATAATAATAATAATAATAATAATAATAATAATAATAATAATAATAATAATAATAAACTATTCAATCCGTCCCGTTATTCTTGTCTCATTTCTTTTGGGCACATGTATTAAGGAAAATGATGTTTAAAGGGTAAAAAGATATAAAGTGGTGGAGCCCACAACATTTTGTGAGAGAAACATATTTCCTTATATGGAAACAAGACAAGAATAACGGGACAGTCCAAAAAAGAATACAAGATAAGAATAATGGGACGGAGGGAGTATTTAATTTAGCCGTAAATGATGATAATATTAAACTAAATAGCAGGACATCCTAAAGTCTTAGATATTAAGTTTTATTTATAAGTGAGTTCACGAGCTAGGTACTTTGACTTTCTACAGTAAAATTTATAAATATCCAATTTGTAAAAATTAAGTTCGATGATCGATAAAGCAAAAATCATATACCACCTCATTACATAAAAAACTAAAAATGGGGTTTCATTACCGTACCCACAAATTGGTTGTTATTATAGTATTTAATTAAAATCACAAATCATCAGCTTAAATATATTCGGATTGAATCAGATTATTGGATAGTGATCTCAAACAGTTGCTACTCATTTTTCAAAAAAATAAATAATAATAATAATAATAATAATCGAATAAACTTAAATATTACTATATTAAATTCCTAAATAATACCCACGAGCTATTAATGGAAAATCAATCACAATACTGAAATGCATAAAAGGAAAGTTAGTGATATCTGATATAACTACATTTTCCAAGAAAAAAAATCATTAAATCACAGTAGCACTAAAAACATGCTTAGACCTAATTAATGTCTTATGTTTCCACATTAACACCACTCCCCAAAAAAGATATCCTTTTGTGTAATTAGGCCTCGAATCAAGGACCAACCGCATAATTTCTTAACCCCATTAGTTATTTAAATAAAAGAATTACTTAATTCTTGCTATTACTATATTCTTTCTATTTTATATATGTGCCCAAAATTTTATCTCCAGTTTTCGGATCTCTCCCCATAAATAGACTTTAAATAAATTTCTCCAAAAAAAGAAAAAAAGAAAATTAATCTCAGCCGCCCAGACTAGCCATTTATATTACTCACATCCCTCTTTCTCTCTCTCTCCCTAGAAAATAAGAAATATCTCACCAGACAGCAGCACCATATAGGTAGAGAAAGAAAGAAGAATCTCTCTCACAAGAAATAATCACAGTTGAGTTGATGATCAAAGAGTTGAAGAAAAAGAGATTAAATGAACTCCCTCTCTCTTCTCCTCCTCCACCACTTAAACTAGTAGAGAGCAAAATCCAAATCCTCCCAGCTCCCTACATATCCATATCAACTACAGAAAAAAACACACACAACACACAGTAGCTAGCCCTTCCTTTCTCTCTCTCTCTCTCTACAAACAGTAGTAGTAGTGGTGGTGCAATGACCCCAGAGGACTCCTTAAGATCTCTCTCTCTAGACTATCTGAATCTCCTCATCAACGGCCAGGCCTTCAGCGATGTAACCTTCAGCGTGGAGGGGCGTCTGGTCCACGCGCACCGCTGCATCCTGGCGGCCCGAAGCCTCTTCTTCAGGAAGTTCTTCTGCGGGCCGGACGCTCAGTCAGGCCAAGACCCGCTCCGGATGGGCCCGGGTGCGGGGTCGCCGCGTGGGCCCGGGTCGCAGGCGGTAATACCGGTGAACTCGGTGGGATATGAGGTTTTCTTGCTCATGCTTCAGTTCTTGTACAGTGGGCAAGTCTCGATTGTACCTCAGAAACATGAGCCGCGGCCTAATTGTGGTGAGAGAGGCTGCTGGCACACACATTGCACCTCCGCCGTTGATCTCGCCCTTGATACGCTCGCAGCCGCTAGATCTTTTGGTGTCGAACAGCTCGCTTTGCTCACTCAGGTCGGTCAGCACCTCTAATTCTACATGTTTGTTTCCCCTTTCATGTTTCCTAATTAATTCATTTTCATTTCCACTTTTTTGTGTCCCTCTCTTTTTTGGGAATTTATTTGTTAGTTTTGCACTGTTTATCAGCAGTGTTGTGGGTTTTTTTATTTCAATTTTTTTGAAGATTTGAATGAGCTTTGGAAATTGGATCCTTAATCTTTTTGAGTGATGCACTAAATTTGAGTGGTGGAAGAATTTCCGTTATTTCTTGCATAAATTAATGAATTATTGGTATCATGATCCTCATCAGAGAAATCTAGTACTTTCGATTTTTCGGATGCAACAACGTTTGAATTCGTTTTCTTGCATAATTTCAGCTACTGGTGTATGAAACACACACACACACGCACTTTCTCTTCCAGCATTCATTTTTCTTGCAAAGTTTTGACAAACGTCACTTTGAAAAGTTGGATTTCTTGATTTCATGTAACAATATTTTGTTTTTTCTTGAACGGATTTTGCCCAACTTTTCAATCCACACTGCAAACTTTCTATATTTAGTTATCTCTCTATCTTTAGTCTTGTCTTTCCACAGTGATGACATTATTTTTTTTTTCCAAACAACCTAGCTTTTCCTCATTTGGTTTTTTAGATTGAAATCAAATCTAAGCCATTAATGCAGATGGAACTAGACTAAGACTAGAAGCGCAATGTATGTAATTCTATATCACGTCAACTCATCATGTAAAACTCATCATATGCAAACTGTCAACAATATTTTTTGTTTTTTGTTATTGTTTGTCATAATTAATTATATATAGGATGTATTTGATTAAATATTGCAGAAACAACTAGCTAGCATGGTGGAAAAGGCCTCAATTGAGGATGTAATGAAAGTTCTAATAGCTTCAAGAAAGCAAGAAATGCACCAATTATGGACCACTTGCTCTCATCTCGTATCCAAATCCGGCCTCCCGCCGGAGGTATTGGCGAAGCATCTTCCGATCGACGTGGTGGCGAAGATCGAAGAGCTCCGCCTCAAGTCCTCCCTCGCCCGCCGCTCCCTAATGCCGCACCACCACCCCCACCACCACGACCTGCAGGGCGCCGCCGCCGACCTCGAGGACCAGAAGATCCGCCGCATGCGCCGCGCCCTCGACTCCTCCGACGTGGAGCTCGTCAAGCTCATGGTCATGGGGGAGGGCCTCAATCTCGACGAGGCGCTGGCGCTGCATTACGCCGTCGAGAACTGCAGCCGCGAGGTGGTGAAGGCGCTGCTGGAGCTCGGGGCGGCGGACGTCAACTACCCGGCGGGGCCGGCGGGGAAGACGCCGCTGCATGTCGCGGCGGAGATGGTGTCACCGGACATGGTGGCGGTGCTGCTCGACCACCACGCTGATCCGAACGTGCGGACGGTAGACGGGATAACGCCGTTGGATGTGTTGCGAACCCTAACGTCGGATTTTCTGTTCAAGGGGGCGGTGCCGGGGCTGACTCACATCGAGCCGAATAAGTTGAGGCTTTGTTTGGAGCTGGTGCAGTCGGCGGCGATGGTGATATCCAGGGAGGAGGGGAATGCCGGGGCGGCGGCGGCGTCGTCGGCGGCTATTTATCCGCCGATGAGTGAGGAGGATCACGGTGGGAGCGGGGGGAGTGGGGCGGCGGCGGGTGGTGGTGCGCTGAATCTTGATTCGAGAATGGTGTATCTGAATCTGGGAGCGCAGATGGGGGGGAATTCGAAGATGAGTGAGGGAGAGGAGAGCAGCAGCCATGGCAGCCAAAGAGAAGCTATGAATCGACATGACGCTTCAATGTATCATCATCATCATCATCATCACTCGCATGATCAGTACTAATCCCACTCTCTCTCTCTCTCATCTATGCTCTTTTGATATATATAAGCAAAATTTTATTCCATGAAGTGGGATGGGAGACTTGCAAATTGGTTGTTCAATGTTCTTGGAGATATATCTAGCTAATTAGTAATGATATTTAAGTTTGGGTCTCTCTCTCTCTCTCTCTTCGTATGATCAGTTTATAGTTAATCTGGATTTTATCTGCTGTGTCTGTCACTTCGGTGCAGTGGGTTTATTTATTTATTTATTTTGTTATAGGATTTAGGAATGATAATTGATAAGAAGTGCAGCGGCCAAAACTAGAGAGAGAGAGAGAGAGAGAGGGAGAGGGAGAGGGAGAGGGAGAGGGAGAGGGGGGAATTTTCTATGTGAATGAGATGGGACAAGAGCAGTATCCAAGTTCTTGCTGTGACGGAGAGGACACAGGTCAATCTTTTCAAACCTGTCAACCCATTTTGTTTCATGCTACATTTAAATTAAATTATAAACAAAATAATATATTATCTTCCAGGCCACATACTACTATTTAATAATTATGTGAAGTTTTTAAATCTTATATATATGTGTGATATTGATCATATGCATGGAGTCGGTGATTTCATTAATCATTGTTTATAATTAATAACTGATTATTGTATAACCTTACCATCAATTCTAGTTCGTAAAATAATTGCCTGTTTATATTCCATTGCATATAATTATAATGTTTTTCAAGAATGGATGTTTTGGTTTCTTGTGGTGATGGTGGGGTAATGGTCTTTTGGGGACTTTGTTGGGACATATATAATTAGACTTTGTTTGAAATAAATAATAAAAAATTAATTAAAAAAAAGAAAAACAAAAAGAAAAGAGCAACATATAATAATGAGGGGCATGAGCTGGCTCTTCCTTTTCTCACTTCTTCTATATGTCTCTTGATATAATTAATTAAATATTTATCTATGTATATATATTATTTATACAATGTGGGCTCGTTTGATACAAAGTATGGGATAAGGCCTGATATGTTTGACTCAGATGTCTTATAAATATAAAGAATTAATATTCCGTTTAGTATGATGTATTAAATTCTCTGCAACACATAGTAATTATTGTAATTTATTGCTATAATTAGTTGCAGTATTATTTATACCACCTCATAGGTAGTATACATAACAACAAAAATAAGTATTATTCATACGGGCCCGAACTTTATAAAGGGCCGTATACTTTATACCAAACAAGATATTAGGGTGTCATAGACATATTATACACCCTAATCACCCCTACCAAACGAGCTCTGTATATATATATATATATATATATATATATATATATGTTGTGTACTATATAATGTATTGATTGGTGCTAATAAGTGTGACTAAAATTTTGTGGATTTTAAGAGGGGGCATCATTTAGCTTTAGACAAATTGATTGGTTGTCTAGCATGAATGCAACATTGAGTGTGACCTCACAAATATTTTATTTTGTAATATCTAATTTTGGATTCCTTCCATACATATTTAATTCTCTTTTTTGTCTCCACTTTGACATGTTGGGGCTTCCGTTTTCTGCAGGCAAAAAATATATATATAGCATGAAAATTCTTCTATGAAACCCTAGATTTTTCCACATCCTTATGGCTTAGATTAGACGTTGTTGCTTCTATTAGTCATCTCTTAGTTCCTAGAGTAATCCATATTCAACAAATAAATATAATTAGTATTTAGATCTAATACATCTTTGTTGATCTCAAATTAAAGCTTGTTCTTGTAATTTATTCATAGTTAAAAGCAAGGTTTTATAACCTTTATATCCAAGACTATATATATTAAAGCTAGTGTTCTAAATCATTTGAAGATAACAACCAGAGTAATTAATTAATTACGTGCATAAGTAAGTACTACATGTTTTATTGCCTCAGTATATGTTAATGTTGAACGAAATTAAAAATAATTAATTATAAATTTACGGTGAAAGATATGCATGCTAGTGGAATGATTTGTAAACATAGACTAATTAACATTTTTGAGGGTTTTCTCTTAGCTTTCTTTTCCTTTCATGATCATGATTTCATCATGCAAGTTATGAATTTATTGGTAGGTGGAGAGATCAAGAAATGCGAATATTAATTTTTGTATTAATTGATTCTTGGTAGGCCTTAATAATAAACCTAAATTAATTTGCTTGAGTTGTAGATTTGTAGTTTATTCTTTGCATTTATATTGACTGGGGGGTTGGGAAGGTTGTAGCTATAGACAGGTTCATGAATGCATTCTGACAAATTACTTTGTGATTATTCCGTTACATGATTCATTTCCTTAAGAATAATAATGTATTTGTCAGAATGATATATTAATTGGGGCTATTAATTCATATCATGACCATATTGTAAAAATATTCTGAATTAGTTCCTTGCATTTTTTATTTTCAGTCGGATTGGGATATTTTGTTTTTGTGAAGGTTTCATTATTTGTTTAGAAAAAACATATTGTACAGTTTGCTCATTGACATTATTTTTCTTTCAAAAAATAAATATAACAACTAGCTATAGCTCTTTGTGTATATAGCAAATGATTCTGTTTGAGAAATTGCTTTAATTTGCAGTTATGTGAATTTTGTACACCATATGAATATTCAAGATATTAAATGAAAAACATTGAATTTTACTTAATTTGTTAATTCTCTGATGCGTTTGTTTGTGTGTTGTTGAAGTTTATATATATATATAGCTAGGTTTTAACAAGAAATTGTTATTTTCTGTCAGTTGATAAGTTTCTGATTGATCTGCATTTGTATATAGATTGAAATCATGTTACTTAGTTAATGTGATACTCAAGTCCTCTTGTTAATTATGTGATCTACATCTGCCTTGTTTGACTCCTACGTCTCATTTCATTACTTGAATAAAATAAAATAAAATACGGGATTGAAATATTATTAGACATATACAATAATAATAAAAAAATAGTAATAACTTGAGAATGATTTAATGTTTAATTACAACATCTGTACACATTTCATAGTATTTTATAGTACTCATTAATTTTTTATATATTAATGTATAATGCCATGACAGTTCTGCTTCTTACTATTTATTACTCTTTTAAATTGTTTATTGTTATTACATTTTGTAAGCATATACAGGTTGGATGAAATAACTGTTTCATTCTCTTCGTGTATCTACTTATTTTCAGTGTTTTGAAGGACCTAATCTTTTATTAAGGTGTCAAATGTTACTAGGTTTGTAAACGCGTTGAGCTATTGCAAAATAAAAGAATCGAGCTTTTGTATCAAATTTGATTGAAGTTTTGCAGAATATATAAAATTTGTGGTAAAACATATTAATGATCTCGAAATTATGTCATGTAAATTCTATTAATGGGGCATCGACGTATCGTTATCAATTTGTAGAGTAAATAATTTACCATTTCAATAGCGAGCGGGTTCAAAAGGATTTTTATATTAATTTTTAGTTTTTAGAGTATACAGAGTATCAGCGAAAATAATTTACAGAGTACTACAATTTTTCCCATATCATATCAATAATCTCATTGATAAATATCTATTACTAATACGAAAATAAAGCTGCCCCCTCCACGGTGCTCCGTTCAGATTTTCCTTTATTCTGGTAATTTGTCTAATTTTAATTCATATATATTTTATTTTTTATTTTTATTAATTTCATATTCTTGAAATATCACATGTTTATCTATTAATCACATCTCATATTTATCTTTCCCTCTATTTAATTAATTTCTTCTATTATCCATATTAAAATAATAACAATTTCGGAATGCATTCTTATAAACCCTTATTTTATACATTCTTAATTCATATATAATAATCTATAGAAAATTTGTATATGAAAATCTCTATGAAGACTAAATAAATATATTTAATCAACGTGTCTGTATGGAATCCTTTTTATTTTTCATTCATGTTTTTCTAAAAATTCGATTAGTGTTTTCTATAAAATATATACATTGAATCAAATGTGGGATAGGTATGTAAAGAAAATAACAAAAAAACTAGAAGATGTAAACATATTTTTTTCCGTATTTTGACAAAGATTAGAGATATCGATTTAACATGAACTAACGAGACGGTTCAAATATACTTAAAAAGAATGATTTTTACTAATTTTAATTAATATTAACTTTATTTATATTTTAATCGAGTAATTTAGCATAAACCAACGAGACGGTTCAAATAACATAGAAAGAATGATTTTTACTAATTTTACTATTATCCATTTTAAAATAATAACAATTTCGGAATGCATTCTTATAAACCCTTATTTTATACATTCTTAATTCATATATAACAATCTATAGAAAATTTATAAATGAAAATCCCTATGAAGACTAAATATATTTAATCAACATGTCTATATGGAATCCTTTTTTATTTTTCATTCATGTTTTTCTAAAAATTCGACTATAAAATATATACATTGAATCAAATATGGGATAGGTAGCTAAAGAAAAAAACAAAAAAAACTTGAAGGTGTAAACATTTTTTTTTCCGCATTTTGGTAAAGATTAGAGATATCGATTTAACATGAACTAACGAGACGATTCAAAAATACTTAAAAAGAAGGATTTTTACAAATTTTAACTAAAATTAACTTTGTTTATATTTTTATCGAGTAATTTAGCATAAACCAACGAGACGGTTCAAATAACATAGAAAGAATGATTTTTACTAATTTTAATTAATATTATTCTGAAGATGTAAATATTTTTTTCCCGCATTTTGGCAAAAATTAGATATATCGATTTAATATGAACCAACGAGACGGTTCAAATAAACTTAAAAAAGGTTTTTTACTAATTTTAATTAATATTAACTTTGTTTAGATTTTTATCGAGTAATTTAGAATAAACCAACGAGACGGTTCAAATAACATAGAAAGAATAATTTTTACTAATTTTAATTAATTTTACTTGGAGTGTTCATATTTTTATCGAGTATTACTCAACGGATTTGAGACGAGTATGTATAGTAAAGTCACTATTTTAACCGAGATTAGGACGAACATGTAGAAAAATTAATAACAAATTTAGATTTAGAAAATACATAATGATTGAGTATACCCGATCCATTGTCATTCCTAATTATAAATTTAGATACGTGAAATAAATTAATTTTATAAGTTTGATTAATATTTAACGCCAACAATATCACAACTTCTAAATAAGATATAAAATTATTTTTAAAATATATATATATACAAATTAAACATAAAATTATTTTCCGTCGAATTTCGACGGGCTACTTACTAGTTTCTACAATAAATGCATGGAGAATGAGGCAAGTTCAGAACATTTTGAAAAAAAAAATGTTTATAAATATTTTACAAGTATCTGAAGCACTGCCAATAACTATTTATTAAGTATGATTTAATCAAATAAATTACACTTACTATATATTATAAAGATAAACACATTATCATTTATAATATATCAGTTCATAGTACATGTATAATATAAGGTGATCTCACATCATATATAAGTGTTATAAGTATAATAAATAGACAATATTATATATCTAAGAAAATATTTACAAATAGGTGTACAATTTTCCTTTTTTTTATTTTTTTGTTTTTTGCTTTTTTTTTTTACATGGGGAAGGGAGAGCGATAGAACTAGAACCCAAGATAAGATCTATTATGCTTGGATGTCCAATTTTTCTCTTTTTGTTTTCTTTAATTCGTTAAATATAGATAAAAGTTCTTGGAGGCATCATTCTTGATTCTATGTTACCGCTATGTTATGGCTTTTCTGCAGTTGATTCACTGTCCGTACAACGTTCAGCTAAAAGTGAACAGAAATATATAAAATAATGAGGGAAAAAAATTAAGAGAATTACTTTTTTGAAGATTTTGGCTTCCATTTATTTGATTTATTTATTTGTTGGAATATTTAGATGAAAAGCTTATCGACACACCTATAGTAGGCTAAATGAAAATAGACTAGGCTTTTCTTGCTCAAACAATAAAATAATGCTTTTTCCGATTTTATATAAATCGTGTAGGCCACATACAAACAATTTTGGGGGACTGGCCAGCATATATTATTCTCAAGGAAGGGGGCCATCATAATTCATTTATTTATTTTTAATGTCACAAATTATTTGGTACTTTGTTTGAGATCGATGATTATAACATAGAAGCTTGATTGAATAAGTTCATATAAAACAGCCCTAAAAAAAGTTTATATAAAACAAAAAATGTGACCATTGGGCAACCTAATTGATGGGGTGACCGCCTCATTTTAAGTCAAGATGTTATGACAAAAGTTTATACTCTTACCAAACGAGAGTACTTTCATATGGATATACATGGAAATGAGTATTCTTATTAGAGTTAATCATGTTAACTAGCAAATTAAGTTAGTGGAAATTAATAGTTGGCCACCAACTTTATTCTAATAAATTGTGGCCAACTTTAGGCTGAAGTGATTTAAATGCCCTCCATATCACTTTACAACTACTTTCACTTTTACTTTCTCTCTCTCCCGTACTCTCTCTTTCACCCACTCCACTCCCATTTTCTCTCTCCTCTCATGTCTCTTTCTCTCTGTACTCCCTTCCTCCACCGCCACTCCCTCCCGTCTGCCGCCGCCGCCGCGACTTCTTCCTTGGTTGTCTTTTCGATTTGATTTATTTGTACACTTTTTCGAACAGTTTATTATTTCTCTTATAGTCTTTTTCCGGTCATCTTCTCCGGCGTAGCTTTCATCTCCATAGTGATTTATTTGAGGTATTTTTACTGTATTAGTTTTAATTGAATTTTCTAGATCTAGTCTGTCATGTTCTAGATCTAGTCTGTCATGTTCTTGTCGTATTTTTCAGATCTTGTTGTCCTCTTAGTGCATATGTGTTCTTCCTGCATTTTTCACGTCACTGCACGTCGCGACTTGGCACACCTGGTACGAATACAACATATTCGTACCAGGTGTGCCAAGGCATACCGCGCATAGACTTGGAACACCTGGTACGAATACACACCATTCGTACCAAGTGTGCCAAGTCTAGGCGCATCGCGACTTGGCACACCTGGTACGAATACGTTTTCGTACCAGGTGTGCCAAGGCATACCGCGCCTAGACTTGGCACACCTGATACGGATATAGACCATTCGTACCAGGTGTGCTAAGTCTAAGCGCGGTATGCCTTGTCACACCTGGTACGAATACGTTGCATTCGTACCAGGTGTGCCAAGGCATACCAGGATGCGGTTGACCAAAGACGAACATCATCCAGGAGATTAGATCTGGAAGGTGACGCCATGGATTCCGGAGAGAAAGCTGTGAAATAAGGAAACGGGATCTGGAAGAATCTGGTGCGGCGGCATATCTAGAAGAATCTGGTGCGACGGCAGATCTGGAATATGGCCGGCAGAATGTGAAAGTTCAAGGCGGCGCGACCGACTGGACTGGAAGTACGAAGGTGGTGCGGCGGAAGGGATGGAAGTACGACGATGCGGCGGCGGAATGAAAGTACGACGGCGGCGACAAAAGAAATGGAGAAAAATAGGATTTTTAGAAAGAGAATATTTTGCAGAAACAGACAATTTGAAATTTGAAAACTGAAAAATAAAATGGATGGTTAATAGTGGTTCTAAGGACAAATTAGTCCAAATTTCCAAAAGTTGGCCAGAATTTCTACAAATAAAGTTTGTGGCCAACTATTAATTTCCACTATCTATATTGGTTATCCCAAATTTTGCCTCTTATTATTACTCTAACGAAGAAAATTATCACTGTGAAGATATAAGTATTTACGTCCTATTCGAAATGACCCGTTTTTTTTTAGCTTGATCCATTTGAAATGTCATGTTTCAAATAAGAAAATTACTTTCTCTCACAAAAAGGTATGTGAGTTTTACCATTTTCTATTTCTTTATTCTTTAATCACTCGTTCTCCTAATTACTCGTGCCGAAAAGAAACAGGTCATTTCAAATGGGACAAATGAAATATGTTAAATGCTATTTCCTCCATCCCACAGTAAGTGTAGTGTTACTTTTTCGGCACGGGTATTAAGGAGAAGGGCTAAAGAAATAGAAAATGATGGAGCCCACACCTTTTTGTGAGAGAATGTGCTTTCCATATTAGGTATAAGATACTTATTATGAAACAATCTATTATGGAAAGAAAGACACTTATTGTGGGAAGGATGGAGTAATGGTTATGAAATTTGTTTACCATGTTGAAATCACAAAACAAAAGGATGAAATGAGTAGAAAAAGAATAAATGAGACTTTTCTAGATTAGGGAATAGTTTGGGTTGATTTTCTTGCTCGTAGAGAACGGGCCAAGCCCAACATATAATATGGGCCTTGTTGCTATCGAGCTATATTTGTGTGTGTAGCTATAGCAAGCCCACCCTATTTTAAAATATAAAAATAAGAATGCGTCAGTATAAATAAAAATGATCAATATACGTGGTCACTAGTCATGAAAGGTAAACTAATTCCTATCACATTCATTTCCAATCATCTGGCTTATACTCGAAAAATTAATTTTACGAGTCACGTAATTTGTGTCAATGCAAGTTGTTCTCCTTTTTAATTATGCAAATATTAACCGCAAGTGTACTGTGTATATGTAGAAAATAGCAAGCAAGGTCGTATCCACAGAGACTAATTTTTAACACTTATGAATACTATTATTATGTCGTTCTAACCTATTTAGACTAATCGATTTTTGAGGGGCAATTACTAAATTAAACGAACAAACAAATTAAATTCAATTAGATAAATACTAAGAGTTAACAATTAAAATGGGAGAAGTACTCGAGAAGGAAGCTATCCTAGGATCAAACTTAGGTGGATTCATAATTAGACTTCAATTAATTTAACCAATTCTAGACGAAGTTCAACGTATTTAGGGCGATCTCGATTTCACTTTAGCCTCCTCTCGGACGACTAAAGTCGTGGATTATAAGCCAATTATGCCGTCTCCGGTCACTAAGTTAGCCTACAACTCCTAACGGCTCCTAGGATAAAAAAGCCCTCACTCCTAATCTCAACCTCTCGGTTTGTTGAAAAGACGTGCCTTGGGTGCCTATTCTAGCATTAAATCTCATCTCTCGATTCTTGATTCAACGCCAATTAAAAATGCCCAAAAGATGGTCAATCAATCAAGCACAAATTCAAATCAAGCACACAAGGAAATAGGAAAGAACTCATCCATAAATTGGTCAATCAAAATCCATCCATTACAAACCCACTAGGTTAATCCCTGGAATATGGAAATTTAGCCAAGCATTTTCATGTATAACAAAAATCCCAAATAAAAAACAAACATTCTCAAAGATTCAAAGAAGTAAGAAATGAAGAGACAAATCCTAGAAACTTTGGATCTCCAATGATGTAGCTTTGATTCCCCCTCTTCAAGCTCCAACTCTTCAAGCTTCAATAGTGGAAGATGTAGTGTGTGAAAATAGTTGTAGTGTGTGTAGGTGGTGGGAGGATGATAGATCACTAGGTTTATGTGCCAAAATGACCTATTTATAGGTTTTTGAGATGGGAGAAAAGTGTTATGGAGTAAAAATCCGAAATGGGGTGGAAAAATGAAGCAAAAACGTGTTTTGGAGAAATTCTGCTGCGCCGCGCGCGGTCGCGTGGCCAAGAAGGAAATTCCTTCTTTCGCGCGCGATTTGTGCACCGGCGGATCATCCCGCGCGCCGGAGAAGGAGAATTGTGAAGGCGGGCGCGGCCGCGCGCCCAACCCGCTCCCGACTGCGCACCTTTTTTGTTTTGGCCCGTTCTCCCTCGTCCGGACTCCGAATTGACCTCCGTTTTTTTCCACGTTCTCATATCGAGCTCATCTTTCTCATTCCAAGCTCCTTTCACTCTAATTCCACATCTATTTTCCTGCAATTATTTCAAATCAAGAAAACAAGCGTAAAAACCGACAAAACAAGGTTTAACTTTAGAAAAAGGTTAAACGACATGATTTTTCACTAACAAATGGCATCGAGTACGCCCAAAACATCATGAAAAATCCATGTTTGTCACACGTCACGTGTAGCTGTACAGTATCATCATATACAATGACATAATATCCAATAAAATGAGCGTAATGTTAGTAAATATATAAATTTTGATGGCAACCATATTTTAACCTAAGAAAACAAATTATTACCGCTATATATTTTCTATTAATTTTAATTCAATCCCTCATACCTTAATCACTACGCAAATTATTTCAAACGTCAATCGACCACCTTTAAATTTAATTATCTCTTCTTTAATTTAATTTAACTTTATTTATTTTTTGTGAATACGCATTGATGCTCGACAGTTAATACAGTAGGGAATATATGCCGAAGCCTAAACTTTCCTTTTTCCTTAGTGTGAACACCAACTTTCTGTTTATTCCCTCCCAACTTTAGTTTAATTTTTTTTGGCAAGGAATCTAACAAAAAGATAATTAGTAATAACGCTTTATCGTCAACTTAATTTATAAGTTTCGTTTCCTAACCTGAAAAAAAATCAAATTGTGAAAAATCCTTTTTAAGTCGGAAAACCTATTTTCGGGAGTAATCGAAGATCGAATACCTAGACATGAAACCAATAAAAAATCTACACGTATGATTTCAACACTCTTCTATGTAATCCCCCAACGCACACAATTGTCTATATATAGATATGGTGAAATACTTGGAAGCATATTTCACGTTATTTCCGAGTTGCCATCTTTTGAACCTTCTTCCAAGTCCAAGATGCAAAACCAAGCAAACCAACCTCCTCCAGGTCTCTCTCTCTCTCTCTCTCTCTCTCTCTCTCTCTCTCTCTCTCTCTCCTGACATTTCCCATGTACCTGCATGCAGGGTATCCAGCTGAGAATCCTCCTCCGGCACCGGCTGGGAAGAAGAAGATGAAGTGCCGACCGCGGACAAAGGCCAAGGGAGACAGGGGATTCATAGAGGGATGGTAAAGAACAACATATATACCAACACTTTACACTTTTGAAAGAATATTAAACTAAGGGTTTCTTCTCTGTCTGCAGCCTCTGGGGATTATGCTGCTGCTGGCTTTGCGAAGTGTGTTTCGACTAATCCGAACAGAAACAACATAAACATATGCTAATTTGCTGTAATCCTATACATAATCACATATGTTGCTTCTACCAAATCTAGTTGCTTTTGTAATTTCCAATAGAGACCAGTGTTGTAATCATGATATATGTACGTGGTTGTTCCTATAGATATTATATTTTCCTCGGAAACTGCAGAATTATACATGAGAGACGAACCACACTAGGCAAACAGCAAGGGATACGACCATAGTAATAAGGCAACGTTTCAAATGTCGAAAGCACACAGCCTTTATTAATATACTGGGAACCATCGTTCGAGTATATAACAGTTTGAAGCACAATATTTCATTCCCAGTCATGAAAACTAAAAATCCGTTCGAAGAAGGGAATAATTAAGCCATGCTTGCTTCGTTTCTTGAAGATGTACGTTCTAGTTCGAGACGGATTCAAGCACTCGTGCTTCAATAAAGATGTGATAATATGAACTTGCAGCATGATGTAAATTGTAAAATCAATTGAATGGCTGATATGTGCATCTTAGATCAATTCAACTGAAGTTAAGATCACCGTAGCTATTGAGCCAAGGAAACTTTACCGAAACACAGCATGATGTCGAGGATTTTATCTTTTATCGTACAGTCTCAGTGGTGGGGAACAGTTTTTCCAGCATATGGTTAGAAAAGATGTGGTTGGGGTCGAGCTCTTTTCTCGCCTGGTTGTATTCATCCACAGGAAATTTCTTCCTGAGTCTTGCCTGCAGCGCAGCAAGCTCGTCTTTGTCCTTTGGGACCTACAACGCAGTCAAATTAACATGATAAACTTTGGCAGAGAATATGAACCTCAATTTCAGTTCAAGTTCATATATCTACGATTTATTTTCCAGCAATGAAGTACACGATTTAGTTCTGATAACATTTTTACTAAATAAGATTCAGAGAAATTTATTTGTACCTCAATCTTAGCCCAGTGTTCATAAGCTGAATAATCACCCCATAATTTTGCTTGAGTCAAACGCCTGTAATGGAAGAATTCTTCAGTAATTTGCTTCCTCTCACGAGCGTCCGTGGTGGGAAGATACATAATTATACCAACCTGTTTTACAAAATTGAGAAAACAAACAAAAAGTTAAAAAAGTACATATATGGCACTAAATCAACACGGGGCCACATTTTATAAGTTCAATCAAGTTTTCACAAGGCTGTAGCATCTAATCGACCACATTTTCCTTACAAGAACGTCAACAGAGATCATTGCTTTATAAATAAAAAGTAAAGTATAGAAAGAGAACCCAAGAGAATATTTCGTCTGGTGATGAGCTATAAGCTGGACTCATACGGCTTCTGCTGCCTGCCGTCCATCTCTGTTCAATAGGTGCGGGGGCAGGTATATCTTCCTGTTCGATCATCTGCAGTAATTTTTCCATGTATTCCAAATCTTTCATGCTAGGCTTAGATAGGGTTCCAGCTGGAAAGCAGGTTTCCGAGACCCATTGTTGCCCACCGCAATCAAAACCCAGAATTTCATCGCTCCAGCCTACTCTATATCCCTCCGACTTCTTCCAGTATTCGGCCTCTGCTCGATTGATCTTCATGATGTGTTCTTTATTAAGAGGGTCCAAAGCAAGTAGCTTATCTCTAAGTTCTGTAAATGAAAGCTCATTGATATTTGGCTCATTTTTGTCGGGAGTATCTGATGCAACAATTGGTTTCCTGTAAAAGTTGAAATAAATCTGAGGGTAATAACTAGCCATGTAATACTAGTAGAATATTCAGAGACCAAAAATTATATACTTTACTTCTGATTTCTATGTTAGAAAGTAAGCTAAGATTATATTGCTGACTAAAAAAAACAAGAAACGAGGTAATTAGTTTACCTGTACTTTCTCAACGATTCTTGATAAAGGTCTCTCATATGCTGTACAGCTTCTTCAGCAGTGAACTTAGGTTTATGCTTTGGTGGACCTTTCCACTTTGAAAGAGGATTACACGTCACGACCACAACCGTGTCGGTATAAGGAATGTGTAGGTATTTGACATGCTTGTTATCAGACAGAAGTTTTCTGCAAATGATATTTGGAGAAACTTCAATATTTCAAGAAACAAAAACCAACAAGATCATGCATTGTCCAGCATTTGAGTTCAATTTTATCACAAGCAATTAACATGATCGATCACATGATCTAAAAAACTGTCTTATTAGATACTATAATCACTAAAAATGACACCTTTGACCTACATAAAAACGGCAAAGAAATTCCTTTAAACGGTTATGTATTATGTTGCTTCGAGGTAATATTATCAGATGATAAAACTGGATCACAAGGGTCAGAAAGTGCAAATTACTTGTGATTCTTTTTTATCTCGTTCATGGTGGATACATATGTATGCTCTACAAGCTCCTGCCTCTCGACACATTGTAGAGTAACTTCTGAGACGACACCAAGCCCTCCAAGACCACATCGAGCCAAGTAAAAGAGCTCCGGATCTTTCTCCTTAGAAACCTCAATAGTGCCCTTAGTCGGAGTAACTAGTTTCATGCTGATAACCTGCTCGTCTATAGGAGGCAGCCTCGCGCCAGTGCCATGCGCCCCAACCTTAAATCCGACAATACAAAGCAGCCAACCACATCATTAGCTCAGACAGAAGCAACTCAAAACTCGAGCATTTACAAACGACATAGAGAAATATAAGAACATGTAGTATTTATCTTTCACCACGCTAAATACATATTTTTTGCACGATCAAGGCATACTATAAACCAAAAACAGAGAACACTAGAAAGTAGAAAGAAAGAGAAGCAAGAGGAAAAGTAAAAAAAGATAGATGCATAAATTACCACTTTTTAAATCATAAATAAATAAGTAAAAAATTCCACTATCTTCTTCCAAGAAATGAAGTTCTAGCTACCAATATTTACCACATCAATGTACTAATCATTCAGACAATATCAACAGAAAAAGTAAACCTCCATACTCCAAAACAAAAAATACTTGCACCATACACACACACACAGAGAGAGAGAGAGAGAAGCTCACCTGGACAATGCCACCAATCTGCTGCTCCCTAATCGAAGCAAAATTCTGCAAAGTAAGGCCATATTCTTTAATCCCATCGACAAGCTGTTGAACCCTAATTCCGGCCTCCACTCTAACCCTCTTATTCTTCTGATCGACCTCCAAAACCCTATCCATCAAAGCCAAATTGACCATCCCATTACGCGTCAGCCCGATCCCGTTCGGGCTGAGGCCCGACCCGACCGGCCGGATCTTTTGCTTCTTCTCATTGTACTCCTTCACCACCGACTCCAGCTCGGCGACGTTCTCCGGCTGCAGAAAGGTGCGCGTTTGTACCTCGTGCGTGCCGCTCCAGTTCGACACGGTGTGGAGGTCGGCCGGCAGCGGCGCGTAGCGGAAGAGCTCGGCCTTCTTGTGCTTGGCGCTCGCCGGGAAGGGGAAGGAGTAGTAGGTGACGGCGCCGCAGCCGAGGAAGAGGATGCCGTAGCCGATGTATCGGCGGATTTCGGCATCTCTGGTGGCGGAGAGGGACGGGTTGGGGACGGAGCAGAAGGGGCGGGGGGCGGCGGCGGAAGTGGGTTGGGTGCGGCGGCGGAGGAAGGGCTGCAGAGAGCGCCTGAGGTTGTGAAGTCGGAGCATTTGGGAATTTAGATGGGTTTTTGCAAAGGTTTAAGCTTTTTGATGAATTTGAATGGGGAAGAGGCGTGAGAGGTGGAATTGATCAACAAATTTTTGTGGGATTAATTATCCGATCAACTATTAATGTGTTGGGGGGTTGGAAATGGTGACAGCAAACAGCATTTCATAGTAATGGATTTTTATGATGTCGAGAAAAGTATTGAAAACAAAAACATGTTCGGTTTCTATAAGGAAAAATGGTAATTTAGCCAATTTAAGTGATATACCTCACAGGGAAATGATATTTTGCCATAATGGCTTAGATATAATGTCCTTGGATAGGGTTTAGAAATCCGATTTTTTTAGATTTCCAATTTCTACAATTAATTATTTTTATAGTGACTAATTTGTCCCAATTTATTTTTAGTCGTAGGTAATTCTAAATCAATTTATTCCTATAATCAATGAATCAAATATGAAATTTATTTTAATTTATTCAAAGAATATATATTAATAATTAATTGAAACAACAATGCCGTGAATTATATGCTATCCATTTCATCCATAAATTTTAATAATTTATGAGATGTTTTTCATTTGGTTGATGACCAAGATATAATATTTTTCTTTTCTAAATAAACTATCCAATTTTTTGATCCAACATGCTAAGGGGTAAATATATTATTTTATAAAAACTAAGCAACTAGAGTAAAATACTCCCTCCGTCCCGCCATAAGTGTCTACATTTCCTTATTGGGCTGTCTCATCATAAGTGTCTACTTTCCTAATATGAAAACACCCTCTCTCACACAAAAGATGTGGGCTCCACCACTTTTTATCTTTTTACCCTTTAAACACTTCTCTCCTAAATACCCGTGCCCAAAAGAAAGTAGACACTTATCATGGGACGGAGGGAGTATATTCATACTGATATCAAAATTTTATATTCTGTAGCTATAGCAGATTCCTCCAGAAGTAATTATCAACCTGCAATTCAAAAAAATGATTAACGCTGAGGATTAAAAAAAAACTGCATCGGAAAAAGGGTTAAGGCTAAGGATAAAAAAAATATTGTTCTCTAGGAGGATTAAATGATTAAGGCTAAGGATTAAAAAAACAAAACAAAAAAAAACTACATAAAAAAAAAGGGGTAAAGGCTAAGGAGACAAAAAAAAGGAGGATCTCTAAGCGTTAAGTGTTTCGGAGTCAAGACCCAGTCCTATGCGCCCTAAGCGTTTCGGAGTCAAGACCCCGTGCATGCCACGACACACGGCGTCTCAACCTCGTGCATCCACGACACTCGGCGCCCCGACCCTGTACACCCTACGACACACGGCGCCCTACCCCGTGCGCGCCCATGATACACGGCGCCCCGACCCTATACGCGCCACGATCGGGCGCCCTACAACACACAATGCCCCGACCCCAGGCACCTCACGACACACGGCACCCGACCCCGTGCGTCCCATGATACACGGTGCCCCGACCCTATACGCCCCGCAACACACAACGCCCCGACCCCAGGCACCTCACGACACAGCCACACGATGCATCGATACCGTGCGCCCCACGACAAAATATATGATATTGTTACCAATTAACTACATTAAATTTGAATTCAAGAAATACTCATTCAAATTTGTCACCGATTAGCTAAATTCAAGAAATACTCATTCAAATTTGTCACCGATTGACTATATTAAAATTGAATTCAAGAACTACTCATTCAATTTGTCACTGATTAACTATATTAAAATTGAATTAAGAAATACTCATTCAATTTGTCATCGTTGCGTCGTCTCGCTCGCACAGACCCCCTCAACTACAACCTAAAATTGAACTCTCATTCAGACCCTCTTAAAATATTATTACAAAATTTTTAAAAAAAATTGGGTAATAACCTTTACACTTAATACCTTTCTTCTTAATACCCGTGCTGAAAAGAACTAGGCCAAGATCAACGGGACGGAGGGAGTATATATTAAAATTGAATTTAAGAAATACAAAAAATTTGGCTAATAAAAATCGCACCTCACATCATAATGTTACAAATATATATATTAAAATTGAATTAAAGAAATACAAAAAATTGGCTAATAAGAATCGAATCTCATAAAAGAAAAAAAAATGTGTTAGTGTTTACATAAAAGAAAAAAAAAATGTGTTTACATAAAAGAAAAAAAAATGTGGCCAAGGAGGATAGAATCTTAGGCATCTAGATTATTTTGAATGTAATTTGACACTGAGGTAAGTGGCAGCACGCGAAATATTTTGAGGTAAAAATTTATTTAACTATATTTCTTGTCACAAAATATTCTACACAAAAATATACTCGCCAAGATTTACACATTAAGTGACAAAAACTAAATTCCAATATACAAAAATAGGGACCAATTAAATTATAGAAATTAAAAAAAAATTCAAATTCTGGAAATAGGTGATAACCCAAACAAAATATAATTAAATCCCTCCATAATTTTAGCGGTGCCAAATTTCATGATATTATATTTTCTCTATTATCAATTGTGTAATTTATAGTGTATAAATTATATATATAATTCAAATATATAAATTTTTCCTTACTGACAATGAGGCCTATCAAAATTTAAATCCTATTATATTTTCTCTATTATCAATTGTGTAATTTATATTGTATAAATTATATAAATTATAAATATATTTGAACGGATTTTTATGCTTAATTATAGGACATGATTAGTATGAATAATTTATGCTAATATAAATCTCAATTATTTATAGAATTGATATGATTAGATATTTGAATTTTGAAATCAAATATTTTCTTAATCTTTCTCCTAAAATTGTGTGGGGGTAAATATGTATAAACATAATTAAGGAAAAATTTATTATTTTAATTAAAATTAAAAAATGGCCCAATTTTACTAAATTAGCCCCATTATGGTTAAGCCATTATGGCTTATTATCACGACTCTCACAATCTCAAATTCAACCTTTTTTTTTTTCCAACGGTCAAATTGTTCATCTTTTTAGTGCAATTCAAATGCTGCAAAAAAAAAAGACTAGAATTGGTGCAGTTTTCATGCCATTTCACGTGCACCCTACACTAAATTTTTCACAAATAATGCAAATAAATTATGTTACAAAAACTTTGGGGAAACAATATTCACTTGAACCAATTATGGTATGGATGTGAACGGAATATATTTTTTTTAAATTCTTTTAAATTGGTTTTGTGTGGATGACAAGAAAAAATTTAGTGTTCAAAATAGTAGAGAAACTCTTAAGAAAAAAAATTAATAATCAATATTTATGAGTACGTGTACCCGAAACAACCATTAGTTAATACAAATATAATCCTTAAAGAAAAATAGACTAATATACAGGTTTTTTGTAATAGTTTTTTTTTTTTTTAATATGTCACATGATAAAAATTTATATGATATGCGCCAAAGACAAAAGAAAAATAAAATAAAGGAAATTATGAAGGATGTGGATATTGCAGAGCAGTATGCCCACAAACCCATATTCCCTGGTGTTGAGGAGAGTCTACCACACGCTCTCAAGCTTTCACCTCCAACAATCTTCTCACCCCCAAAAATAGATGTCTTTCTTCTGTTTCACTTCATTATATCTGCGAGTAAGTGAATCATAATCTTCCTATTCCATTTCTTCTTCTCCAATTTAGAAGAAATCTTACAGTTTTTTTTATCTCGAAATGAACAAGTTACGGTGCATGTTTACTGTTTATGCTTCGTTTTCTGCTGCCAATTCAAGATTTTGAGTTCAGAAATAGGGAATTCTTCGAACTCCTATTTGTGTATTTTTGTTTGAATTGCTATAAATCAGTGAGATTTTCTTGAAAGTTGCTGTCTTGCTAAATTATGGATACTTTGCTCAAGACCCACAATAAGATTCAATTTGTGCACCCAATTCATGGGGCTGGAGAGAAAGTTAGTGCCTTTGGCTCATTTAAGGGTCATAACTATGAATTAAAGTCTCAATTTAAGAAACCCCATATTAAATTGAGCAAGGGTTTATGTGTGAAGGCTAGTTCTAGTGCCCTTTTGGAGCTTGTGCCTGAAACCAAGAAGGAAAATCTTGATTTTGAGCTGCCCTTGTATGACCCTTCGAAGGGCGTTGTTGTTGATCTTGCTGTTGTGGGTGGGGGGCCTGCAGGGCTTGCTGTGGCCCAGCAGGTATCGGAGGCAGGGCTTTCTGTTTGCTCGATTGATCCTTCTCCACAGTTGATATGGCCGAATAACTATGGTGTGTGGGTGGATGAATTTGAGGCCATGGATTTGTTGGATTGTCTGGACACTACGTGGTCTGGAGCTGTGGTGTACATTGATGAGAAGACGACTAAGGATCTTGGTAGGCCGTATGGAAGGGTTAATAGAAAGCAGCTGAAGTCGAAGATGATGCAGAAGTGCATCTCTAATGGTGTTAAGTTTCATCAAGCCAAGGTTGTGAAAGTAATCCATGAGGAGTTCAAGTCGTTGTTGATATGCAACGATGGTGTTACTATTCAGGCTAATGTGGTTCTTGATGCAACCGGTTTCTCCAGATGTCTTGTACAATATGATAAGCCATACAACCCAGGCTACCAAGTGGCGTATGGGATTTTAGCGGAAGTTGAAGAACACCCGTTTGATGTAAATAAGATGGTTTTCATGGATTGGAGAGACTCACACCTCGAAAACAATAAAGTGCTGAGAGAGCGGAATGGAAAGATTCCGACTTTTCTCTATGCAATGCCGTTTTCTTCACAGAGAATATTCCTAGAAGAAACTTCCCTCGTAGCTCGTCCTGGACTACCCATGAGGGATATTCAGGAACGAATGGTTGCTCGTCTGAGTCACTTAGGTATAAAAGTAAAGAGCATCGAAGAGGACGAGCATTGTGTGATTCCTATGGGAGGGCCTTTGCCGGTGTTGCCTCAAAGAGTCGTTGGAATTGGTGGTACAGCAGGAATGGTGCATCCATCAACTGGCTATATGGTTGCCAGGACTTTGGCTGCTGCCCCGATTGTTGCTAGTGCTATTGTCCAGTACCTAGGTTCTGATAGAGGCATTGTTGGTAATGACTTATCAGCACAAGTTTGGAAAGACTTGTGGCCTATAGAAAGGAGACGACAGCGAGAGTTCTTCTGTTTCGGAATGGATATTCTGCTCAAGCTTGATTTACAGTCCACAAGAAGGTTCTTTGATGCTTTTTTCAACCTGGAGCCTCGTTACTGGCATGGATTCTTGTCATCTCGACTGTTCCTTCCCGAACTCATATCGTTTGGACTCTCCCTTTTCTATCATGCCTCTACTACTTCTAGGTTAGAGATTATGGCAAAGGGCACACTTCCTTTGGTAAATATGGCCAACAACTTATTACGGGATAGGGAATGAATTTATGCATTTTATCTTTTAAAGTTACCCTGTTATACATTTACTATTTATCTTTTGAGCCAATGCAATTATGAATGAGCTTATCTTGTCACTGCTTGTTTCCTGAGTTTCTAGCAAATGGCAAAAGTGCTTATATATAATACGATGATGTTATGTTATATTTGTAGCTTTACGATTTTGACTGTATGCAACTCATTTAAGTACGAAAAAAAATGTTTTCTGCGAGTCTTTTTGAGATAAGAATCTTTTTTGAGTTCTCGACTGGGAGACACTGGAAATACCGATTTTCCATTCTTGGAGATTGTCTGTTACGATGCCACTTATCTTCTGGTGCTAGAACCGACACATGGTGCCTGCATGGCACCTTGACTTCAGCAGTGCAAGGGCGATTATAAGGCCTTTTGGTAAGGAAATCATCTCCTTTTCTCTATCTATTTTCTCATTTATTTATTTTAAGTAGGAAATTGTAATAAGAGTTCATAGAATTAAATTATTTCCATGATTGAGAAATATGTGTGATTTTGTTAGTAACTGAATCATTCAAGAACTTAATCAAATAATCTCAAGAATAGCATGCTAATAAATTGGTGCAGATTTTGTCTCGAGCTTGCAGTTTTAGGAATGATCGAAAGATATGTCTTTTGTGACGCTTGATTCTCTCAGTGACGCGCAACTATTTGGAATGTGAAAATTGATTATTGTAGGAAAAGGGCTCGAAAGGAAACTTCAGGATGTTGTTGCTCAATTGGTTTTATAGAAATAAGAAAGAATCAAAATGATTAGCTACCATTTATGAAGTAACGTGCTTTGATCTATAGTTTGGCTCGTCTTGATGAAATGTTGTGCCTGCAGATATATAGGAGAAAACGAGGAGATGATGAAGGCTAGCAACGATGTCTTCCAGGTTTACGTTACTCACCTTTTGTTTCGTCCTTCTCTCCATCGCCATTCTTGTCACTAACAATCTATATTTCACCATCAACTACACCAGGCAGCTGCAAGACGAGTTTCTCAATGTGAACACCTACCTCAAGAGCTTAAGAAACACAGACTGGCTCGAGGTTGTCTCACGAGACATCATAGACAAAAGAATCGAGATAGGAGTGGTGGATGTGGATCAGATTAGGGTCAAGTCTCCCGCTACCCCTTACCTTAAACGAAAGAGAAATCCTACGTGGTTTGAAGTTGTTGCAAGGGAGTTTAAAGATGAAACAATCAATATAGGATTGGTGAACATGGATGCATTGGTGGATGGAGTTCAAACAAAGGCGAAGATGGTGAAAGTGCGTTTTGATTGTGCAGGGGAAGAACTCCGTTGGTCTGACCTGTCTCCGGAACTTATAGATGAAAACTCAACGTGCCCTGACATCCCAATGCCAAGATTTGAGGATTATCAGGATCTGGACGTGGTCGTTGCTAGGATTTCTCACAGGACGGGATATGAACTTGATGAGTTGAAGGATGTCTCGAGGTTGCAGGTGAACTTGGTGGTGGCAAACTTACTGGTACGGAGTGGGAGAAAGGGAAACGGGCCGTTATTGGCCGTGTTTGTCGAATCATTGAACCCTATGTGGGAAATTTTCAGATGTGATGATCTTTTGTGGAATGAAGGCAACACTTGGATTTACAAACCTGAAATGACAAGAATCAAGAAACTGGTGCTCATGCCCATCGGACCGTGCCAATTCGTCCCTCCGCTTTCCAATTTCGGTAAGTTTGCAGTTCTTGATGTGGAAATTTTTTAATTATGTGCAAGATCTTACAATTTTCGTGAATTTCCATGAGACTGAGATTACTATAAAAAGTGTTTTATATTGAATTACAGGCTATTTCGATCAAGAACAACAGAGAAGGCGAACTTACGACAACCATCTCCCTCAGCCAAGAGAGGCTTACGTTACGATCCTACACACATCGGAGGACTACGTCTGTGGCGCGATCGTCTTGGCTCAAAGCATTTTACTAACCAACACGACGAAAGATCTCCTCCTCCTTGCTGATGACAACATATCTGCAGAATCCGTCGAGGCCCTCCAAGCAGCAGGATGGAAAACCCACCGGATCGAACGCATACGAAGCCCGTATTCAAGAAAAGACGCCTACAACGAGTGGAACTACAGCAAGCTCCGGATATGGCAACTCAAGCTCTACGACAAGCTGATGTTCATCGATGCAGATCTCATCGTGATCAGCAACATCGACAAGTTCTTCCTCTACCCTCAGCTCTCAGCCGTCGGGAACTACCAGAAGCACCTCTTCAATTCGGGGCTGATGGTGGTGGAGCCGTCTCAGTGCGCGTTCGACACCCTCATGAAGAAGATGCAGGTGGTGGCGTCATACAATGGGGGCGACCAGGGCTTCTTGAACGAGATGTTCTCATGGTGGCACCGCCTCCCGCACGAGCTGAACTTCATGAAGGTGTTTGTGGATAAGGATGATCATGTGCATTTGATAGATGAGGGCGTTCACGTCGTGCATTACACCGGCCTGAAGCCATGGAAGTGCGCGGAGCAGGAGCACGACTGTAACTGGGATTCGCCGGAATTTCACCGGTACGCAAGCAACTCCGCCCACAGAATATGGTGGCGGGTTTACAGAGCGATGCCGGATAAAGTGAGGCCTTATTGCCCGCGGAGTACATACACAGCCAAGAATCCTACTTCTGCGGAGACCATCAAGTTGTGAAATGATGTTTCCCTTTGGGGTTTTTACTCGGAGAGATTTTAACGAGGCCCGGCCCTTGAGTTCGACATGACACTCTTTTTCTTTTTTATTGGTTTTTTTTATATGATTGCTTATTGAGGAGTTCATGTTAGAGAAATACTTTGGAAACTTTTGATTTGGCAAGACTTCTTTTTTTTCGTTTGGTTTTTTTTATGGATACAAGTTTCTGTTTTCAGATATTTTGTCTAACAATAATTGGTTCTTTCACGATATACCAATACATAAATTGTCAATCACAATGTTAAGAAAAACATTAAGGACACGTCTGGTATGCATGTTAGAATATGATAAGATAGATTAAGGCAAATATGTATCATAAATAAAGCAAGATTGATATTGTATCTTTATGTTTGGTAGAGATATAATAGATTGGTTGTTTGGTACCATAGTTTAAATTCAAGATTAAGTGGGAAATGACATTTCTATCCCTAACTATAACTAATTATTTATAATGTCCTATCTTTCTCTCACTATTTCTCTCTCTTTATCCACTCATCCCTCAGTACGTCGTTCTCTCTCTCCACCACAACCGACCACACCATCACCATCACCGCCGACCACCATCTCTCTTATTCTCTCACCCTTTGTTTCCACTCTCATTTTCTCACTCTTTCTCTCTCTCTCTCTCTCTCGCTATACCACAGCCGACTACACCACCACCATCATCGCCAACCACAACCCGCCACCATCTCCTCTCTCACAGAGAAACAAACCTTCCTTGCCTAGAAACGAACCTCGTCCGTGCGATGATGTCATTCACTCCTCCTTTTGCCGTTGGCAACGACAGCAGCTCGAAGAGCGACCGCTGCCGCCTTCTTCCACCGCCGCCTCATTTTTCCTGTAAATTCCTCTCTCGACTCCTCTCTTTCTCTACCCCCACAACACCCTCACTCTCTTGTCCCTTCTCAGATTTTATTATCTCACGCTCTGCCTCGACCGAGGAGACGACGACGACGGGCATGCCGCCCAAGTGCAACAGCATGCGCGGGCCGTAGCGCGGGGATAGAAGATGAATAAGATGAAGTTTGGAAGGGTAATATTGTCATTTTGGTATCTAATCTTAGCTACTGTTAAAGCATAGCATACATATCCGAAGAAATTGGTCAGATACAATTTCTAAAGAGGAACAGGAAAATAACCGCGGACTGGGCATTTTCACGGGCTTCCAACTTTATGTTAGAAACTGGAGTGTGAACAAACGAAAATAAAGATAATAATACTAAACCGAGGCTAGAGTTAGACTCGATCTCCGTAAAGCAATTTGCACCGCTATTTCTGTGCTGGCGGACTTCTGCAATTGCTTCCAAGATACAACGGTTTTACAAGATGAACGACTGCACAAAGAGGTTCGATCTTTCGGCGAATAGACGGATACTCGGGATGAGTATTCTATTCCTAGACTCGATTCTATATGAGATGTATATATGCAATCGAACTGTACTCGTGTTCGAATGTCTCGAAAAATGTATGTCTAAATCGATCAAATGTGGGCCCCATTTATAGATTGGAGGAGACCGTTCCGAAGGGGTGCGTATGGTGCGGTTTTGGCGACTATCCCATGGTTGAGTGACACGTGTCAATACCGAAAAAGGCACCTCCTCTTAGTGTGACACGTGGCAGTGGCGATAATGCCTTGAAACTAACCGTCGCCGCACCGTGTGACCGACCGTACGACACGCGCTTAGGCCGTCCACATCCGTGTGAACCGCCACGTCAACTGCAACCCATGGCCCGTGCCACTTGTGTTCGAGTCGTTTAGCCAAAATAATATTGGCTCCTCAAATGCTCCGATTGCGACTGAGCGAAGTGCGCCTCAAAGCACCCATTCCGACAAGTGCGACTCGTCGGAGTCGGAGTTGGACGGTGCTACCTCGTAGGAATCATGGTTAAGCCCAAAAGAGCCAACACTTGAGCCACTAAAATGTACCACAAGGGTTCATTCTTGATAACTCCCTTATTAATGCTCTTCCTTATATATAGCTCTAAACTTTCTTTCCCAACCAATGTGGGACAAAGTTTTTGCACAAGAACTAACTTTCTTTCTTAAACACCAATCTTTAACCATTAATTGCTCATTTACCATTAAATGGTTTTGGACAATTAAATACATTAAATGATAGTGCTCAAGATGTAGATTAAGAAACTACCATTAGTTTTTTCAACAAATAAATTAATTAACATCTAATTAATTAATTTAGAGAGCTATAACAACCATTTTTCCAACACTTTAGCTATCTTGGCTATCAAACGAGTGAATAAGCCCAAATGTCTAAGTAATCTTGGCTTATCCACCCTATCAAACATGGCCTGAAGGTTTATACATGTGAAACTTGCTCTCCCAAGTAAAGAGAACAACCATCTTATTACACTATGACAAAAATTGAATTACGGGAATAATTAATGAGATTAGATTAGGGATCTTATTACGGGATCGGAGTGTTGCTCTTAAATTTTATTTTTACAAACTTATTACACGGTGAAGAAAGTTATCCAAGAAAAAAGAGTTTCAAAATATGGTACAAATTTAGACTGTAAATATTTCATTATATTTTATTTTATTTCATAAAGAGAAAGCAATTATAAGACTTAAACCAGAAGAAAGGAAATCGCAAATAAATATCCCAAGTATTAGATAATTATTTCCGAAAGATTTATACTGTTACGAAGATCTACGGGAAAAATCAGTTTTCTTTCTTGTTTCTTTTTTTCGCCAGCGCTCAGAAATGGAGGCCAAGATGAATCAATTCTTCGAGTCTGTTACTACTTTTTTCGGTGGCGGAGACAACATCCCTTGGTCCACTCCTGATGTTGTCCTCGTACGTATCTTCTCCCTCTATTAATTGCGTTTCTTCACTAAGATTTGGATTATTATATTTCAATAATTAACAAGAAACTGCTTTGTCTCCTTATTTCTAACATGGGTGTTCAATTTTTCTTGTAAAGATTCAATCTTTTCGAATTTTATGTTTTATTTTTGGGAATGTGTTTTTGATCAATTTTGCTCTTATGTAGTAGGAAGGGCTTTCTGTGTGTGTGCGTGTGTGAATGATCCTTTGGATTGTGTTGTGCGCCTTTGAGATAGTGTAGGATTTATGTGTTTTAAGCTGTAGGAATCGATGTGAGGTCTGTTGTGAAAGTGAAGTATTGGTTTTCGCCTTTTGGAGCAGTGTGGAAGGGTTTAGTTTGAGAAATTGTGTATAATGTGGTTGGCTTGTCTGAATATTTTTTGGTGATTGTAGTTTTTGTTGATGATTCTTGCTATGCTAGGTTTCTCTTGAATGCTGTTGCTTAGATTGTTGAACTCGTCGTTTGTTGTGGTTTTGAGGCGATTTTGATGTACAAATGACAAGTTTAGTGACTGTGTTTGGATGATTATGAATGTGGAAGAAGGATTACTAGTGCTCGTTGGCTGGTACTGCAAAACCTCAGATGTTATTTACTCATTCACGCTCTAATAGGCGCTGCTTGTCTCTTTGATTCGCTTTCGTTGAGTGAAATAGTGATAAGCTGATTCATGTTGTATGTGAACATCTTTGTTTATACCCTTATCCTTTCTTTGAACTATCTTGAGCCGTAGCATCCACTGTCTTGTTCTATTGCAGGGTTGTGAGAGAGAAGTTGCAGAAGCTAAAAAAGATGGATCTGATGATCGAGTTAATGATGGTATTATGCGATTGTCATGGGCTCTTGTTCATTCCAGACAACCTGAAGATGTGCAACGAGGGATAGCCATGCTTGAAGGTGAAATTCAAATTTTTGCCTTTTTACACTGTCTTAATTGAACTTGTACAACTGTATGCGTGTAAAAGATCTCTTCACAAACTTTTACTAGCTTATGTGTGTAATGGTACTTAGATGGGCTCAAAGAAAAAACAATGACACTTGGACGTTCGTTGTCACTATAAAGAACCTTCATAAAAGAGAACTTCGTTATCACTGCTAAGAAATTTCATACCTAAAGAGAACTTGATTCCTACTACTTATAGAGGATGAAGATTTTGCAAGTGTAATACCAAAAGAAAAGTAACTGCAAACTTTTGCTGTGTGATTTCTTCTAGTTTCATTCTTGTTATGTCTGTCTTTGATGTGCTCTGATTTATGTTCTTTCCATATATTGCGCAATGAACCAAATGCTTTAATACGTTTGTCCTTTTATTTTCATTCGAGTATCTACTTATGTGTTCATGATGGCAGCTTCACTAACCAACACCAATAGTCCATTGCAAAAGAGGGAGAAACTCTATCTGCTTGCTGTTGGTCACTACAGAAGTGGGGATTATCCAAGAAGCCGACATTTTCTAGACCTATGCTTGGAGGTTTGTCGCCCCGTGTTTCATTTTCAATAATGTTATTTTCTCCTCTGCATGAGACCACGATTATTTCACCTACCCTTTTGTTCTTAAAGAGTTGACCATTCTTCGTTTACTAGATTGCACCCGACTGGAGGCAAGCTCTGTCTCTAAAGAACACTGTTGAAGAACGAATTACTAAAGGTAATCCCCATGTGAAAGGCTTATCGACTATGGCTTTACTTGGCTCGATCCATATCTTATTTTTCGCGCTTTACAGATGGTGTTATTGGAATTAGCATCGCTGCAACTGCTATCGGTCTTATAGCAGGTGGAGTAGCAGCTGCATTGGCTCGGAGGGGTTGATCTTTCTTACGCTGTCTTTCGAAAAACGAATACGTTTGTCGTGCTTCTGCTTTGTTTAGGTGCAGTCTTTAGTTCGTATGAATAAATTGTAGCTTGAATCTGAATTACCCTCCAACTTTGGTGGATTTGGAATTATTTTGGTTTTTTACCCTCTTGGATGAAGTTATTTTGGTAGAGTATAATGAAATAGATGTCTTTTTTGCGTACACTGATTCTGTTTTTGGCTTCTTACAATTCAAGAATTCCAAAACCTTCAACATTTGTTTAATGGAATTGGAACTCTTTCTCTCTCATCCTTATTGATTCAAGATTTTGATCATCTATAAGGAAAAAAATAATGTTGTTATTAGGGGTGAGTATTAACTTAATTCGATTGGTTAGAAAAGCTACCGAACTGAATTAACCGATTCGCCCGACCCGAATTAACCAATCAATGTCCGTTGTTTTTCAATTTTTTCAATTTTACTAATAAAAGACATTCGGTTTGGTTCAGTTCGATTTTCTATTTTTCCAAGTTTTTGCTCACCCCTAATTATTGCATTTTGAATGAGAATTCAAAATCGAGCCCCAAGCTACTTCAAAGATGTATAAAGTCGCGTATAGCGACAACTTTACACGAACGTACGTTTTCTAAATCAAGCTACCAACCCCTCGAGTAGCGACTACGGACTAAAAAAACCGAATAATGGATGTCACTCAGGAATTGCAGACTGCAACACATCTTCAAGGTACTTCTCAGCAGCAGCAAATTGCCTCTTCTTCTCTTCAATTGCCAATGCAGCAAGACCCTTGTCCTGAACAACAAAAGAGCCTCAAAATCATTCAAAAAAGGAAAGAAACACACACACACACACACACTGAGAGAGAACAGTAAGCCAAGAATTACAGGAGGCAAATCGTGGTAGCTTCTCAAAGATTCAAGGATTGGTTTTGTTTTCATCTGCAGCTCCTTTCTGTGATCCGCTATTTCCACCAAGACTCCATGCCTGATCTCAGGGCTGTAGCTGACACGGTCGAGCATTTTCTGGGTCGAAATAGTGGCAAGAATCAACATACACAAGGGAGGGAAATCCGCAGCTAGAAACGACCAAATACTATGATGGAAACAAACAGTGATCAAATGTGGTATTACCTTGTAGTTAGAATACTCCTGCAGATACTGTGTTTCTTTCTTATCCAAAATCGCCATGTTCGTTTCCCAGTGCTCCATTTTAGCTTCAGACTGACCTATATCATTTTCAAGCCGTGCCATTGCTCTACCAAGAACACATATGCATCAAGACAGTGAAAAGTCAGTTGTAAAACACGAAACTACTCCTAGATTTACCGTTTCAAATATGTCAATCGGGTGATTGCCTTTCGAGTAAAATCAAGAAGTAGTCTGGATTCATTCTTTGCTATCGCCCTCTTCTCTTCAACTTGTGCTTTCCTCTGAGATAGATCAATTGCAGCTACAAGAAAACTAATGCATTTTTTTCCTTCATCAATTAACACCAAATTCTGCATATGAATTTTAGCATGAATAAAAGGGACTAAATATACCTACCTACTTAGTTCTGTATCCCTAATATCCAACAAATTTGCCACATTAGCAAGAATATGAGCAGATGACACCAAATTTGATGGCAAAATCTCCTTCATCAATCCCACTTTCTCCAAAATCTCTCTCATTCTTGCAGCTGCGATGACGAAGCAAAACAAAATTTACCTCCATAATGCATATTCCACCATAACTTGATGCAGATGACACCATTTATTAAACAAATAACACGCGATTATGATCGAGAGTGTATGAAGCCATAGAAACCTTGAGCGCGGTATTCAGCAGATTTGTGATGGAAGTCATTCAAGACAATGGTGGCAGCCTCAGTTTGAGCTTGGGACAGAGTTACAACGTTGTGAAGGTAAGAAATGGTCTGAGGAGTGTACTCAAAATCGGGCACGTGTTTTCCGGCCTCATGAAACTGCGAGACAAGCCACGACTTCACTATTGCAATTCGAGCAGCGTTAAAGCAAGCTGCGCCGCCGCTCTCCGGTGAGTCAAATGGTGTGGAATATGGCGTCGGAGACATGGAATCAACTTCTTCGATGTTTAAGGTCAATTCATCCATTTTGCAAACTTTACAAAAATCAAAAGGGTTAATTCATCAAACACGTTGTAAGCATGTGAATCCAGGAAGCATGATCACCAACAGCATTCATGATTTTCTTTTTCAAAAATGAAATAAAAAATCATGAAGATAAAGCCGTGATAATATTACAATGATTTTATTACAGAACTGAACTGATAATATTACATACAATTTTTCGTTGAGAAATTCAATCGTTAGGAAACTCAAAAGTCTTGGTGGAACAGGGTAAACATTGTGGGAAATTGCATGTAGAGTTTTTCTCGGAATCGGAATTTAGCTTAATCATGAAAAAATTGATTCCTGATTTGAAAACATCATCACAGTAATACAATAGATAAATTGCAAAAGAGAAACCTGTTGATCAAGAGCGTCGAAGGAACGTGCCGGGAAGAGAGGCCGTGATAGTGTGGATCGCCGGTTATTAGATACGAAAGAAAAACTGAAAAAAATAAAAATAAAAGAAATTGCATCTTTTGCTCCACAACCTCCATGTAGTTCCACTTTCTATATTTTCTTTTCTTTTCTTTTCTTTTTTGAGATGGTTATTTTCTTTTCTTTTAGTTATATACTATGTTTGTATTACTTATTTGATGATCTTTTAAATAATAAAATAGTTAATAATATTATGACTGTTTTTGTTGTTGGGGCAAAAGTTAAAATAACCATTCCAATACAATAAAAATAAATTCTAACCATTAATTTGTAAAAAATAAATACTAATCAAAATTTCTACAAAATTACTATCTTACCCTTATTTTATCATCATACATGACTAAGTATACATAATAAACATACATGACTAGCATACACCACACACAAAACAACTCTCTCTCTCTAACACACAAAACACACATAGCATACACACACACACACAGACGCGCGCACACACACATACACACACTGCGCGAGTGCGCACACAATCAGACACGCACACACACACACGCACTCACACACTATGAATTTAAGTTTTCATGTATGTACTTATGTATGTTATGTATGGATCATGTATTCATGCATGTTATGTATGCATCGTATATGAAGAGTATTTTGGTATTCCAGGTTATTATTTATTTTTTAATTAGAATTTATCTTTGTCTTTTAAAAATGATTATTTTCCCACATTAACTCTTTTTTTAACCCTTAAATAAGTGAAGAATACCTGGGATATACACTGCATCAAAAGTCTCTGTTTAATTACTGTAATTCTTGATTTAACTTTAATGAGAAATTAAGGTCAAGGTGATTTTACAAACTTTTTTACTGCATGGATTATTAGAGCTAATTTTCCTACTCGAAATTACATTCAAAATTATCAATGAATTTAAAGAATATCATGGGAGATCATAAAACTTACCATGAATCAGTGTATATCAAAAAACTATGTTAAATTTCTTATTTTACCCTTTATTCTTCAATGCAAATTCTTTGATTCTACGTCTTTCCATGCAATAATTAGAGATAATAAAAAAATAAACATGTTAACTTCCTTGGCATACAAGTTTTGATGACAGGGTGACTAATTTGGGAGTGGAGGGAATCTACAATGATACATGCTACACTGGATGAAGTATACATGCTGCATCAAAGCATTTCATTTAGTCATTTAGATGCACAGGCCAAAGCAGTCTAAGCAGATTATAAAGAAGAAGACAGAAAAAAATATCCAAAAGCTACAAAATACACTAGAAAGTTGGAACCAGTCAAAGGGTCACAAGCCTAAATACATGGCAGCAAAAGGCCCTAAAATATTAGTACAACACAACCATTGAAAGAGAATTGACATTGAGATTTCACCAAACACAACGGTATGTCACATGTAACTGCGTCAGTTCACCACTGTATGTGACCTTCACAACCTGCCCTTTCTCGAGTCCATAGTAACGTGCGATTGCATCTTTCTGCAACATACGCGGGAGCTGGAGGAAGTATAAAGAAACAAGAAACAAAGATCCAAGTTTTATAATCATAATCTTTAACACTAAACAAGGAAGGATTTAAGCGTTCCTTAATTATTGACAATAGCTTACCTGCTTTTCTTCAATGCTGTACTGTTTTAGTAGATTTTCTTTCTCTGCATTTGTCAGCACTTGATGTTTTGGCTTCAGTTCATGCTTAGTTATGTTGACAAGCAAGTCGGTGATCTGGCACGTTGAGATTTCAAGAATCCATAGACAATATCAGAGGGGGGAAAGAGAAATAGGGAATATTCAGATGTTGAACGGAAGGAATTTAAACTGAAGACACGATAATTCCAAAGTAGAACAGGAAACAGATTGAATGAACTGTTCAAACACGACTATAGTATTTACAGCATTAAGATTAAATTTGAGGGCAAATAAAGAATTCAGATTCCAATAGTGCAAGAACCAGTTCAGGACAAAAGCAATAGCAGGAAGGGGCTAACGGCGAAGATTAGAAATTGACCTGGAAAATCTCGACTTTGAAAGGGAGAAGTTCCAGAGCTTTCGAGGCCTGGCTAGTTATTTTACTCTGCACTACTAATATCAGACTATTTAGTCCGTCTTGAACTATCCTTCCCATAATGCCACGGACGACATTAACTTTAACTATTCCCGGTTCACAGAATAGTACTAAGGCCTGCAATGAAGAAACTAAACATCAAAGGAGATTCAAATACCAGAAATCAAAACTAGTGAAACAACCAATAACGGACTTCACTAATTTCCCAATGCAAAACCATAGACCACAAAATCGGAAATCACCCTAAAACTACAGTACATACACTTCAACTAACTGAATGAGAGAGATCGTATTCCTTCAATTCACAAGGTAATACACAGGAATGGACTGCCTTAATCAATTTATATCTAAGATGTAAAAATGAAAAGAAACAAAGAACCAATAACAAAATAACAGATTAGAGACTCTTTCTCACCACAAGACTTTCATCCCACCTAAAGAATTTTTCTGAACAAAGTTGGTGGCAAAAAATGAGGGAACCGAATGGCTCATTAAAACTAATAGTGAGTTCTCTTCTGCTCTCAAATAACGATTTCAATAGCTTATACTTCCTAAGAAATGGTACTAGGCGAAACTTATACTGCTATAAAGTAAATCCTAAATGATTGACCTTAAGAACACCAACGGATATGGGTGTTTCATGACCTTTTATGAAGTTTATCCAAGTTTTCGACCTCTTAGTTTCTTTGCTAAAGCACATAGAGGCGAAGCTTTGAATGCAAAATTCTTGGCCATCTTTCCCATGGATGATCTATTTGTCCTCCACCTAACACTCTAGAAAGGAGAGCTCTATGCATCTATATTTAAAAGGGGTGTTTTATTAAACAGTTGCCATTTTGCTGAAATTATTATTCACTAACAACCAACCTGCAAATCTGCTATGGGAGACTCAAATATGAATTGCTCATCATAAACTTCCATCTAATAATAGCTTGGCACAGTTTATAATTTCTCAATATGTAGGGCAAAACCCTTTCAGCTAAAATCTGTTACAACTTCTAGTAGCTTCTTAAACATGAGGCATACAGATAATTCAAGAAACGAACTTGTGAAAGAAAAAATGGAACTTGGAAATCACCAAAAAATGAAGCTAATTTCTCAGAAAATGTATGTAAATTTTCAAATTGAGCCAGACAATGACATTGAAATTTGAAGGGGACTGTTGACAACAATAATGCATTAGGTAAAGAAAAGCTTAGCTTTTTACACACACACACACACACACACACAGAGACAGAGAGAGGGAGAGAGAACAATTGAAGCTACTAACACTTCAATCGACTTCCTCATTGCATGTAGAGGGTAATAATACACACACACAACACACAACACACACACTATCTCTTTCTCTCTCTGGAAAGAGGAATAGGAGACAAAGGAAGGGAATTGAGTGACCTTTATCGAAGGATCATCCTTGTGAAGAGAAGAAATCCTCAATTCATCGACATCAGGCATATCGCCGCGCTTACTCCGGAATTCTTGAAGCGAAACTTCAATCTCACAATTGGGCACCGCGAATCCACGATCCCTAAGCATTTCGAGCACCGTTTTTCGAGCCAGATAGTATCTGTGGCTCTCAACGGAGCCGTCATCAATAAAGTCACGCAGGCAACTCCCGAAGTTCTCTTCGTCGCCGGCGCCGGCGCCGTCGACGTCCATGGCTTCTTTCATCTTCTCCGGTTGAATTCTTCTCTTCTTCTCTAGATTTTATGCCCTTCTTTTTCTGACTCGGGCTTTTGGGCTGTAAAGAATGAAAAAGTGGAAACACGAGTTTGGGTACTGTTTGCTGCCGTACGGTAACGTGCGGTTCGGTGGGGCTGCTTTCGAAGTTAATTTTGGCTTCGAGGGGAATATGTAGGGTTCCCTGCGGGTGATGTTGGACCCTCAACTTCTTTTCGATTTTAATATCGCATAATACTCCCTCATTCCACAGTAAACGTTCTTCAAAACTCTGGGCATGAATTTTAATAAAAGTTAGGCAAATGAATTGTGGGTGGAAAAAAAATTCTACATTAAGAATAGTATTATGTTATTTAATTAAAATAGTGGTGGGTATATCTGGTTTTTATGTAAATAAGTTGACAAAGTAAGAATATGTGTGGTGAAATAGTGTACCAAAATGTAAATAAAACATTTTTTGTGGACGGACTAAAAAAAAAGAGTAGGAAACGTTTTTTGTGGACACAGAGAGTACAAATTTTGGTCCTCACATTTCGAGTGCAATTTGTATCAACTGTGGCTCAATTTTTCCACGATTCGTTAAAATTGGGGTTGAAGCTCTCCAGGGATTTAATGTATATTTGTAACTGAAACTTAGCGTTTTAATTAGGAAAAAGTAGCATAAACAATCCTAAGGTAGAAACCCATATCCCAATTACAATCCTAAGAAAAGAGGTGGGCTGCCAGCACCCCAAGGTATAAAAAGTCGGGGTAAACTCCCCCTCCATTCTAACATCCGTCTAATGGCATTAAAAATTATTTTTTTCTTTTATTTTTTCATTTCTTCTGGGACCGTCCAACTTCGACAGTGATCTCGACGGCGATGATGATCCCACCATTCTTAGTTCCATCATCCTACGAAAAGAAGACGAAAAAATTAATTTTAATTACCCGCCTCTTTTTCTTTATTGTATTGTAAACCTAATTTAATTTTTTTCCAAAGAAAAGAAGAAAAATATATTTTGGATGTATAATTGGAGAATTTTTACAGATTTACTTAATTATGTAATTATGTTATTTTGTTGTTGTATAGATATTTAGTACATGCAAGTAGAGTCTGTGCTGGTAATTCACTTCTGTCGGCGGTTGTGGTGGCGGTGTCGCGCCCCTCCACCATGTCCCGCGCTTGGGGCTTCTTTTTCCTTGACCAGGTCTTTTCTCTCTCTCTCTTGAAAATTAATCTATTGAATGTAGATTGTGTTTAATCTAAATCCTAAGCATAATTAAAAAGAAATTGAATTATATGATATATATATATATAGAATGTAGATATGGTGAGAACTTCTCCTTATATGATAAATAGGAACTAATCATTACTATTCATTTGCAAATAATAGTGATGTGTGGCTATGATTATATTTAAAAAATTGACATGAATTTAAAATCCTTATATGATAAATAGGAACTAATCATCACTATTCATTTGCAAAGAATGTGTGGCTATGATTATATTTAAAAAATTGACATGGATTTAAAATCAAGACATGGAATGATATTTTGGAGAATATAAATTCCAGCAACACTCTGACTCCCTCTCGTTCGATCGCTGCTCTTACTCTCTCTCCCTCTTCTATCTTTTTCTTCACCACCGCTAGCACCCATCATAGTCGTTGCCGTCGCTGCCACCGCCGGACAGCGCCGTCGCCACCACCATCGCCGGAAGAATTCAATTGCGTTTGCAAGATGAGGAGTCCGATCGATCGATTTTGTTTTCGAGTTGAAAACGATTCAGAGAATGGAGATTTTAGTCCGTTTCAATCTCCAATGGAAGATGAATCTGGTTAACCCACCTTCGTTTCTTGATTGCATCGCCAGAAATCTAAGTTTGTTCAGCCACATCTCTAGAGAATTTCGTAGAAGATACCACTGCCTTGTTTTCTCTCTAGCTTTTGGGAACATATGTTCTCCATCTCTCCTCTATCTTGAATTTCTGCATAATTTTGAGATAGTTAATAATTAACTTTATTATATTCTTATACTTTATGATTTATTGAAGGGTTATTAATTAACCTTCCAAATGTATGTAAAATCTATCTAGAAGTTTTGTCGCGATTAATTTTTGTCTTAATTTCACTCACATCCATCTGTCTTTGGTGGTTGTTATCTTATCAAATTGTAATCATGTTTCCACTTTATGATCGAATTAAACTTTGTTCAACAATTAGGCTACTGATATTATAAAGCTAGCAAAGGAAGAAGGAAGAATAATGTAATGCATAAATTTAAATAATAAAATGTACATATACTATATACATAATACATTAAATATGGTAATTGATATTTCCCTATTATGTGCATTTATAGTCTTATATTGATGCATCATGTAAATCGTGTTAATGCATCATAAAATTATGCACATAGGAATGCATCAAGTAACAAATACGAATGCAAACACAATTGAATTCTTCCTCAGCCATGGCAGCCTCCCTCTTCATATCTCTCGATGTCAATTCTATCCTACCCGATGCCACCTCTAACATCATCACTGTACTCAAAACAACAATTAATAAATACGAATATGATATACATAATATTTTTAATTCTATAAGTACACACTTTATAAAACATGTTTTTTCTTTATAAACCATGTAAAAAAATATTATTTGTTCCACACTGAAAAAATATAATTGATGCATTAGAAATGTAATATTGATGCATCACTTTTCACTATTTTGTGCATCTCGCTTTTGCACAGGAGAAAACAACGAAAATTACCATAATAACCTTACTTAAGTGAAAAAATGCGGGATTGACCAACTAAAGCGGGTTTGACCAATTGGTTATGAGATTAAATCATATCCATAGATCTTAGAGGATGTATGGCTTGGATTGGTTTCTAGTTCTCATATAAATAAGAGTTCCTATTTGATCTTCTCCCTATATATATATATATATATATACACGCCTGCAGCTGCTGACGTACATAATACTGGCGGCGGGAGGCATATCGACAGAGATGATGTACCTTGCTACAAGGAGGGCGCGTCGGTGACGTGGAGCGCGAGCTGCGGCGCGTACGGCGGTTACTGCCAGAAGGCGACGACATCCACCCCCCTCACATTCATCGTGAGCATCTGCTACGCCGCCCTCTCACTCCTCTCATCTTACAGGCTTCTCATCAAGTATGATCCACCACTCGCCTCCGCTACTGCCAAAGGAATATCAATTCAGGCTGCAACCTTCAATCCTCAGATTTTTCTCTTAGAACTCAAATCCCAAAAGAAATGAAAAAAAAACAAAAAGAAAAAAAATATTTTTTAACGCCGTTAGAATGGAGGGGGAATTTTCCCCGACTTTTGTTACGTTGGGTGCTCACAGCCCCACCCCTTTCCTTAAAGTTGTAATTGCGATATAGGTTTTTATGTTAGTGTTGTTTATGCTACTTTTCCCTTTTAATTATACCTATTGAAAAATTGGTTGTAATTTTAAACCTGGATAAGTTTTTTTTTTTTTTTGAAGGAATCTGGATAAGATTTTTAAGGCAATTGACCATAAAAATTTACATATCATAGAATTTTGTTTGGTATTTTAACTTATTGATTTTATATTATACTCCATTCGTCCCAATATTCATGGCTTATTTCTTTTGGGCACGTGTATTAAGGAGAATGAAATTAGGGATCAAAAGTTGTGTGACCCACATGTTTAATGTATTTTTTATTTAATATTTAATCTTTTAGTCAATAAAGTGCTTTAATTAGGACCTCAATAAGTTCTAAATTAGCCCAAAAAGGAAATATGTCATGTTACATGACATGAGACAGCTTAAAAAGGAATACATGCCATGAATATTGGGACGGAGGGAGTAATTTTTTTTTAAATTAATTTTGCAATTACTATATTTTTCAAATAAGGTGCTCAATGTAAACACTTAATCGAAATTTAGTTAAATAAAGTATAAATAACTTCACAAAATAAAGACTAAGTTTAAGAGTTCAATTAATGAAAGGGTAATTTTAAATATAACCTCAATTCTCTCATTGTAGGCTTTGTAGCCCCTAATAAAAATAATAATAATAATATTAATGAATATACTATATTGTCCCTATAACCCCCAACATTAGCTCACATACACCCCAACATTAAACTCACATACATACATAGCCGACAACGTTTAGAAGATTCAATCGAAGAACCCAATGCTTACAAAAAGAGTTTAACTAGTGGTAATATTATTGATCTTGATGACGACACCAAAAGATTTTAGAAACCGATATTGTAAACAAGTCTCATAAAAATTATCCTAATACACAAATTACAGATGATCATACCTAGGAAAATTGATGAGAATGCACAAAAACGAAAGAAAGAAGGTAACTGTTGAAGGGATTAAAGCAAGATGAGGGAGCAAAGGCTCTCTCTGTCTCTCTCCTAAAAAAATCAAAATGAATGGAATAAAGAAATACGAAAAAAAGGAAACAACAAAACACAAATTGGATTTGAAGAAATATATATAGATCAACAATATCAATTTTTTGATATCCGTCGTGACCTTGTCGACGGCTTTCAATTCTTTTTGATCTTGATGTCAGTCAGAGACCTTATCTTGACGACTCTGATTCATCATCGTGTTCATTCATATATATATATTTTTCATCAATGTCTACATGCATTTGAATTTGTGGATTTAATGTTGGGGTTATAGGGATAATATAGTAAACTTATTAATAATATTATTAATATTTTATATGAGGTGCTATAATGAGAGATTTGGGGCTATGAATAAAATTACCCTTAATAAAAATTAAAAGTTTAAACTTAGAAGTGTAGGACCAAAAATTGGTTGCTGGCCTTTTTAGCTACTTTAGTTTGGGTTTTATGATTTAAAATTGGATAAGAAAACAAAAATTGAACTTAATAAACACACACACACACATCTAATACAGAGTTTGCAAGTCAAAATTTGAAGACCCAAAATAATTAAGACATTGAAAATCATATACCAATTTTAGAAATCACATCCACAAACACAAACACCCATTAGCCGAATGTAGTTAGGTCTAAACTGTAGCAGAAAAACAGGAACACAAACACAGAGGTTACAGAAAACTCATCAAAAACACACACAACACATAGTGCACAAATGAGAATCAATCCTGTTACTTCTTCAGCTTCTGTATTTCAAGCAAGACAGATTCTAATAGACCAACTAGTTGATTCACAACCTCAATCTCTTAGTCTACAAAGCACGAAACAAAATAAAAGATCGATCATTTTGATCACTGACAACAGTAATTGGCAGAAGAAGATCGAGAAACCATGCAAAATATGGAATTCAAGAGCATTGAATCATTATAAGTAGGTGACCACCTCGAGCTTTGGGGGGGGGGGGGGAGTCATACAGCAGAGGGTGAGATTTTGTAGCATTCTACGCGCTCCATCGAGGATGGAGCGATAAACTGTACGGGAATGCTGTCCTCAACAAGAAATTTCAAGCATAAACAAACAAACGAGTCAAATTCAACATAGAACACCCCTTACTATTCATATATGAATATATATGACATCTTATATTCATATTGCATCTCATAAACTGTTAATAATCAAGAAAGTGACCAATAAACAGACATTCAGTTTAGGATAAAGAAAGGATAATAACCTGCTAAATTGAAACTGCCCTAGATTCGACGTCATTTGATTCTGTTCCAAGCTCTGAGTTATAGTCAAAGCAATGCTAAGGCTTTCCTTTGCATGTTATAACAGAAATAAAAATGCAATAGCTTTTAATCTTTCATCACATAGCAATAAGCGAAGCCATGAGTAATTGCAAGATTTTCAAGAACATATGAAATCAAAGCACGATATTGATTAGGAATGATCAAATATCATTATAACTAACTAAATACTGCAGATATTAAAGCACTAAACGACGTGAATAAACTAAGATACGAAGTAACAACAGGGACATTCAGAAAACTGCTTCAATTCTAGCAAGATATGCAACAAGCACATTAAGTATCTTCTTTAAGAAGATAATGTGTGCAAATTAAAGCACTAAAAAACGTGCATAAACTAAAATATGAAGTAACAAGAGGGGCATTCACAAAAGTGCTTAAATTCTAGCAAGATATGGAAACAAGCATATCAAGTAGTAACTTATTCATTTGATCAAGGTGTGTCCCAAATGAGAAAGTGAATACTAAACAGCCAGACAATATAAACACTTCAATAAATGAGATTAAACTAGAGCAGAAACGATTAGATACACATCACATTAGCAGCATTACTCCATAAGTAACCCCACAATCAAACATCTAATTAACTGACACCATCAACGAGCAGTTGAACTCAAGGGCAGCAACCAGAGCAACGAACGAGCCCATTCTCGTTGCAATGAGGACACCTCCTCAACTTCCCATCTTCTCCCTCATAAACCTTCCGACTCCCACTGCAGTTCGGACATGGCACAAACCTTGCATCACCACAAGCCTCACACACAATCCCTTTATCTGTAATAGGAAAATCTTGCAATAGTTTTGCCAACTCCCCCGCCTCGTGAAGCTGTTTAATCTCCTCCGCTCCACCAATGTACTTCCCTTTAACAAACACTTGAGGCAAGCTCATTGTTTTCCCTTTCAAAGCTTCCTGCAATTCAGTCCTATATGATCTGTCCATAGAGATATCCCTCTCATCAACACACACTCTAAAACACCTAAGAATCACACGAACCGCGCAGCAATCCTCGTACGTCTTCCTTATCCCCCTCAAACTAGTGTAGTACACCACAATCCTATCCTCACCATCAGGTAATAAGATGCAAGATTCATCATCACTATCAGTATCAGCCACCACAGAACTCACATTATCCGACTTCAAAGACTCGATCTTTACAGGTTTCGCAACTTCTTCTTTCGCCTCTTCGCACACATTCTGCTTCCCCAACAACGCCCTCCGGTAGCTAGATACTACATTTGTGTCCATTTTCGCCAGCAAAGATTCTTCAGACAAGTGCTTCCACAGCGGCTTCGACACCGGATGCTCTACAAACTCGTAAGATTTCGCTAATTCGTCGGCATCCATCTCGATTTCACCGGTTTTCTTGGGGCGTTCGACCATGTGGAAGTGAAATTGCTCTTCATCGAGACCCTCCATGAGCTCCCACGTGTTGATGACCGAGTCCGGCGACAGAGGATCCTCGGAATTTCCAAAATCTTGAACCTTCCTCATCTGGGGCGAGGGATTTTGGGGGTCGACGAGGACGAGCGAGCCGTAGGTGGTAGATGTGAGAGAAACGAAGTGATTGGAGTCCCCTTTTCTTAGAGGAGGGTGGTGGACCAGAGGGGTGGGGAGAGAGAGAGTCCTCCTCGAGAGCGGCGTGGAAGAAGCGTCGGAGAAAGAGTGGTAAGGAGACTGCAGCTGCGAATTGGCAGAGGAATTGGAGTTGGGATTTTCCTGTTGAGCGATGAAATTAGCTGGACGGGAAGCAGAGCAGCCCATTTTTCAGAGAATCAGAGAGTTGAAAACTAACCACACAAAGTGAAAGTTGATCCTTTTCCCCCCTTCTTTCCTTCCTTTCTTTCTTTCTCCGAAATAAAATGTCAAAGTACAGTGATTGATTGAAGTTTTTCCCCCCTTTATCTCTTTGCGGCCTTTCTCCCGTAAGCTTGTGGGCAATGTAGAGAGAGAGACAGAGACCGCGCGCGCGTGTGTGTGTGTGTGTGGGGGGGTGACAGAGGTTTGTCAATGGAGGAGAGGGCGTGGGGGCGGATGAGTAGGAAAAGGAAGAAATTAATGCAGCAAGAAGTTGTTGCAAGAGCAAGTTGTGAAACGCAACTAAAACTTCTTAAATATTTATTTATTTTTAGAGGAAATATTGGGATATTATATTTGATTCAAAATAAATATTACCGTCAATACGCTATATTTGATCTCATGTCGTATTTTACAATCTACTTTTATGTGTTTATATCCTTTCAAAAAAAAAAGAATGAGTTTATATTTTGGGTCAGTTTTAGTAGTACAAGATACGTTACGAAATTGGAAAAGAGAAATATATTAAATTTGGGTTGATTGAGATATCCACAAACAATTGATATATATAATTAACGAGAAATAACAGAAAAACGTATTGTACACTCAATTGCCTTTTGTTATTGTAAAATTGTTAATTGACTACCTCCACCTTGCTTGCCCTTGTAGATATCCATAGGATACATTATAGAATGCACAGACTACAGACAGCCTTATAATCAAGATTCGTCAAACGATCAAGATCGTAATTCAATAGCCATTAAATAATTTGATAGACGGTGTGACAAAAAATTTTATAATATGTATTTTACATATATGAAGGGAGATAATGAGATAAATATTAAGAATGATTTTGGATCTGATGAATGAAAAAATTCTATATACGAATTTTTTTTTTTTTTTGACATAGGGGAAGGGGGAGCGGTGGGGTTTAAACCCGAGACCTTACTGCTTACAGATTAATGCTTACAGACTGAAGTCACACAGCTTGTTGTAATGTTTGTACATGTAAAAATATAATTGGATATGATGGCAATAATAAATTAAGGAACAATCTTGTATAGTACGATCATGACAATTATTGTGTTTTATTTCAATCTTTCCTGATTTTGGAAAGGCCCCCCATCATCCATGTGAATTACTTTCTGCTAATGCCAGATGCTGAAAATATATTCATCATATTTTTTTCTCAACTATAATTGTTTTCTACATATAGATAACATTTTTTTTTACGCAAAAACTTGGGTGAGACCGGTCTCAAGCATGAGACCGGATCTCACCCGGGTTTGTATATAAATAATATATCCGAAATCTTCATTACTTGACCCGCTAGACTAGTGGCCTTGCGCTCCGCCTACTGTCCTCCATGTCTTGTGTTCGAATCCCATATGGAACAAATGTTTTCTTTTGTTTTTTTTTTCCCATTGTTTGATCTATTAAGACACTTTAAAGTGTCCTAATAGTTATGTGATAGGACAATTTATGTGTCATATTATCTGTTTTGTTTATTTTTTTCAGTTTTTTCGTTTTTTTTTTAATTTTTTAAAAAATTATTTATTCCAATAATATTTGTTAATATCCAATTAGAATTTTTTAATCCCCAAATATTACTATTCCTCTTGTTAATTATTACCTTTTACCTCGTCAAATATTACTTTGTTTACGATAATTGTTACGTTGAAAAAAATTACTTTTTTCCTCGTGAATTGTTACTTTTTATCCCGACAAATATTACTTTTGTTTACGACAATTGTTACATTAAAAAAATATTACTTTTCTTCTCATAAATTATTACTTTTTATCCCGACAAATATTACTTTTGAAAATTATTACTTTTGTTTACCGACAATTGTTTCATTGTAATAACTTATTACTTTTTTTCTCGTGAATTATTAGTTTTTATCCAACAAATCTTACTTTTTTATGACAATTGTTATATTGAATGAATTATTACTTTTTTTCTCGTAAATTATTACTTTTTATCCCGATAAATATTACTTTTGAAAATATTATTTTTGTTCACAAAACTTGTTACATTGAAAAAATATTACTTTTTTTCTCGTGACTTATTACTTTTTATCCCGATAAATATTACCTTTGAAAATATTACTTTTGTTTACAATAATTGTTACATTGAAACAAATTATTACTTTTCTTTTCGTGAATTTTTACTCCTTATCCCGACAAATATTACTTTTATTTACGATAATTGTTACATTGAAATAAATTATTACTTTTCTTCTCGTGAATTATTATTTTTTATCCCGATAAATATTACTTTTGAAAAATATAACTTTTTTTATGACAATTGTTACATTGAAATAAATTATTACTTTTCTTCTCGTGAATTATTACTTTTTATCCCGATAAATATTACTTTTATTTATGACAATTGTTATATTGAATGAATTATTACTTTTCTTCTTGTGAATTATTACTTTTTATCCATATAAATATTACTTTGAAAATATTTTTTTTGTTTATGAAAATTGTTACAATGAAAAAATATTACTTATTATCCCGATAAATATTACCTTTGAAAAATATTACTTTTATTTACGATAATTTTTACATTGAAATAAATTATTACTTTTCTTCTTGTGAATTATTAATCTTTATCCCGACAAATATTACTTTTATTTACGATAATTGTTACATTGAAATAAATTATTATTTTTCTTCTCGTGAATTATTACTTTTTATCCCGATAAATATTACATTTGAAAAATATTACTTTTGTTTACGATAATTGTTACATTGAAATGAATTATTACTTTTTATCCCGAGAAATATTACTTTTGAAAAATATTTTTTTTGTTTATGACAATTGTTACTTTGAAAAAATATTACTTTGTAACCTTTAATCCCGACAAAAGTTACTTTTAAAAAATATTACTTTTGTTTATAACAATTGTTACATTGAAAAATGTTACTTTTCTTTATGATAATTGTTACCTTTTATCCCGACAAATATTACTTTTGAAAAATATCATTTTTCTTTTAGTGAATTATTATTTTTTATCCTAACAAATATTATGACAATTGTTACATTGAAAAAATATTACTTTTCTTTCCGTGAATTATTACTTTTTGTCTCTGTAAATATTACTTTTGTTTACAATAATTGTTACATTAAAAAAATATTACTTTTATTTACGAAAATTATTATTTTTTTAACTCGATAAATATTACTTTAAAAAAATTACTTTTATTTACAATAATTATTACCTTTGTTAACCACAATTATTACTTTTAGATGAATTATATTTTAAATATTTTTTTAAAAAAATAAAACAAAATAAAAAGTGAAAACTAAAAATAGAAATAAAAGTAAAAGAATGGGGAGATGAATTATATTTTAATATTTCTACAAAAAAAATAAATAAAAAGTAAAACTTAGAAAAAAGAAATAATAGTGAAAGAAAAAGGAAATAATAACTGTTGTCAACCACAATTGTTACTTTTAGATGAATTATATTTTAAAGATTTTTTTAAAAAAAAATTAAACAAAATGAGAAGTGAAAACTAAAAAAAGAAATAAAAGTATAAGGGGAGATTAATTATATTTTAATATTCTACAAAAAAATAAATGAAAAGTGAAAATTAAAAAAAAAATTGTGAAAAGAAAAAGGAAAAATATAAAGACTGCATTATATTTTAATATTTCTACAACAACAAAAAACAAAAATGAAAATAAAAAAGAAATATGAAGAACTGCTTTAGTGGGGATTTGATCCCAGGCTGTTTCCAAGAAGCAAGATGGAAGGCGGATAAGCGCCCCACTAGGCTAGTAGTGTGTTTTAACTATTTCTTAAGTATTATTTATATATCGTATCAATAAAGCGGGTCGACCCGGATCCGGTCTCTTATTAGAGACCGGTCTCACGGGAGACCTACTCTTTTTTTTATAACTATACCCACACCTACTACCGTCCAAATTAGGTCACGTGCCCGATATAAAATGGCCTAATTTTTGGAGCATTCTACTAATAATAAATAAATCGAAATATTTTATTATATTCGTCCTGCAAATATCTCAAGAAAAATCGCATGAAACGACCAATCAGATATTAAAATTAATTGTAATAATAAAAATATTAAGTCAATGGGAAAATGTGGTCAATAAGGAATACAGGCTTCCTTGCATTGCATTGCATCTTTAAATCGTTAAGCAATCCAATTTAAATAGGGTGAAAAGCAAAAAGAGCCACTTGGGAAAAGAAAATATCACAAAGAGTCAGATAATTTAAAACGATCAAATAGGGCCACTTTTTGGGGTTTTTTTTGTATTTTGACATTCTTGACCTTCTTCCATTCCTTTTAATTTAAAAAGTAAAATATTACAATTCTGTTTCTTCCATTCCTTTTAATTTAAAAAGTAAAATATTACAATTCTGTATCGGCAGTGGCAGTGGCTGACGGCGGAGTGATTTCCGGCGGCGGCGCGACTTCCGACGGCGGTGCAACTTTCGACGGCTGCGTGATTTCCGGCGGCGGTGCAACTTTTTGACTCTGTAAGTCTGGAGCATTGTGGATTCACTGCCGGATTTATGTGTCCGCCGAATTTTAGGAATCGATTGTATCAGTTTTGATTAATTTGCTAATAAATCATTTTGTGGAGCATTGTGGATTCACTCACCGTATTCATTTTTCCACTGCTCGAGATGGGGAAAACAGCATGAAACCAATGATGAAGCATATTTTGTGGGGATTTTTTCTGAAATTTGGCAATTCTCTTTTTCTCAGTTCTCTTCCCGTACAAAATTGAAGGAATAGGCCATCTGATCCCTTGTTTCACAATTCTCGATCTCAATCTTGTCGGCCTCAGTATTGAAGCGTCAAAAGCTTCGCGGCGGCGTGTGAGGGGACGGAGAAATCGAATCCAGTGCGGAAGAGGAGGAGTAAGTCTGGAGCATTGTGGATTCACTGCCAGATTTATGTGTCCGCCGGATTTTAGGAATCGATTGTATCAGTTTTGATTAATTTGCTAATACGATGGAAACTAAATCATTTCAGAAGTCTTAGTAACACATGATAAATAGTTAAATTCCTGATTATTTTATACTTGCAAAAACTGATTTGGATCCTTGGTGTTGTTCATGTGCAGAGTTGGGGCCGGAGTTGGAGTTAATGAAAATATTCTGTGACAATTTTATCTGTGGACTTGGGTGCGTTTTCTTGTGCATGATCTTACTTTTGGTTATGATCACAATGGCAACTATTTGGCAGTGGAGGTTTGTGTATTATTTATTACAGCATTCGTGTTCTTGGTGGCAGTTCTATGTTCTTTGTCCATGTAGATTATGTGTTTTTTAGGCTGAATACACGAACACTTAGTTGACGCATTTCGTCAAACATGTGAAGGGCAAAGGTATACTACTCCATCTTTGCAACGTGGGAGCTCTTTTAAATGTGGATGAATCGCTAATATGTTTGTTTGAGATACTAAAACCCGCACCAAGAAATTTGAAGGTTCCTCTGAAGAAGGTATGGCGTCCCGTTTCTTTTCTTGGATTAATTAGTTGTCTGCCTTATCGTGTATTCCCTTTTGTTATATTCTATTCTGGCTTCTGTGTTGACACCTCAAGATTGGAGGCAACACTTAGACAAAAATCGTAGATGAAAGTTTCTAACGTTGAGCAGAAGTCTATTGTTTAATTTTTTTAGAATGTATGTAGCTCAGGTTCTGTGTTTGTTTTGCCGTAAATTAGTTTTTTTTTAATCTTCATTTGAATTAGTTGGAAATAGCATATTTTGTCTATTTAGTAGTGAAACTTAAAAAACGGGTGATTTTTTTTTCTGAATTCTGTGATGATATTGTACTTATATTGCTTAAATTGTTTAATTATTTATTTGCAGATGAGTCCTACATCTTTTGTTATATGTTATGGTGGAAGATGGATAAATGATAAATATGAAGGGGGGAGAAAAGATTTGCACTTGTACCAAATAGTGGGATGACTTACCATGCATTGCTCGGTCAAATTGAAGAGATAGTTGGCGTGGAAAAGAATAGCTTCATTTTCGATATAAATTCGATTGTGAAAATAGCTGAAGATGATGAGAGTTTGAGGATGAATATTAGGAATGATGTTGACTTAAACTTTGTTATGGATAGTTTCAAGATTCCAAGGTTTTATGTCACGATATCTCCTATTCAGAGTGTGCCTTCTCAGCAGGCTTTTCACCCTCATGCAATGCAGCAAGGTTTCATGAATTTGCTGAGTGCGCAAAATGCAGCTGCATATGCTCAAACAGGGCATATCCCATCATCTTTACCTAATGTTGTTGGATGCTTAGACGGAGCAAATGATGATGATACTGATGAAGGTATGAATCAAGGTTCTAATGAAATAAATCATATAATTGATGATGTTGAACATGATGGTAGTGAAGATTCTAGTTATGAGCATGATGTCTGTGACAGCCTTGATGAAGAAGACGATAATGGTGATCATGGTTCTTGTAGTGTGCAGAATGAGAATAGTCGAGCAAGCCAATGGGTAATCCCTGGAGCGTTATACCAAGCATCAATTCCTTTTGATGATGTTGTCCCTATTCATCAGTATGGACGTGATGCACTGTCTCATGGTGCATTTTTTAAAGATAAAGAAACCTTGCAAAGTGCTCTGGGACTCTACCACTTACGGAACTGGGTTGAATATGCAACAAAACGTTCTAATGCACGTAGGTTAAATGTGGCATGCAAATATGACTCCGAATGCAAATTCGAAATGCGTGCCACATCGCGTTGGACTGTTTGGAGAGTTATAAGATGGGTTGTTCCACACACATGTCAGTTAGATATACGACGTCATGCTGACAGACAACTTTCTTCAAAGGTAATAGCTGCCTACTTTGCACCAACTTTAATGAATGATGGTGCTGTGTTAAAGCCAAAGGACATGGCATCACAATTACTGAGGGAGTATGGATTTCATGTTGGTTATAGTACTCCATTGCGTGGGAGGAATCGTGCCATCAACATGGTATATGGCGAGGCAAAGAAATCATTTCAGTTGCTGCTATCATATCTGCATATGATTCAACAAGTCAATCCAGGTTCTATTGTTGATTTTCAGACTGACAGTTCTGGTTGTTTTCAATATGCTTTTATGGCCCTTCATGCATCAATTCATGGATTTTTATCTTCTGGTCGTCCTGTTGTGGTTGTCGATGGTACTCACCTGAAGGGAAAGTACAAGGGGATCTTGTTTGTGGCTGCTACTAAAGATGGGAATGAACAGATCTTCCCATTAGCATTTGGGATTGGTGATAAGGAGAATGATAGTGGATGGGTTTGGTTTTTCAAGCAGTTGAAGAAAGCTATAGGTTGCCCAAATAACTTGTTGTTTGTTTCAGATCAAAGATCGCGCATTAAAAATGCAGTGGAAGAGATGTATCCATCAGCCCATCATGGTCTTTGCACGTACCATTTGCAGAAGAATCTTGTTAAATGTGGTTCAGATGCTGTATTAATGTTTAACAGAGCTGCTTATTGTTATACAAGTAATGATTTTGACAAGCATATTGAATGCATATCCTCTTCGAGTACTGCTGCATTTAATAGGTTAATGGAGCTTGGACCAGAGAAGTGGGCTCGCAGTAAGTGTCCTGTGCTACGTTATGAATTTTTAACATCCAATTGTGCTGAGTCACTTAATAGTCGTCTTCGCTGGGCAAGAAGGCTGCCTATGTGTACTTTGTTAGAAGCTGTGCGAACAGTGATAGGTAATTGGTTTGCAGCACGCAGAAACAAAGCTATGGGTAGAAATGATGAACTAACGGACTATGCAACAAAGAAATTACTTGGTTCAATCGAAGAGGGACGAACAATGTATGTGGAACCAATTAATGCTTTTAAGTTCAAAGTTCAAGGGAATGACAGACATTATATTGTTGATCTAAATGCTAGAAGTTGTTCTTGCAAGGAGTTTGATCTTGATCAAATACCTTGCCCACATGCAGCAGCATCAATTCTGTAAGTTTTCTTCTTCTTTATTAAATACTTAACGCATTAAAATATAAAAAACTTATGGAATACAACGCTTGTATTGTCTGTACTTGATTCTTGTTTCAACTTTCTTACATGTCTCTCTTCTTTATTGTTTAAACTGGTGGAGTTATGGACCTATAGCTTAGAAAATATGTCTCTGCAATGTTTTTACTTAGAGTATTCAATGCTTTTAATATCATATTTAATTTGGCTACCTTCTCATTATAGTGTGTCTTTTTTTCATGTTTACCTAATTAAATGTTGTGAAGATTAAACTATAACTTAGTTATATATGTTTCAATTGTGTATTTTATTGTGCAACAAGGCAAAATATGAACCCATGGCATATGTATCAAGATATTATACAATGAATACATTGCGTGATATGTATTCGTTGGATGTCAATCCCACTCCAAATACGGAGGAATGGCACGTCCCTTACGATGTTAAATCAAGGGTGTGCACTGTGCCTTCTAATCCTCGACAGGCTGGACGGCCACGCACACAAAGAATTCAATCTGTAGTAGAATCATCAATTTGTTCCAAATGCCATCAGACTGGACATACTCGCAAAAAATGCATTGGAGGAGTTCCACAATCTGAGAATGAACTTACTGATGTTGTTGGTTCTAGTTCTAAGAAGAGGTGTAGGATTTGTCAAGCCACTGGACACAATCGCAGGAGATGTCCTTCGCATGTCAATGCTGCAAATTAATTTTATAAGTTTTCCAATGTTGATCAAGACTTTGTTTATATTTTTTTATTAAGGTAAACTAGACTTATAGTGTGGATTTGAAGCATGATAACATTTGCCATATACTTTTAACTTATATGTTGTGTAGGTGAAAACCTTTGCGTTTTGTGATATATTAGTCGATAGATTAAATATATAATAAATGTTTTTCAGAATAAAACAATGAAAAAAATATAAGAAATGCACCATACACAACTAGCATACACGACCGTGAGGTCATGTATGGTAGTCGTGTATGTTCGTTGGTATACACGACCATGAGGTCGTGTATGGTAGTCGTGTATGCTCGTGTATGGTAGTCGTGTATGCTCGTTGGTATTCATTTATATGTTCTTCCGAAAATATTTTTCTCCTTAATAAAAAGAAAAAAGTGTGCATAAATATATAATAAATGATTTTCAGAATAAAACAATGAAAAAAATATAAGAAATGCACCATACACGACTAGAATACACGACCGTGAGGTCGTGTATGGTAGTCGTGTATGCTCGTTGGTATTCTTCCGAAAATATTTTTCTCGTTAATAAATAGAGAAAAGTGTGCATAAATATATAATAAATGTTTTTCAGAATAAAATGATGAAAAAATATAAGAAATGCACCACACACGACTAGCATACACGACCGTGAGGTCGTGTATGCTCGTTGGTATCATTCTGAAAAAAATTTCTCCTTAATAAATAGAAAAAAGTGTGCATAAATATATAATAAATGTTTTTCAAAATAAAACAATGAAAAAAATATAAGAAATGCACCATACACGACCGTGAGGTCGTGTATGGTAGTCGTGTATGCTCGTTGGTATCCTTCCGAAAATATTTTTCTCGTTAATAAATAGAGAAAAGTGTGCATAAATATATAATAAATGTTTTTCAGAATAAAATGATGAAAAAAAAATAAGAAATGCACCATACACGACTAGCATACACGACCGTGAGGTCGTGTATGGTAGTCGTGTATGCTCGTTGGTATCATTCCGAAAAAAATTTCTCCTTAATAAATAGAAAAAAATGTGCATAAATATATAATAAATGTTTTTCAGAATAAAACAATGAAAAAAATATAAGAAATGCACCATACGCGACTAGAATACACGACCGTGAGGTCGTGTATGGTAGTCATGTATGCTCGTTGGTATCCTTCCGAAAATATTTTTCTCGTTAATAAATAGAGAAAAGTGTGCATAAATATATAATAAATGTTTTTCAGAATAAAATGATGAAAAAAATATAAGAAATGCACCATACACGACTAGCATACACGACCGTGAGGTCGTGTATGGTAGTCGTGTATGCTCGTTGGTATCATTCCGAAAATATTTTTCTCCTTAATAAATAGAGAAAAGTGTGCATAAATATATAATAAATGTTTTTCAAAATAAAACGATGAAAAAAATATAAGAAATGCACCATACACGACTAGCATACACGACTGTGAGGTCGTGTATGGTAGTAGTGTATGCTCGTTGGTATCATTCCGAAAATATTTTTCTCCTTAATAAATAGAAAAAAGTGTGCATAAATATATAACAAATGTTTTTCAGAATAAAACAATGAAAAAAATATAAGAAATGCACCATACACGACCGTGAGGTCGTGTATGGTAGTCGTATATGCTCGTTGGTATCCTTCCGAAAATATTTTTCTCGTTAATAAATAGAGAAAAGTGTGCATAAATATATAATAAATGTTTTTCAGAATAAAATGATGAAAAAAATATAAGAAATGCACCCCACACGACTAGCATACACGACCGTGAGGTCGTGTAATCTAGTCGTGTATGCTCGTTGGTATCATTCAGAAAAAAATTTCTCCTTAATAAATAGAAAAAAGTGTGCTTAAATATATAATAAATGTTTTTCAGAATAAAACAATGAAAAAAATATAAGAAATGCACCATACACGACTAGCATACACGACCGTGAGGTCGTGTATGCTAGTCGTGTATGCTCGTTGGTATCCTTCCGAAAATATTTTTCTCCTTAATAAATAGAAAAAAGTGTGCATAAATATATAATAAATGTTTTTCAGAATAAAACAATGAAAAAAATATAAGAAATGCACCATACGCGACTAGCATACACGACCGTGAGGTCGTGTATGGTAGTCATGTATGCTCGTTGGTATCCTTCCGAAAATATTTTTCTCGTTAATAAATAGAGAAAAGTGTGCATAAATATATAATAAATGTTTTTCAGAATAAAATGATGAAAAAAAAATAAGAAATGCACCATACACGACTAGCATACACGACCGTGACCGTGAGGTCGTGTATGGTAGTCGTGTATGCTCGTTGGTATCATTCCGAAAAAAAATTTCTCCTTAATAAATAGAAAAAAATGTGCATAAATATATAATAAATGTTTTTCAGAATAAAACAATGAAAAAAATATAAGAAATGCACCATACGCGACTAGAATACACGACCGTGAGGTCGTGTATGGTAGTCATGTATGCTCGTTGGTATCCTTCCGAAAATATTTTTCTCGTTAATAAATAGAGAAAAGTGTGCATAAATATATAATAAATGTTTTTCAGAATAAAATGATGAAAAAAATATAAGAAATGCACCATACACGACTAGCATACACGACCGTGAGGTCGTGTATGGTAGTCGTGTATGCTCGTTGGTATCATTCCGAAAATATTTTTCTCCTTAATAAATAGAGAAAAGTGTGCATAAATATATAATAAATGTTTTTCAAAATAAAACGATGAAAAAAATATAAGAAATGCACCATACACGACTAGCATACACGACTGTGAGGTCGTGTATGGTAGTAGTGTATGCTCGTTGGTATCATTCCGAAAATATTTTTCTCCTTAATAAATAGAAAAAAATGTGCATAAATATATAATAAATGTTTTTCAGAATAAAACAATGAAAAAAATATAAGAAATGCACCATACACGACTAGCATACACGACCGTGAGGTCGTGTATGGTAGTCGTATATGCTCGTTGGTATCCTTCCGAAAATATTTTTCTCTTTAATAAATAGAGAAAAGTGTGCATAAATATATAATAAATGTTTTTCAGAATAAAATGATGAAAAAAATATAAGAAATGGACCCCACACGACTAGCATACACGACCGTGAGGTCGTGTATTCTAGTCGTGTATGCTCGTTGGTATCATTCCGAAAAAAAATTTCTCCTTAATAAATAGAAAAAAATGTGCATAAATATATAATAAATGTTTTTCAAAATAAAACGATGAAAAAAATATAAGAAATGCACCATACACAACTAGCATACACGACTGTGAGGTCGTGTATGGTAGTAGTGTATGCTCGTTGGTATCATTCCGAAAATATTTTTCTCCTTAATAAATAGAGAAAAGTGTGCATAAATACATAAATAAATAATAAATATTCCGAAAATATTTTTCTCCTTAATAAATAGTAGTGTATGCTCGTTGGTAGTCGTGTATGCTCGTTGGTAACATTCTGAAAATATTTTCCCTAACAAATTTCATAAAGATACTATATAGTCATTAAATACTTAAAAAGTTGCAATGATATTTGTCCGACCAAGAAGAGAGTTTAGTAGAGTTGGGATATGTTTTATAGTTGTAATGAACATATGGATGATAATTGTTTGCACAATCCAAAAAACCAAGTTTTATACAAACAATCAAGTCGGAAGAGTCTCTGCACCGGTGCTGAACTTAAACAAAGTCTTCGCTAGCCGACTCCTATAAGCCTTCAGATCTCTTTTTCCAAACCTCTCAGTTTTTCCAGTCAAGATTGCCTCTGCATACTTCAATGCAAAGACACCACCATTGACCACGTCATCATCATCTTGCTTGTAAATGTTCCCTTCAGCTGCTGATGGTTGTAAGATCTTCCACTGCTTTAGTTTTGGTGACAAATCAGTTCTAGCATCATAAAATCCACAGTACTTTAGTACTTGTGGAATTATACGTGCAAGAGGGACAAAATACATCCTCTGCTCCTCTAAGTCAAAATCTTTGAATAGATGACGTCTCGAGTCATAAATTATTATGTTCTCTTTGAGCAAGTCGATACAACACGTCATACAATGCCATGGAAGCACAAAGATAGTAATCACCTAAAAAAATTCAACAAATTAACACTAAGACACAAGATAATAAAATTAATCAAATTAAATGAACAAAGTTTGATTATTTACCTTATCAAAGTCAAACCATGGTTTCTTGGGACCCCACACAGGAAAATCACCAGCCACAAACATTGAAAGATCATAAAGATTATCAACATTGATTATTTCATCAAATTCCTGTTCCTGCTGGCTTGGCTCTTTGTCGCCATGCAAGTGACACCACAATTTACAAATCTCAACCTAAACAAAAAAATATACAATTTGTTAGTAGCATTCAAAAAATAGATAAAATAATAATAAATAGATAATTTTATTCTAGAATTTTTTCACCATAAAATTAGTTGATGTAATTGTGACTCTGCTGTCAACATTATGCAGATTGGCAAGATCAGGTTTGAGGTACAAACAAGATAGATAAACTTCGACGTGAGCGATATCTAGCTCTTTCTTGACGTCTTCCATCTGGATGAAGAATTCCTTATCAACGCCTTTTCCAATCCCAACATTCCTCCTAGACGATAATACATACAGTTTAAAAAACAAAAAGACTCTTCAAATACATCAATCAAACACTTTAACCTCATCACATGCATTTGGAGAATATTGTAACCCCAAAATAGTTCGCAAGTAATTATATTAAAAAGACTTACACGGTCCCTCAAAAAAAGAAGACTTACAGGGCAATAGATTTTAATTTCTTGTATTTTTCATAGTTGTCGCCTCTTCTCTTAATGGGACGATATGGACTGCAGAGGGCCGCTGCTGGGGCTCTCTTCCTAACTTCTTTAAAATCAAGATTCCTTGGACGACTTGAGCTCTGCAACCTTTTGGGTTTTAGTTCCAACTAAGGAGTTTGGTTCTGTGGGGTTGGACCCCAAATCTCCCAGGCTGCATAACTTGAAGAGACGTTAATGACTTCATCCCAATTTGTACCCTCAGTAATGTCTTCATCCATACGATGAATCACAGGCTCAGCAACAACATCATTATATTGTTCTTCATCGTCCACAAGAGGAATCACATTCTCAACATCGACATAACCTTCACTAAGCTCTTCCTCATGCATTTGCACATCATTATGCTCTTCACTATGCACACCAATAGGCTCTTCATGGTGATTCTCAGTCTCTGGTTGAATTGGGGTATTGTGAGCCTACAAATTTCAAAGTTGAAATTGAAATATATTGAATGAAATGAAACTTTAGAATAAGTATACTTTATTATTTAATGTAAAATACCTGAGCGTGGTCTTGTTGTGTGGAACTTCTTTGATTGATAAACTCAGTGTACTCAGGAAGAATTTTGCATAATTCATTGGTCATATGTCTTGCTGCATACTCACCAATCTTCTCAAAGAAACCTTCATGCCCCATGATCTTATCAAACAATTTATTGCAGATATCATCTATCATCAAGTCTTGCCCATCTTTAGTAGCAGTCATGGTAGGCTCTTCAGCAACAGACTCCATACGTGGTCGTTTGTTATTACGACGTCGATGATGGTGATGTACTGCATCTTCCTGAATAGTATCATGCTGAATAATATCATCCTCTGTTTGAATAGATGGAGAGCGAATTACTTGACTGGGGATTGCTTGGTTCTGGCTGGGACGAACGCCCGGTGCTACCATCTGGAAAGGTGTCCCTTCCGGCTCAACCGACAACCAATAAGTAGTTTCCTTCTCTAAATCACAAGGTTGTAACATCGGATACAGCTGTAAAAAAATAATTAAAACACAAATTAGACACTAAGACATAATGAAAAACCTAAATAAAGCTTTTAAAATTAATCAAAGGATAAATTAACCAATACCAAAACCACTAAGACACTCATACATGATGGAAATTTGACAACAAAAAATAATCGTACCCTGTGTGAAACAGCTTCAACTGTAATCTCTAAATTATTCTTCGGGAACTTGTACCTCAAAAATCGAGGCAAAGCAATGTTGGACTTCAAACCACCACACATACGTCCTATACTTGGTACTGCACAATATATCCATACCTTCAAAAATAGAAAATAATTAATATTATTGTAAAATGAAACACAACAAAAAAAAATATATGAAATATACAACAAACCATAAAAGCTGTGCTAAAACCGTGCACTCTATAAGTTTTCCTCTCAACTCCAGCCGGTTCAGTTTTAATAGTTCTTAATTGGTCCAAAAGAATTTGATAAGAGAAGCTGCCCCATGGGAAAGACTCTCATTCACCCTCCATCTCAATCAAAGACCAAATCCAATCAGCCACTTTACACTTCCTCTGATCTTGAGCAATAAGCACATAGTAGACGAATAGAATCTTTGCAACCTTAAGATAATCTTCTTCATCTTGACCAAGAGCTGGATCATCGTCAACAAATTTATCCAACAAATCGAGCATTGTTATTTTCTGTTTCTTCAAGACTCTTGAGTACAAAGAGTCTGCTGGAATATCATGGTGCTCGGAGGGATCGAAAGTAGAACCACCAAACTGCAGCCCCGTCACGAGAGCAAAGTCAGCCCTGCCAAACCGTAGTTTAGTGTTGTTTACATAAAAAAACAGCTCTGTCTCGTCATCACCGAATACGATCTGATGAGTCATCATAAAATGAATTGCACTGGGGGACTTGTTAACCACAACCGGCAATTTCGTGTATTTTCCAAAACATGACTTCTTGAATTTGTTGTATGTAGAGTCTCCAAACGTCAACAACTTCGTTTTGATCTTCTGTAAGACCGACGAATCCTTACATGTCAAAATGACCTCAAACCTCTTACCAATCATGTCTGGCCTCTTGTATGTAACCTCCTACATTAGGAAAATTATAATTATTAAACACAAATTTTAGTAGAAAATAAAATATGCATAGCTACAATCAAAATGGTGCTTATTAAACACAATCAAAATGCACTGCACAGGATTATATACATTAAAGAAAGTGGTATTTGCATACAATAAACAATATGTCTGAAACTCATATAACATAAAAAGAATCGGTAAGAATATAACACATTTACAATGACTCACAGCAGTACACAGCAGTAGCATGCTGATCACTCATGATGCCATGACTTTACAATGAAGACAAGTCATGGACAAAGGAAAAAGGAATCAAAGTGTACAAAGGCCAAAGGAGTTTTACGGCATAAGAAGGGCTGTGAGTGAGAAGGGATAGTTCAACAGCTGTAATTCATGTTAGCATTTTTAATCTTTGATAATCTGTTGGAGAAATTCTCATTGATATAAACTTAGAAAAACCTGAGTCATTATCAAGAATTCAAGTAGGAGGAATCTGATTGAAAAATAAATGGCGGGATCAAGTAGATTCATAAATATTGCAAAAGAAATAAATTAACTCAGATTAAATTGACAGTAACAGTAATAACATATAGATATATTGTGATCTTATATTATATGAAAGATTAAATTCTTGATTCTCAACATACTGCATGAATGGGAATGAATCCTAGATTATTTTAGTATTCTACTAAGACGTATGAGTAAAAACATAAAGTATAAATATTGTAGGTTGCATACACGACTAAACATACACGACTACGAGGTCGTGTATGTACTTAAATAGAAGAGGTCGCGTATATACTTACCATCTCCATCGGAAAGGCGGTGGGCGGATATATCGGACAACCATCCTCCTGAAAATCGTCATCAGTTGCATCCATAGTATCAGATGGGGGCGTTTGGCGATTGACGAAATCCCAAACACAAAACGGCAACAACGAAATACCCTAAATTACCAGATCAACTACCAATTGAAATCAAATTAAAGTTAACACAACATAATGAAAATAACATCAAACAAAATACACAGATTATAAACCTCTGTGAGAACGAAAAGCAAACAGGTGGTATGCACTCACCGTATTCATTTTTCAACTGCTCGAGATGGGGGAAAACAGCAGGAAACCAATGATGAAGCATATTTTGTGGGGATTTTTTTCTGAAATTTGGCAATTCGCTTTATCTCAGTTCTCTTCCCGTACAAAATTGAAGGAATAGGCCATCTGATCCCTTGTTTCACAATTCTCGATCTCAATCTTGTTGGCCTCAGTATTGAAGCGTCAAAAGCTTCGCGGCGGCGTGTGAGGGGACGGAGAAATCGAATCCAGTGCGGAAGAGGAGGAGTGAGCTAAAAAGGGCGAGCGGTTCGATATTGGATGAGACCGCGGCGGCATGAAACTACACAACCATGGCGGTGGCGACGAGAATTGCAGAGCACAGCAGATGAAGTTATGTTATTTGAAACTAATATTTTTCTTTTTCTTTTTTTTTACAAAAATCTTTTATTTTTTCATTTTCTTTTAATTTCAAAAATCAGATAGTAAGGGTAAATATGTAAGAAGGGCCATTATTGCTCGTTTAAAAATATGTGGCCATTTTCGATCTTTACTTTTGAGAAGTGGCTATATTTGGCCATTTCCTCATTTAAATATAACTGTATGTTAATTTAATATTTACATAATGTAATAAAATAATTATAAGAATACAACGTGCCATACAATATAGAAGATAATGACGAAGGCTAACCGGTAACTCACGCTGCTACTCGAGATGCACCTTGGATAAATTCTTCTCGCACATTCGTCTGCAAGCCACACAATTAAGCCACTTACACCGCAAACTAAAGACAATTAAGAATATAATATATTATTACAATTTACAACACATAATATTCTCATTGTTTTTTCCTTTTTAGACAACTTTGATTTGGTGGAGCAGCTCTTGATGGTAACAACCTGGTCCAGTTAGGTACTCACGGTTGGCATCGAATCTAAATCCTAGGATTTTTTGTGTAATGAAATACTTCATTTTCAGACCACAAATTTAGCAGGTAAATAAACTGCACTAGGCAGATCCAGTTTCGATCGGCTCGTTCTAGAAGGTGTTGGTGGAATCGAACTCGTGACCTCAGCAGTTAATACCAAATTCATTGTACTCTTCATTCTGCAACATCTGAATTCTTGGATTAACATAAATTCCCATCCAGTATAACATTATCAAATAATTTGTCACCAATCTTCTTCATTTCCTCATGAAGATCAAAGACTAATAGCTGCATATCTTCATGATATCTATCTCCAACAACAAAAACATGAAACTTATTCCCAACTTCAATCCAACTACAACCAGGCTGTTTCTTCATCCCCTCCTCCTTCATCCTCGACTTCACCATCTCAGCCTTCGTCGTCTCCCCCCAAGCAATATATAAACTAGATACAAGTGCATAAGTCCCAGCATTTGCTCTTTCCAAATCCAAAAGCTTCTCCGCAACCTGCTTTCCTATATCATCATCCCCATGAATATTACATCCCAAGAGAAGTGTGCACCAACTATTTATAGTTGCCTTTGCTGGAAGCTGTTTTATAACCTCGAACGCCTCTTCCAGCCTCCCTGCTCGGCCATAGAGATCGACTATGCACGTATAATGCTCCTCTCTCACTTGTATAGACTTGTTTTTCATAAGCATTTCAAAGTAACTCACACCTTCCTGCACTAGACCAGCATGGCTGCAAGCAGAGAGCAAACCAACATAGGTAACGTCGTTTGGCTTGAAACCCCTACTCTGCATCTCCTCAAACACCAAGATCGCGTCTCTTCCACAACCGTGGTGAGCATAGGCTGAGATCATTGAATTCCAACACACCAAGTCGCTGCAGCGCCCCAACAACGCGTGATCAAACACTTTTCTAGCCATCACCACCACTCCACATTTTGAGTACATGTTTATAAGTGCCGATATCACAAACTCACTTTCTTGATAGATGGTCTTGCTGATTACTTGATGAACTTGCATCCCTTCAACAAGACCAGCCAAGTCACTGCATGCTCCCAAAACACTTGCAAATGTCCCTTCATCAGGACTCACTCTTTGACTCCTATTCATCACATGGAATGCTCTCAAAGCTTCTTCGCTTCTGCCATTTCGCATATAACCACTTATGATAGCAGTCCAAGAAACCACATTCTTCCCCTGCATCTCATCAAACAACCTCCTCGCCTCCTCCACCTCACCGTTCTGCATAAGACCAGTAATCATCGCGTTCCAAGATACAACACTCCGTTCGGGCATCCTATCAAAGAGCCACCTAGCTTCCTCAATCCTCCCATTTCTTGCTAATCCTGAGATCAAACTGTTCCAGGAAATCACATTTCTTACAGGCATTTGATCGAACAATCCCCTTGCCTCCTCTACCCTTCCGCAGCTCACCAACCCCAAGATCAGAGTGTTCCAAGAAACAATGTTCCTCTCTCTCATCCTCTCGAACAGCACCAATGCCTGCTCAATCTTGCCACTTCGGACATATCCTTGGATCATAGTATTCCCAGCCACCACATTCTTATCCGGCATTTCGTAGAAAAGCTTCTCTGCCTCGGCAACTCTCTTCGATTTCATGTACCCGGATATCATAGCCGTCCAAGTAACGCCATTTTTCTCAGCATCAACCCTGTCGAAGAGCTCCCGAGCTTCCTTAACCATACCACACTTCATGTATCCTGAAATCAGAGCCGTCCACGAAATCACATCCCGTTCAGGCATTTCTTCAAACAGCTCGCGTGCTTTAAGAATCTTGCCCTCTTCACATAGATGGGTGATCATACAATTTGCCTTAGCTACGTCTTGTTTGGGTGAGTAATCTCGTCTCGGAATCGAACATTCCATCACCTTTTCAGCTTGATACATCGAGTGATACAATTTCAATAAAGGATCATCGTGGAACTTGACGTGGTTTTCTGCAGACAAATTTGAGTGAATAGTACTTGAAGTAACAGATTTCATGCAATAAACATGACGCCAGAAATTTCTTGATGATCGAAGAGAAGTGAGCAGCTCAGTTAAAGTTGAACTTCGGCGATACATTACGAAACTTGTACGTAGCGAAATAATAATCTTCAGACTTCATATCAATGCATTGATTCTTCCTCTCTGTCCTTTTCCTATAGGAAACCCCCCAAAACAGTGGTCAAATTGAAGCAATTTTGGTGTTTTCTGCGGAAAAACAAGTGAAATACTAATACCAATAGAAAATGGGTTTCTAACGGAGCGCAGCGCGCGCTAGATAGAGATTTTACGAGAGACGGCGACTACGGCGCTGCAGCTGGAGAGAGAAGGAAGAGAGAGTGGTGGATGGGGGATTGGGGGGAGAGAGAGAGAGAGATTAATTGTAATCCTTGGGCTTATTTTCTCTATAAAGCCCAACCCAACATACTAAATAACTCCAGATATTATCGTAATCCCACACTATTCGTGGGCTTTGTTTTTTCTCATGGAGCCCAACCCATCAAGTAATACCCCCTCCCTCCCTCCTCCTCTCTCCCCTCTCTCTCACCATCCACCACTCTCTTCTTTCTCTCTCCATCTGCAGCGTCGTAGTCGTCGTCTCTCTCTCGTAAAATCTTTATCTAGCGCTGCGCTCCTTTAGAAACCCATTTTCTATCGGAATTACTATTGCACTTGGTCCATTATTTACCGCGGAAAACACCAAAATTGCTTCAATTTGACCGCTGTTTTGGGGGGTTTCCTATAGGAAGGACAGAAGAGAAGAATCAATGCATTGATATGAAGTCTGAAGATTATTATTCTGCCTCCAGTGAGTTTTTTCTTCCAAATTTGAGCAGAACGAAGGGGCCGATTCAATGTTTTTAGTATGATTTTTTTTTATTTATGGCTTTTGATTTTGGTTTTATCGTTTCATTGTAGAAGATGGAGTTTTGCTGTAAAGCTTTGCATTTTGGAATAGTTTTCTAATAAAATCCCAAAACTCTCACTGTTCTTAGCTTTCATTAACGATGAACCTTCAATTTTGCTGGGAAATGGCCTTTCTTTAAGTGGTTAGCTGAAGCTATACATTGCAAAACGATGCGTCTGCAGTTTATAATACTTATTATTTATAGGTTGCAGTTGCTGATTTTGTTTTTTGAGTCTTTCTCATCAGTTATCTCCATTAAAATAATTTCAGCTATTAGTACTATATATTTATACATGGTTGTATATGATCAATTAGTCTGGTATTTGTTATGCTGTCATGATCCTTGTGCAATCAAATAATGGCTCGGTGAGACAGCTATAGCGAGAGTTGAAACCAAGAATCACGCGTTGCAGTTTTTCTTGAATACTGCAATATATGCTGAAATAAAAGTGTCTTGTACTTCAGGTTGGAAGATAAAATTCATGGTTGTAGAGATGTTAGGTGAGTGAGCTAGGGAAGTGTGGATAGTCTATTGTGGGATTTCAGGATGCTGAAACACACGTTAAGTGAGAAGGTTAGAAGTTCGGCCGACAGCTTTGGTGTCTGTTTGAGCATATATTATTTCTGTATCTTCAGTTCCTAGCTTGATTAGCCCATGAAGATGCAGAAATTTGCAAGAATGCTAAAATCAAGAAGATGGGATCTGGTGAGAAAATATTGATAAGGCATTAATTAAATGTCAGCTTTGAATTGAAACCCATAGGTTTTTATGACAGAAGCTCTTTAATTTCGTTAGAGAAAGATTTTGTGGCGACTGAGTGTGGACCTTTGTCCTTTATATCTCTTATCCTCAATATTCTCACTTTTACTGGGATATTAAGTGTTATGAACATGATTACCTTTTTTGAGCACTTCATTTGGAATAGGATGTTTGTGATGACAGATGGATGTGAGCATTTTAACTGCTCGTATAGGGTCTGATTCAACTAGACATTTCTTTATTGAAGATTACAGAAGTTAAAACTTAGGACATAGTTAGATGCTTTTTGTAAAATGAGTGCTGGAAGTAACATGAACAAAAAGGCAGTAGTTTCCCAGTAAAGGATCTGATTTAGTTGAATAAGTTGGCTATCTTGATTTTAAAATAGTGTGCTGGCAATTCATATATGATACAGGAACACTCAAGCCCATAATTTGACTGCAGAATTACATCAAATTGGTACCTTTTCTTCTTTGAAGTAGGCATCATCATTGTTTGTATTCCAGTTTTCTAACTGACACCTAATAACCTCTGTTATGTCTCACTCATGATTGTATCTGCTGTGAAAATTAATGTCATCTGAGAAATGTAATTATTGTGATGTTCTTAGGTTCGGATGTGTATAGTATCCCGAGCAACATTTTACCATCTCTTTGTAGTCTATAAGATAATTGTATCTTTCCAGCTAAGAATCATATTTTCAGGAGTACTTCCTTTTATTACATTCAACATTCTCTTCGGATTTCTAGTTGACTCACAGGGTTGAGATTGGGATTTGCGAAATTACAGATTATAACTGGAATCTAGGCTTCTTCGTTCTTTTTCTTTTTTTAAATTAGGCTGCAATGAGATGCTATTTGTATTCACATGAATGAATGGGTACATTTACTAAGCCATCTCTGAGAATGCCTTTCTGCATTTTGGACAGATGTAGTAACTACTTACGGCAACGTGATGGATTATTATGCAACCAACCCTGGACCAATTGATGATTCCGTTTTATACGATCAAGATAAGCATGTTTCAGCTGCAGTTTGGGAGGGACAGGTGTCATTACTCACCAACTCTTTTTTTTCTGCTGTCTTGTTTTGTAAAGCATTTATGGGTTGTAATGTGCTTAATTTTATTGTTAATAGGAGAGAGGTGCACTTAGATGCCATGAACATACTTCAAAGCTTGATCGTTGGCTGCTCACTGAGAGACAAATTGAATTAGTGAAGAGGGCTGGTTTTGGCTATTTGAGATTGATCCCCGCAATTAGTCTTGATAATCCACTTATATCTGCTCTAGTGGAGAGATGGAGGAAAGAAACGAATACATTTCACATGACTGTAGGAGAAATGACCATAACACTTGAAGATGTTGCTTACTTGCTCGGTCTTCGAATTGATGGTGAACCTGTTATAGGTGTAACGTATACCACCTGTGATTCAGTATGTATTAAATATCTAGGTAAAGCACCCGATACAGGGTACACAAGTGGTGGCATGGTGAAGCTGAGCTGGCTAAAAGAAGCTTTCTCTCAATGCCCCGAAGATGCCCCTATTGAAGATGTTGAGCGTCACACTCGTGCTTACCTTCTGTACCTTGTTGGTAGTACAATCTTTTCAACCACCACAGGTAATAAAGTGCCAGTTATGTATCTCCCGTTATTTGAGAATTTTGATGAAGCTGGGAAGTATGCATGGGGTGCAGCAACGTTATCCTTCTTATACAGGGCACTTGGTAATGCCTCCCTTAGATCGCAAAGCACTATTAGTGGCTGTTTGACACTGCTACAGGTGAAGTAAAACTAACTTGTTCAGATCTTTTTTCCTTTTGCAGAAAACATACTAATGCCCCTATAACGCATAATGCCACTACCAGGCAAACACTTCAACTATGGCATTTATATAAGAAAAAATCTGAATGATAGGTTGCAACAGTTATGCGATTCTTTTTTTTGCAGTGCTGGAGTTACTATCACCTGAATATTGGTCGGCCTAAACTTCATCACGACCCAATCCATGAATGTTTTCCTTTTGTACTTAGGTGGAAAGGGAAACATAGTGGTCCAACCTCAAACCGTGATGTGGTCTTCTACCGAAAAGCTTTGGATTCTCTAAAACCTACTGATGTGAGTTTACTTTAGATATGCTTTCACAGACTTGCAGTTTTTCTGTTATACCTTTCTGTCAGGTGATGAATTGGTCGTGCTTTTATCGTAGGTTGATTGGTGTCCTTATGCAAATATCAGCCATACTATTATACCTGAGAGTATCCTAAATCAACTCATTCTTGGAAGATCCAAGACAATGTTGATTTGCTTTGACAAGGCAGAGCGACACCTTCCAGATCGTTGCCTAAGGCAGTTTGGCATGCATCAAACAGTCCCCGAAGAAGTGCAAAGATGGGAAAGGAAGACTCGTGGTGTTGATGGTGGGGTAGATCTATCTGGAAAAATGGAGGTGGAGCTAAATGAATGGGCTAATCGCCGTTTCCATATTGTGGAGGCTGAGGAAGACCTGGATGAGGGTGAATACATGAACTGGTACTCAAGAATTACGCGGAGACTGGTAGGAAGGCCTATACCTATCTCATCAGAGTTTCAGAGAATGGTAAGCCTCTGCCTCACATTTCAAATTATTAGTTCAAATTATTAGTAGGGTAATATAGGCTAAATATCACTTTCTAGCCAAAATATGCACTTTTTTAAGAAATATCCCACGCTTTCTTTAATGACATAGTAGTACCCAAGAAATTCACTTCGTTTTCAAATCTAGGACAGACCCACTTTTCCAATACCGAAAAGTCGTGTTGGCAGCTCATTGGCGATTAGCTTTTATGCAAGTACAGTATCTGCCAACACGACTTTTTGGTACCGAAAACAAAGTCAATTTATTGGATATTGATCTGTCATTATCGAAAGTGTGTCACAATTATGAAGAAAAAAAACGTCCATGCTTTGGGCTAGAAAGTGAAATTTACTCGGGTGACGTGTAATAGTTCTGTGATGTTCATGTGTGAGTGCATTTGACTATAATCTTATCCTTCAGTTTTTTCGACATTTTTTGAACCAATTTTGCTTACTGAGCTCAGAATGCTGCATTGAGGGACATTGCACATGCAGCAGATACCCTCTCAACACACGGAATGGACGACCAACAAATACAATCCGTTACAAGAATCAGGTACATTGCGCACGAATGTCTGAGGGATCACGCTGGAACCTCAACCCTAGCCGTGGATAACTCAGAGAACGAGGTTGTAAAGAAGATTAGAGGAAAGGAAAGGGTCAGAAGAAGGGGTACAACCAAACGCAGACGAAAAGATGATCCTGAGGAATACTATGCATCCAGCATGCATATCCAATTATATCACGTGCCCAACGAGGTTGATCACGAACAATTGTGCCTTCCAGCAATTGCTGATCATGCCTTTCCACCCACTCAAAGAATTGAGGGGGTGAGAGAATACGGCGCCACTAATGAAGTCGACCAGCACGAAGTTGAAGAAGTCGACGAGGACCAGCTTTCTCATGGATCAGAGGAGAATCCGTGCGAGCCCCTTGCTACTGTTGGTGTTGTGCAGCAGCCCTCTCTAGGAACTAGCGAGGATGTCACCCTCCAGAATGATTTCAGTGTCACAGCATAGCTAGTCGAATGAGCTTCCAGTCTTTTAAGGTAAATGTTAAAATTCGTTAAGACAGTACTTATACTCGTATCTGTCTGTTTGACGACGGTCTGACAAACTCCCTGATGTTTTCAGTTTATCATAGGTTTTGCCTAATCTAGCCTATGATAGCAACTGTTCTTATGTAAATCTCTTAATTTGTACAGGTAAAATTTGAACTCGTGACCTTTGGCCAACGACTATTCCGGAGTATTCCAACTTCTTGGGGATGGCAAGGTTCCTCTAGTGGTTTCGTATTTTTAATATATTTTGGCCCTCAACTGTGTTCAGGTGTAGAACATGATAGGTATTCTGTAATTAATCAGATTTTTCACTGAAAAATGTAGATTTTTTTATTGAAAAATCTCTTTAATATAATGATGAGATTGTTGGTTTGACTTCTGAATTTGATTGAACAAAGTCCTAGTACCACATGCAAAAACATGGATGATTTTCTCATAACTGTCATTTGTCAAGGATAAACAATCAACAGTTTGATGTTGTTAGTTTCTAAAAGTAATGCAATCGGGTAGCCTTATTGGGTTCGGGCTAAAGTTTTTTTCTACTTTAAATTTTCGACCCGCTTGATAATTTCAGATTGGATTGACGTTCCTAGCTGCTAACATAAATTCAAGTTTACAGTTGGATTTTCCTATTAACAATCTTAACCCTTAATTTAAAACATGATCCTCTAAATACATAACTAACTATATAGTACTATGATTCAAGACAGAGAAACACAACTAATCTCTCTCTCTCTCTCTCTCTCATATGATCAATTCATCATAACACTAAATAGAAGTAGAAAGCATTGAATTCGGGATCTCGCAAGGTGCCGGCGAAATCGACGGCGAAGGTGAGCCAAATTCCGACGAAACCGCCCAAGGCTAGCCATATCATCCTCGCCATCCAAACAGTCGCTCTCCACGGCATCCCCATCGCAAATCCAACTCTCACGGGAATTTTATCGAACACCTTCAACACGCTGCTGCTTCAAGAAACCCCCAACTCCATAATTATTTTTACCCAGGTTAGGTTTTATTGTGTTGATTTGGATAATTTCCATTTTCCAATATAATAGCTCTCTTATGGATATGTAATACTATATCTTTCTCTCTCTAGATATTAATATGTACAATCGACCGACTTGAAGATTTTCTTTCCTTCTCGAACTTAAATTTAATCGCCTACGAATTCGAGAAAGTTTTTTATTGGGAGAGAGGGATTTGGAATTTATATTGTATGTCTATTGGTTGTAAAATTTTGGGGATTATGAACTAGAATCTGCGTACCTAATGTTCAAATTCAACCAAGTCATTTGTTCTACTGTTAGACTTTTGTGTAATTTGAAACTAGTATCTTGGCAGTGCGATGCACGATGTAGCATTTAAAACTTCATAATTCTAACATGTCATGCTAATTATAATTATTAAATAATTTAAATGTTTTGTTAATGTAAAGGAGTGGTGTAAATCTTGAAGCAATCTTGTAAATCATTCGAATAAGGGACTTTTCCATATAATTTAACCATTTTTTTAGGGCATCAACATAATTCATAAAGTGGATTAAAAACGATTCTGGATAATTTTACACAAATCAAAACAAACTATTGTAACCATAATTTTAGAATAATGCAGGGACAGAACTAAAAAACATCAACAAACTCAAAAATAATTTTGAGCCATCGATGATACTCTTAACTCTATCCAGTTTATCTCATGGACGGTTTCTTATACTCATATTTGCGTGTTAGACGGTCTAACATAGACTCCCCGATGTTTTCATTTTATCATAATGTGTGATTAATCAGATTTCACTGAAAAATGTAGTTTTTATTGAAAAATATGTTTTCACATTAATTAATGATGAGAATTGCTGGTTTGGCTTCTGAGGTAGATTGAACAAAATCCTAGCACCACTACGTAACCAACCACATGCAAAAACATTTTCTCAAACTGTCATGATATTGTTGTAAAGGGATAAATAAATCAACAATTTGATGTTGCTAGTGTTGTTGATTGCTAAAAGGAATGTCAATCAGCCAGCCTTATCAGATCGTTCGGACCAATCAGACTGAACCTTTTTCGTGCTATAAATTTTGGCCCTTACCCTCATGATTAATTATCGATTTATTGGGGTCACCCTTCGATTTCTGGTTGCTAGCGAAAACTCAAGATGGTAAAAAGAGAGGGATTCGGAATAGCCAAACCCTATAGTAACAGTTGGATTTTCCTATTACCAATCTTAACCATTAACTTAAAACATGATCCTCTACATTATCACCAAAAACATAGTATATCATAAATCCATACATGATATCAGTGATTCAAGAAAAAGAAACTCACATAACTAGCTGAATATGATTCAAGACAGAGAAACACACATAACTAATCTGTACCTCACTACTCTCTCTCTCTCTCTCATCATCATCATCAACGTTAAAGAAAAAGAAAAAAAAAAGACACAACTCTATTACAACCTGTAGAAATCACAAACACATTAACACATCCTCAAACAAACACCAAAAGAAGAAAAAAAAAAGAAAAAAATAATTGTAATGTGAAGTAATGGACGTGGAAAGCAGCGGCATTGGGATGCCGCAAGGAGTCGGCGTAACCCTGGGCGACGAAGAGGCAAATTCCGACGAAACCGGCCAACGCCAGCCATATCATCCTCACCATCCAAACGGTCGCTTTCCACGGCATCGCCATCGCAAATCCACCTCTCACGGGAATTTTATCGAACACCTTCAGCACGCTGCTGCTTCAACAAACCCGCTACTCCTCCACAATTTTTACCCAACTCAGGTTTTATTGTGTAGTGTTGATTTGGATAACTATCTTATGGATATATATAACACTTTCTCTCTCTAGGTGGAGGCAAAAATCTTGATTTTAACAAACGACCCACTTCAAGATTTTTCTTTCCTTCTCCCAATTAAATAAATAAATTTAGCCCACGAATTATATTGGATTGATCTAAAAAACGAGAATGTTTAATGGAATTTGGGATTGCGTGGGAGAGAAGGCTTTGGGATTTGTATTGTAATTATACTACTATGTCTATTGATAGTAAAGTTTTGGGGATGGATTATGAGAAACTGACAACTCAAATCTACCGATGTAGCTGATGTTCAAATTCGACAAGTCGTTTGTTCTGCTGGCAGAGACTTTTATGTAATTGGAAAAGGGTCCATATTTTTTCTCTATTATTGCATTTTGACCCCGTTTTCAATTCTAAACATTGCAATGCCGTTCAACATCGTTTCTATCTTATTGTCCAAGTTAATTCATATTATTGTGAGAAGTTCTATGACTTTTAGTTAGGTTAATTATATTGACAAAAACTCATGTGCAGTCTAATTGTATGGTACGGTTGATCGCACATGAGGCGTGTGCATGTGCCGACACGTGCATCACTCATCCGCCTTATTTATTTGTTTTGTTTTATTATTTTTTTAGTTTTTTCATTTTATTTCAAATTTTTTAGTTCTTTTTTTTTTCTTTGATTCTTCCCTATAAGATTTATTGTTCTTCCAATTAAATTTTATTAATCCTCAATTAAGATTTATTAATCTCCAATTATAATTTATATTAATTAAATAAAAATTATAAATTAAAAAACAAAAAAACAAAGAAAAAAGTCAACACGTTGACCAACCGCGAGGTGCGGTCGGTCTACTAGAGTGTGCCTCAATTATATTAGCTATTCCAATTTTTTGGTGCTTTTTTTTTCATCTTTAAAACTTATCAATTTTATCCCAACATATGTGATTCATTTCTATCATCAGAGTTGTTCGTTTGACGTCGAAAGTTAAAATTGATTGATGAATTTTGAAGTTCATAATTTGGACTTTTCCCCCAGTTCGTGGTAGAATTCCAAAAAAGAAAAAAAAATAATAATAAAAAAAGAGTTGCATCAACTCACAAACTCAATTACTACATCTAACGTTGGAAGATAAAATTAAAATTATAAGCTTTAAAAGTCTCAATCAAATTTGAGTTTCAACATCGATTCTGATTATAGAATTGATAAATTTTGAATATATCATGATAAAATTGATAAATTTCATAAGTTGAGATATAATTGAAAAAAGTGACAAATATATATTGTGATATACTTTAATTAACTCCTTTTATTTTTATTCTTAGTTTGCACTTTGCAGTATGATTAAAATCATGCATGTGGTGGGCAATATTTCAACTTCTAAGTCGATAACAACAAATTGAGATATGGACATACCTACCTTATACAATGACCTAGATAATAAAGTTCACAACTTGATAATTAAAATGCTAAGAATTTAAAAGTTATTATATTTTTTACATATCACGAATACCATATTACAATTTGATGGTTTGTGAAGAAGGAGATGAATAGATAATGTCCCACTCATTAGGCCATCTCCAGCGCTGCTGGAGAATAGCTACAATCTCTATTTTAGAGCAAATATCATCTCCAACCCTGCTCTATATTATTGCTCTAATTTAGAGTTTTGAATAGTGTTGCACTATATTTAGTGCAACACTGTTCGTTGCTCTATCACTATTGCTTTTTTTTTTAAATATGTTAAATAACTAATATGTGATAAAAAGTGATTTTTATATTATGAAATAATTAAATATAAAATCACACTTTGCACCAACAATAAACTTATATATATAAATTTGCTTAAAAATACATTTTCATAAAAAAAAATACAAGACAAAATAAAAGAAATTAATTAATGTAATTACTTCAAAAATTATGAATATAACTTATGTGTTTATGTAATAATGTGGGACGGGTACTTTTTTTCTACTCATTTGAAAAGTGTTAATGAGGCCTATTCCTCAAATTCTAATTTGTATAAGAATTATTAGGTTTGTAATTTTATTTATTTATAAGATTTTTTGTACATTAATATAATTTTTTTCATGTTATTATTCTTCATTAATTGACATAAATTATTCATTTTTTGAAAATTAAACAAAAAAAATGAAAAATTCTAGAATATTCTGTTTTTGTGTAAAATATAGAGCAGACTGCTGGAGATGACTAGCTGTTTTTGCTGTATATTTATGTTATTTTTGCTGTAAAATGGTGCAAACCATTGGAGATGCCCTTAGGCGCAACGCATATCATCATCCACTTACCTCTCCCAAGTCCCAACCAAATCAATATCACGAAAACAAATAAAAATTAATTATAGTTAGATCATTTTTATTTAGAGAGGAAAATAAAAATATACAGTATGAAGCTAGTGTGTACCACCCATACCCAGTTTTTGTGGCATGTATAAGCTATATCCACTGACAATTTTTTGGTTTTTTTTTTGCACTTTTCAGAGATAAAAAAAAAGAAAAAAATATATATTTATGTTGATTTGACTCCCTTGAAGTTTGGGATTTAATCTTTTTGACTCTCACATGTGGTACACTCTATGCGAAGGAATTTTTATTTTTTACTTTGACTCAAATTCTAAAACAAACAAAAGAAGACAAAACCTAACCCTAACCTAGCGGTACACTCTATGCTTCAACAATAAATAAAACCTAGCGGTACACAATTCATACCGATGCAATAATTTCAAAGGCAGCAAAAAATTTTCCACAGCCCCCACATCATTCTTCTCTCATCAAAATCCATGGCGTCATCAAGTTCAAGACATCAATCTGAGGATGAACGACAACTTGAAAATCAACGACGTCTGGAAGAGGTTAGTTCTTCGTACCAATGTGAAGAGGGACGACTGAAAAAACTGTTCCGACCGGTATGATATTGTACCGATAGGTTATGAACCGGTCGGTACCTTTTTTGAACAGGTCGGTACAGATTTTTCAGACTGCCGGTACAGTTTTTCAGAACATGTTATTGATATTTTGTTAAAAATATGATGGTTAATTAGGATAATTTCGTACTAATTATGTTAATTTCGTGGTAATTATTTAAATTTCGTGCTAATTATGACATTTTCGGTGGTTATGCTTATGTGCTAATTATGTTAATTTTCGTGCTAATTAAGATAATTACGACGATGTCTTATATGTTTCATAAATTTTGTACCGATCGTGTAGAATATTGTACCGATAGATAATAATATAAACCCTATCGGTACACTTTTTATTCCCATCGGTACAATTTTTTTTAATACAGTGTGTTTATGTTCTTATTCTGGATGTTTTGTTATGTTTATTATATTTTTTTTGGCACGCTTAATAGTTAATTTAACAAATAAGATCATTTGGTGTTACGTTTTCACTTATTTATAACTCATTTATAAATTTGAAAATCATGATCAATTGACATATAATACGTAGATGTGTGATAATTTTGAAAACATTGTACCGATCGGGGAAAATTCAGTACCGCTCGCAGTAAAATCATGTGTTGATTTTACTGCGAGCGGTACAAATTTATTCCCGGTCGGTACAATTTTTTTTTCTCCAGTGTGTTTGTGTTCTTATTTTTGAATCGTATTGTGTTTGTTTCAGTATGGTTGGATCTGGATCCGAGAAGATGCTCAACACTGTTCTCCGAGGATTAACACGTACTACAAAGTTTCGATTATAACAGATATTAGGCAGAGACTTCTTGCTGTTGAGGGTCGAGCACTGTTGGATAGATTCATGGTCGGCTGTTTCGGGCATCTTATGAGATGGCCATTGGGCAAAGCGTGCGGCAAAGCGCTACACATGCTCGTATCAAGAGAGGTAGAGGTGTACGGTGAATTGCCGTACGATACATGGTATCGTATCGGCGACAAAAATATCCAATTCTCGGCTCAGGAGTATGCCCTAATTTCGGGATTGTGTTTTGGAGCTGCTTTATTTGATCCACATGCGGATCACACACCGGATAATGTAGAGGCTTGTCAGAGATTTTGTGACGGGAAACCAATAACTGCCAAAAAATTGCAGGACCGGTTTGTTACAGGGTATGTGATAGTTGATCCTGAAGGCGAGCTCCACCTTCGGGCAGCAAATGTTATCATCACTTATTATTTCGGGATAGGTGGCGATGATCGGAGAAATGTGGTGCCCTGACTTTGGGTATTGGTGGATGATCTCGACGCGTGAAACAGATTCCCGTGGGGCGGGTATACATTTCAAAACTTGAGGAACTACACCAAGAATCTGAAAACGAAGGGGTCGAAAATGATGCCCAAGTACCATTATTACGGCCCTGTGTGGGTACTGCAGTGTTGGATGTTCGAGGCTATTCCTGGTTTAGCTCGTTTGGTTTCTACTCCCGTATCAGACACTGTCATTCCTCGCTGTTTGAGATGGGTAATGGCAACAACGTTGCAGGTGGATCTTGATGATCAGTTTCGTGCAGGAGTCGTCTGTTTCGACTCCATTGAGCCAGATGCAGCAGAGGAGGAGACACATTAATGGAGGTCCCTACTGATGGACGACGTGCTCGGAGTGCATTACGTGAGGCCTATCAACCCAATAAAAGAAGGAATACCAGTTGCACGTCGTCCTCCAGTTCAGAGGCCTAGCAGTCCCCCCACGTGTCAGAGCCATGCACCGATCGTGACACGTACGACTTGAGAGACCGAGCCCCATCGAAAGATACTTCCAAAAGCAAGGGAAAGCGTGCTCGGAGAAACATTCCATCGTTGTCATCGAGCAACGGCGCCGACACTAGTGGACGATCTCGTGATAGGCGGTTTATGAAGGAGCTGCAGGAGATGACAGCAGCAACTGTGAAGAGAGAGATAACTTCACAATGGATAAATGTATTTTTTCCGGAGATCAAGGCCTTCTTCACAGTCCTTTTTAGTAAGAGTTCCCGCCGTTCCACACAGTGTCGAGATACACCTCCACCACCGCATCGTGACACACCACCCCCCGTGCATTCCTCATACGTCAGTCCAAGAGGAGAGACTGGAGGTACAGGTGATGATCCTGAGTTTATCCCAGCACGCCATTCCACTCCCACTTTTGTTACACCCGAGTGGGTGAGCATGGGCGGTCCTGAGCATGCATACGACCCTCCTCGGCATTCTGAGCATGCATACGACCCTCCTCGGCATTCTGTGCCAAATCCCGAGATATATCGTTAGCCACCTCAGGTAAATAATAAGTTAGTAATTTATTAATTTTTTTAAACTTTTAAATTTAATTGACTTTAATTATTTTATCTGTGTGTAGTATATTGATGCTCAGCCCATTACTGTTGTCCCTCCTGACCTTGACTACGGCTCCATTTTGCACAATCCTGAGCTGTACAACTTATACTCGAGGCAGAGACTTGAATATTTAAATGACAACCGAGCAGAGCAGCAGGAAGGACATCAATCGGCTATACAAGTTGAGCCACAAGAAGAAATTCCATAGCCTATTGGTTCGTTGCCTCCTGCCGATTACGCCGAGGAGGAGAAATGGCGTCGCTATGCAGCCTTTATGTCAGTAGATGATGCTTGCGTAATCATCGGTGGCTCCACCGTCTATCCTCCGTACTTCCGCACAATTGAGAACACAGAGATTGACCTTGATTATACTGTAAATAATCTCTCAAATATATTCTTAAATATACTCTCATTTTTATACTTATTTCTTCTTCTAATTGTCCAATTTATTTTGTGTGCAGGTGTTCGAGAGGTACATTGACGTTTTGCGCGGACGTCTGGAAGAAATGAACCATGTCCTCCCCGATCGAAATGCTACGAACACAATCATCTGTTATGCCGAATTCTTTGTGAGTAACTAATTCATTATGTTTTAATTGGTTCACGGATTTTATATGTTCTTTTTGTAAATTTCGTGCTTTTTATTCACACAGAGGGACGTCGAGTTCTACTTCAAGAAGATCAAGAGTAGAAAAAAAATTGACGGCGTCGCTACGAACTAATTTGGATGTCAATGCAGATAATACATCTTGGAGGCAAGCTGAGCAGGTAACTTACATCTTATATTAATTATAACTTTTTTAATAACATATGACCCACATCTACGTGATTTTTATGCAGATCATCGTTCCAGTGCTATCCGGCAAGCATTTCTATGTCGTCCGTATACTGCCAAAGTTATGGACGGCTGAGGTGCACGACTCTTTATTGCACAAGGCAGGAGTTCAGGAGGCGCGTAAGAGGCAGCTGAAGCCATTTCAGCAAAAATTCTCAATTGTGCTCAATGAAGGAAAGTATTGGGATACCATAGACCTAACCCAGGCACCACGCACGTCGGAAGCATTGAGGATGGTCTTTTTGACTAAGCCTACACCACGGGAGCCCGTTAGGCAGCACATCCAGTGGGACAGTCACAGTTGTGGTCCTTTTGCGCTGATGAGTATAGAGCGCATGATCAGTGCCCGGCCCTCCATTGCATGGGGCAACGAAGAGGGAAGTGTGGCTTTGTATAGACGTAAAATAGCTCGTGATGTTTTCTTATTGGCTTTGCAAAGCCATGTCGATTATGTTTGACAAACATTATTGCTTTGTGCCATAAGTGTTAATCATTTCTTATTCTAATTACATGTGCCATTTAATTGGTTAGGATAAACATTAAAATGATAACATTAAATTAATAATAACATTTAAATGGCCAGTACACATATTAACATTAAATTAATAATAAATTACTCCTACTGATCTCTGAGCGGGCATGTTCTTCTTGTGTGGCCAGTCTCGTGACATATTCTGCATTTTTTCGGTGCCCGTTGACGGCTACTGGAAGGTTCATCTACGGTGACTGGACGTCTGCTGGAGAACACATTCTCAACTGCAGATCGACGACAAGAGTTCCTCGGGCGCCCTGCCTGACTGACGTGCAGTGGTGGCAAAACAATTATTGCCGCAACATGTGGAGGTAAAGACCACTCAGTCTGGGGAGGGACCTGATTCACCTGTTGGGAGTAAATTTGTAAAAGTGTAGATCTCTTGTAGTAATCGTCCACATAGTTGTATACATGCTGCCCATTTCGCCTGTCATACATATAACATATAATCATTAGATTAAGTGCAACAGAAATAAATATAAAATTAAATATAATCATTAGATTAAGTGCAACAGAAATAAATATAAAATTAAATATAAAAACTTGAGGTTTTCTTCTTGCGAATAGGCTGCAAAGGCATGAGAACACGGTATCAAATCAAAATCAAACACACGACACGGGCAAGTCCTCGCACGCAGATCGACATTTAGATTCTATTTTCCGTCATTCACTTTGAAGACCAAGTTTCTGACGGGCGTGGCAGTGTAAGATCTTGAGAGTTCCACCTCTGTACGGAGCTTTCGCTCTGCCTCATTAGTGAGAAAATCAGTAGACGATGAATACAATTGACGTCTTTCATCAAACCATTTCTCGACGGTGAGTCTAATTGTCTCCAAGCATGAGCAAATTGGTAAGCGTCTAGCAAACACCAATACATTATTGAATTGTTCTGCAACATTGGATGTCAGGGAACTATATCGTCGAACATGGCACATTGATCGAGCCCACTTATCTGGACCAATGTTCATGAACTTATTATACGCTTCGGGCTTCCCAACAAGAATGCTATTCATTGCTTTCTCATAAGCTGACTTTCTATATGCATATGGTGCTTTTTGAAACAACTTGGTGATAGGTTTTCCAAAACTAACCATGCTCTTGAGGATGTGATAGTAACACAGACCGTGTGCTACGCCAGGATAGACTGCCCTAACTGCATTCGCAATACTTAAGTGGGCCTCTGAGATGATGACCATATCCGAACGAGTGAGAAACCATGTCCACGAGACATCATTTTCAATTGGACCGATCCCCTATGCCAGTGGTAGCAGTTGCTCGTTTCCATCCTTTGCGACCGCAACGAATAATATGCCATTATTTTTTTCCTTCAAGTGTGTTCCATCCACCACGATCACCGGTTGAAGACACCACTGAAATGCCACGATACAAGCTGACAACGACACAAAAGCTTGTTCGAACCGATCATCATTCGGGTTAACACTGTAGTCAATTATCGAGCCCGGATTTTCTCTCTGCAACATGTGGAGATAGCCGGGAAGCATCTTCCACGAGTCTCTATATCCACCATATATCATCTCGAGGGCTCGATTCCGTGCTCGCAGACATACACTGTAACTTGCATCGCAACCATATTCTCGATGCAAATATGCCTGAATTGACTTCGGTTTAGTAATTTCACCTTCATTGATCATTCTACCCGCAAAATGAGTTGCAATAACCTTAGCACTGACCTTCCTGACAGCTGAACGGTCCATATTAAGATTGCATGTATGTCTCCCAATGAACTTGTGAATATACCAATAGTCGCCCTGTTTCCGAGCACGCAAATCAAAAGAACAGTTACTTCCGTACTTGCATTTGAAGTGAACCCGTTCAGTATCTGAACGCGGAACACTAAACTCAGCTCGTTGTTCCATGTGCCACAATCCAACAACAACTTTCAAATCGTCTTTGCTGTAAAATATCTCGCCCTTATTCAATGGACCGTCTGGCAGCCTGTCAAGATCACTAACAACGAGCGAAGCAGTAGCAACTAGTGGAATTATTGGAACTAACCAATTCTGCAGTGTCTCCGCTTCAGTGGCGCAGTCTGTGTCTTCAATAAGGGGCATACGACTACTCTGCATCAACATTGACAAGAGCTTGTTCACGCCGCCTTGAGTATGTACCCACGTAACGAAGTCTGCAAAAGTACCAAGGGTCAAATGCATAGACTGTGATAGTTCGTCCTCCTCATCAGACTCTGATTCCTCCTCATCATCTTCGTCGGAATCGGCGGTAAATTCAGCCTCCTCGGGTACTTGCGACTGACGTTCCCCCCGCATAGGAATGTTCGCGTCACTACTAGCACCCCATTGAGTATCACCACTAGCACCCCATTGAGTATCACCAAGCCAATCAGATGAAGCCAAATGTGAGAGCGACTCGTCGTACTGCGAGTACTGAGGGATTTGATCGTCATAGACATACGACGAAGATTCATTCAAATCAAATGACGGCCTGTACACAACATCAATATGCACGACATACAATGTAGGCTCAGGCTCGGTAACATACAATCGACGAAGTAGTTCATCGTTACTCAAACTATGTTTAACACTTCGGCCAGTTCTAGACGTCAATAAATAGAATATTTCATACTCAAGACTTAACGGTTTCGACATCATTATGAAATCAATATATTCCTTAATGCTAGAGAAACTTATCGTATCAACCGGAAGGTAGAAAGCTCGTTCTTCCCCACCATTATACACACAATCGTCCCATGTCCCGTTGTATTTAAAGATGAATCTCCTACACTCCATCTGCACAAATACAATATTATTAGAAAAAGTAAGATTATTAAAAAAAAATTGTACCGCTCGGTAAAAATATTGTACCGATAAAGTATTTGAGAAAATTTGTCCGTACCGATTGGTACAGTTTTTTCTTGTTCCGGTACTCATTTACAATTTTATTTCAACTGACCTATTCAATCTCCGAATGAAAATTCCTTCTATATCTCGATTAACCTCAAGTGAAAATGCCGGTACGTGTGTGACTTCGTTTCTACAAAACAACGATGGGATGGTTAAAAAAAAGAGCATAGAATGAAAGAGAGTTGAATGAAATAGTGTGTGGACAAAAAAACATTGTACCGATCGATATTTTAGTTGTACCGATAGGTGATGTGTACGGTCGGTACAATAAAAACACGATCGGTACAATATATTTCTCTTCGATACCATCATTAAAAATAAAATTAAACTCACCTATAATAATTTTGAAAAATAAATGTCGTCTGCTATGTGATTTCTCTAGCAAACGTGAGTGATATTTACTTATTTTTGTGGTATTGTGATTCTATCTCTTTCATTTTTTTTTTCTAAAGTGTAATTTCACGTGCTTCTGTGTGTGATATATATATAGACAGAAGAATCAATGAAACTAAATAGGTGTACCGATAAGATTTTACGCGTGCATTGACACTATTTAATTTCGTACATTGGCATGCATGACAAGCTTTATATTAAAGTCTTGACGTGAATGATGCATGAAAATATTCAGAACGCTGAATCTGTATATTGTACATTGGGAATCATTTTTGTCCTCATTCATAAAGCAAGTCAACAGTTATTTGAACAATGATCGGACACGGAAATTAATGCATGAATTTGACAATTAAGCTATTTAAAAACAGCCGAAAAGTACAAAAAGAATCCCAAAAAGTTGTCAGTGGTTATGGCTTATACATGCCACCAAAAGTGGGTATGGGTGATACATACTATCTTCATACTGGATAGTTATGTGTATTAAGACTTTTATTTATCCGCCCTTATCCATCCTTGTCCACGATGCCTTATTTGATTGTGCAAGGGATTTTTTCCCTATCGAAGAAAATGTATATATCCCTTAAAATAAGAAAAGTAGGAAATTATTATTATTATTATTATTATTATTATTATTATTATTATTATTATATTTTATTTAATTTTTTTTTTTGAGTTGAAGTAGGAACTTATTATTGATTACAAACAAAACAAAAATAAAGGTTCTAATGAAATTACATTTACCGGCCCATCATTAGGCCTAATGGGCCTACTTATAATAGTCTAATTTATTTTGGACTTATAGTTATGCACAACATAAAATTCAGAGCATTTATATTTTTCTTCCCGCTCGTAAAGCTTCAGATTTCATTTGAAACAACTCTCTCTCTCTCTCTCTCTCTCTCTCTCTCTCTCAATGGCTCAACCTTTCATCTTCCCTCAAACTCTCACCTCCCTCGAAGAAGACAACGACGACTCCGACTGCACACGCCTCACCGTTCAGAAACCTCTTCTTATTTCCTCTCTCCGACTGCCGGAGCTGGAAGAATTTGTGAAAGGTTAGTTCTTCGCCTCAGGCACCACCTAATTCAACCATCGAATTTTCCACTAAATTTACGCGTTTTACTTACTGCCCTCCGAGCAGGAGTTTCCTTCGATTTGTCCGACAAGGAGCTGTTCTGCGTAGAAGAGCAGGAAATTTTCGACCGCGTATATTCGTTGGTGAAGGGTTTCGCCGGCCTCAGCCCAGCTTGCAAGTTCAATTTGGCGGATGCGTTGAGGTCCAATTTGAGTGTTTTGTTGCCAAATGTCGACTCGCTCTGTCGCTTGCGTGAGTCCCTTTCTCCGGGTGAGGGAAATGATGAGGGCGATGAGCGCGGTGGGGATCAGTTGGCTGCTGATAGAGTGGCGTCGCATCGCAATGCGTTTAAGATTTACTCGTTTTTCCTTGTGCATATTGTGCTCATCGAGGAGTCCACTTTGGGCTCGGCTAACAATGCAGCTAAAGTAAGATTTTTGTTTACTTTTCCATGGTTGATTTTGTATTGACTTTGTTAAGTTCGTGCGTTTATGATTTGAGTGAACTAGTAAGAAGAATGATGAAGACATATGGATCAATCCTCTTCTCACTTTCTGATAACGGGCTCATAGCACTAGCATTTTTTGAAATTTTGTGTGCAACTTAGCAAAGTAACTGTCAGGCATGCATACAGGGCTAGTGGTTTTGAAATTTACTGATTCTCTAAATTGAAGTAACTGGTTTTGATTTCTCGTTGAGGGAGAAAGTATTTCTAACATTGTTTCAATGGTCTAGGGGTTGGCTCCCGGTAGGAAGAAACAGCCTGTGAATTTGTGGAATTGGGATGCTCAGAGAGGCCGAATAATGAATTTGATTGCGAACTCATTGGAGATCAATCTCTCTTTGCTCTTTGGTTCATGCGACCCCGATGAAAATTACTTATCTTTCATTGTGAAGTAAGTGGAAAAGTGATTTTATTTTTCTTTCATAAGTTATCTAGTGATGATGACATCTGATGTGTAACTTGGCTTGTTGTAGAAATGCTTTCACTATGTTTGAGAATCCGTCACTGCTAAAAGATCCTGATGCTAAAGATGCTTTGTGCCGTATAATTGGGACTTGTGCTACTAAGTACCACTACATAACCCAATCTTGTGCTTCCATTATGCACCTGATTCATAAATATGATTTTGTTGTCACTCATTTGGCTGATGCCGTTGCCGGAGCTGAAAAGAAATACTCTGATGGAAGCTTGGCTACTACCCTTATCCGGGAGATTGGGAGGACAAATCCAAAAGGCTATGTTAAAGACACTGTTGGGGCTGAAAATATTGGACGGTTCCTTGTAGAGTTAGCTGATCGATTGCCAAAGCTTCTTTCAACTAACATTGGCTTATTGGTGCCGCATTTTGGTGGGGAGTCTTACAAGATAAGGAACGCACTTGTTGGGGTGTTGGGTAAGTTAATTGCAAAGGCCTTTAATGATGTTGAAGGCGAAATGAATTCAAAATCTATACGCCTTAGGACAAAACAGGCTATGTTGGAAATCTTGTTGGAAAGATGTCGTGATGTTTCAGCTTATACCCGGAGTCGAGTTCTTCAGGTTTGGTCTGAATTATGTGAGGAGCATTCTGTCTCAATTGGTTTGTGGAATGAGGTTGCAGCAGTGGCTGCTGGAAGATTAGAAGATAAGAGCGCAATTGTCAGGAAATCAGCACTTAATTTGCTTATCATAATGCTGCAGCACAATCCTTTCGGACCTCAACTTCGAGCTGCTTCTTTTGAGGCAACTTTAGAGCAATACAAGAAGAAGTTAAATGAGCTCTCACCAAAATGCCCTCCAGAAAATACAGATAAGCTGTCATCAGATAATGATGTCTCTGGTGGAGATAGTGGGGTTGAAAATAAAGAATTTGAAGATGACTCCAAAAATCAGGATAGTTTGACTGATAGTTGCGTAGCTGAAGGGACAGATGAGACAGTGCAGGTGGATAATTCTGTACCTGATGTTGGGAATGTGGAGCAAACCCGAACCTTGGTTGCTTCACTTGAGGCTGGCTTGAGATTCTCAAAGTGCATGTCTTCCGTTATGCCTACCCTTGTTCAGTTAATGGCTTCATCATCTTCAAGTGATGTCGAAAATACTATTCTTTTGCTTATGAGATGTAGACAATTTCAAATTGATGAATCAGAAGACTGTCTTCGCAAGATGCTGCCTTTGGTAATTCCTCATTATGGTCATAAGTATGATTTTTGAAGCATAGTATAGTTTTCTTTTTCCTTCTCTAATACCCACTCCCCCTCCTGCCAATCTTTCTGCAAGCTTTTGTTCTAAGATCCCTTATTTAGGAACTTGACATGTCAATTTCCTGCATGCCAACAGGTATTTTCTCAAGACAAATCAATTTATGAGGCTGTGGAGAATGCTTTCATCGCAATATATATAAGGAAGAATCCAGTGGAAACTGCTAAGAATCTTTTAAGTCTTGCTGTAGATTCAAATATTGGTGACCTTGCAGCTTTGGAGTTCATCCTTGGTGCTTTGGTCTCTAAAGGTGACATAACCACAAGCATGGTAAGCTTCTTTTTTTTATAACAAACATATGAGCTGAAGGATTTCTTGTTGTAGTGCTGTATCACATGAGTACATTACCATGAGACTGAAACAGGTAGCAGAAAATTGCATTTATGTGAAGGAATTATTTATTTTTTCCATCCATGTCTATGTCATGGGAATCTGATAATTTTAAAAAGCTTTATCCCACCACTATCTGCCTAGACCTGCCTAAGCTGCCCGGTGCTTGATCTGGCGGACTAGGCCAAAATTGTCACCTGGGAGCCGGCTAGGCAGCATACTAATTACTAAGCACTGCTTATGTGTGAAATATTCTTTTTTCTGAGTGGTTTATATATCCTTTTGTTAATTCTATTAGCAACAAGAATTTAGGTACTGCATCATGGTTTTTTTTTTTTTTAAATCAAGGGCAATAGATCAAATGATCAATATATCAGAATCACCTCTTCTTGAAAATTTTGTACCGAAAGTAAGATAATTGTTGGATGAATTTTTAGGTCCATACTTTGTTTTTTGATATTCTTCTTGATTCATCTCTCAAAGGAGATTTAATTTCTGGAACTTGTCTTTTTGTCCAGTTATCAGCACTTTGGGATTTCTTTTGTTTCAATAATGGTGGAACTACTGCCCAGCAAAGTCGTGGAGCTTTATCAGTGCTGTGCATGGCTGCAAAGGCTTCACCCTCTATTCTAAGCTCTCACCTTCAAGACATTGTTGACATTGGATTTGGTCGTTGGGCTAAAGTGGAACCACTGCTTGCTAGGACAGCATGCTCTGCACTACAGAGGTTGTCTGAAGAAGATAAGAAGAAGTTATTGTCAACTAATGGAAATCGTGTATTTGGTATTCTAGAATATGTAATTTGTGGCTTTTCAATTCCCGAAAATATATGGTATGCTGCTGCAGATAGAGCAATAGCTGCAATTTACATTATTCATCCAACACCTGAAGCTATAGCTGCGGATCTGGTAAAAAAATCCCTCAAGTCTGTTTTTGATTCCACTGGAGGAAGTGAACTGCAAGCTAATATAGATTCTGGCATCTCCAATGTCCTTACCTCTGTTCAAGTTGCAAAGCTCAGCAGATATCTGTTTGTTGTTAGTCATGTTGCCATGAACCAATTGGTTTATATTGAATCTTGTCTCCGAAAAATTCAGAAAGCAAAAGCCAAGAAAGAGAAAACAGATGCTGAGAACAAGAAACTTGACACCAATCCAGAATCTGATCCACAAAAGGTAACCAGTTCTTAATAGTACCGTCTCATGCTGAAAATAAAATATCTGTTATAGTTTCACTAGAGCCATTGGTTTCTTGCAGGATGATGGAATCAGCTCTGAATTAGGTCTTGCAGCTTCTGAGGATGCAATGCTTGATAGCCTCTCAGAAAGAGCTGAGAAGGAAATCATTTCTGGTGGCAGTGCTGGAAAGAACTTGATTGGGCACTGTGCACCTTTTTTGTCTAAATTATGTAGAAACTTTAGTTTAATGCAGAAGGTGATTTCTTTAATCTCATTTTCATATTAGTGTACATTTTTTTTTTTGATATGTTGGAGAGGAAAAATGCAATATGCTTTATTCCAATCTTCATACCGGGCAGATGCATCCTTCAAGCATTTGCAATTTTAGAACTTTTAAAGTTTAGACACTTATTAATGAGCATGATTTGCTTAATCTACAGTTGCTGATTTTATTCACTCACACCCAAATTTATAAGATGAACTGATGTAATCTCTCCCTCTCTTTCAGTATCCTGCACTGCAGACATCTGGAATGCTTGCTTTATGCCATTTAATGATAATTGATGCTGAATTCTGGTAAGAAAATGACTGGATGACCATTTTCTTGTCTCATGTCCAAATGCAACATGGTTTACTTTTAGCCCTCTTATCTCGTTTATTTCTTAGTGAGTCAAATCTCCAACTGCTTTTCACCATTGTGGAGAATGCACCGTCAGAAGTTGTCCGTTCAAATTGCACCATAGCGCTGGGTGATCTAGCAGTTCGTTTTCCCAACCTATTAGAGCCATGGACAGAAAATATGTATGCACGCCTTCGAGATCAATCAGTCTCTGTCAGAAAGAATGCTGTGTTGGTTCTTTCTCACCTTATATTAAATGACATGATGAAGGTTCGAGGAGCTGTCTGATCTCTCCTTTTTCTTTTTCCTGTTGACTTGATGTGTGGTATTGATCTTTGATTATTAAATCTTTAAGGTGAAAGGCTACATATATGAAATGGCCATGAGATTAGAAGATGAAGATGATAGAATCGCAAACTTAGCCAGATTATTTTTTCATGAGTTATCCAAAAAAGGTGAACCTATAGTATATTTATTTATTCTTGAATGGGATTGTTTACAGACACTTCTGCTTAGAGCAATGGAGAATAATTTATTCATTTTCATTGTAGGAAGCAACCCTGTATATAATCTACTTCCAGATATCCTAGGGAAATTATCCTCCCAGAACTTGAATGGAGAGTCTTTCTGCAATATTATGCAATTTTTAATTGGTTCCATCAAGAAGGTATTATCGACAAAGTGTCGACTTTCATTATGCAACTTAATTTTTGTGCGTGTGTTTGCTGATCTATTGTACATTTTCAGGACAAACAAATGGAAGCTCTTGTTGACAAGCTTTGCAATAGGTTCACTGGCGTCTCAGGTATGGATTATTTAATAATTGGCTATTATTTAATCCCTAATGATCACAAAGTTCTCTCGCTCCTGAGTTGCAGATGTTTGTTTGAGAGTTCTTACGTGGATCCTAATGTTCTCACATACATATCTATATGCAATAAAGTTCTCTCTGTAATGCCGTTTAACCTATAAACATATCAAAAATGCTTTCATATTGCTGTTAGTTCCATGAATCTCGTTGTCACATGATAAATTTTGATGTCCTGAGAAACTTCTCCCCCGTATTAAGATAAGCATGAATTGCTTCTCACACCTCAACTTTTCTGTGATCTTGTTTATGAGCCCAGTGGTATTGTTGTATCAGGTTGAACCGGGAAAAGATCGTTTTTAGTTTCTTTATATGTCAGTGGATGATTACTAATGGTGCTTCTGCTGTAATATACTTTTGATGCAGATGTCAAGCAGTGGGAATGTATTTCTTACTGCCTTTCTCAGCTAGCATTTACAGAGAAGAGCATGAGGAAGCTTATGGAGTCTTTCAAGGCATACGAACATATATTATCTGAGGAGACTGTAATGGAACATTTCAGAAATATAATTAATAAGGTTCCGATTTTTGTTATGAGCTTCGTTTTTATTAAATTCCATAACTGGAATTTCTGCTTAATTTTACTCCATTTTCTCTCAGGGAAAGAAATTTGCCAAACCTGAACTGAAGTCAATCATTGAAGAGTTTGAGGAAAAGATTGATAAGTACCATAATGAAAAGAAGGAGCAAGTACTTACCGAAAAGAATGCACAAGCGCATCAACAAAAGGTTAAGAACATAGGAAGCTTTGTGGCAACCCAGAAGGAAGTAGAGGAAAGTGGAGATTCTGGAATTACTGAAGGTAGGTGCAGTATGTACTATTCATGCCTGAAATTTCAGTATCAACTGTTTCATTGGAAGTGATGTGTTGTGATCTCTCTTTTGTATTGTAACAGATGAAGTAGAAACAGATAATTCTGAGGAGGATACTAAAGTTTTGCATTCAAAATCAAAAGCAACCAAATCAAGAACACGTTCAGAAGCTTCTAGCAAGGTGACAGAGTTGGAATTGGATGATGATGAAGTCCAGTCGCCTTTTATTCCTCAAAGAGGTTATACTGGCTTAGAACTCTAATATTATTTCTGGTATGGACCAATGCAGTTATACCTAAACAATTAGCTGCTTGCAGGTGCTTCTATATCTAGGATGAAGAAAAGCAGTACAAGATCTCAACATATTAATCCTGACACCTCCACTAAAAGAAACACAAGGTCAAAACGAAGGTATCTAACTCTCTTGCACTCTTCCCTCTCTTAATCACCATGTATGCATGAATTTGCTGATATGTCGGACTGCACGAGCAGTTAACTTGCTCATTTTGTCCAAACGCATCAAAGGTAGAGGAAGTGGGTTATTAATGTCTTGGATGTACTTTGTTCTATTAGCATTCTGTTAACGTTACATGATATAGGAACTTGTCTGATTTCATCATGGCAATTGTTAATCATTTGGAAAAGCTACCTGTATGAGAATTTCCCAGAAAACTCAGATTGATATCATAGTTATTGTAGGATAACATAAAAGAGAGAAATGTAATGGAGAAAATATATCGTGCGTACTAACAAGCAAAGAGACTCCCATATATATAGAATAGAAACTAGGTCACAAATACTGATAATCAGAGAAGCTGACTGTTATTTAAAGCTAACTATGTATTACAAAGCAGTCTCAGTTAATCTTTGTCATTTATTTCTTTGGTTACCTGATATCTTTGAGAACTTAAGCTTCGTATTCGCCATTTAAATTGCAAATCTCTAAACAGAAATTCATGATAATTGCAGGTAAAGCAGGAGACAATGATTTTGGACATGTTTAATTCTAACAGAAGTTAGATTGTGCGATAAAATGTGAATTGTGTTGTCTGTATTCCTTTTGTCTAATTCATTACATGAAATGTTTATTATGTATAGCATAATAGCAGTATAGGTGAGGTGATGCACCATTTTCAAATGTTGTCAATTAAAAAAAACCACATTAATCTCAAATGTGGTGGTAATGATTTTACATGTCTTCTTTTGCTGGAATTATTTGCAGTCACACCGTTAGAAGTTCTTGATCTGCTATTAAACCCCTAATGTCGTGATATGCTAGTATTATGAAGAAAAACACATTATTTGGCTTATAAACTATGAGGGTCTTTTTTTTCTTTTAAATATTTGAAATTTCATAATAATCTGATAAGATATTTTTTTTTAAATTATTTCATTTGGCCATGAAATAAGTGAGGGATAGAAGTAATAAAAGTAAAACTTTGAGGTAGAATAGAATACTACTCTCTCCGTCCCATAAAACAGTACTAAAACTTTCTAGTATGGATTTTAAGAAATATAATGTTGTTTGTATTGTGAGTGGAGAAAGGATTATATATTATGAGTGGAGAAATGGTCTAAAAAAAGAGGTACAACTTTATGAGATGGACGGAAAAGGAAATAATGAAACAATTTTATGGAATGGAAGGAGTATTAAATATCCTATGGCTCAATGAAAACAAACAAAAGTTCTTGAGTTTAGTAGTTTACAAGTTCAAAAATCCAATTTGCTTGATATTTAAATGAAAAATCTTTGGTGTTCTTTTCCTTGCATGATTACGAATAATTGTTCACGAGAGATGAGTACTATCTCATGAGTCATATGACTATCCTTCGTCACATATTAATTTGAGATAAATAACAATATATAAATTTACCATAAATTAACGGCTGCGGATTACATCGTCATACAAAAAAAAGGAGGGCCCATATTTTGAAATGAAATATACATAGAAAACTATTCATACTTCAACCTACAAACTTGGACTGCCATACTTCATCACTAGGTAGTTTATCTAAGAAACATCAGCAAAGTGTACCTTTCTATTCATTATAAAGCATTAAAATTCTCTAACTCTAGAAAACTATTTACATGCAAATAAAACTCTCTTCAAATTTCAAACCATGCAATCAGTCCTGCAACCACAAAATCAGAAATTAGATCAAATCAGCATTATTCTCACAAATATAACAGAAATAAGTTCTTAAACGAATACTCGTTTAGCAAACTAGTGTAACCAATATAATTGAAGTTATAGTGGTTGTAGAAGAGAGAAGGTAAAAAATATGAAGAAGCAATAATCTTGAAAGTTTGAGGAATACCATTTTCAAGAATGTCCTCAGTTAGTGCCAAAACCTTCGTAATTAAAGCCATCTGATATATTCTCTAACCTCCTAAAATCTGCTCATCAGTTAAACCAAAAAAATTAACAACTTGATAAAACCTTCCAAAGGAGATGCACGAATTTTGATACCTTACCTTGGTCTTCTGCCCTGACATTAGGGTCCAAGAAGTTCGTATCCGCTCCCAAGAATGGGGATCTAGGATAGCTCTCCAGTATATCTGAAGAGATAATGTACAATATACACATCATAACAAGTGAAATTAGTTCTTCAGTTGTGTGTTGAGTGTGTGTGTGTGTGTGTGAGAGAGAGAGAGAGAGAGAGAGGACCAACCAGTACTATTAGAATAATCAGCTGTCAAATCTGATAATGAAAAGTTTTGAGTCATCTGTTCCACCCCAAAGGAATTCATCTCCGTCTCCAACATAGACTCATTGAATGATTGCGAGCAGGATTCTCCACCATTAAAAGGAGAAATTGATGTTTCACTAATCACATTATGAGGTTCTGCATGGTTATTGTCTGAACCAAACATAACTGGTGAATTGCCTGCATAGACACCTTCAGTTTTGATGGTTCTCTCATCGAATCCTTGCATCATTCCTGAATTTGAGTTCTGAACCATTGGCATGTGTGCAGGAAAATCCATCCTTCCAGCATGACCCGGCATATTGGCTGCAACTTGCATACGTTGTTGCAGCGAGTAAGTTCCATTCGTGTAACCATTAGGTACAACACTGGCCACCGGGTACATGTTTTCTGACTTTATAGATGGTATATGAGATTGAGGATCTCTGTAAGCTGAATTCCTGTGCACTGTCAAAAAGTTAACGAAAGGTATTACTTTCCAATTCTTATTAGTATGTTTTAATATGAAGTAGTTCATGCATGCAGCAGCTAACGTAAACGACTACTCTCTATGATCAACAACTTCAGACATATTGAAAAGCAAGCTTACTTGAATGAGAATGAGATCCATTGGATAGAGGAGTCAAAGACGCTTCATTCTGACTCATCTGATGCATTAACTCGACCTGTCTCTCAAGCAACTGATTGAATCGCAAAATTTGGTCCTTCACTATCAGCCTCATATTATATGCCTTGAAAAATTCCTGATTTTCTGCTTCAAGTTTTTGCCACACTGAAAAGTTGCAGTTGCTATTCAACTATTTTGAACATACAGCAGTTATCAAGGACATGACTAAAGGTTCAGATTTATTATTGGTTTCAAATTTATTAAATTAAAATGCATGTAATTATACAAAGTCGAGTACATTCTCAGTTAAAGATACACATTCTTATATGAGCATTTCAGTTGTGGGAATATGGATATTTATTGATGTTCGGGAAAACCATACTGAGGATCTTATAAGTGATAATGACTGCACGTGAGCACAGAAATAAGAGAGGGAATAAAGGAAGGGGAACTACCAAGTTCGGTAAAACCAGGCTCAATCTTTGCCTGGTGGAACAGTGTATTCACAACTTCCCTCTGACTCATGTAAAGCTGAAGGCACCTTTCTATAAGATTTTGAACCTGATACCAGGAGAAGCAGAAGGTTTGTTTAGCAATAATATAAGAAAATACTTACACAAAAGTCAAAACTAAAATGGATATACTAATACAGCAACTGTACACGAGTCGAGAGTGCTCAAATGCTAAGATCAAACTAACAAGAAATACATAACCTTTCTCATTCAATAGAAATCAATAGATTAATAAGTTCACCGGTCATGGAAACACTATGATTAACCAGCTAGAAGTAACCATTCACAGCATGGAAGACTATTTAAAGATCGACATCTCCTATATAAATTAAGCCTGGATTACATTCTCTCTAACCAAGAACTGTGCTGCTCCACTTTGTGGTACCCCATGTAATCTTCATCATAATAATCAAACAAGAAGGCAATAAGCTTGCCTAGCGCTAATTTTTCTAAGAACAAAAAGTTTAGATCATTAATTCACAAGGTACGCTAATTAAAGTACATGTGTTGCTATTTGTATTACTCTCTAACAGCTCCATTCGCTTTTCGCTTCAACATGTAGATAAGATACCCAGTGAAACACATCTCTAAAACTTAAAGCAAATCCATATGATTGACATAGGTGCCCTAGGGGTTAAGAAAAGAATGCAAAATTTTATGTTCTTGTATATAATAAGTTAATATGAAATGGAAGTGAGCTCCACTTAAATTATCAGTCTCAATACATTCATCATGCAGTATGCTTCTAAAATAGAAAACTATTGGAGCCAGAGTCATCAGAAGAACCTAATATCTTAAATCTTAACACATCATGATGTTCCCCAATAACTAATTTCAGTTAAATAATCATCTTTATGATTGTTATTACAAAAATAGTATAAAAGAAAAGAACCAATACGAAATACATAGCAAACCAAAGATAACGAATTGGCCAGAAAACTTACCAACTGTATATCCTGTAGGGAGACTTTTCTACCTTCTCCATTAGACATTTTGCACTCACCCCAAGTAGAAAACTATATATTTAGCTGGTCGAGTTTATCATGTCACAACTGAATTACAAAAACTGAAACCCAAGAGATTTCTTGCAATTGAGCATTCAGTCTAGCCTGAAATTTTTTCACAAATCAAGACATGAAGTTAGCGTGGCTACTACATGCAAATAGGGTAAAAAAACAGATGAAGTGGTTTCAAATATTAAAACCAAGCTATGCTACGAAAGAATAGCATTGAAATTGATGACACTAATCCTTAGCAAACATGTCGAGCAATGCGTTGTTTTCTTCTTTCAACAACATCAACATTAAAATCTAATGCGAAATGGGGTAAAATATCATTTCCAAATGCTCATTTTCTCAAATTTCTCAAAATAATGTTTCTTTCTCGCTATTCTTTCCACATGATCTTCAATCTCTTCCTTCATATTTAGACTGCATTTTCAACAAATACATAACGGTCGCCCTATTCCGTGACTAATCAATCATATTGAGGAAAAGGGAAATATTCCTCCAAACACATTTTATCTTACATCTCACAACTCATCCTTCCCCCCAAAAAATTGTGAGAATCTATATGAATCTTTGCAGCAAACGCTTCACATGCATATCTAATCACATCATATGGCGGATTTAAACTTTAAACCAGCAAAAAAACACAAAAAAATATATATAAATCATTCCACCAAACAAATCCATATATCATGAACATGAACATCATAGAAACACAAACTTCAAATGAAACGGAACTCATGGCAGCGATTCAAACATAAATACGATCACACTTAAATATAAACAATTAAACAACTAAAAACTAAGATGAAAAAGCAGCACCGCTAACGGAAAGATCGCGCCATGATGAAGAAGGTGCACATGCAATTGCACATGAACGTTGAACGAAGCGAAAAAAACTAAAACCCTCGAACAAAATCAGTAATATCTCGAGAATTAATTAAACCTATTTCACCTGAAATCTGTTGGCGTTCCTTTTCTGCTGCGAAATTAAAGAGCGAGAGAATATTTTTCTGGAGAGAGATAAAGTGATGGAATGGGCCGCTAATTCAATATTTTCCTGGTTCCAGCGAAAGATTCCCCACTGCCAATACGGGGTACAACTGTTGATGCACGGGGAACAACTCCCGGTAAAAAGCGAAATCGAATTTTGTGATCTCCAATCCCATGTACAACTCTTTATGAGATATGTACAAATTATCTAATGGTGGGATTTCGAACACTGGGGTTTGTGGGACCCGCTAGCCCGCACGGTTGACTGAAACGCTGCGTTTCATTGGATTGGAAACCATATTGCTGCAGTCAATCCAAATGGAAGGTCAAATTAAGACTTTCTTAATTGTTTGTTTTTTTTTTGAGGAAAGACTTTCTTAATTGTTAATGATGAGAGAAGAATCGTTGGTTATTTGGTACAGGACTTATTTAATTTTGATTTTACTCCTTATTTTGGGTAATTATTTATTTATAGAAATAACCTTTGCCATTAGGGTTCCATAAGTTTGGATTTTTTCTTAGATTTTGTATAATCACATTATGCCATTTAAATTTATCCTTAATCATAAAGACGAATGATCTATCTTGATAAATTTATATTTATCGATTTAATGAATCGTATTTATGAAGTTTCATTAATATCTAAGCTCCTAAAATCTCAATACCAAATCTTCACCATTTCATCTCTAGTACATTGTAAATGAATGCATTTATCTTCTAAAAAATGATTAACTTATCAATTGTTTTTTCTGGTCAACGTAATTAAATTATTTTTGTTCAACTTAATGACCGACAAAAGCTTACTCAAGAAGATTACAAATGATTGGGAGCCGATAATAACATTTCCAATCAAAATATGTCTGTCTATAGACTTTTAAATATTTTTTTTGTCATTCTTTATAAAATTTAAAGTATTGCATTAAAAGGTCAAATAGAATTATAATGTTTTTAAAAAATAATTCATGCTCATAGCAATATATTTTATCTTAAAAAAATAGTAATTTTGTAACAAGACCGACTGTGAATCGTAATCGTGGGCTTTGACATTGGAGCCAATTATTCTATTTTGTGTTAGAGCCGCGACTAAAATTTAAATATAATATTTTTTTAGTTAATTGCCGGAAAAATTCTGGCATTTTTTTAAATTCTGGTTTTTCCCTTCACTTTTTATTTTTGTGAAGAAATTTCTCACCTTTTAATTTTTCTAATTTTTCCTCCGGCGACTATTTCCAATCAAAGTAATGTTGATCTGTTAATTTAATGTGCATATGTGGCCAAATATATTACGTGTGGCACTTGAGTGGACAATGGCAGAGCCTTTGGGGTTCGGGATTATTTCTGGAGCCCGTTCGTGAAGAAGAAGAAGCCATGGCCTCGGATTGCCCAGCCGAATCACCTTTGATTACCCATAAATCGAATTACAGAGGGGGAGAAAGATGGAAAAGAGAGCGATTTCTACATAATTTGTGCCCTAAAACCCTCTAACTCTATATATATGCCATGAAACGACGCCCTATGATATTTATTAAAACTATGTCGTTTGATAAGTCCCGACGATTTGCTATGTAGATATTTCCAGCTTCCAGCTCAGCATCAATTTGGGGAAAAGCAATTATGGGGGAAAAATTGGAAAAATTAAAAGGTGAGGAATTTCTTCGCAAAAATAGAAAGTGATGGGAAAAACCAGAATTTGAAAAAAGGTCAGGATTTTTCCGGCAATTAACCCATATTTTTTAGGCCAACATAAAATATTCAAGCTTAAATATATTTCAGGATAATAAAACCAAGATTTTTATTAGTGCCAATTTTACAAATAATGTGGGCAAACTAGTCTAGTTTAATTGATCGACACTTATTTAACAAATACTTTATTTATAAAATAATGAAATATAATATTATAGACATGATTTCATTAATTTTTCATTATTAAAAATAATGAAATATATGAAGTTTTTTTAATATATAAAAAAGACTATAAATTTATCAAAAGATTTATATTAGAACTATATGGGCCCAGTTAGCCCAAAATAGCGTTGATATAACAATTCTAGTTTGGGTTGCAGTTGAATGGATTTGACTTATGTTCTAAAATGAATTTAATTTATAGTAGCGTGTTACTTTCCTTTTCAAACTAACTTTCTAAATTAAGATTTATAGTTAGAATAATTATTTTTTAAAATAAATTATTTTATTCACAGTAACATAATATGTTGACTAATATTCACTATTTTCTTACATAATATATTGACTAATATTCACTATTTTCTTATAACAAGTAAAATTAATCATCAATTAATTTTGCATTTCAAATTAAGTCACTCAATGAGCTTGCTCACGAACTTCACTAAACAAGCTCGAACGAACTTTTATCAAACCAATCTCCAAATAGCCCACAAGAAACTTGATTCATTTACAGTTCTTTAGTTATGCATAGACCGGAAAGCCTTATTATGCAATACATAATGCAAAAAAGGTGGGCCTTATTTAAACAATTTCGTAAAGTTCATGATCTTTTTCAACAAAGTTAAAAGTTTAGATCATAAATCAAAAGGTATTGAAAGTTCCGGCCATAAACTATAATTTGGCCTTTGGAAAACTATTCTTCAACAACACTCCTTCTGTCCTTCATCTCCATTTTTGCCCAAATTGAACCAAATAACAATAGTATTTGATAGACAATAACTTTGTACCACAAGTCTCACCTTAGTGAGAGATCTTGGGTTCAATCCCGCCTGCGTGCAGTGTAGTATTTTCTCACCTTGTTTGGTGGTGTAGTGGTCCCGTCTGCATGCGGTGTAGTAGTTCCACCTTTATATGATGTAGAGGTCCCACCTATATAGTGATATAGTGCTTTATTTGACATTATATTATATATATATATATATACCTTTGTAATTCTCTTAAAAAAACTTGCAAATTAGTACCCAACGTTTTATTCCTTACAATAATGAAATCCGGCTCTTCACTTTCCGGCAATTGTATGTACATGTGGCTCCATGGAAACTCGGGCTGCACACATGAAAAATAATGAATAAATAATATAATAAAATGAAAAAATGGAAAAAAAAGAAACCATATAAAAATAAAAAAATGAGGACTTGTTGGCTGCAGTAAATCTGAGGAGGACGTTCGGGAGGAACGATCCTCAAGGGATGATGAATGATGCAGGGGCATCAATCCAGCATAGCCCCTGAGCAAGTGAGGAGGATTCATTTGGCTGCAGTAAGCCTAGGGAGGACATCCACATCGGTTGGATATGCAAGGTTATTGAAATTTAAATAATATGAACAATCATTCTCTTAACCATGATTTTGAAGTAAAATTAGGCAGTGAAGGAATACATATTACCTTTTGCAATGGTTTAACCGTAATGGTGATATCACGCATAGGGATGGCAATTTACCCGCGGATACTCGTTACCCGCGGGTACCCGACCTTAATAGGTGCGGGTTTGAGGGACATTTGATATCCATGGATAGCTTCATAGTTAGAAAATACTATCCATTTAGTTCGTGGGTACGGGTATGGATAGTTACTACCCGTACCCGCAAAACCCGTTTACCCGTGAAAAATACCCGGGAAAATACCCGCGAAATATCCACAAAATACCCGATTACTACCCGACTATTATTTAATATGTGTAATATATATTTTGCCCAAATATTATTTAATATAAATATATATTTGGGCCAAAAAAGCCCAACCCAACAAAACCCTTCATACACTAATTTCTAACCTAATCGGCGCAGTCCCGCCTACTCCCATAATCCATTCTCCCGCTTCTCACTCTCAGTCTCTGCCGCACACCACCACCACCACTCGTCCTCTTCGCCTCCGTGGCTGCGACACCTCTCATTCTCTCCATCGGACGGCGCCGTCTCTCAGAATCCCTATTCCCTCATCTTCCTCTCTTCTCAGTTTCGCTTCTCTCTCTATTCGACGGCAGCAGCAGTAGCACGACCGATGCGTCTTCTCCGGCAAACCTTACTATTCGCCGCCTCCATTTCATCGTCGTCGTCTCAATTTCATCCTTCGCTCAAACCCCCATTAAAAAGCCCCAAATTTTTTACCCTAGATCCCCAACATTCGAAAATTTTAATTTCACTTTTCTCCTCTCAAATCCGGCGTCTCTCACCGGCTATTCATCACCTCCTCTGGTTCGGACGACAACAGCTGTAGCTGAGTCGTTGCCGCCGTCATCAGCAGTACCATCACCGGCGTCCTCCTCCTTCTCCGGCAACGGCATCGACCAAACAAGAGGGACCACCACTGCCGCCGCCGTTGCGGTTCTTCTCCTCCACCAAGGTAAGCTCTCAGCCGTTCATCCTCTTATTCTCATTTAGATTAAAGAAAAATTCAATTTCTTAGATGTTGGTTTTAGTTTTAAAATTTTAATTCCATGCTTCTCCTCTTTCTCAATTCCGGCAGGTATCGTCGTTTATCCGACGTCGTCAATACCAGTGCCGCCGTCGACTTCTACCACCACCGCCGCCTCCTTCTTGACCAAACGGACAGCAGCCCGAAATCCGCGGGTGGCGGGTTGGCGGATACCCGATGGGTGACGGGTATCCGCGGATGACAGGTATGGACGGAGAAAATTACCCATCACGAGTGGCGGGTACAGGTTTTCTCGCGGGTACGGACATGGATATCCATTATCCGTACCCGATTGCCATCCCTAATCACGCATACCATCATCAACTGATATAGCCTAATCATCATAACTCTTTCTAGAGGCAGTATAGTTTTGCGGAATAATACAAAAAATAGGTTATTGAAATTCGAAACTAAATTTTCTTTAATTTAATTTCGCTTTTGTATTTTGCTTCATGTTCTAATAGTAGTATAGTCATCAAACATTTCGTTCAATTGAGCTCTTAAACTTTGAAGTCATATGAACATTATGTTAGAACCGATTGAAGATCCCATACCAGGATTATTTAGGATATTAATTTAAATTAATTATTCACCGATTAAATTGCATGCAAAGCCACGTAGATTCAAATTATGAGATTGCAGAACCATAAATCGAATCTAACCTTTTGTGGAGAACGAACAAAAACATATCTGAGTCGGGGATGATCCACGCACTATGTTGGGAAAATAATAAACATGTTTTGAAGTGATATTAAAACCCAGCTGATCCCAACCAAGTAGATGAATGTACAAACCTTGTGTTATTTCCAGCTCACTTGTTTAGAGCTATTAGGTTTTCTAAGTACAGGTTCAACACAGCAGAAGACGCAGCTGAGCGGAGCAAAGCTAGACACAGCTAAGCAGACACAACTGAGAATTCCGCAGAGCAGACCAAGCAGAGTTAAAGACCCAGTAGTATCAAGACCCAGCTCAGTGACGGAAATCCAGCTCAGTGTCGAAGATCCAGCTCAGTGTAAAAGACCCAGCTTTGTGTCGATGACACAGCTCAGGTCTAAGACACAACTCAGGTCAATGACACAGCTCAGGTTGATGATACAACTCAGGTCTATGACACAGCTCAGAGTCGAGACGCAGCAGAGTCGAAGATGTTGAAGATACAACAGAGACGCTTAGCAGCTCGAAGACGAAGACCAACTCCAAGACAAGATTCCGGTGTCAGAAGATCTCATCTGACGAGGTCCAATCAGATGAGGAATAGCTTCTGCAGATGCAGACCTACATCGTAGGCGAAAGGCTAGAAGTCAAAGAGAGTAGGTGAGATTCAAACGGCTCTCTTCCAACGGCTAGTTTGAATCTCCACCTATATATATCTCCTCCTCCATTGAAGAGGAGAGACTGGAGAAACGACTGAAGAAATAAAAGAGCCAACAGATAAATGAACAACGATCTTCAAAGCCAAATCTCTCAAGAACACCCAACCAGTCAGCTGTGTTCTTAGTTGTTCACATATTCAGTCATAGGAAGAAAAGATTAGATTAGATATATCTTAAGCCTAGTTTGAACGAGTTCATCATACTCCTTGTTCTTCATTGTAAGAACTCGTTCATAGTTGGAAAACCCAAACCCAAACCCTTCTACCCAGAAAAGGTTAGGTTTAAGGTACGCTACTCGAAGCGTGTAATTCGAGTGGCTAGGTTTTTACATTACCCGTAAACTATAAGTCAGGTTCTTCAGTACCCGGAAACTGAAGGTAGACTTCAGCTGTGCCCGTAAACAGTTGGTTACGTTTTGATACAGTACGTGGAAACTTGTATCCAGCTCGAGAAACTGAGCTGCAACGCTTGCTGACTGCGCGTAAAGTCAGTGGTATCCTTAGTGGATTACCAGATGGTTTTCTGGTCGTGGACGTAGGAGTAGTTTCTCCGAACCACGTTAAATAGCTTTGTTATTTACTGCTTTGTTTATGCCTCCAGCTAACTCTTCATAAGCATATTTCAAGTTGCATAAACTGACTAACTGAAAAGAGAAACAATGTCGCAACTCGGTCTAGAAATTAGATGACAAAGCCGGTGGGTCCCACGACTTACACAATTTATGATTAACAAAAGGATTAAGATAGCGACCCGGCTATCATTCAAGAACAAACAAGGCAACTCATGTTTGACAAAACATCAAACTTAGAATATTTATGACATGCATAACTCGAGATTAATGAAACGAACATTTGATCTCTTCTTTTTTTAAAAACATGCATATCATCAAATACGATCTCAAATCAGCTCGGAAATCAATAATCTCATCAACCAAATTAATAGCAACAACCATGAAAGGAATGAGCTGATTTTCAGGATCAAGAAAGCACGATAAAAATCAGTTGCAATAAGACTGGAACTTCCAATATAACGAGCAACTGTTATATTGATAATTAGGTCGGATAGACTTCAAAATAAGATAACAACATAGTTCGAGACTTCAGACTTCAACACTTCATCAAACTTATACAAATCTCAACATCATAATCTTGCAGCGGAAAAACGAGAGATTATATGTATGAAGACATATAATCTAGGTTCTAATCTCATCAAAATGACTTTTATCAAACAACAACAACAACAAGTTCGTCCAGCACACGATCATCTTCATCCCAGCTAACATGTACATTTTAGAAATAATAGGCGGGGCTGAGTACTTCGTACTCAGTGGGCATATACCAAGATAATTTGAAAACTTGCTGAATATAGCTGTAAATTGGACTTGCCGGAAGACATAGCACAAATAAAACTTGTGCATGTTCAAAAGAATATATATACATATATATGAGTATGTACCATGTCTACAATAAAATAGTGCTGAGAAGTAGGCCTCCTTCTCAAACACTTGTAATCGTCCACTCCTTTCGGAAGGCTCCCGATTACAAAATAGTGTACACAAATCCTACCTTGCGTAGGACCGAATTCGTCTTTCTTTGGTAGACAGTATCATACAAAACTTTAAACATTTGGCAAGCCAATTACTTGAAAACATCACACATATATATAATCATATATATATAGCATTCATCATTTCTTGGTTTAGAAAGCCCACCTGATAACTGAAGCTTTGGACTTAACCTTTAACGATACTGAATCCTCGGATTCACACTTCCACTCGATCCTTCATTCGAAATAGAATTTACGAATTTAGAACGAGAATTAACTACTATCGAATAAACGAATTCGATATTCTTAACTTCTAATTTACTTCGAAATTCTACGTCGAAACTCGACGAAACTCAAGAATTTCTAACTTAACTTCTTAACTCTCTTAATCTATCTTAACTCATCATTAATCATCAATCATCAATCAAAATCACACTTAACACAATATTCATCAATCACTATTTACACTACAAAAATCTCGCAATTTACCGACGGAAAATTCCGTCGGTAAAGTCATCAAACTCCGTCGGTAAATGATTTACCGACGGAATAGTTCCCTCGTGATTTCTTTCGTAGGTAAAGGATTTAACGACGGAAATACTATCCGTCAGCAAATTACCGATGGATTTGTGACGGAATTTCCGTCAGCAAATTCTCATTTGACGAACTAATTTTCAAACGGATTTGTGACGGATTTTTGACGGAAAATCCATTGGTAAATACCAACGGAATCGTATCCGTCGATAATGTTTGACGAATTTGTTTTCGTCAATTTTCGATTTACTGACGGATTTAAAATCCGTTGATAATTACTGACGGAAAAAAAATCCGTTGGTAAAATTTGACGTCCTCAATTTTGTCAGGTTGAAAATAGTGTGACGGTTTTGTGACGGAATTTCCGTCAGTATTTTAGCCCCAATTTTGAACATACCAAACAAGCAATTTATAATATAAAACATAATATAAAAGTCCAATAATCATGGCCAAAAACATGCAATAACCATGAAAAAAAAACTCAAAAAGAGCAAAAAATACCCTTCTTCAAAAACTATATGTATATATATATATAGTTTTGAAGATGATCATATTCTGACAGCACCACGTAAATTCTTCACGAGTTCCTTCATATTCAGACTGGACTCGTCATCCTTCTGCAAGAAATTGATACCAAGGTTACACAGTTAGAAATTTTGGAGATAATAAGCCAATATCTTGTGACATTGACATGATTAATATTAATGATTATTACCTGTGCAATTATTGTTAAGTTGAGAGCAGAATTTCCGAAGGTCATAATACTGTTGTTAACGACTGATAAATGGAGCTTCTCAATTTCAGCAACAATTTTCTCCCCACACCCCTTTTCTTTTCTCACAGTGGATGCTAATCAGCACATCTTTATCACAAAAGCTCGCTTCGATTTCTGGGAGCGCCTCAGAAACTGTAGCTCCGCCACTTTGATCGGTAGATGAATCATCACCGTACACCGTTCACGATAAGCTGTGGGTTTGCATCACAAAGTTCAGCTGTGGTTACCAAGGCCATCCTAGACCAACAATCTTCAAAGCATCCTCATCACAAATATTTAGTCAACTATAAGCAATCACATCTCATCGCCTAAACCAACAAATTCAAAAAATCAATGGCATAACAGCTCTCAGTTCAACCAACATTAGAATTTAGAGCACATCACATTTCTCTAAATGGAAACCGAAAGCTATATATCAACTTCATCATAAAATGCCACAAGTAGGGAACTTTCCTGGATTGCTATATTATAAACAGTCTATGAAACGTGACTTGCTGGCTTATGAACATGCCACATTATATTAATTATTAAGATTAGTGTTTTTGCCAAATCTTTAACCGACTAACTGAATTGAAGAAAATGACAGAATCCAGATTAGAAGTTGCCTAACAAGTTTTCACTTACAAAGAACGAAGAAAAAGAACTAGACTTTAATCCCCCAGAGTCTTCAATTCAAATAATGCAAGATTATATATCAAAGTTAGACATGGCTTGATGCAATGTATCAGAATAAATTCAAGCATCATACGGAGCGCTCAAGGTGCAACACCAATAATCTAACCATCGCCCAGAAAACTAAGTCAACTGGGAAATTAATGACATATTCATCAATACTTAAAACTCAAGAAATTTAATCCCTATTCAATCTCATATGTGCAGGAGAGAGAGAGAGAGAGAGAGAGAGCACCTGCAACTGCAAGCTCTGGTTCTTGTTAGAGCACAAGAAGAAAGATTGGGATATGAGGGAGGGGATGCGCTAGTTGAAAGTTGAAACTTGAAAGCTTTGGCAACAACTGTAGTTAGTTAGGAGAGGAAGCTATGTAACTTGCTCCATCTTTACTTTTCTGGTCTGAAAAATGTGTGTAAATAATGTAAGAAATGTAAGAGAGAGAAAGAGAGAGAGAGAGCGAGAGGATTTACCTGACGGATGGAGGCCCGAAAACGGAACATCGGCGGAGCGGCGGCGGCACTGTGGAGAGAGACAAGGAGAAAGAGTCAGAGAGAGAAAGAGAGAGAGCGAGAGAGAGAGGATTTACCGGGGAGAGAGAACGACGACGGCGGCGGGAGTAGGAGAGGGAGGGAATTAGGGCAAAGAGAAAAGTGAGGGGGAAGGGACTCGTACGCTGACCTAATTCAAGTTTACCGACGGATTGTATCCGTCAGTAAAAGTTGACCCGCTTAAATTTACCGACGGATAAAAATCCGTCGCTATTTACTGATGGAAATATCCGTCGATAAATTTTGTTTTCATTATGTGTAAATTTACCGACGGATATATGAATCCGTCGCTATTTACCGACGGAAAAATCCGTTGGTAAATTTGTTTTCATTCTGTGTAAATTTACTGACGGAAATTTCCGTCACTAAATATAAATTTAAAAAATTAAAAAAAAAATGATAAAATTATTCCTGAAACGACCCTCTAGCCGAGTCACCAACTAACTTGATCTCTACGACACCCTCAATTCTCACGGACTTTGTGAACTAATCACCGCTCGAGAGTCGAGCGAACACAAGTCAAGATTAGTCAACATCGATCTATCTCACGATATATCTTCTCGTTTCTCTCGATTCTCACATACATTGTTTACTAATCACAACCATTATTCGGGAAACGAGTCAAAATTATAATTCTAGAAACAAAGCTCGCAACCTATATATTGATCGGGTGAAGATTAATTACTCAGATTTGTCTAACTCGATCGATCTTTGTATCCCTCGACTCTCACGGACGTTATTCACTAGAAACAATTAATCGAGAAACAATAAGCGTACATCGAGTATAAGAAAGTCAACTACTTGCTAATCTTATCGATTTCCTCGATCAACACGGAACATTGTTAGAGTCGTTAACTATAGAATTTCGATTCACGGTTTAGGGTTTACCAACGGATCTTAAAACCGTCACTATTAACCTATTTACCGACGGAAAATCCGTTGGTAACATTTTCTTTTAAATAAATTTTAAATTTTACCGACGGATTTCAATCTGTCACAAATATTTCCTCACAAATCCGTTGGTAAATCCGTCACTAAATATATAAATAAAAAAAATTAAATCGAAAAAATCAAAAAAAATATTACCGACGGATGACAAATCCGTCGGTAAAAGTAATTATTTTTTATTAATTTTTTTTTGCATAATTACTGACGGATTTTATTCCGTCACTAAATATCCCTCACTAATCCGTTGGTAAATCCGTCACTAAATATATAAATAGAAAAAATTAAATCGAAAATTTATTGAAACATTTACTGACGGATACAAATCCGTCGGTAAATATATTTTTTTATTTTTTTAAATAAATAGTGAAAATTACCAACGGATATTTCCGTTGGTAATTTTACCAAGGGAATATCCGTTGGTAAATCCGTCGGTAATTTCGGCGCGAATAACCCCGCCAAATGTCCATCGAAAATCCGTCGGTAAATATTTTTTAGCCGACCCGCTGTTTTTCCGTCACAAATCCGTCAGTTTTTACTGAGGGATTTTATATCCGTCAGTAAATCCGTCGGTAAATTTCAGTTTTTTTGTAGTGTTATGACAATCGACTAAATCAATTTTAATCCGTTTAACGGATTCATAAAATTCTCAAATTAATTCCACACACATTTTACAACATTATATACATAATAACACATTTAATTCTCACATTCGACTCGATTAAACATATAAACTCCCAATTCGGGAAAATCAACAAAAAATAGAAAAACTTTAATACTTTGAATTAAAATTATAGAAATTCACACAACATTTAATTTTTATCAAGAAGTTCATAAATAAAATTAATTTCTTAATTAAAAATTAAATAATTATTTAATTTATTTATTTAATTTTTGGTTCTTTTTATTTTAATAGTTCTAGAATTCTTTTATCTTCTTTTTAATTTCTAACATACTTAATTAAGCATTATAAGCTTAATTCTTCAATTAATTTCAATCAATTAATCAATAAACTAATAACCCTAATTTAACATTTTCTAGGGTTTCTAGGATTATCATGTTTACATTTCATTATTTCTTGATTAAACTTGCATCATTAACATCATATAACATGAACTTAATCATCAAATACATCATATCTCATCAAATTCACAAACCCTAATTTAATATTCTTATTTTCGGCCATAATTACCACAATTAGAAGATTAATGATTTCATGCTTAACTTCAACATCAAACTTACTTAAAATAAATATATAAGCTTAATTATAACATCAAATTAAGCATATAATTCATAGATCAAAACTTGACAATTTCTTCTAAATTTTCAAAAATTGCAAGATTAGAACTAGGGTTTCTCATGCTTCAATATAATCACATATTTGATCTTCTAAGTATAATTCATGAAGATCAAAACATCATACTAAGAAAGCAATATCATCCAATCACTTCTTCATTTTTTTCCAAAAATTTCGATATATATATATATATATATATATATATATATATATATATATATGGAAGAAGAAATTTCAACCATGAAAATTGAACTAAGAACTTGAAAGAGAAGAGATCTATCCTTACTTAATGGTTTGGAGATGATTTGAGGACTCAAATATTTGATCTTGGAGCTTAGCTTGAGCTCATCAATGGAAGAACTTGATATTTGTATATATGTGTGTGTATGCGTGAGTTTTGGAGAGGGGAAGAAGAGGGATGGGGGTTATTTATAGGAGAGAGAAACTTAGGGGTTAAGTTTTAGTTAGTTAATTAATTAATTACTTAGTTAATTCAATTAATTAACTACTAACAACTCCTCAATTAAACTTCAAATTTCTCAACATCGAAAATTAATTTAGGGTTTCACGAACCCTAGATAAAAATCTCACAGAAAGAATCGGAGATTCGAAACATTTTCAAATCGACCGAAACTAAAATTTTAAGGTATACATTATGCAATAAATCACTTAAACAAATTAAATTCTTCTTTCAGTCAATTTATGACCAAACATTTATCATTTACTGATAAATGTAAAAACATCTTCGTTTAGGAATAACCGAGACGATCATTCTTAATTAAAACTAATTTTTACTGCAAAATATATCTGCCGGATAAAATTTTCGGGAACGAAAATATTTCTTTCACTGAAATCTTATCTTTCTTATTAAATTAATTAATTTTAATACGCAAGAAAGACGGGATACTACAAACAAAGCTCTGCAATATAATTGAAGTAACAGACGGACTTTCCAAACCCACCAACTTCCGCACACACACAACCAGTTGTGTTGATCGAGCTGCCTTCCAGCTGGATCGAACACAGCCAGCTCACTCAAAAGATACTCTCCAGAAGAAAGAAGACAAGCTGGATTGGACAGCTACGCTCGCAACGTCATCTCCTCAACGGTGATGGACGCTTATCTCAGCAAGATCATCAACTGCGAGACAGCTAAGGGGATATGGGACACTCTAGCCAAGATGTATGAAGGCTCAGAGAAAATTCAAGAGAACAAATTCTCAGTTGCATGCCAGAAGTTCGACAACTTCAAACAACTCCCCCACGAGTCCATAGATCAAATGGAGCTCAGATTCTCCAACCTCGTCGTCGAGATAGAGACGATCCGAATTGAGAAATATACAGCTCGAGACAAGAACTTGAAAGTTCTTTCAGCTCTCTCCTCAGAATGGTGTACACATAAGGTGGTTCACCAAAGCAGAACTGATCTTAGCAGCATGGAGACGGAAAAATTGTTCTCCGTCTTGAAAGCCAATGAATTTGATCTGGGGATCACAAACGAAGAATCATCCAGCCAGATGTCTCAAACAGAGCTGACTTTTAAAGCAAATGAGACAGCTCTCAGTGCAAAATCAAGAAGATCATCTCAATCAGCTCAGACTGAAAAAGTCAGAAAGGAGTTCAGAAATATGAGCAAAGAAGAATTGCACGAAGAAGTTGCTATGCTTGTATGGAGCATCAATAGGCTGGAACACAACAAGGAAAGGTACAAGAAGATCGTGAAGGTTCTTCACGACAAGCAATTCTACCCAAAGAAAACCCCAGCTGAGTCGACCTCCCGAAGAAAAGATAAAGAGCTCAAGTCGAGCAAGATAGAAGATCAAGTATTTTCTTCCGACTCAGAAGATGAATCATTTCATTGAAGATGCATGCTTCATGGGATTCTCAAACCCAGTTGTTGAAGAAACTGAACTTACCCAGCTAGCTATCTGGGATCAACTGTGAAAAGCAAACACAGCTGAATACACAACTGAGTATAATGGTCTCAAGAGACGAAAGATAAAGCAGCAGTTTACCCAGCTGAACATGGCACAACTGACTGCATGCTAAAGAGACCTCATCGAAGAAGTGCTCAGCGACTTAAAGAGATTGCTAGAAATCCTTGAGATCAAGTCAGCTGAGAATTCGGAGCTAAGGAATGAGTTTAAGCAAAAGAATGAAGGATCAACTGAGTCACTGATCCAGCTCTCAAAGGAAAATGCCTTGCTCAAAGAAAAGGCAGCTAAATCGGATTAGCTGATGAAGGAGCTTGAAGATAAGAAAACACAGCTGATCAAGAAGCTGGAGATGGCCAACGCTGAATCGGATCAAAGAATGGATGTAGTCAATGCAAACACAGCTGGAACCAAGGATGTTCCAAAAAGGTCGAACATCATCAAGCCAGCTCTCCAAGCTCAGCCCTGCCAAAGAAGACAAGTTGCTCAGCAATCTCAAGCCCATGGAAAGCAGCGACTCCCAGCTAGACACTAAGCTCAAAGGCAGCAGATAAATCCAGCTGACTGGAATCAAAATCAAAGACAGAATGTCATCCAGCTCAGACATCAAGGTCAACCAAAAAGACAGCTGAGAAGGATCTCAGCTGGTTATAAAGCTGGAAATCAACCGAACTTCACATCAAGATTCCAGCTAGCAGACTGGATATCAAGCTGACAGGCTCCAGCTTGGAAATGGACTGCATCAAAGAAGATGGAATTCAAGCAGTCATCAAAAGTCCAAAGAGAAGTGGACTCATTCAAGGACCAACCAGAAGTATCACTCATTAAAGATAAGGACAAATCTGGGTTATCAATGGAACCCTCAACAACAAAGCCGGACCCAATCACAACTGGGTGCCGAAGGAGTGATAACAGGTCAAAGAGGGACATGCACTTTTGAAGAGTCATCAAGCGTGATGTGAAAGAAAGACAGCTGGTGATCAAAGCTCATGACTCACCTCAAAGCTCTTCAAAGAATATGTCAAGCGTACTGGTCCCAAGTAACCTTTGGTGATATCTCGAAAGGATACATCAAAGAATTTTGCTCATTTGAGACAAATAATAATAATATCAAATGTCTCTTATATTGATGGACTTTAGCATAATATGCTGTCCATCAGCCAATTGTTGTGATAACGATTTTCCTGGTGAGTTCAATGCGCATGAATGCAATGCAAAGAATAGGAAATCGAAGATTCTACCCCGCAAAGCAGCAGTGAACTCAGCTGATCATGGAACAGCTGACTGTCTTCTCAAGATCAGAGATCAAGTTGACAGATGAACATAATTGTTGAGAAAATCACTGGCTCAAGTGAATTAGGAAGTAGCTGAGAAAAAACAGCCACCTACTATCAAATTCAGAGGAAACTCTACCGAGCTGGAAATCGACACAACTGTGATATCAACTGAGGGCAAAGTCAATCCAGCAGAATATTCAAGTGGAGAATCAAGAGAGAAATCCAGCTGAACTATCAAATGTCATCCTCTGGACATCAAACAAAGCTGGATCAAACATGGATCGCAGAATCCAGAAGAGGAATCTAGCTGAGGGGGAACTCAGTTCAGTAGAATTACCAATATTTGGTATCAACAATTGCTCTCACCCCAGTCCAGCAGAATCATCAAGTAGAAAATACTCAGCTGGATCACCGTGTGTCATCAAGAAGAAATCGGACACAGCTGGACTAACTCAGTAGGAACCCCAAGGATTTCAAAATGAATTTATCAAGTCAGGGGGAATCAAACCCAGCTGATAAAACCCAATTGAAATATCCAATTGATGGGGAACTTCGCAAACGGTATCTTTCAGCAGAGAAAGAAAGACAAGATGACTCACTCCAAACTGAGTCATACAGCTGAGAATGACCATCAATTGGTATCAGCTGAAAAAGAAGAGCCGAAGTGCATCGATTGGTTTTAACTCCAAGCTGACTGGAGTTTTCTCAAACGGGAAGAAATTTTTGCCAGAACGCCGCCACCAAACCTCGACACCCCTCCTTCCCAATATCTTTTTTATGAACCAAAAAGGGGGAAAGAGTATGAAAGAATAGGACAGAAAAAAGAGAAAGGAAAAATGGGAAAGGTTCGATCATCTAACTGGAAAGAAAAAGGAAAAGATAGAAGAGAGGCTAATGGCGAGCTGAAAAAGTTAACTGGAGAAAGAGCGCAAACTCTCGTCAAGGCATGCGGAGCAGCCAGAAAGAGTTTAGTTAGGATTTTTTTGTTTTGTGTTTTTCTGTAAAAGTTTGTAAAGGTTTTGACATCATCAAAAAGAGAGAAATTGTTAGGAAAATAATAAACATGTTTTGAAGTGATACCAAAACCCAGCTGACCCCAACCGAGTAGATGAATGTACAAACCTTGTGTTGTTTCTAGCTCACATGTTTAGAGCTATTAGGTTTTCTAAGTACATGTTCAGCACAGCAGAAGACGCAGCTGACCGGAGCAAAGCTGGACACAGCTGAGGAATTCAGCAGAGCAGACCAAGCAGAGTCAAAGACCCAGTAGTATCAAGACCCAGCTCAGTGACGGAAATCCAGCTCAGTGTCGAAGACCCAGCTCAGTGTAAAAGACCCAGCTTTGTATCGATGACACAACTCAGGTCAATGGCACAGCTCAGGTTGATGATACAACTCAGGTCTATGACACTGCTCAGAGTTGAGACGCAGCAGAGTCGAAGACGCTGAAGACACAGCAGAGATGCTTAGCAGCTCGAAGACGAAGACCAACTCCAAGACAAGATCCCGGTGTCAAAAGATCTCATCTGACGAGGTCCAATCAGATGAGGAATAGCTTCTGCAGATGCAGACTTACATCGTAGGCGAAAGGCTAGAAGTCAAAGAGAGTAGGTGAGATTCAAACGGCTCTCTTCCAACGGCTAGTTTGAATCTCCACCTATATATATCTCCTCCTCCATTGAAGATGAGAGACTGGAGAAACGACTGAAGAAATAAAAGAGCCACAGATAACTGAACAATGATCTTCAAAGCCAAATCTCTCAAGAACACCCAGCCAGTCAGCTGTGTTCTTAGTTGTTCACATATTCAGTCATAGGCAGAAAATATTAGATTAGATATATCTTAAGCCTAGTTTGAACGAGTTCATCATACTTCTTGTTCTTCATTGTAAGAACTCGTTCATAGTTGGAAAACCCAAACCCAAACCATTCTACCCAGAAAAGGTTAGGTTTAAGGTACGCCTGCTCGAAGCGTGTAATTCGAGTGGCTAGGTTTTTACAGTACCCGTAAACTGTAAGTCAGGTTCTTCAGTACCCGGAAACTGAAGGTAGGCTTCAGCTGTGCCCGTAAATAGTTGGTTACGTTTTGATACAGTACGTGAAAACTTGTATCCAGCTCGAGGAACTGAGCTGCAACGCTTGCTGACTGGGCGTAAAGTCAGAGGTATCCTTAGTGGATTACCAGATGGTTTTCTGGTCGTGGACGTAGGAGTAGTTTCTCCGAACCACGTTAAATAGCTTTGTTATTTACTGCTTTGTTTATGCATCCAGCTAACTCCTCATAAGCATATTTCAAGTTGCATAAACTGACTAACTGAAAAGAGAAACAAAGCTCTGCAATATAATTGAAGTAACAGACAGGCTTTCCAAACCCACCAACTTCCGCACACACACAGCCAGCTGTGTTGTATTGAGCTGCCTTCCAGCTGGATCGAACACAACCAGCTCACTTAAAAGAGTTTTAATTGGAAAAGTTTTTAAACCTTGGTGTATTCACCCCCTCTACACCAAGGTATCCGTCTCGGGACCAACACACTAATCTCTGCACACGAGATTAACTCTTGTGTTGACAGCTATTTGATTCTACCGAAGAATCTTCTAAGATACACCCTCCTAGATCTGACTATCGATAAACCGTCAAATCTATTCACACAAAACTCACGCCACTTAACTCTTAAGTCTTTACAATATTTAATCAAAATATTGCCTCTTAGAATCATCAACCCCAAAGTGGCGTCACTTTTACAAGTATAAATAGGAATAAATTAGGTTATCTTAGGGATTTCTAGGAGGATTATAACTGGGCCTCCATATTTAATTTATTTCAAGTGCTTAAGCCCAAACACTTATAAATTAAATAAAATATTAATTCACTCTATTAAAGAATTAATATTGAACTACTCGTTCAATCCGATTTACGAATCGGGCTCCTTTCTAATTATTCATTTTCCGTGTTTAAGATATCGCATGTCCATTAATTAATCTAAGCTATTGACAGCTTTATAATTAATTAATATCTTATTCCATAGAGTAGTACAACTCGACTATTATTATTATATCGGAAATTAATCCACCTGTAGGGTTTAATATAATAATCCTTTCGAGCTCTTCTAGGGGACATCATCAACTCGGAACACCGAGGCACGATTTCTAGCTATAATATTAATTATCATATAAATAATATTATTACCCAAAATATCGAGGATTTTGAGTTTCAATAACTCTCACTCATTGATAAATCAAAGTAATAATAATATAAATATATAATTAAATATTATACAACTAGAATTAAGAAATAATAATTAAGCGAAATCTTTAATTATTCACTTAGGTCAATATAGAATAATTAATTTCACCATTGATCCAGTTTAATGTATACGAAATACACTAATATAAGCTAATAGCCAAGACCAGCTAATTCAAGCTTATATTACAATCTATCAAATAAATATCCATTAATTATTTAGATTGTGAACACTTTTATTACTTTATAAGCATTACAATAATATAATCTTCCGTGTGACACTACACACCATATTATCTATAATATAAAGTAATTGGACTTTATTTATATATAAAAAAAGCGAATAAATATATAAATCATGTGACAAATAATATTCTCATAAAACAGGAAATAATAGTTAAAGTCAAATACTCAAAGCACCTACTATAAAAAGTATGCTTTTTAGTATACAAATATAACACATTATTATATTCTCAAGTTATTATTAACTTAGAATCTAATTAAAACACGATGCAAAGTTTAGTAACTTAATTGAATTAAACACAAAAATTCAAAGACTCGATTATAACATAAGATTCTAGTTCACATCTCGAATAGCAATTACGGGTTAACCTCGTCATAATCCATATATTATTAAAACGAATATTACTTCGAGTCATCCCCTTAATGGTAGGTCCTACGTGGCTCGCTATTCATTCAGTATTTCTATTTATCTTAAATTCTAATTTTAAACATTTTTAATTAATATATTTAATTGTTGGAAAATTTAATATGGAAAGAAGTAGCTAATTTAATTAAAGTAAGTAATAAGGATGGAAATAATATATAATTATACAAAGGATCTAAGTCTATGGAAAGAAGTAGTATAATATTTATTAATTTGGCATCTCTCATAATATTCGTAAATACGTGTTGCGAAAATTAATAGAGTTTTGATTTAATACCAAAACCCAGCTGACCCCAATCGAGTAGATGATTGCACAAGCCTAAACGTTTTTCAGCTCACCTGTTTGAGCTTATAGAGTTTCTAAGTTTACAGGTAGAGTCGCTGAAGACAGCAGAAGACATGGCAGAAGGCACAACTAACCTGACACAGCTGAGGAATTCAGCAGAGCAGACTCAACAGAGCAAGACCAAGCAGAGTCAAAGACCCAGCAGTACCAAGACCCAGCTCAATGACGGAACCCAGCTCAGTGTCGAAAACCCAGCTCAGTGTAAAAGACTCAGCTTAGTGTCGATGACACAGCTCAGGTCTAAAACACAACTCAGGTTAATGACACAACTCAGGTTGAAGACACAGCTCAGGTTGAAGACACAACTCAGGTTATTGATACAGCACAGGTCTAAGACAGCTCAGAGTCGAGACGCAGCAGAATCCAAAACGCTGAAGACACAGCAGAGACGCTTAGCAGCTCGAAGACGAAGACCTTCTCCAAGACAAGATCCCGATGTCAGAAGATCTTATCTGACGCGGTCAAATCAGGAGAAGAAATAGCTTCTGCAGATGCAGACCTAATTTGTAGGTTAAAGGCCAGAAGTCAATGAGAGTAGGTAAGATTCAAACGGCTCTCTTCCAACGGCTAGTTTGAATCTCCACCTATATATATCTCCTCCACCATTGAAGAAAAGAGACTGGTGAAGAGGAGACGACTAAAGAAATAAAAGAGCAAACAGAAAAATGAACAACGATCTTCAAAACCAAATCTTTCAAGAACACCCAGCCAGTCAACTGTGTTCTTAGTTGTTCACATACTCAGTCATAGGCAGAATAGATCAGAATAGAAATATCTTAAGCCTAGTTTGAACGAGTTCGTCATACTCTTTGTTCTTCATTGTAAGAACTCGTTCATAGTTGGAAAACCATTACCCAAACCCAAACCCAGAAAGGTTAGGTCAAGGTACGCCTGCTCGAAGCGTGTAATTCGAGTGGTCAGGTTCTACAGTACCCGGAAATTGTAAGTCAGGTTCTTCAGTACCCGCAAACTGAAAGGTGTAGGCTTGACAGTGCCCGTAAACTGTTGGAACACAACTCAGGTTCGAGTTGTGAAGTTGCTTGGTACTTGGAAACCAAGTGGTAGTAAATTACCAGTGAACCTGGTCGTGAACGTAGGAGGTGTTACTCCGAACCACGTTAAAATTGCTCTGTTCTTTATTGCTTTGTTTTATGCATTCTGCTAACTCCTCATGAGCATTATTTCAAGTTGCATAAACTGACTAACTGAAAAGTAAAACAGAGCTTTGCAATATAATTTGAAGCAACAGACGGACTTTCCAAAATCCACCACATTCCGCACACAGCCAGCTCACTCAAAAGAGTTTTTAATTGGAAAAGTTTTTAAACCTTGGTGTATTCACCCCCCTGTACACCAAGTTATCCGTCTTGGGACCAACAATTGGTATCAGAGCAGTGGTTCAAAAGATCACTGTATCTGTGTCAAGTCAGCTTCTTTGCTGATAGTGGTCACCTGAACAGATCCTTCAAAGTTTCAAAATCTTTTTAAAATAATTATATTGCATACTGTCATGGAATCTTTCTTGTGCAGGAATCTCCCGACATTCTCTGTCGATGATTATCAGATCTGAAAGTTCCAACTCAAAAGCTTTCTGAGTGCGTGTCACGACATGATGTGGGATGTTATCACTGACGGGCCCATCATTATCATAAAATCAGAAAGACAAGCTGAAGAATGAATGATCAAGAAGTTGAAGATGGCCAAAGCTGAATCAGATTAAAGAATGGCCCCAGCTAATGCAAACACAGCTGGAACCAAGCCAAGAATGTACTAAAGAGGTCGTACATAATCAAGTCAGCTCTCCAAGCCCAAGAAAAACAACAACTCCCAGCTGATCACAGAGCTCAAAGGCAGCAGATAAATCCAGCTGACTAGAATCAAAATCAAAGACAGAATGTCATCCAGCACAGACATCAAGGTCAACTAAAGAGACAGTTGAGAAGGATCTCAGCTGGTTATAAAGCTGAAATTCAACCGAGCTTCACATCAAGATTCCAGCAGACGGGATATCAAGCTGACAAACTCCAGCTATGAGATGGACCTCTTCAAAGAAAATAGAGTCAACAAGGTCCAAAGAAGAAAAGACCCTTTCAAGGACCAACCAGAAGTATCACTCACAAAAGATAAGGACAAATATGGGTTATCAATGGAACCCTCAACAACATAGTCGGATCCAATCACAACTGGGTGCCGAAGGAGTGATAACAGGTCAAGAAGGGACAGACGCAATTGAGGAAGTCATCAAGCGTGCTGTGAAAGAAAGACAGCTAGTGATCAAAGCTCATGACTCACCTAAAAGCTCTTCAAAGAATATGTCAAGCGTACTGGTCCCAGCCAATTGTTGTGATAACGGTTTTCCTGGTGAGTTCAATACACAGGAATACATTGCAAAGAACTGAAAATCGAAGATTCTACCCCGCAAAGTAGCAGTGAACTCAGCTGATCATGGAACAGCTGACTGCCTTCTCAAGATCAGAAATCAAGTTGACAGATGAACGTAATTGTTGAGAAAATCATTGGCTCAAGTAGGAACCGGCTGAGAAAAGACAGCCACCTACTATCAAATTCAGGGGGAACTCCACCGAGCTGGAACTTGACACAGCTGTGATATCAGTTGAGGGCAAATTCAATCCAGCAGAATATTCAAGTGGAGAATCAAGAGAGAAATCCAGCTGAACCATCAAAGGTCATCCTCTGGATATCAAACAAAGCTGGATCAAGCGTAAATCGCAGAACTCAGAAGAGGAATCTAGATGAAGGGAACTCAGTGTAGCAGATTCACCAACAATTGGTATCAGCTCAAACCAGATGAAGAAAGTTCATCCAGCTGAGGGGGAACAAACTCAGCTGGATCCCAAAGCAGAAGAGGATTCAAGCTCATCTAGACAGTCACAGAACTCAAAAGAACTCAGCTGAAGAAAAATCAAGTGAATCTCCAGATACTCAGCTGAGGGGAAAACTCAGTCAAGCAAAGGAAAAGACCACCGTGGTATCAGCTGACTTCTATGTCCAAGCTGACAGGATTGCGTCTCATGCATTTATTTCTCTAAGGAATATACTATTTAAGTCCAATTATTTTGAATTCCTATTTTAAGCGAACATATGTTCCTTAGTTAAATTGCTTGATAAGTTTCCTTTCTCATCGTATTAATTATAAAGTCAGAGTACTGTGGCACGGTAGGATCGAGGCAGAACGTCAAACGTTTGAACTGCCTCACGCGCGGTTGCAATACACTCCCCATAAACACGTCAGAACGTGATGAGTGAATCTCTCCCAGCCGTTGATCCGAATATCAACTGTTTCAATCTCAACCGTTGATCCATTATGGCAGTTGATATATATGGAAAAGATACGCGGATTCTTTCATCTATCATCTTTATCTCTGCGAAATTCAAATCTTCAAATCATCTATCTATTTTCTGCAAAGTTCTTCGTACGATCAAAATCAGCAGATTGCAGAAATGGCACCCAAGAAAACAACCGCAGGGATGAACCAGTTCGAAGCTCTTATGACAAAGTTGTCATTTGAAAGTTGTCTTTCCACCGCCAACCTCCAGATTTCAGAACTCAAAGAGATGGTGGATCTAGTTGTAGACTCCGGTCTCTTGCTATGGGCAACCTCCATGCCCAAACACTTGCTGAAGAGAGATGCTGCTCTCTTCTACCTCAACATCATTGACGAAAACGGCTTCTACACATCGTCTTTCGATATGATCGTCAAGGGTGATGACGAAAAGTATGACTCAGCAACCGTCAACATCAAGCTCAATAGGATGCTGCGAAAAGTGTTCAATCTGCCCAACCAAGGAGATTTCATTCCAGATGACTACAGCCGTGAGGAAGTGGATGAATTCCTCAGTCAAGAGATGTTTATCTCTTCAGAGCCGTACAGAGCGAGCATGTCAAAGCTCATACTCAAGCCAAAGTACAGGCTGTTGCTGGATATCACACAAACGTGTATTCTTGGGATAGCTGGATCTCAAGGAGAAATCAGTATTCCAAAGCTCAAGCCAATGATCGCCATGATCAAATGCGCAAATGTCAACTGGTTTGATTTCTTACTTAACCGACTGGTCAAGGAGTCAGAGAAGATCAAGTTCGACTCCACCAGGATGACGTATTCAACCTCAGAGCCCCTGTATCTATGCTCTAAGATTTCGTTCTTGATAGAGCAAGCTGTGAAAGGGCACACAGTGAAGTGGACTGACTCAGAACCGTTTCCAGAAACAAAGATTCTCTTCCAGAGAATGAGTCAAATCAATGATCTCCTGAAGAAACAGCCTGCTGTGAGCAAAGACAAGAAGCAGGTGGAAGGAACAGAGGCAAAAGTTCCAGCTGAGAAGAAACAAAGAAAAAGGAAGACAACTGACCCCAAACCAGCTGGAGGCCCAACTGAAAAGAAAAAGAAAACAACTGTCATTCCACCAACTAAGGCGAGCTCTTCTTCAGAGGCTACTCCAACAATCTCACCAAGCAAGCTTAGTCAAGCAATGGTGATTCTCTCCCCACATCCAGTATCAGCCTTTAATCAATTCGGATCAAACATCATGGCTGATATGGGATTGAATGATGGATCGTCATCCAGCTCAGAGGACGAGCTGGATAATCCAAGGACCTCACCCCAGCTCTCACCGCATCACAACTCACCGACCAAACAACCTTCTCCTCCACCCAACTCTCCAACCAAAGAGCCATCTCCTGTAAGAGAGCATGCAGATATTCAACTGGTTGAAGCTCATTCACAGCCAGCTGATACCCAAGCTGAACCCTCTTCAACCAATCCCAGCTCACCCCCAAAACAGCCATCACCCAAAGCTCAATCTCCCACACAGTTGGCTGATACTTCTTCACAGCCTACTGTGAACCCATTTGAACCAATTGCTCAAATCTCCACAGAATCAGAGGAGAGTGACTCTACTGCTTCTCCATCACTCAACTCCACTGGCTCAGCCTTCATGGAAGTCATGGACGAGGAGCTACGCATTGCAGGGATCAAGAGTGTTCTAACTCAGTATCCAATTCTGGCTCATCTGCCCATCGCCCTCGTCAAAATTGGAGACCTCAAGTTCTATCTGGCCACCAAGATGGCTACTTGGTACCAGAATGAGCAGCTGATAGAGACCTTCTCCTACGAGAAGTTGAAGACGGATGAAGCACGCCTCCAGCACACTTTTGGCTTTGGAAGTCTGGAGGATGCTTACTTGCATCAAGATGATCTCATTAGAGGAATCATCGAAGTATCTCAACAATATCTCAAGCCGCACCCAGCAGACGTCTGAGAGTCAGCCATCAAGCTTCTTACAGCAGCGGGATGGGAAACACCTTCTGGAGCTGACAACTCCAAAGAAGTCTCAGCTGAGATTACCAAGGAAGTTGTACCAGATAACACAGCAGAGGTAATGATCATTAAAGAAACAGCGGATGCAACAGCTGAACAAGAGAAAACAGCCCCACCAAGTCTAATTGCCGATGACACTCGCGCACTGATCGAGTTCGAGGTAGACAAACCCAGTCACGTTGAATCTGGAACCCAAACAGACTCAGCTGTCGAGCTTTCAACCGCCATAAAAGAAGCAATCTCTAAAGAGGTTGAAGAAATTCTTTTTCAGGACAGACTGAAGTCTCAGGTCGAAGTCATCATGCGTTTCACAGCTCTAGACTGTCAAGTTAGATAGCAACAGCGGACAATTGATGAAGTCCATAAATTTGCTCAAAATTTACAAGAAAAAATACCAGTCTAGATCTCAAGCAATCTCTCGTCTCTTAAAGCATTGATCAGTCGCACCTTCTAGAGAAGAGAGTTCCTGAGATAGTAACAAGACTTCAAGCTCCGCTGGTCGACGACATAGCAAATCTTTCAAGCCAGCTGGAAGCCATCAAAAAGTCTACTCTCTCCAACAGCTCTGACATCCGCCAACTCTTCAACTTGTACAAAGATCTGGATGCTCAGTTCAGAGCTGGAAATAACAGCGCTGCTCAGCTGAACATCGCCACAGCTGACAACTCAGCCAAGATCGCTGATGTTGAAGCTGTTATAGCCAAGCTCAACGCAACAGTCGCTAACCTCTCTGCCTCCCTTATTGATAATGCCAAAAAGGGGGAAGAAAATGATGAAGCTGGAAAAACAATGGAGAGGAAAGCTGCAGCTCAGGGAGAACCTGTGCAGACAAATCAGTCTGAAATCGACGACTTTGCCAAAGAGTTGGATGAGGATGAACCAACTGCAGCAGTCAAAGCAGTCAAAGAGACATGGAGAGAGAAAATGGTCGCTCTTGCCAAAGCTTGTGGTTATAAGCCAAAGGAATACAAGGACTATCACTGGCTGTGTAACTTCCACAACGAGAAAAGAAGGGAAATGTAGGAGCTGGACAAAATTATCAAGAAGAAAGCCGAATCGCTCAAGCCTGCTGAGAAAAAGCAGAAGAAGAAAAGGCAGAGCTACAGGCAAGCTAAGAAGAAACAAGTCCAAGCAGCCTCAACTGACAAGAAGAACCAGATGATTTCAATGAAAACTGGGAACGATGCAAATCATAATTCATCAAAGAATTCTACTACTTGAATCAGTACAAAGGCATGGATCACGAAAATGCATTCAAAGAATACTTGCTCGAACTTCATGAAGAAGATCCAATGATGGCAAGATCATTAGCCTTAGCTGCCAAGAGAAACGAAATCCAGCTCAAAGCTCCAAAAGTCAAGCAATTGAAGCCTCCCACTCTAGCTGGAACGAACCTTTTCGACAAGGCCCAGATTATCAAAGAAGTTCATCACTGGGCTGGCAAAAGAGGAATCTCCAAGTCTAAAAATCAAGATGAATGGAGAAACTTGGAAGAATTCATCTTCAACAGATATGGTCTCAAGACTGACCATCAAATGGATGACAAGAGGAAGTAGCGCAGCTGAAGACCCAGCCATCTGGGAATTTTCTTTTGACCTTTTGTAATTTTAAAATTGTAAAATTTCGTATTAATGAAAAGTTCGTTTTTCAACCTGAAGACAATCTCTCTTTGTCCAGGCTCTAAAAATGATTATCTGCTACGAATGTTTATTTCTTTTGAAACCTCGTTTCTTGTTAAGGGGGAAGTAAATTGTTTTTCTCAGTTAGGTTTTGGCATCATCAAAAAGGGGGAAATTGTTGGGAAAATTAATAGAGTTTTGATTTAATACCAAACCCCAGCTGATCCCAACCGAGTAGATGATTGCACAAGCCTAAGCGTTTTTCAGCTCACCTGTTTGAGCTTTTCTAAGTTTACAGGTAGAGTTGCTGAAGACAGCAGAAGACATGGCAGAAGGCACAGCTAACCTGACACAGCTGAGGAATTCAGCAGAGCAGACTCAGCAGAGCAAGACCAAGCAGAGTCAAAGACCCAGCAGTACCAAGACCCAGCTCAATGACGGAACCCAGCTCAGTGTCGAAAACCCAGCTCAGTGTAAAAGACCCAGCTTAGTGTTGATGACACAGCTCAGGTCTAAAACACAACTCAGGTTGAAGACACAGCTCAGGTTGAAGACACAACTCAGGTCTAAGATAGCTTAGAGTCGAGACGCAGCAGAATCCAAAACGCTGAAGACACAGCAGAGACGCTTAGCAGCTCGAAGACGAAGACCTTCTCCAAGACAAGATCCCGATGTCAGAAGATCTTATCTGACGCGGTCAAATCAGGAGAAGAAATAGCTTCTGCATATGCAGACCTAATTCGTAGGTTAAAGGCCAGAAGTCAATGAGAGTAGGTAAGATTCAAACGGCTCTCTTCCAACGGCTAGTTTGAATCTCCATCTATATATATCTCCTCCACCATTGAAGAAAAGAGACTGGTGAAGAGAGAGACGACTGAAGAAATAAAAGAGCAAACAGAAAAATGAACAACGATCTTCAAAGCCAAATCTTTTAAGAACACTCAGCCAGTCAGCTGTGTTCCTAGTTGTTCACATACTCAGTCATAGGCAGAATAGATCAGAATAGAAATATCTTAAGCCTAGTTTGAACGAGTTCATCATACTCTTTGTTCTTCATTGTAAGAACTCGTTCATAGTTGGAAAACCCTTATCCAAACCCAAATCCAGAAAGGTTAGGTCAAGGTACGCCTGTTCGAAGCGTGTAATTCGAGTGGTCAGGTTCTACGGATGCCGAAAGCGTAAGTCGGGTTTTCGGTACCGCATGGCGAAAGGTGTAGGCTTGACAGTGCCCGTAAACTGTTGGAACACAACTCAGGTTCGAGTTGTGAAGTTGTTTGGTACTTGGAAACCAAGTGGTAGTAAATTACCAGTGAACCTGGTCGTGAACGTAGGAGGTGTTACTCCGAACCACGTTAAAATTGCTCTGTTCTTTATTGCTTTGTTTTATGCATTCTGCTAACTCCTCATGAGCATTATTTCAAGTTGCATAAACTGACTAACTGAAAAGTAAAACAGAGCTTTGCAATATAATTTGAAGCAACAGACGGACTTTCCAAAATCCATCACATTCCGCACACAGCCAGCTGTGTCGATCAAGCTGTCTTCCAGCTGGATCGAACACAGCCAGCTCACTCAAAAGAGTTTTTAATTGGAAAAGTTTTTAAACCTTGGTGTATTCACCCCATCTACACCAAGATATCCGTCTTGGGACCAACAATACGAATTATTAATATATTTAATAGTTAACTGATGGAAAATATAAAAAAATATTTATCAAAAAGGACGGAAATAATAAACTCTAGAAAGGATCCAATCTATAATAAAAAAAATTATGGTTATTAAGATTATTGATAATTTTAAAATCAATAAGGACGAGAGGAAATTCAATTTGGTAAGCCACCTCCATTTTTTAGTCTAAGAAGATAAAAAAAAAAATACGAAATCATCAATCCACACAAGTATAAAATAAATCAATAAAGCACGATATGACATTAAAAAATTAGGAAAATTGATTTGATAAAATATAACATTAGTGTAAAATAGTTAAATTAAATATTCTATTTTATTCCAAATTGATTTGACAAAATTTATTGAAACTAAGTTGCATGACATAATTTATTTTTTACTAACTTCTTTGACCATTCTACCATATTAACTCTTTTCTATATCATGTAAATAATACGATTACAAATTCAAAATTTCTATTATTAATACCAATGTTGATTTATAATCTTTCTTTAATCCAAGGTCCTACGTTGAGTTACTTACATCCTCTATTTTTATTTATCTTATTAAATTTTTATTTTTATTTTTTTTATTATTTTTATAAATTTAATTAGATTTAGATAAGTTGCGAGTATCACTATAAGAGTTTGAGAAGATAACATGTTGTAAAATTACTTTTTAATCGGATTTTAGATATGTACAAGTATATATAAATATAAACGAGATTCGTAGATCGTATAATTTTAAAATTTATAGTTTGAATTTAACTTTTATTATTAATGTTTACTTTATAGCATATTATTATCAAGATATTTTATAAATTTAAGCGGGAAGATTAGCGGGTACTGCTACACGGGTTTTTGAGATTGGAACATGCAGTTGAATAACTTTTTAAGCAGGTTTGAAACGGGTATGAGTATATAAATTCAAACAGGTTAATTAATTGCCGTGCTCCGTAGCTGTCAATAGCTCTGTTGGAAAATGTCAAACATGTAGGAAAACATGTGGAAAAAGTACTAACGGTTTTCTTGAATTTAATTATAAACTAAAAAACTTCACCTCCCAAAAAAATTCCTATAACTACCAAACATATCACGTCTAATAATTTTAATAAACACTCCCTCCGTTCCAGGTTAGTGTGGTTCAACTAATATTTTATACATCACAATAAATTAAATATGAACCGCACTTTTAATGGACGTGGGAGTAATAAAGACTTGTCGATTTTCGACGGGCTACACACTAGTTTTTGTTGAATCTCAATCAAAAAATTCTTTCAAAATAGCTAATTATAGAATATGCGGATAAAATTGCTTTAAAAAAAACTTTTTCTTTTTATAAATTTTGGGATTGAACCTTGATATCTCATCATTAAGTGAATGGAGTCCATACTCCAAGACTAATGTGAGTGGTTATTTTTCCAATTCATTAATAATAATAAATATATAATAGCAAAACCCTCATCCTATTTTTATTTTTTTTTAAACCAAAACCCTCATCGTATTATACAACTCATTCCGTGTTTACAAAAGTGATTACTTTTTTCAAGAGAATGAACATAAAATCTTCGAGATAAGCTTTGGGATGAGAGTTGAATGTTTTAAAACCAAGTACGTTAACGCATAGTCAAATATAAGCTTTTCCACAGAATCTTCAACACATAATAATGCCATCTGCAATAACCGAAACTCACGGCGATCAATCAGCGTCCAGCGATTTGCCATGATTAACCGCCGCCAGTAAATCAAGAAACCTATAACCGGAACGGCGATTATTTTCCTTTTGAATAAATCTAGGTGGTCATAATATGGCCAGTCATAATACCCTAAAAATTATAAAAAAAATCAGTCGGTTTAATTTGAACCGGTTAACAGAATTTTTCTGTACTAATATGTCCCTGTATTATTTTTAGTATAGATTCTCCTACTTAAATTTGAAAATATTTTCTTTTATACATTTGGTAACAAGATTATTAAATTGATATGAAAAATATTATTAACATAAAATCAAAAAAAAAATGAAGGTGGAACATCCGCAACGCTCCAAGTCTTAAAAAAATTGGAACCAGGTCTCTCAAAAAAAAAGTGGAACATCCGCAGCGCTCCAAGTCTTAAATTATATATTAATATTTACTAGTAAGCAGCCCGTCGAAATTCGACAGGAAATAACTTTATATTTTAATTTATATGTATATATTTTAAAAATAATTTTATATTTTATTTAGAAGTTGTGATATTGTTCGCGTTAATTATTAATCAAGCTTAACAAATTAATTTTATTTTACGTATCTAAATTTATAATTAGGAATGACAATGAATTGAGTATACTCATTTATTATGTATTTTCTAAGTCTAAATTTGTTTAGAATTTTTCTACATGTTCGTCCTAATCTCGGTTAAAATAGTGACTTTACTGTACATACTCGTCTCAAATCCGTTGAGTAATACTCGATAAAAATATGAACACTCCAAGTAATATTAATTAAAATTAGTAAAAATCCTTCTTTCTATGTTATTTGAACCGTCTCGTTGGTTTATTCTAAATTACTCGATAAAAATATAAACAAAGTTAATATTAATTAAAATTAGTAAAAATCCTTCATTTTTAAGTATATTTGAACCGTCTCGTTGGTTCATGTTAAATTCATATCTCTAATTTTTGCCAAAATGCGAAAAAAAATATGTTTACATCTTCAAAGTAATATTAATTAAAATTAGTAAAAATCATTCTTTCTATGTTATTTGAATCGTCTCGTTGGTTTATTTTAAATTATTCAATAAAAATCTAAACAAAGTTAATATTAATTAAAATTAGTAGAAATTCTTCTTTTTAAATATATTTGAACCGTCTCGTTGGTTCATGCTAATTGAATCGATATCTCTAATCTTTGCCAATTTTATAATATTAAATATATATATATATAGATTATTATATATGAATTAAGAATGTATAAAATAAAATTTATAAGAATGTATTCCGAAATTGTTATTATTTTAATATGTGTAATAGAAGAAATTAATTAAATAGAGGGAAAGATAAATATGAGATGTGATTAATAGATAAACATGTGATATTTCAAGAATATGAAATTAATAAAAATTAGAATATATATGAATTAAAATTGGACAAATTACCAGAATAAAGAAAAATCTGAACGGAGCACCGTGGATGAGGCAGCTTTATTTTCGTATTAGTAATAGATATATATATATATAGGGATTGGATCATATAGAAACTAGTCCAAGTGTGGGAACTAGGAACCAATCTGAACCGTTAATCTTTGTATGATCTATGGTTGTTATTATTTTAAGCATAAATATATATAGCTTTAAGCATGATTTTATATAAGCATTATTATTTATGCAAAAAAGCATGATTCTTATCAAGCATAACTATATATTGATTTAAGCATGACTATATATAGATTTAAGCATGTTCTCAAGTTCTCACGGGATGAATTATTTTTATACTAACCCAACACACGATTAGATATATAAAAGTTATAATTTGTAAAGCAAATTTTTATTTTTTTTAGGGGAATTTGTAAAGCAAAATTCAATTGGGAAAAAAGAGAGATCCGGACTCTATTTTGATTTTTTCTTAGATAATGATAATTTATTTAATTAATGGGAGGAAACGTGTTTTATTTAAGTTATAAATTTAACAACTTTACTTTTCAATTCCTAAACGTGTTTTAGTTGATTGAATTATTGAAATTATTTATGATCCTACGTGTTCTAATATTTTTTAGGGTTAATTTGCCTAAAATACACCACCTTTTTCAAATTTTGAAATTTAACATGACTTTTAAAAATTCTCTGTAAATACACCACCTTTACATTTGTTTGAATTTTGACACGGCGAGAACCTCCGGCGACAGACGTGGCAATTTTTATTTGACGTGTCATTTTTTCATTGACGTGACATTTCATATTTGACGTGGCTATATGAATAGGATGAAACGATATCGTTTTAACAATTTGAACAGGGGCTCTAAATTAGGGTTCATTTCGTTCACCATCGTATAATTTTTAGAATATTTGAGGTCATTTCATTCACCATCGTAATAATTTTAAAGACGTCGTTTTTCTCATTGGAAAGAAATTCCACGTGTACAATTTCGGTAGCCACGTCAAATGCAAATTTGGGGATTTTGGAATTCATGTCAAAATTCAAACGGATGTAAAGATGGTGTATTTACAGAGAATTTTTAAAAGTCATGTTAAATTTCAAAATCCGAAAAAGGTGGTGTATTTTAGGCAAATTAACCCTAAAAAATATTAGAACACGTAGGATCATAAATAATTTCAATAATTCAATCAACTAAAACACGTTTAGGAATTGAAAAGTAAAGTTGTTAAATTTATAACTTAAATAAAACACGTTTCCTCCCATTAATTAAATAAATTATCATTATCTAAGAAAAAATCAAAATTTGGATCGGATCTAATTGATCTAAACTAGTTTTAGGATGAATTTCGAATTTTCATATACTTTTTGAACAAAAATAAACAGAAATATATTGTGTTAATATAAGAATTCATATTGTTTATGACATGCATGTACAAATTCAAATATTTTAAATAGAAAACAAAATTTCGTTAATTAAAATGAAAAATTAATATAATTTAGAAAGATAATTATTGAAAAAAAATCGAAAGTGTAATTTAGATTTGGCCAAATTGATTTTTTTATATTAATTAATGAAAAATATAATCTCTAATTGATGTAATTAATGATTTGATTTGGAATGTAATTTTAGAAATGATCTTGCATTGATTTTTTCCATAAATAATATTAAGGGTACACATGTAAATTAATAATTCAAACAAAGTTTATTAATTATAATTATTATGCAATTACTTATGTAGCCCTATATGGCCATTTAGCAAAGGTCTTTTCTTTTACGCTGTAAAAATAAAGGAGCTTAATACTTGCCTTGCACGGATTAGAGTCCTTAACAGATTCAATTACAGAATAAAATCTCAATGGATCTCACCTTTCCTTATACAACTCAGATTAATGAGCTTTTCCTGATCCAATTCGTATTCTACCATAAAATTCCTATAAATTAATACAATTAGCCATTATAGATCATTAGGTCACGCCATAAATACTCTCTCTCTCTCTCTACATCTCTACAAAAACTTAGATCTTTGAAGAGTTGCTACTCCTTAATAAGAATGGCTGATTCGTTCCTGCAAGATCTTGAAGAGTTATCTGCTGATGAGGATTACATGGATTTTGTTGAAAGGGAAGAAGATGATGATTTTGAGGAAGCTGGTTTCAAGTATAACAACGATCTGGATAGTGTCTCCAAGCTACAGAGCACTCGCAGATTCAATGATATAATACATAAAGTCGAGGACGCCGGCGTAAAGTTAGAGGAAGCGGAGGATGGTCTAGATTATCATGAGTTGATTGTGGAATGCAATTCCTTAATAGTTGATATTGATAACGAAATAGTGATAATCCACAACTTGATCCGCGATAATTATCGCTCCAAGTTTCCAGACTTGGATTCTCTGGTTCCTCACCCGATTGATTACGCTCGCGTGGTTAAGAAGATCGGAAACGAGACGGATCCTACCCTCGTTGATCTTCAAGGACTCGTGCCGCCAGCCATCATCACAGCCGTTTCACTCACCTCATCAACAAGCGCAAAGCCTCCTCTTCCCCAACAACTCGTGCAGAAATCAATAGACGGCTGCGATAGGATTCTTCGTCTGGATGCAACCAAGAAGAAGATGCTCGACTTTATCGAGAGTCGAATCCGATACATTGCACCAAATCTTTCGGAAATCGTTGGGAGCGGAGTTGCGGCTAAACTCACGGGAGCAGCTGGTGGCCTTTGTACATTGGCTAGCATGCCTGCCTGCAATGTCCAGCTTCTTGGTGCTGGTGCCAAAAGGAAGACACCATTGGCAGGATTTTCTTCTGCCTCGATATATCGGGTGGGCTATCTGGAAGAAAGTGAAATATTTCAGGGAACGCCGCCTTCTCTGAGGATGCGTGTCTGTCGTGTCTTGGCTGCGAAATCTGCTCTGGCGTCACGCGTAGACTGTATGAAAGCCGATCCTACCGGTAAAACTGGAAGGTGTATGCGAGACGAGATTTTGAACAAGATTGAGAAATGGCAAGAGCCTCCTCCTGCCAGGCACCCCAAACCTCTTCCGGTCCCTGATTCTCACCCCAAAAAAAAGAGAGGTGGACGTAGGCTACGAAAGACCAAGGAGAGATATGGTATGACGTCGGCTAATTGGATGGCTTTTGGAGTTGCTGAGGACAGCTCTTTAGGTGATGGAATGCTCAGAAAACTGCGTCTACCTGCAGTTGGGCAGAGCAAGCTCGGTGCAAAAGTAGCCAACAAGTTTAAAAACAAACCACATTATGGTCATGCTGCTACTACTTCAACTTTAGCTTTTACTCCTGTGCAAGGAATTGAGCTTAGTATTCCCCGACCACTCGAAATTCATACTCGCACAATCTATTTCTCTCAAACTAGTGCCTTCTCAAGGATATAATTATAGACAACTTTTCTTTCCTCTATATCTCTACTTGTACTTGCCCCTTTTTTATCTTGTACCTCTATCTTTAAGTAATTGTACCTTCATAATAAGATTACTCTTCGGTTTTCAATTGTCTCCATCTGAAAATTTAACTTACCAACCATCAAATATGCTCTCAAAATTGTACCTTCATTTTGTCCATTGCAGATACTAAAACAAGCATCTCCTTCTCGGTGGCTGTGCAATTGATTTGAGGCTCGTCCAAAGTCTTTCTTGAGTTCAGCATGGCTGGATTTGGTTTTCCTCTGCACTCAGGAATCAGGATCAAATTAGTCACTCCAAAACACGAAAGAAAAGACAGGCACCATACATAGCATAGGACATTCATTTAGTTTTAGAATGAAAAATTTTGGTCTCAAGAAATTTAGTAACAGTAACGACTCGGGAAATCTGACTCACGACATTATTAATAGTCACATAAGACTCCAGAAATCTAAATCTATGATAATTTTTATGCAAATATCATCTTTTGCAGGTGTGACCCCATACTCAACAATCAATCCCTTTTCAAATAACAAAATTAGGTCATGACTTTTTTGGTGGGCTTTAAGAACTAATTTCTTTCTTTACAAACCCAATTGCAAATCACAAAAAACACAAACAAATTGGAAACTATTCAAACAGATAATTGGATGGAACATGTTATAATACTTTGATCTTTAAAAACGAAAGGTAACGGATTAGAGTTCACCATTTTTCTGTTATACCATTTTCAGTATGAACTGAATACTACTTTGGGGTGTAAGCAGGGGACTAAATTTGGAGTTTAGTCCATCATAAATTCCCATTTCTCAAAATTCAACTCTAGATGGAAGATGATGTTTCAAATGTTCCCTCCAAAAAGAAATGCAAAACTGTAGAGTCTGTTCACCTCCGCTAAGTAGACAAACTCTGCAAATGCTCGAACTCCTTACATTTCGCCCCAACATCACTTAATGACGAATAAAGTTGCGTCACAAGCTTAGCCAGCATTTTTTTGAAGCCAACGGTATTTGAAGTAACCTCACTGCTACTGCCAACTGAGGAATCTTTGTCGAGTGAACCAACAAGGTACCCTTTCAAGTAGGCATCACAGGCCTTGAGAATGTGATAACCACGTCTTCTAAAGTGGCCCAGGACAAAATCTTCAAAGTCCTGCAGCGAGTGTAACATTCAGAAACAATCTTGTCTGTCCAACTGAGAACGCACCAGCATACGAATCATAAAATCAGAGAGGATGAGGGGGGAAGGGAAACAACAGCTTAAGCCAAAACTTCCAAAGTTTGATCACCCTAAACCAAAACTTAGGTGGCTGCTCCGTAGGATTTACTTGTTCTCCTTAACCACAAATAAGGAGATTTAACTTTTAATTTCTTAATCTCTTTACCATGATACATCTAGTCTTCAACTTCTGAGGTTATTAAGTTTTAAAATTTTCATTTTTCAAGCAGAAACAGAAGCTATGCACGCCATGAAAATGAAGATTCTTTGGTCTTTCTATTTTAAAAAAATTCACCAAAAAGTAAGTTTTCATGTCTTTGATTAGAGGGGGACAACGAAACATTTAAAAGACAAATAATACTCGCCCATAAACCAAGGGTATATATAATCCACGAAAAAAAAAAACTTCTATTCTTTTCACTCGTTACCAATATCTACTAGTATTGAATCTCCACAATACATGAGGAGCGAGAAACAGGCACATCTAAAGCACAAATAAAGTCAAATCTAAAAGATTTCAAATGCTCAACATTAAGACTTTCATTTTCGCCTTTTCACCAAAAACTAGTACTTCACGTAAATCCTGGGATGGGCTTTCATCAAAATTTTAGGCCAGAAGAATATCAAAGAATGATATCGTAATAGAATTTCTGCTCTAAGATAAAAGCATGGACTGCACAAGAAAGATACTTACCAAGAAAATTGCAGTCATCAACAGCAAAATCTAGGACTATCCAAACTGATAAGACACTAAAATTTTCCTCTACCATTCCAGACATCCAACTACAACACAAAAGCAATGGTAAAAACCAAAAAGGTGAAAATATATCACCTTGGGAGGCTTCCGCATGAGATGCATCATTGTCCTGCAGTTGAGTAAGAAAACATTCTCATTGTAAGATAAAGAATGTTTCTCTCCTTCAGCTGTCCCTATTTGTTTTTCATACCCAGTCTCATTGAAATACGGCTTCGAATTTAGCACTAATCCTTGAAGTGAAAGTAGGATTTGAAGAATGGTGGAGGATGAAGGATCCCACATCTCAATTCCTCTGCCAGTCCAAGTATTTAAGAGGCTGAGGCACACCTTGCCATCCTTGTAAAGATTAGGATTTATTTGCCAACCTCCAGAATGATAATAAACAAGCTGCAATGACAAAAGAAACAACCAAAAACAATCAGGAAAGAAATAAAATACATAAGGCACTCCAATTTACAGATATTCTATAAAAAATCTCACCGGTGGGATATTAGGGTACTCTGCTGGGAGGTGTAAGTCAAAAAAGAATAGTCCATCCTGGTATGGCGTACCATATGCTCCAACTACAACTGCTCTCAATAGATCCATCCGATCTTCATACACGGTTACATGTATTTCATCTATAAAATTTTAAGAGGTCATCAAGAAAAACTTATTGAAACGAATCACAACATTTAGAAGAAACTTATTGAAACGAACCAGGTAAGTTATTCTTCAGGATGTTCCAATCCTTATGAACCACCCTCAACCAATTTTTAGTAGGCTTATTCTGAAAACCACAAAAGGAAAGGAAAAAAAAAATACAATTTTCTCTACTTGACATTGTAAATTGACAAGCTATCATAAAATCAGAACAATGCATGCATGACTAACCTGCTTATTTGCACTAATGAAATAATGGTCATATGGATCTTTACAGATACCAAATCCTTTGAAAAATATGTCGGATCTGGTCTCAATGCCAAGTGCAGCTGGTTGAATCGGAAGTCCCCTATTTCTTCCAGAATTTACAAAGCCATCTTCATTCTTATGACTGATGCTAATGGTCCTTTGTGTTCCATTATCCTAAGAACCAACATAGTCTTAATCATGACAGTTATATAATCAAGTAAAAGAAAAGAAGTAAGCGAACACCGTTTGCTCATGATCCTCTTCTGACAACAATTTAAACTTATGTGCACACCTGGTTCATCATGTCGATACTTAATAATCAAATCACCTCATACAAAATAATCGGTTAACAACAGATATTATTGTGATCAGAAAGACGATAAGCAAACCAAACATACCCTAAGATGGAAAAACTCTACATCTGCCTTCCACAGCAAAAAGGATTGATTTGCAAAAAGAGAATTTGACTGAATCAACTTCTATAGGCAAAACATGTATATAGTATAACTATACTCATGAAGAACACATACAGTGGACATCTGAATAATGCAAAAGAGCAAATCTTATTCACTGAACGGGATATCTTTGAAGTTCATTAAAACATATATTACCTGTTCTTGAAATGTTTGCACTAAGACGTGAAATAACTTTACCACCGATCCAAATATAACAAATATTCTACGACTTCGTGGCTGACTTTTAGATTAAAAAAACTATCGGTTATATCAAGTTATATTTAGTGATTGTCAGATTCCAAGATTTCTTAACATAACAGTCACAAAAGCAAGCATCCAGAAACCAGAAGTGCCAGAAATGTCGGTGGAAATTTCAGGCTGGCTAGACAGAGATAACTTTATAAGATAACGAATCTGAAAGAGTCGGACATTCAAAAGGAAAGATTTCTCAACTACATATTTACAAGAAATTAATTAGATGAACACATTAACAAAAAGTTTCAGTTAGTAGGAACCTCTGTAGCAATTTCAAGAGTCTCAATCTCATCATCATCACTGTCAACAACATAAATTGCACCGGGACCAACCTGAAAACAGACAGAAATAGTGTCAACCAACCTGCCATAGCTCCAAGACGTACTTAACCAGAGTAGAGACATTATCCACAAAATTAAACAAAAACAAAATCATGATACAGTAAAACAGGATCACATGAACGGTTTTGGGCAGCACTGTGAAGAAAACGATACAATAATTTAAAGTAAAACAGAAAACTAACCATTGATACCATCCCATCAGCCCATGTAACCTCAATATCACCATTTCTGAACCCAGTAATGTTCCCAATCCGAGACCTTCCTGAAAATTTGGTACAAGATTTAACAGTCACATTCTCACATCCAGCTTGCTTTCCGGTAGTATGCTTAACCTCATGGGTGCCCTGTGACAGGTCGAGTGCAATATCAGCTGAAACAGGAGCAGTCGGCAATCGAATAACTACATCTCCATAGCAATAATCGTAGTCAGGATGCCCCTCCAACTCATAGGAACTCACTATATCTTCTTCATTATCAAATCCTCCGATAAGTTCCTTGAACCACTTAACACTCGCTGTTTTCTGTTTTGCATTAACACTTGTAAGTACCCCAACACGTCTACATTCATCGTCAACCACCTTTTCAGTTACATACTGTTGAGCAACGAATTCATGATCACTTAGAGACAATACTGGAATTAAACTTGTTGAATCAATACCATGTCCTATACTTCCATCTTGCCAAGCTACATCAACAGTAGTCTTTGTCCTGACAATCATCATTGCTCTATCAAATTTATCCTCATTTCTTTTGGCTTTTCCACCCAAGCCAACCGCAACTGTTTGAATCTTTCTGCAATGAAGTGTGGAAGATTCATTAACAGACTCAATTATGACCAAATCTTCTGAATTGACATCATCAAAACCTTCACTTTCTATTTGAGCCAATTCAGATTTTTCCTTTGCAGATTCTGATAACACAGATGAACGAAACAAGCACCAATCACATAACTGCCAACATGTGTGTGAAAAACACGACAATAGTTTCAGTTTTGTGGGACTTAGCTCTTCCGCAGGAGTAGGCCCATGATCAACCGAAGCAATCCAGCGTATGTGTACTGAACTCACTCCAACCTTGGTTACAATACCTTCTAGACGGTTAGCGAACAACAAGTCAGCAAGCCTAACTCTAACGCGTTGTCCGGGATGAAATGGAAAGTGGACATCTTTTTGTGCATTCAGAAATTTAAACTCTAAACCACCATCAAAATGAACAGTGAAATTGTCTAAAACACCATCCACTCTACCTAGCCAAGGACCAAAGACTACATAATCACCAATTATGAAATCTCCGACTTGTTTCAAGTCCTTCGCATTAACATCTTCAATCAAAGAGCGATCATGAGCTAATAGATCTACAGAGATATCAACATCAAGCACAACACCTACTTCGCCGGTCGGGTCTGAAGCAGAAGCAACATAATCCCCATGCCTAAATTTCCTATCCAAAACTTTAACATCAGTAATACTCTCTGTAGTCTCAGACTCATCTATCCAAATGATCCTAACTTGGTCAGTCTTATGACCATTAGCATTAGTGGTTCCATCAAACTCCTCATGACCATCATTTTCATCATTATCATCATCATCGTTATCATCAGTATCAAAGTCATCATTCTTTTTATCATCACTTAAGCTCTCATTTGAATCAAAGTCACGAGCAAGGGCAACTTCAGTGATAATTCCTTTCTTTCCATTTATATTGCTTATAACAACATCATATCTCTGTAAGCTCCTAAGAATCTGTGAATCTATCAATTCTTGACCGTGTTCATTTGCCGATGAATCATCCCATGTTGCATTAGTAATGGGAGATTTCCCAGTTTCCATCTAATGAGATAGATAGATATATCTCACCAAATTGATCAGTAAGTCACAATTTGCTTGGTCTGCATTTGTATCTGGAAGTTCCCTCCTGACACTGGGGTAATTTGAAAAGCACATAAAAGTACAATAATGAAAAAATAATGTTCCAATAGCTAGCACAACTAAACTAACACTAGATCATAATATTTACAATATTTACATAAACCAGCCAATATCACATGAAAGCTTCTATGCACTTCACAGAATATAAAAGCTTCTAAATAAAACATGCATTTGTATTAGAGATACATCCAAGTGCCAGAATTAGTATAACGATAACAATTCTCCAAGTTCATCACATATAAACCAATAAAAATTAACAATAAAATAACTAAAGACATAATGCATGATGCATCTTATGTTCTACTTCTATAATAGGCTTCGATCTGGCTTCAATGCTCTCTCGCCATTTTACTTAAAATAGTAGTTCACTGCATGCTTCCTTCCTTGACTGAAGGAGAATTTGCTTAACAACGACGCATGAGCGCCAAAAAAAAAAAATCACCGTTAAAATTGATCAAAAATTGATTCGACGATGAAAAAATGGTAGTTGTATTGACACTGTTGGATTCGGGTGAAACGAATTCTGATAAAAAAAATGGGGGAAAACAGAACTCACTGTTACATGCGCGAATAGGTGTTCTCTACATGCTTCCTTCCTTGATTGAACGAGAATTTGCTTAACAACACGCACGAGCGCTAAAAAAATCTCTATGTTAGATTTGATCAATAATTGATTCTACGAGGGAAATGGGGAAATGGAAGTTGATTGACAATGTTAGATTCGGTTGGAAACGAATTTGATCGAAAATTGGGGGGAAAGATAGCTCACTGTTAGAGCGAATAAGGATTTTATCACGACAGGTCTCCGGCGGCGGCAAACGAAGATTCCGGTAAGCGCCTATAACGGCAGTTCAGCTTATAAAGGCACGTAACTGCTACTAACCTTCTAGAAGATAAAAGAACAGAGAACGGGGATATCGAGAAACGAATTTCAATCAACAATTGCGGCGGCAAAACGAAGATTCCGGTGAGCGCCGTTAACGGCAGTTGAGCTTATAAAGGATTAGTATGTAACTGCTACTAACCTTCTAGAAGATGAAAGAACAGAGAACGGGGATTTCGGGAAAACGAATTTTAATCAAAAATTGCGGGAAAACTCACTTTTAGATGCGAATTGACCCCCGCCACCTGGCTGTTGCGAAGCGGAGTTTACCATTTGATAATCATCACGTGAGCGCTTTTGTTTTTTAAAGATATATTTAATAACCTAGATTATATTTTGGAATATCAGGCAAGAGACTTATAATTTTGATAGAAGATTTAAGTGGACTATCGCTTGAACCTATTTTAAAATCCTAAGAATGGTAATGTGTCGTGTTTTTACGAATATATGTCTAACTAAATTTTAATGGGACGAATTTGGAAATTATTAAATGGTTTTGGGATAGGTTTGGATAGAAATATTAAAACCTATGACGGGTTTAGATCGAATTTGGACAAATACTTACGAGTACCTGCTATCCAAACTCATTTATATATATGTACCAACCGTTCCAACCCATTGCCATTCCGTAGTACATGAATTAGGGAAAATTCATATTGTTGATCATTGTAGTTTTGTGTAGAAACCTACTATTTCTTATTCTAGATTTTTCTCCATTTTATCAAACTCTATGATTTCAAAATAGGTTATTGTAGATAGACCCGCAAAATTTACGATTCTAGATTTTTCGCCCAATAGCTAGGTGATCAAGACGATCGATTGTAGAGATTCACAACAGCGCGCAAGTGATGATTTTCCGTGTGGAATAATTTTATTTTTTTTGGTTTTTATGTTTTTGTATTCTTCAATAATCAAATAACATCATTTTTATTTTTTATCCATGTGGATGCCATGTCGCCCAAGCAAATGTGGGTCAATTGACTTCTATTGGCATCCACGTTTTAAAATTAACAAAGGTCAAATCAAAGAAAAAAAATGAAAGTTTAGGTATTGTTGAGTGAATATTGATAGTGTGAGTAATTTTAAAATAATCACGAATAATTTGGGGTGTTTGAAGATATTTTTCTTTTCATCTTTGTCCAAATAGTGTCCACGTTTCCCGATCCCAACAAATTATTTCATACTTTACAATTTTATTTCATGAGCACCAAGAAATTCAAACTAGGTTCTTGCGATAGACCCTCAAAATTTTCGATTCTAGTTGTTCCAATTTGTCATTCAAAAGCTAGGTGATCAAGATGATTAATTGTACAGATTCACAACGACGCCGGAATGATGATTTCCATCAGGAAAAACGTTTTTTCTTGTTTTCTTTTTTTCAATAATCGAATAACGTTATTTTTATTTTTTTTATCCACGTGAATGCCATGTGTGGTGGTCACGTCGCCCGAGCAATGCTGAGTCAATCGACTTCTAACGACGTCTTCGATTCAAAACTAACAAATGTCGAGTTAAAGTAAAAATTGGAAGTTTAGGTATTGTTAAGTGAATATTGATAGTATAGGTAATTTTAGAATAATCACGGATAATTTGGGTGGGGTATTTGGACATATTTTTCTTTAAATCTTTGTTCACGACAAACTATTTCTTACTCTAGAACTTTTATCCATTTTATTAACCCTGAGATTCAAACTATGTTCTTACTATAGATCCCCAAAATTTTTGATTCTAGTTGTTCGATTTGTGGTCCAATACTTAGGGTGATCAAGACGATGAATCGTAGAGATTCACAGCGGCGCAGGAGTGATATTTTTACATTGGGAAAAACGTATTTTTATTTGTTTTTTTGTTTTTATTTTTTAATAATTAAATACTGTCATATTTATTTTATATAATCCACGTGAATGCCATGCGGAGGTCATGTAGCCCGAGCAACGCTAAGTCAATCGACTTCCAATGGCTTCATCAATTCAAAATTAACAAAGGTCAAATTAAATTGAAAATCGAAAGTTTAAAATACATAAACTTTCGATTTTCAATTTAATTTTTCCGCATTTAAATATTTTCAATTAACAAAGGTCAATATTTTCGATTGTATAGGTAATTTTAAAACAATCACAGGTAATATTTTAAGTGATATTTGTCCGCATGGAGTCCATGTAAAATGTGTTAGAGCCGCGACTAAAATTTAAAATAATATTTTTGTTGTAAATATGAGTGTTGACCAAGTAATTAACCCTAAAACCCTAGCTTTGTAGCATTATAAATAGAGGTCTTTGGTCCTCATATTGTGCACACTTTCGACACACTTTAATACACTTGAATATACAAAATTCTTATTCTCTACTATATTCTCTCTTCTCTCTAGTTTATAACACGTTATCAGCACGATTGTTCTACCTCCTCGATTATCATTGTATCGATTCTAAAAAGGTTTGGCTACATCGAGGTACAATTTAATTTCAATCTAAAAAGTTATGTGACTGTCGCCGATAACTTTTGCTAAATTTTTCATCCATGTAAAGCAATTTGGTTTCTCTATTGTGCGCCCGACCGATTCAAATTTACGCATATTGAAATTATATATTAATTTGTTGAGATGGCCGAGTTGGTCAAATCTAATCGATTGAATTTTGGATACATGTTTATTATGTAAGGCATCTTGATAATGACATTAAGTTTATAGTTTTAATAATCAAAGTAATAGTCATTTTATGAAGTTTATTGTTATCGATTTTTGTGTAAATTTCTCTTGTATTTATCCTTTGATTTCGAGACATGATGGAAATATGTTATTCTATCTAATAATCGTTGTTTCTGAAAGAAATACGAATTTGCAAATAATCTTAAAGATTATGTATTGATGTTATTGAAGTAGCACAAGTAATATTTCTAAAGAATATTACATGTTTTTAAAAAACAATTAAACATTTGGATAATATATGATTATCCTTGATTTTGTGCGCATATATTGCACAAATGGCAAATGGCTCCGAAAGAGCTTGTATCATAATGATACTAAATTAAACAATAGAGAATGCCAATTCTAGTAAGTTCAAAAGGAAACTTACTTAATGATATCCAATAGAAAGGATACCACATTGAGACAATATTAGTTCGTATATTGTTGGTCAATAACATAATTAATGTTTCTCATTTAAGAACTTTTGAATTCATGTCTCAATTGCACACCCACAACATACAAAAGATGGGTTCCCAACAAAAGGTTGGAATATACGTTGGGTTAAATATTCACGCAGATAAACTTAAAGTTCAACAAGTTATTACTGCCAAATGAGTAATCAAATCTCATATGCATATTGTATATGCACCATACAAAATTGAAGTTCCTCGTGAACAAAATAAATTAGATGATACTCTTTAACACCATAAGCATGAGAGATCTATTGGTGCTAAATATAAAGATCCGCGGAATACAAAATTGAATAGAGAAATTATATCACTCTATCAATCTCTTAAAGAGAATCGTCCTGAGGACAAAAATCCCAGTGCATATGCAAGTGCACCAAATATCAAAAGACTGGGATCACGAAAACAACCAGTAAAGAAAATATAATTAAGAAATGATGGAAATCTGGTTGACTGAAAATGCCATGAATTCTGAAAATTCAAGAGAAACGAGCAATAGAAAAATATTATAGTTGTCGACAATACTTTTGCCTCGACAAAATTGCTTATATCAATTTGATGATACTCTGGATCCAGAATCAAAGAGAATAGAAGTGTCATAAGCATTGAATAAATTCAAAAGAAGTAATTGAGGCAGAGCTTGACTCGCTAAATAAATAATCTTTTGCTCTGAAGTACATATGTCAAAAAATATTGACACAAATGAGTATTTGTACTAAGAGAAAAGAAATTGATAAGGTGATGAGAAATAAAGCAATGTTAATAGCTCAAAAATTTAGGCAGTGATCCTAAATTGATTTTGCTTAGATATATTCTCCTAATATGGCATCATGTTCCGTTGTTTAATATCTATAGCAGTAATAATATAATTGATCCGTATATTGGTTGGATCATTGTACGTGAATATATATGAAAGTCTCTGATGGATTCAAAATTTCTTAGAAAGAGAAATATAAATTCATAACAAGTGTGAATTAATCCTTCTGAAATAAGGATATGTGAATAATGATACATATATTTATGTACATATCCAAAAGTCTTTGAATGACTCTTATTTATATTGATGAAAGAGTCAACTCATACATAAAGAGTTTGGAATGGAAGACTTAGCTAAATCTAAGTATTGACTCGATATGAAGATCGAGCATCTCCTAAAGGAGAGTTAAAAATTTCTTGATACCACTAACTTTGGGTGACTTGCAAATATAGGACATAATTTTTCGGGCTTGCAATAAAAGGACAGTAAGTTTTTTGAGTTGCAAAAACAGGACACAAAGTGTTGAAAATTGAGAATTAAAAGCCCGAAAACATAATACTCACTTGCTCTTGATCCAATATTCTAATACATATTTGAGATAAAATAAATTATAAATACTCAAGGAGATTTTTCGACCATAGTTTCAACTTAATGATCCACGCTTTTCAAAATGGTATCAGAGCCTTAGGTTTATCTGGGAATTATATTTTATTTATTACTTTAACTTTTATCCTAACGGAGGAGACATCAAGAAAACATGGATCCGGACAATTGTCCGAGATGCGAGTGTTACAGGAATTATCTCCAAGATCTGGAGATAAAAAGAGAAAGAAACCAGATGTTACGGACAGTCTGGAGAGAATTGTTTGACTCTATAGTCGTACAAGAAAGAAGGCTTAAATACATTGAGCCTTTTATTCAAGAGATTGAGGAAAGGAGGAGAGGCGATGCAAATCTGAGCGTTCTCCAGTTCGATGTGATAAACACCATGAGGAGAAACCATTAGAACAATCATATCTGATGGATCTAGAAGGATGTCCAAGGTGTGGACATTTTCAGGAACGTCTCCAAATTTTGGAGAAAAGAAGGACAAGATACCAGAGTGTTCTAACGCACTGGAGGAATATGTTGAATCTCTTGATTCAACAGAACCAAGAAAAAGAATTAATTGATTCCTGCCTCCAAGGAATCAAAAGAAATGAAGATCTTCTCCATAGTTGTGTTTGCCTTGAATGGGAGATAGAACATGCCATGAGAAGAGATCATTGGATCCATCTGGGAGTAAATTCGAATTAGCTCTAATGGAACCAAAGAAAGATAAAGGAGTATCATCTACTCTTTTATATCAAGAGATTACTCCAGATTCATCCAAGATATCGGAGGATCTGAGAGAAATACAGAAAACAGTACAACATTATGGCGATAGCCTGTATGGTGTACCCCGCGATCTTTACAAGATCGCTATGAGACAGGATGAAATTTATAATATCCTGAAGGAGATCCAATCACGGATCGAAAAATTGGAGCAACAACCTCGTTCCAGTCAAAGGAGAAATCCTTTTGGTAATGAACCCACTTATCCATTTCCAGTGGGAGAAACCAAAAAGGATCCTAACATGGAGGCCTTGAAAAGAATGATTCGGGAAAGAAAAAGATGAATAATCTTAAAAGAATCAAGCTTGACGACCTCTAGGAGTTAGCAGAATCTTTTGCTAACATTACGATGGTTGATTTAAAAATGAACCAGAATGTGGTACAAAATCCACAGCCGGTGAATCAACTTCCACCAGGAGCCATTATTGGAAATCAACAAGATTTTCAAAATGCACCAGGAGCCATTAATGTAGTCCAGGATTTTCAGACTGGAGCAAGGTATGATCAACATATCCCAAATGATGCATACATGGCGGCAAGAAGGACAAGGGCAAGAAGGCCGCATCCGAAGGTGCAGGATACACCTTATGGAAAGGCGACCCTGGATCCTATCCATCCCTACGGAGTAATGCTCGATCTTGATGAAGTAAATTTCAAAGATCGAGAATCTGTAATTGACGAGTGGACGTCAGCCCTGAGAATTGCAGCAGCAACTCTCGATTTAAACAAGGAATGATTCGTAAGAATTCTCGAAATGAGTCTTGCAGGAATTGTCAAGATAACATGGGAATTCTTTCCTGTGGACATCAAGAATTCATGTTTTGAGAGTGAAAACTACACAGAACATGTCCAGAATATGGCAATACTCTTGAAAAACCATTTTCTGGGAGAAGGATATTTCGAGGGATTTGATCAAGAGAAAAGAAAGAAATATTTGATGGCATTGTATAATCTAAGACTTGTTGTCTTGGATCAACAATCGCTCAACAAGTTTTTACAACTCTTTACTCTTTATCAACATCAATCAAAAGTTGATGATAGAGTTGCGCTGGAAAGTTTCTTTCTAAAATTTCTAAGCCCATGGAAAGAGATGTTAATTCGGGATTACGAACCAGGAGATCCTGAAAATATCGCGAGAAGGATGTCATATGTACATCGAAAGCTCTCAGAGTGGTGTCAATAAGCAACAGCTCTGAGGAACATGAAGAAACTGAGGAGAATTAACAAATATGATCCTCTAAATTGTGATGACAATGATCTGCCAACGATCATTGGAGGAGAACCACCGAGGCTGAAGAAAAGCAAGAAAAATAGGTTTCAGCCCTATCATAAAGGTGGAGATCCAAAAAGAAATTCTTGGAAACCAAGAACCAGATGGCCAAGACAGAAGGTCAGATCTTACAAATCAGGTCAAAGAAGTGGACCATCAAAGAATAGGTATCCTTTTCAAGGAGATAATAAATCCCAAGGAAGGACACCTGCCAAGAAAACTTTCAGAAGAACTCACACTAGAGTGAATGAAAGTTTCAAGGATTGCAACTGCTGGACGTGTGGTGCAAAAGGGCATATTCCCACAAATTGCCCTGACAACGAGAGAAGAGGGATCAACAAATTCGAATCCACTCCGGATATCGAAGATGCCATCTACTACCAAGAACTGATACAAGTATATCAGTTCGAAGATATACCCTCAGATGAGAGTATATATGAACAAGAAGAAGTCTTCAGCGAAGAAGATTCATCAGGAGAAAGAGGACAGGACGGGATTCTCCAGTCACACAACTCTCTCTCAAAGTCTGATTGACAAAATCATGAAGAAGAGTCTGAATATACAAAAGTATCAAGGCTTTTCAGCAAACAACATAGATCAAGTTCTGAGGAACTTTAATCTAAGGAGCAGGAAACAACAAATCGTCTATGGAATTTCTAGACGAGAAATGTCGCTTCCTATAGAGCTTACAGAGAATCAAGTGGAGATGCAGTTGATTCCAGCTAGTGACATCAGGGAAGATCTATCAAAGATGAAGCCCGAAGTCGCTGAAAAGATGAACTGGATTCATATTGGAGCAATACAGTTGATGTTAAAATCGGCTCTCTTTACCGGAGTTCACACGCCGATCTCGCTATATGCGATAAAAGAGTTAGAAATCTGAAAGATTCCGTATTGGGAACAATTGCGGGAGATCTTTGTGCAGGACAAGTAGTGGGAATCATCTATCCAAAGATTGCCTACAATCTTAATGATACCCATTTCAGCAAAGCCCTGACGCTTTATCAGGACTTTAAACGCAAGGATCTACTGGAGGAAGAAAATAGGTCTTACTCCATTACTTATCAGGTATCATATGCTCTTTCCAACTCACATCACACTGAGTTATTTCTGGAAAAGAAGTTCATTGAGATACCAGATATCTTCAACAAGGTGACATCGGCTGTTTGTCCCGATAGAGTGGAAATTGCTCGGTTAAGAAATGTTGACATTCAAATCCGAGATAGAGAAGTCATGAGACACGATCAAAGTCTCAGGATAACTTCCGGAAGATTATCATTCCAATGAGACAGAATTATGTCTTTACCATATGGGAGGAGTCGGAGTCTCATCCGAGAAGATCAACCTCAAACATCTCAGAGTATCAAGGTTCCAGTGAATCTGAAATGTCCTGAGGGGTGGAGAGAAGTAATAGTAAAATTTGACACTACAAGGTGGGAAACCAACTTCCCTTGTAATGTTCTTTACTATCTGCAGCAGCCAGAGATCAATCATTACAAAGGTACCCTGGAGATTGGGGGACAAGTGATGGAGATCAAAGGCAGAGCCGGAAGAGAAGCAGTTTTGCTATTGGGTTTGGATTTTCTTGAGGATCACAAACCTTGGGCAAATAAAGAAGATGGAATGGAAATCACGATTAATGGAAGAAAACTATTAATCGAATGACTAGTCTATTCTCTATATACATCTCTATAGGGATGTTATATGAAAAATATAAAGCAGAATATTTTGCTGCTTATATTGATTCAGGTGCAGGAATTTGTACTGCAAAACGAGGAGTCTTCCCAACAGAGGTAGAAGATGATCTACCCCGAATTGCAGGAAGAGATTTCTCAAAGAAAATTTTGCTCTTGGCTAAAGGAGTAAAAGAGATGGAAATTCTAATTAGCGGAGCCAGAGGTACACCTTGGTATAAGGTTAAAACTCCACCAATTTATTTCCATGATACATGTGCAGATATTCTGTTGGGAAATAATTTCCTATAGATGTTCAAAAGATACATGCAGGATAATGAAAAGATGCAATTGGTGTTTACAACCATTTGCGATCACAAAATCATTGTCCAGATGCTCAAATGGGCTTTTAATCGCCAGATACCATTGAGTTTTCGCAGCAAGCGTGGTGATGAAGGAAAACTTCGACACCCAAAAATGAAGGATCAAAGGAGATTCAGCGAAGCAGTGCTAAGCTGTATTAGGGATGAGGATCTCAATGATGAAGAGGTCCATATCCTCAAAGCATCTTTAATATCTCATCAAGATATTAAAGAAGAGATGCAGGTGTCCCTAGAAGATGTCAAAAGAAAGATTAAAAAGAATTACAATGAGAATCCTTTGGCATGGTGGGACAGAAACAAGTTCAAAGCTACCTTGAAGGTGAAGCTAGAAAAGGAGTATGAGTTTGTTAGATACAGACCAATCCTGATGAACCTCAAAGATCAACAGGATATGAAGGAGATAATCAAGGAACACCTTGATTTAAAATTGATCGAACCAGGGAACTCGTCTTACAGTAGTCCCGGATTTCTGGTAAGGAATCATGGTGAGATCAAACGAGGTAAACCTAGATTAGTTATTAATTATAAAGGAATTAATGATATTCTGGAGTTTGATGAGTATTTTATCCCTAGTAGGGAACACCTTATTAACTGTATTAGAAATACTAAGGTATTCTCTAAGTTTGATTGCAAGTCAGGTTTCTATCAGATTCGCATGGAAGAAGGGAGTAAGAAGTTTACAGCCTTCTCTACTCCACAAGGGCATTATGTTTGGAAAGTAATGCCAATGGGATTAGCTAATACGCCTCAAATATTTCAGAGAAAAATGGATAATCTATTTAAAGATTATTTTTCTTTTATGTTCGTCTATATTGATGATATTTTAATAGCATCAAAAAATATGGAAGAACATATCAAACATCTTGAGATCTTTGCAGATGTTTGTTATAAAGAAGGTTTAGTACTGTCTGAAAAGAAGGCAGTCTTTGCAACTCGAAAAATGGAATTTCTGGGTATCGAGATTGATGAAGCAGGAATTATTCTGCAGGACCATATTGTTCAGAAGGTCCAGAATTTTCCTGAAGATCTAAAGGAAAAGAAACAACTTCAGAGTTTCTTGGGAGTTGTTAATTTCGCGGGACCATTCATTAAAGATCTCGTAAAAAATAGAAAAATTTTCAGTACATTACTGAAAAAAGATGTTCCGTTCATCTGGACAGAAGAACATTGACATGGTATGAAAGAGTTAAAAGAGGTTTGTAGAAATCTCTCAAAACTCTCGATACCACAGGACGAAAATGACTTGGTCCTATACACAGACGCAAGTGATTATTGGTGGGCAGCAGTCTTAACCAAAATCACTCCTAATGGAGAAGAACCCTGCAGATACTGTAGTGGTTTATTCTCAGAAGATGAGGCCGTGCGATGGCACATCAACGAAAAAGAATTCTTTGCAGTCCGAAAGGCTTTTAAAAAATGGCCTTTATTTTTATTAGCAAAGAAATTTACTTTGAAAGTCGATAACATACAGGTTAAGGCTTTCTTAAGAAACAAGATTGAATCTAAGCCTGAAAATGCTAGATTAATTAGATGGCAAGCTGAATGCCAATATTATATTTATGATATTGTCGTTTTGAAATCTCACGAAAATATTCTTGCAGATTTCCTAACAAGAGATGGAGCAAATTGATGTGAACTTCATTCTACTGGCCCATAGGCATCTCAGAGAGAATCTGGAGATGTTAACGGGAGAGTGGGACGAGTGTATTCTGAATGCTGAACAAACAGGAAGATTGCAGACTCTCGATAAGACGAAAGTCACCGAGAAAATACGAGCTTGCATATGGTCTCAGGGGCAACTCTGGGCTGCATGCCAAACACCAATCCTTCGGGTGGCCAAAGATCCTTTGGTAAAAGAAGAGTTTCGAGTACAGGGCTCTAAACACAGCGCGAGAGGATTCAAATACCTCTTGCCCAAGATCTAAGGGGGTGGTATCTTCGGAACCATTGCCCCAAGAAAAAAATGATATTCAGGGGTCACACTCTGAACCATCAGGTCAACCCAGCACCTCTGGGGAAAAAGAGGGAGAGATTAATCTTAGGCCAATGACTGGCACTCCTAAGATTAATACTGATAAGATTGAGGTTTCTTCTTCTTCTTCTTGGCAGATATATCAAGCTAGCTCGGAGAAGCTCAATACAAGGACTGGAATCAACCCAGAAAAAATAAGGGTTGATGTTTCGGGGAAATATCCTCGGGTGTGGATGATGCCAAATTCAGATCTACACGAAGTCAAAAGATGGTATGAATTCGGAGCACTTGCTTCAGTTTATACCACATCTCCATCATTCGCCGAAATCAAGAATCTACCTAAGTGGATTCAAGAAGCGGTGTATGATACCTGGGCTAACAATCCACAGCATAGCCGAGGTGACATTTTGGAGCTGTATTTTATTAGTGCAATCCCAGAACCAGCGGGGAAAGGAAACCATGAAGCCTTCCACTATATTAGTCTTCGAAGACCAGATGCACGCGCCCTCGAAAAGATCAAAGCGCCTGCAGAGAAAGAGACTACTCTAGTCTCTACATTACCAGAAGACCTCATCTCTACCAAAAGAGCATGGGGATTATGGGTCTGTCTTACTGAGATGGACAAAGTCAAGTTCCCGTTCAAATTCTTTCAAAATTCAGTGAATGGATTATTCCTGTTAAACACTATGACAGGAAAATCGACAAGATTCGCAGAGGAAGCTTTCGAAAGAAAGAGAACCTTGCTCTGGGAAAACAAGATTGCGACGAGCAAAGAAACTCATCGCAAATACTGCAACATGGCTCATTTTGAAAACTGGTCTGAGCGCGTTTGTTCGGATTGTCAGAACCAAAAGAAACCAGAGTTCGGGAAGGGGTTCTTACCCAGAAAGGGAAAAGAGAAGGCTCGGTCCAACGAGCATCTCGAACAGAAGGCGCTGCCAAAAGTAAGGACGCCCAGGGCCCCGGGAAAAAAGTAGATTCCCGACACAGGTTGGTGGAGTCATGTGACTCTGAACTGGAGCACCCACTAAAAAGAAAACGACAGTAGTGGGTGGAGAAAAAGTGATTACCCACTAAACAACAGATGGGTAAAGTTACAGGAGGACCACTACCAATAGAAAAGTGGTCCATTAGTCACAAGAAAGGGACCTCACAACCGAAAGTTAGTTGTCTTCATTCAATAATGGAAGACAAGGGAAGACCCCATTCACGTGGAAGCAAGCTGGCCAAGGATAAGAGCATCCAAGGCAATAATGCAGAGGAGGGGGCCTTTCACTGAAGACCTCTATATAAACAAGGATTGAAGAGAGCATGAGGCATCGAAAATCCATCAGAAATCATCTACACCATCCTCTCTGCTCTCTCAAAAATAAAATTGTTATAGTTCATATTCTAGTATAGTTTAGTTTATGTATTTCAATTCCGCTACCATAGGTAGCTAAACAAGTATGTCTCCTCCCTAAAGGAGATATACTTATGTTGTAATAAATTTTATATAATTCCTAAATAAAGTTCGGGCTTTTGCTCATCCCTTCCAGTGTCTGATTATTCTCTAAATATAAACTAGATACCATACGCCCCGTGTAGGAAACGAACGAGGGCTGTGCTGAGTGTTGCTGAAGGAGTCTGCGTCTGGAAACCATCGATTGCGATCGTGTGGTTGGACGAGGTCCCTAAAACTTCCGGTGGAAATACCCGACAGCATTACGGTCAAAAAGGTATGAAGTTGGTATGCTTAGAATTTTTATACGGAAGTGTGATGGGCCTGATAGTTCTGCATGATTTATCTCCAAATTGAAAATTGGATTAAAATGGAAAGAAATGATAAACTTGAGTATTTACTATGGATTTTATTTCAAAAATGCCATTAATGGGCTTATGAGTACAATTCGGGCTGAAAGGTGGCCTATTAATGCAACTTTTAAGACTTAGTGTCCTACTTTTGTCAGCCCGAAAATATATTGACCTATTGTCCAAAAAAAATAAAGATGGTGGATTAAAAGAAATTGGTACTCCCTAAAGGAGCATATTATTTTTACACCAGTCGACCTACTTGGAAGGTTGTAGAGAGATTTGTTTTTATTATAAATCACATCTAATTAGACCTCAATGATTGTCATTTCACTTGACTTGAAGTGAATATAGAAGCTAACGATTATATTATGGGGCCAGAAGTTCCCTACTTTGAGTACCGATAGCACTATATATTCTATCAGATCTGTTATAACATTTAAAGTAACATTGCTAACAAGATTTAATGCTCTCACAAGGAGACATTGAAATGATATTAAGCATATCATGCGTTGTCTTCAAGGTTAAAATGACCTTAGTCTATTTTATGAAAGAGATCGAGATTCACATTGGTGGCTACTAGGATGTTGGTTGTTTATCTCATCCCATGATTCAATATCTTAAATTGGCGTAATGATATAAGATATATCCCTCACTACTCTTTATGAGAATAATTCAATTTGTGTTGCACAAATGAGTTCCTGAGGAACTATGGCCACAAAAGTTTATTTTGAGAAAAACTTGTAGATTTATTCACTAATAAATCTCCTCCTAATCTATATACGAAAAGACGTTTATAGTATTGAAATATGTTAACATTGAAGATTATTATCTTCAGGGGGGCGAGAAACTACTATATATTTATGAAGATTTGGCCATGAAAGTTAATTTTGAGTAATCCTAAAGATTATACTCTAAAGATCCCAAATGGTTGTACTCGTATTTTTTTCCTTACTAAGTTTTTCCCCCGTTGGATTTTCTTAGTCAAGATTTTTAACGAGGCAACTAATGCAACACATGAGTAAGGGCTCGTTTGGTAGGAGTGATTAGGGTGTATAATATGTCTATGACACCCTAATATTTTGTTTGGTACGAAGTATACGGTCATTTATAAAGTTCGGGCCCGTATGAATAATACTTAATTTTGTTGTTATGTATACTACCTATGAGGTGGTATAAATAATATTGCAACTAATTATAGCAATAAATTACTATAATTACTATGTGTTGCAGAGAATTTAATACATCATACCAAATGGAATATTAATTATTTATATTTATAAGACATCTCAGTCAAACATATCAAGTCTTATCCCATACTTCGTATCAAACGAGCCCTAAGTGTATGTCATGTAATATTTTTTCATCTATCGAGTTTTTTTTTCCTACAGGGTTTTTCTGAAGAGGTTTTTAACGAGGCATGCACATCAAATCAATCATGTCAAATGTGAAGTGTTATACTTGTATCATTGTTTTCAACGAAGACTCGCTCAAGTGATAATTTGGCGGGCTTATTCACAAACGCATTGTCGGCGTCAACATTAAAAAGTTAGTACACAAGATCGGCATGCAATGACTCAAAGACTACAATGATCAAATTCAATCGGAGCAATTGTACTCTTTTTCCTTCGATCAGGTTTTGTCCCACTGGGTTTTCCTGGCAAGGTTTTAATGAGGTAACATTTGTTTTAGTGTTGGTCACTCAAGGGGGAGTGTTGTAAATATCTTATAGATATACATCATATGAGTGTTGACCGAGTAATTATCCCTAAAACCCTAGCTTTGTAGCATTATAAATAGAGAGGCATTTTGTCATCATATTGTACACACTTTTGACACACTTTAATACACTTGAATATACAGAATTCTTATTCTCTACTATATTCTCTCTTCTCTCTCTAGTTTATAACAATTTTTTAGGCCAAACTAAAATATTTAAACTTAAATATATTTCAGGATAATAAAAACCACGATTCTTATGAGTGCCAATTTTACTTGTAATGTGGGCAAACTAGCTTAATGATTAACGCTTATTTAACAAATACTAGTACGTAGCCCGTCGGAATTCGACAGAAAATAACTTTATGTTTTAATTTATATGTATATATTTTAAAAATAAGTTTATATTTTATTTAAAAGTTGTGATAGTGTTCGCGTTAATTATTAATCAAACTTAGAAAATTAATTTTATTTCACGTATCTAAATTTATAATTAGGAATGATAATGGATCGGATATACTCATTCATTATGTTTTTTTAAATCTAAATTTGTTTAGAATTTTTCTACATGTACGTCCTAATCTCGGTTAAAATAGTGACTTTACTGTACATACTCGTCTCAAATCCATTGAGTAATACTCGATAAAAATATGAACACTCCAAGTAAAATTAATTAAAATTAGTAAAAATCCTTCTTTCTATGTTATTTGAACCGTCTCGTTGATTTATGATAAATTACTCGATAAAAATCTAAACAAAGTTAATATTAATTAAAATTTGTAAAAATTCTTCTTTTTAAGTATATTTGAACCGTCTCGTTGATTCATACTAAATCAATATCTCTAATCTTTGCCAAAATGTGGAAAAAAAAATATTTACATCTTCAAAGTAATATTAATTAAAATTAGTAAAAAAAACATTTTTTCTATGTTATTTGAACCGTCTCATTGGTTTATGCTAAATTACTCGATAAAAATATAAACAAAGTTAATATTAATTAAAATTAGTAAAAATCCTTCTTTTTAAGTATATTTGAACCGTCTCGTTAGTTCATATTAAATCGATATTAAAGCGTTAGTAAAAATCATTTTTTCTATGTTATTTGAAAATTTCTATTAATAATATATTATTTAAAACTAATGAAATATAATATGAGAGACATGATTTCATTAGTTTTTCATTATTAAAAATAATGAAATATAATATGAACTTTTTTTAATAGATAAAAAAATACTATAAACTCAATAAAAGATTTATATTAGAAATATATGGGCCCATTGGCCCAAAATAGCGTTGCTATAACAATTCTAGTTTGTGTTGCAGTTGAATGGATTTGATTTCTGTTCTAAAGTGAATTTAATGGGAAATTTTAAACATAGCCCCCATTTTACTCCACATAGCCTCCATAAAAAATAATAATGAAATTAATTATAAATATACTATTATGCCCTTATAGCTCACAATTAAATTTTTAAATAAAATAAATCTTAAAACCCTTATAGCCCCCACTTAAAATTTAAATAACATAAATCCTAAAGATATATTATCGGTTTATAGCCCTTAGCCATCAGACAAAAGAACTCGTACGAAGCCATGAAAGAAGAAAAAAATTATCGGTATTTCAATTGTTACTTTCTTATTAATCTTTTTGTTCTTCTATAATTTGTTTAAGTTTGTCATGATATTAAAGAAAAATATTGAATTGCGTGAAAAAATAATTGTTCGTGTGTTTAGCTTTCTCATGCGCCGCCTACTTTGGGAGTTATCTCAAGCATTCATAATTTGATAAATCCCTTGTCTCCTATCTCAATTTCTGACATGATTAATAGTTCTCATGTATTAGCAAAGACTTAATTGCAAATAAAAATAATGGATAAATGTAAAAATATGGGAAGAATTATCGAGCTAGAGTTCCGAACTTTAGGTGCTTATAAATATTATGTATGTGTAGTGCAACTCGTACGGTAAAAGTAGTTATTAATTAGGATCAAAGAACAACTGTGAAACAACCATGTTTGTAATTAATTTCATTATTATTTTTTATAGGGGGCTATGTGGAGTAAAATGGGGGCTACGTAATTAAATTATTTAAAATTTAATTGGGGGCTATAAGGGCATAATAGTATATTTGTAATTAATTTCATTATTATTTTTTATAGGGAGCTATGTGGAGTAAAATGAGGGATACGTAATTAAATTATTTAAAATTTAATTGGGGCTATAATGGCATAATAGTATATTTGTAATTAATTTCATTATTATTTTTTATAGAGGGCTATGTGGAGTAAAATGGGGGCTATGTTTAAAATTTCCCGAATTAATTAATACTCTTGTGTTATTTTCCTTTTCAAACAAACTTTATAAATTCAGATTTATATTAAGAATCATTATTATTTTCTTTTAAAAATAGATTTTATAACAATTAAAATTAGACCGAAATGCCTTATTATATTTCATACCTTTTTAAAAAACCGATCATTGTTTACCAATCACACACTATCTAACCAAATCAAATTCTCTCTTGATATTGATACATTTCTCAAAAAATCCGATTGGTGCGGATTCTTCCCTCAACAAACAAAGAAATCTTGGCGAAATTGCCACATGAAATTGAGCACAATTTTACAAAGAAATAGCCCACTTCTTTCTCGAGAGGAGATGGGAAACATGCTCAATATAATTTGATTGAATAGTTGACCCAGCCCCCTGTTGTTTGAAGAAACATCATGCCACCATTTTTCTGTTGTATTCATACAGCTATTTTCAATTGGCTGTGAGTTGGCTGCTTCATCCATTCAAATAATACCAACAAAAGAGTTAGGTAAAACAGAATAAAATCCAAATAAACCTTACAAAATCATCAACAAAAACACACATATAATATATAATCTTGCAGTATCATCCCTAAATTAGTAAATACAAAATTGGGTGTAAATTCTCTCTACTTTGTTATATGTGTACACATATATTCTCATCATTCATGATGAACATGAACCCTTCCTCACTCATTTCCTCACTGTACAATATCTCTTACAATATTTAACCATACCAAACCTATGAAAAAAGTATAAAATTTCAAAAAAAAAAAACATTTTTGGCAAGGATTAATTGGACATAACAGTGAGGCCATTATTGTATCTGGGCCTTGTTCTGTCTGGTGATAGCCCTTCATCCATAGACTTCCTTTTACTGTTATTATTGTTGGATTGTGCTGTTTGCTGTGATTGGATTTCTGTTTCTGTTTCTGTTTCTGTTTCTTCTTCTGATAATAATAATAATTCTTTATTTTCTTCACTTTCTTCATCTTCTTGATTTTCCTCATTTTCTGGCTTTTGACTTTCCTTTCCTTTGGTTTTCATGATGTGGGGCTTAAGCTTATTTACATCTGTTATCTTCACTGGCTTCAAGAAAAACTCCTCTGCCCCTTCTTCTAAGCATCTGTAACAATAATTTAAGCACCATTATAATCAAATTAATGGTCTCCTAAAACACTATTTGTAATAAGAGGAATTTCAATTTTCAACAAATTATTTTTTACTAATAACCTGTTGATCCTTGAAGGAACATTCTCAGAGGACATGATGACCACTGGTATATCTCTTAGAACTGAAGATTCCTGTCAATTAAAATGTAGGTAGGTAAATTAGAGATGAAAAAAATGAAATTGTTATAGTATTAATTTGTTGCAATTAAGGTGAAAAGTATAAGATACTAATAAAAATAGGAATAGGGCATGTGAGATTAGTAAATGTCCCATCAACATCTTACCACACAAAATTAGGTGGGAAGAAAGATTTTGCAAAGATCTCAATTGAATGGCAAGAAAGGGACTTTGTAGACAAAATTGTCAGGACATATCAAATCCAAATGTAACCTCAGATCTAACAAAATCTTGTCAGAAGCATATTTTGCCAGAAAAGAAATTAATTAACATCTGGAATTTTTTTTTAATTTTTTTTTATAAACGGGGTTTTGATTCGAGGAACCCTATGTGCATGTGGTAATTTTTTATCTTTTATGAGAAAAAGGAGTTATTCTACAAAGGTTAAGTGTCCGAGAATTTCACCAAACTAGACACAAGTAAATTGCAAAAAACTAGAGAGAGCAAAAAGGAAAAGAGAAATTGAGTAAAATATTGACATACCTTAATTTTCTTGAGTAAATCATAGCCTGTCATTCCGGGCATACAGTAGTCTGTAATTACAAGATTTACTTCCATTTCCTGTCACACAACCACAAAATTAGATAACAATTTGGAGAGGGAGGGAGAGAGAGAGAGAGTAAATGTTAAGTACCTGATGACTTTTGGAAGAGAAAAAGGCCTCTTCATTTGAATTTCCATCATTCCAACCAAGAAATTCAAGAGCTTTGCTACCAGAATCAACTGTAGTAACTGCCACAAGCAAATGCAAAACAGCCACACATAAATAAAGCAACCTTTTTTTTCAAGAAATTATACAAAATTAAACCAATGAAAAAAATTTAGAACCTTGGTAAGAAGAAGTCTTGAGAAGCCTCTCAATAAGCTTCCTGTCAATCAAGCTGTCATCAACAGCTAAAACATGAAATTGAGCTTCTGCTGCAGCCATGCCCATTGCTCCAAAAATTTCACAACCCCAAAAAGATAAAATTCAAGAAAGGAAGATGAAAATAGAGCTAAAAATGAAAGTGATTACAATAAGAGGAAGAGGAAGAAGAAGAAGAAAGGGAGGAATGATGAAAGGAGAAAAGATTGGTTATTTTTCTCTATAGTGGGAGGGGGCTTTTTCTTTACTTTGTTATGGCAACAGTTTAAGGAAGAAAGAAATAGAAGATGAGTTATGTAATGAAAAAAATTATTCAAGTCCCACCAAAATCCACAACCCACAAAGCAAGATCTGACCAGATTTCATCCAAAGATTTGCCTCAAAGCTTTTCCAACTTGGAATTCTGAATTACAAGGCAAGCAATACTAGGAAATTTGGAAGTGTGTAGCAACAAAGAATAACGAATGAGAGGGAGAGAGAGAAGTAAATCTTAGAACATGGGGTCATATATGTTGAAAATAATGAATTGACTCTTGAATGAGAGCAAAAATTGAATAGAAAAATGAGGGAGTTTTATTGGGATTCAAATGGGAGGGGGGTCCCACAAAAATCCTCCCAAGAGATACAGATGATGTCAGCAAAGGTTCCTTTTTTCATGGTGTGAAATCATGTGCTCTTACCCATATCTTGAGCAGGTGGTGCAAAGAGATGGCAATTTCTTTTGATTCCCTTTTAAGATTTGCTTCCCATGGCCATCCACATGTGTGCCCCATGCATGTCTTACTCCATCAGGACCATCACTCTATTTTTTTTTTTTTTCTCTTTTTTGGTAAAAATTAGTAGTTGTTTTTGTTTTTTTGGTTGTTGAAATTTTATTACTTTTTGTAATTTTTAAATGTACATTTATCGATTAAGATTTTTTCTTTATTTTTGTTTTTCTATTTTACCACCTAGAATAAAGTATCTACTAATTTTTTTTCCAAAAATTAAGAGTTGAAAGTTCGGTTGTTCAGAGTGGTTAATATTGTATAGGAAAAATATTTTCTTTTGTTGATAAGAATTTTTATTGTATTTTTTATAAATTGTGACTGATTATAAAATAAAAAAAATGGAAATTAAAAATAGAAAATCTATTGAGGTTGACGTAATAGAAAAGGAGAAAAATAAGTTGATAGGGTAGAGTGACATAGATGAAAAGGTTCTTAGTGTAGAGATGCATAAATTTATTTGTTGGGGAATATACGGTGATGGAATTGGAATACAACACCTATTGTTTGTTCTAATTATGATATTGGTAAAGATATGTGCACCCAATTTACTACATACTTAACGTTAAATTATACGATATATCTACAACATGATAATTGTTATATCGCACATCATTACGAGTACTTATCGTTATCTTATACTTTTCCTTCTCCTATTTCCCTTCATCTTTGAAGTTCCCATTTCAGGAGAATATTCTCAATCAAGTGTAGGGCTGATAAGTGGTATTTTTCCTTTAGACGGTAAAGACGAGAGAAAAAAATCTTCAGAGATCAGGAATTGCAAAATAGAACGGGAAGGGAGAATATACAAGGAATTAACAAAATTTAAAAAATAATAAAAAAATGTTTAATATGATTAGACGTCAATAGTGATCGTGATAAGTGTTCACAAATGGTGTGCGACATTATTTGTGCAACAAAATTCAATATACGATTAGAAGCGCAGTTTATTTTAGAATAACTTTTTTTAAAGGAATAACTTTTTTTTTAAATTAGGGTTTGTGCTTAAAGTTTATCTCCCAATAGTTTTAATTTTTCATTATTTAACCTTAATAAGAATTTCAACTCTCGCCCATTTTCCACGTATGACCCCAGTTTGATGCGAAATGATTTATTAGTACAATGTAAGATAGACGAAGATTTTGCTGATTTTTTTTTCTTTTCTTTTTTTCTCTGAGGAGATCTTAACTTTTTCTTTGATTGAGATTTTAGCAATCTTGATGGGGAAATTTTTTTGTGTTTTTCAACAAGTCTATGAGAATTCGCTTTTGAAATTTTTGGTTGCTCCAATTAATAATAAATATTTTTGGTAGAAGGTTTTTCTTCACTATTCCAACGCGTGGTTGCTTTACATGATTCCTACATTTAGCAAATGATTTTAATGGTCCAACAAACTTAATCAATTCTTGCATTCTAAGGTAAAATTATAGTACTATATATTTTTTTTTTATTACTGGCCAAATATATTTTGGACAGAGTTCAGAGGAAAATAGTGTAAATTGTACTGTAATTTATTTAGATTCCAACTATGATTATAATTATATATAGTATTATCTTTATTGAATTATTCAAAAAAAAAAAGCCCCTTTATGAAGGAGTGGTGGCAGTCACAAATGTGGTTAGTTTAATTAATACGTGCTAGGTAACATTTAATGAGGGATTCAATATATATGTTAACTTGACATTTTAAATAGTGCAATCTTGAGCAGCCCTTCATTAATTACATATCCAATATTTGAATTACATTTATTTATTCTATTATATTACTATTCCATATCACAAATTAAACGAGCCATGAATATGATATAATACCAATAATGAGATACGGTCAAGATTTATTCGCTTGACTTTTTGAATTATTTATGTTTCTTGAAGAGGCTTCAATGTTAACATTTAGTTTCCATGATGTTAATTTGACAATCTATAAATTCTTTTATTGTCCATTTGGGGACATTCAAGGAGTAATAGTTTTTGTCTGTAAACGGAGAAATCTTGGATTCAAGCTCTATCGCTCTCCTTTCCTTCAAATCAACAAAAAAAAAGGAGAAATCCTTTTATTTAACTTTAATCTTTAAATAATTCAAAATATTGTTCAGTAACATAGTGAAATGTATAATTTCCACGAAGTTTCCATAATTTCTTGTAGCATACATGTTGGGGAAATTAATAAAATCTTCGCGACACGTTTTTATTTCTTCATTTGACTGACTTAGTCAATATTTGCCCATGAGATATTTGTAATCCAAAAAAAATGTACCTATTTGTTGTTGAATAATATTTTGACATAAATAACTTGAATTATTTTGATTATGATTGTGATTTTGACGCCATAATAGAAGTACGGCATGTGTGAATCCAAGAATAAATGTGGAATCAATAAACATAGATGTAATGTTATTAATTAGATCCGATAGAGTTGATAATGTCTTAATAAATAATTTTCTCCAAATATTAATTCCACACAAGAAGTTTTGTTATTTATCAGTCCTATTGAGAATATAATAGAAGATTTTCATATTCATTTTGCTATTTCAAATCCATTAATAATAGAAGAGGCTCGTGTCGGACCGTCTTACAGGATAAAGTCCGCATCCAAAACAAAATACCGATACATTTACAAATATAGATAGCATCCTACAAATATTGCTTGTCATACATATTTAACACGGAAAATAGTAAAACACAATATTTTCAAGTATCTGAAATTTCCAATTGGATTACCAAAACAATTATCACACAATAGACACGGCTAGAATGAGGACAAGAAAAATAATTAGTCTTTTAAGGAAGATTGATTAGGCGATGGTTAATCCAAAGTTGATTGATCTGATGCAGTACCCATATCTTCAATTTAATTTACCCATGCCATGTGATCTATAATCAAGGCCAATTAATTTGATTTGGATTTGATGACAAGAAAATGATGCTAAACTACCGTTGTTTCTTACCTAACATACTCAATAACTTCAATTAAATGAAAATCAGTTTCGTGGGCCCACATCAAGATTTGCCAGTTAAACTACAATTTCCGAACATAATCTGTGTCATGCGAGAATATGTCAATGAGCTTAAGGATTAAAATTTATTTATTATTATATTAAAAAATTATGATTATTATTTTCGTGTTTTCTTTGAGTGGCTTAAATTATTATTATTATTTTCTTTCTTTCTTCAGATAAATCGAAAATTTTAGAGTTTATCTTTTGAGGGGCCAGTAATTTTCTCAAATTAATTATTTGCTGAGAGTTCGTTTGACATTAATTTGATAAACATGATACTTTAGTTAATATATATGCTTGCATATTGGGTTTGACCACGTCTGATGGGATAATGATGCATTTGATAATATAAAGAATAAATGCACATGAGATTAACCAATAAACATAGTAAGTAGACACGAGCGAGTGAGAAAAAAATGGCTGATTTAATATTAAATATGTAAATATATCAATTATTTAAGTTATAAAATGAAATTATTAAAATTTCGTGGCGGATGAATCTTGTGTTCCAGACTTACAAAATGAATTCTCTTAGGGTAGTCTAGTTGGTAGAGTGAGTGAACTTAACTAATGTTCTCGTGTTCCAATCTTACTAATGACGACGGAATTTCATATTGTTAGATATGTTACTCCCTCCGTCCACGATAAGTGTGGTCCGAAGGGAGTAACACGGGGCTTAAGAGTGGAGGATGGGTTAGATAAATGTATTGTGAGTGGAGAATGTAATCATGTTTATTGTGAGTAGAGTCATTTTTATTTAAATAAATATCACACTTATTGTAAATGGACTAAAAATGAAAGGGTACCACACTTATCGTGAATGGATGGAGTATAGCATTTTGTAGATATTGAAACATTTCATTCAACCAATAACCATATAAGTGAAACATAATTTCTGAAATTTGATGAGTATAAAATATTTTGAACAATTATATCTCTGGTCAATTTATTAATCAGTATTTGTTCACCAATCTCGAAATAACGTAGAAATCATCCATAAACAATGTATAATTTTAATTATTATATCAATAAACAGGGAAAATATACTAAACACAAGTCAATTTATTTGGACCACAAGGAGCGTGACCGGTGACTCCTCCATATTTTCAAAATCAGACATTTTCAAAAAAAATATATATCATTTCGTGCAAAATTTTACATAATAAAATTTGTAAGCTAGTAAGATAAGACGTAACCTCTATTTCTCGAAAGAGATGTAAATCTTTTAATTCTTATGCTAAACTAAACAGTTGAAATACATAGATCAAATATATATAATACAGTAGTAATTTTAATAGGGTCAAGGTTAGGCCAAATTGCAAAAAATTGGCATAATCTTTCAAGTATGTAGAAAAAAATCATGATCTTTCAAGAAAGTTACAAATATCATACACGATATAATTTTCGAACTCTTAATAACAAATGTGGGTATGATAATCGGGTCATCACCTCCTTAAAAAGTCTCAAGGGGAGAGGGGATATCAACTTAGAAATGATGTTTACAAAATTGATGTGGGATAAACTGAAAACTTGCATGTCATATTCCGAGCTTAAAAATTTGATCACGTGGTATATTTGCAACTTCTCCAAAAGATTATGTTTTTATTTTTTATTTTCAAAGTACATGTCATTTTTGCAACTCAGCAAAAGGCGATGTAATAAGCTATATTTATTAATCCTTTTAATTAATATATATGTGTGTATATATATATAATAATAATAATAATAATAATAATAATAATTTTCACATCAATTATTGAAAAAGGTCACGAAATAAATGTGAATGATAAAATGGCACTCATGTCCCTCCATCTTTAGGACAAGAACATTAAATCATGAATAAAAACAAGTAGATCCTAAGGAGATAATGTGTCCAACCCCTAGGAACCTTACATATGTCTCCCTTTTAATTATTTATCATTGCTTTGACCCTACCATTAATTTTCCCATTTTCAAAATCCATAAATTAACCTTCTCATTTTCAAAAAGTCAAGTTAATTGAGATAGCAATGGTTTAAAGTTTACCAAGGTTAAAGAAGGATAACAATAATGTGTCTCCTTTAAACATCTTTTTAAATAGTGTCTTTACAGTTGAAGTATGTATTTTAAAATATTGATTTTGCATATGAGCTTATCGGCTTATGTTTCTGCTTTATTTACTAGTATAAATATAATTTTGAGGGCCATACTTTATATTAGTGGTTTAGTAATAGAATGCGTAAGTATATAGGAGTATCATAGATATAAAGAAATGACAGTCAAACTCCGAGATACAAAGAACCATGTCTAAAAATAATAAATCTCATTTATTTTATTTACCATACAAGTTTAAATTTCATTTTATTTATTTGCAAGTCTCAATTAAATATCAAAGTGCAAATTGGAAAGGGGGAATAAAGTAGAAAAGTCATCACACAATTTGATACCTCAGAAAAATAAAATTATAAAGAACAAAGTGAGAAAAAAGGATGAGATTTTGACTTTTTGGGCATCGAATTGGATTGAAGTCAGCCATTATTTTATTGTTTTTTATTTCCCGGTGCTTTTCTTTTATATCCTCTTTTTTTTGTGGTATTAATGCTTAAAGTTTTAGAAATATGAAAAAGACGAAAAAAGAAAAAGAGGGAATATGCATCGGACTTTATTTTGAGGAATATTCTAATAAAAAACTTAAGAATTTATCCTCTAAAAAGAAAACATAAATCTCATGTTATTTTCTCTCTGATAAAAACATAATTGGTATTCGATTTTTCAGTATAAAATAGTTTCTGCATACATCTGACTTATTTTTTTAATAACGATTATAAACTAATGATGTCAAATCTTTATAAGAAATTTTCCAAAAAACCACTTTCTTATTTTATTTTTATATATTTAATTAGTTGATGTTACTATATTATGAACGAAACTTTCACCAATATTTAAAAAACAGTGATGATATTTAAGGCTCGAAAAAAAAAGATAAAAAATAAAGTGAACTGCTCCAAGATGTTTAAGATCCTAAGAGCAGTTGAAAATTAACTAATTAATATTTAATGTGTCTAAATGAGCTGTTGAATTGATTTTATTTATGCGTTAATTAACTAAAAAACAAATGCAAAAAATTGAGATGCATTGAATATTGCACTGTTCCAATTAATTTCTTTAATTGATATGCTTTGTACGTAAGATCTGTTTTGATTGCATTTTATTTGCTTAACCATATTTAATATTATTATTAACCACCCCCCACGCCCACGCCCACCCCAAACCCCTCCAAAAATGTCAATTAATTAATTAATTAAGGAATACTATTTTCGAAGCTAACTATTAAAAAAAATTCTTATCTTTCGAATCAAATTCTGAAATGGCAACAACAGAAAATTGGTTGGACAATGTCGTACCACACAATGTGGGAAGTTGATCCACCAAACATGCATGTGGTTCTTTCAATATTTATCGAAATTTATAAATTTCACACGACTTTAAATACACTATAATTATAATTTCACATATTTTATTTTGCATTTACGATATCCCATTTTTTAAAAATAATAAAACATGGTGTTTATTCGACAAAAAAATATCGTTTGATACATATTAGACAAATTTTACTTAAAAAATTAATTGTAAATGGTGCGATTTCAAAAGAAAATAAAAGATTATGTTATAAGTGAACTGTTTATAGAATTATATATAAATTATAATTTGGATAAACATTATGTTATATCCCACATTAACTCTTTTTCTCATTGTTTTTCGTTTCATTATCTACACGATAATTTCTATGAGAAAGCTTGATTTCAGTCCTCTAAAAAGTTTCACCACGAGTAAGAAACCTATTGCTACGGCGATTGAATCTGACTATGAAAATCAGATTCAAAATCTTGACCCTTTTTTATTGTAGTGACATAAAAAATGTGTTCAATCAGCAGCTATTTATTTATTAATTTATTATGGATTAAATATTTATATATAGCAGTTATTGGCATTTGGTAGAATGACACGTGTCACAATCGTAAGTGTAATACTCTCATACTCTTAAATTTTATAATCTTTTATCGTATCATTATGGAGATTGCTAATATTGAAGTAGGGCATGTCTCAATTTATAGATTTACATAAATTTATTGAATTTTGATCTTTTAATTTTTGCTTACGCTGAATTTATAATTAAATTTATCCATAGTTAGCTTACAAAAATAAAAATAAAAATAAAAATTAATATGCTTGACTGCTTGAGAATGTGCAGTGCATAGATATTAAAGGAAAAACAAAATACTAAGTATTTATCGAGATCAAATGCATTTGTACGGCCTCCAAATAAAATATTTATTTATAAAATAAACTTTCAATATATATAATTTCGTGGGAATGTAAAATCTTTTAATCCAAACACGTGTTAATTCGTATAAACACGGCGCAATAGAAAGTTACCATGTCATAAATAAAGATTTTGTTGGGAAAATTCTAAAGTTTTGATTTGATTCCAAAACCCAACTGCTCTCCAACCTAGTAGATGATTGTACAAACCTAAGTTAAGTTTTCCAGCTCACTTGTTTGAGCCTTAGATTTTCTAAGTTCACAGGTTTGGAAGTTCGAAGACAAGAAAGACACTGAGTAATCACTGACCCAAAGTCAGCTGAAAGGTCTCTTAGCTGAACAGAGCTCAGACCGAGCCGAGTCGATCGACTCAAGAAAAGAAGAATGGATCCAGCCAAGGAGATCCAACGGAGCAGAATAAATTGAGCTGCATCAAAGTCTAAGAAAGACAGCTGAGCGGAACAAAAGGGAACTAACTCTGAAGACGTCACTTCAAGTCAGTTTACCCATACAACTCTAAATTCAAAAACCAGCTCAAAAGACAGAAATTCCGGTGTCAGAGGAAGTCAATATACCTCGACCAATGAGGGATCGACATCTCAGCATCCTAGAAAGGCGAACCTATGATCTGACACAATGATGAAGACAGGTGAAGATACGCTCAACGGCAGATCGACAGATCAGAGAGTAGGTAAGATTCAAACGGGTCCTCCAACGGCTAGTTTGAATCTCTACCTATAAATACCAGTCTTCAACCTCCGAATCAGATACGAAAAACTCCCCACAAGTTTTCAACTTCTATGAATCTCTCAAGTATCAAAAAGCTCTCCAGCAGTTATCTATCTCTTTAAAAGAGCACTTAACTTCTTAAGTGTTCAATTTCAGAAACTGCTTTAGTTTTTCGTCTGATCAATAGGCTGTAATCATAGTAAATCCAAAGCCTAGATCTGAACGAGTTCATCTTTCAAAGTTCTTCATTGTAAGAACTCGTTCAAAGTTGGAAACCCAAACCCTCCTTTACCCAGAAAAGGTTAGGTCAAGGTTACGCCCTCTCGAAGCGCGAAATTCGAGTGTAAGGTTATTCAGTACCCGAAAACTGAAAAGGTGCGAGCTTCTACGGTGCCGTAATCGTTAGAACACGGCTCGAGGAAAGAGGCTGCGAAGTTGCTTGGTACTCGTAAACCAAGTGGTCATCCTTAGTGGATTTACCAGCTAAAACCTGGTCGTGGACGTAGGAGTTTTCTCTCCGAACTACGTTAAAATTCTGTGTTCTTTATTGCTTTATTCAGTCTTTGCTTTATATTTATTTAAAGAACTAACCGCATTTGCACAGCACAAGTTTTCAAAGCTTCATCTCTCTGGCTGTGACCTACTACCGCATTGATTTCAAACCTGATTAACTGAAAACTGAAACTAAATTTTTCTGAGCTTTTGTAAAGGGAACGAGCTAAGTTTTTCTTTCCACCACTTTCCGCATAGTACAAGTTATCACCAAATTGACCATCTTCTTTAGAAGTCAGTTGAACTCATAACTGAGCTCTCACTCAACTCTGTTTTAACTTGATAAAAGTTTTCAAAAATCCCTCTTCGATGTATTCACCCCCCCCTCTACACCGAAGACCTCGTTCCGGGACCATCATATTTCAATTTATCGATTTATTAATTTATATTTAATTTATTTTATTGGTTAATGGATCACATATCCATCGGTAACAGTAAGCAGTAAGTACTATGCGAACTGCTAATTACATGTGACAATAATGTATCTTAGATAAAAAAAAATGATAGTTAGTCCATAACAACTTACATGATAGCACCACATCATTGAATAAATATTTTAATTCGTATATCGAGAATAAGTAGGTGATCGTCATTGCAACCATATATTTTAAACATACTATGTACTCAACACGTATATCTAACACAAAATTAGGGATAAAATACCAACAAAAAAAAAACTTTTCCCAAATTTTGATGTTTATTGCAATATTGGGCAAAAATGACTGATAATGGTCCCCTGATGAAGTGGAGAAATATTAGGACTTTTCATTTCATTTTAACACAAAAAACAGCCTATCTTTGGGCCACCCACAAAATCTTTTTGCCAGCCTTGTACCTAAATGTTTTATTGTTTCTTGTCTCCATGTGTAATACTATTTAATTTCATCATTTAAAGGGACACCTACAAAATCTCTAGAAATCTCATTTCTTGCATAGAACAAATGTTGGTTTTCTTGTTTTTATCCATTTTATTTATTTATCTTTTTAATTTTTTTTGCATTGATTAATTGGTGGGGAAGAAGTAGTTTTCTTTGGCGTTGGCCATGATACCCTACTCCAACTCCATTATGCAAATTAGGAATAATATGATTGCCCTTATGGTGTTGGAGCAGATGCCATTGTCCCTAACCAGTCTCATTAGGGCAATTTAGGTGCCCACCAGAATTTAGGGGGCACATGCCTTGGATTCGATCAAGAGCGTGTATCGGAAAATGATAAATTATTCTATAATTTCACAGTGCTGATACATAATGTATATGTGGAGGCGACGTTCTTATTAGACGCATGCTTTACATTGTTGTGACATAATAAAAATTTGGAGATATTTCGTTTTGAATAGGAAGTATAAAAATTGGTTTAGTATGAATTTTACATGAGATTCGTAGATTTTAATATACTCTTTTGTCCTCTAATTGAAATTTAAGTTGTTAAAGTGAAACCCGGCGAGAATCGTGAGTTTGACTTCGTTAGCCTTAAAAAAAAGTATAAGAACTAATATCATTTATTGTTCAAATGAAAATGGGATTTCAACATTGTTAGCTTATTAATTAATCTTTTATTACTTTCACACTGAATTATGTGTTTTTATTTATTTAGCAACAAAGTATTATACATGTTCTTTTTTTTTACAATAGACATTCCATCTAACAAAATCTTGATAATTTATGAGAGACGAAATTATACTAGCAATGTGGGGACAACAATCAAAGTAATTAAGGGAGAGAAAAGTGACATAACATAACCAATGTTGATGGGCTGCCCAAACACAAGTGTAAGTTCAATAGTCCACTCCATTTGGGCTTTTCTTTTTAAATCAAACAAAAGAGAGAGAGAGAAGACCAGGCTTAACTATAGCAAGCCCATTGCATTATTAATTAGAAATATATCCTTTATTTAAAGAAGATTGCATCCACTTGGACCACTTTCCTAAATGTTTAACCAATTACAAAATTGCCTCATAGGTTGGTGGAAAGTTTGTCAAATTGTTCAACCAATAATGATAATGATTGTAGAAAATTATGATAAAACTCTTAATCAATCAAATTACTCAAAAAAAATAAACAAGTGTGCCCAAATTAAATTACTTGAGCATATATGCGATCAAAATTATTTTACGAAATATATATATTAAAAAAAAGTCATTTGTTGGAAGAGGGACACTCTCAGACAACCAGTCTTACGGGTAAGACCGGATCCGGGTTGACCCGACCCTGTCAAATCGGGTCCCGGGTCAAAACGTTGACTGTTTATTTTTAATTCAATTTTTTCAAAAAAAAAATTATTCTCTGCCTTCGGCTTCGATTTTAATTTATAGATAATGATTGTGATAACATTAATGGTTTTTAGCTCGCTCCGAGGCCTTCGGCTCTCCTCGCTCGACTCTTTAAACAAAAAATTAATAAAAAAACTGAAAAAAAATTTAAAAAAATTGAAAAAAAAGAATAAAAAAACTGAAAAAAAAGAAAATCAAAATAAAAAAATAAAAAGTCAGGCGCGTGTGTTACACACACACATGCCTGTTTAAAAAATATATATAGTTTGGCGCGTGAACGCACCTGGAGTGAGGCGTGTGATGCATGCGCCCAACCGACGCACGTGGGTTCGGTCGTACGTACGACCGGCCTTAATGGAGTTTTTGTCTTGTTGGAATAATGTGGAAAACTTTGATTTCAGACAGCTCGTGTAAAATATTTACTCGTGAAATACAACGAGACTCTGTGTCTCTGTTGTCCGACATGAGCAGATAAATATCTAATCTTCAAAATCGAGCAAATTTTTTTGTTCGTTTTTACATATTACAACCATGAATTCAAAGCTCATCTTCGCTGCAGTAGCACTTCCACTGATCGCGGTGGTGGTCGCCATCGCCGCCGCCTCAGTCTTCACTCCGCCTCCAGTATCAGGCTCGCATGACGTCCTTCCTGCCGCCGAGAGGATCAACCTCGTTCGAGCCGTCGGGCCTGAGAGTTTGGTTTTCGATCCCAGCGGCGGAGGGCCGTACACCGGCGTCGCCGATGGCCGTATCCTCAAGTGGAACGGCGGAGAGTGGGTGGAATTCGCCGTCACCTCATCCAATAGGTAATTTTGCTCACCATGATTTCCTCTAATCAGTGATTAATTGATTTTCTATTTGAAGTTGGAGAGTAGGGTTTAGTGTTTATGCATCTCTGTTACTGTTAGTAATGGATATAGATTAGGTAGATTATGGAATATATGGAAGGATAATCATAATCGATAAATACGTTTCAATAAATGTTGCCTAACGAAATCATGCTTCAAAAATGTGGAATTTTAATGTGCAACTTAAGATATATAATTACACTTTGAAATTTTGAATAGGCTACTTGATTTTTAATAGAGTCTAAAACAGAGGCTTTACGCTTTTAATTCAAACGTTTAATTCTGTTTTCGTATTTGAGCTCATAACAAACTGGTTTCTGTCACTCTTTTGTCATTATTTAAGCTTTTTCCATACAATCTCTGAATTTGAGTTTCTGAAATGTTAGTAAAGGAATTCGAAGGAAAATAACAATCAGAGTAGAGATTCTTCTTCTATATTTCCATTGTGGATCTGTTTATGTTCTTTATGTTAATTATCATATAAAAATGTGTAAGGTTCTGAAAAACAGTTGAGGGCAACTTCCATGATGTTCGATATGAAATACTAGTAAAGATGGACAAAGGACTATAGTTTAGCTTGTTAGAAGCTTGCTGAGTTGTGCACCGGTTAGTTATATTGCAAATTTATACTTAAGGATGGGTATGGTTATCGTCAAGCATGCTATTCGCCTTTTGGAGAATTGGCATACACTGCAGATATAAGTCAGTCATCTTGTGTATTATTGCTTTTATAACTTGTAAGCTGTCGTTTCAAATCATAGCAACTTGCTGTTTTTTATCTTCTGTAACAGCATTGTATTAGTAAATTTTGATCACACTGAATAATTTTTATGCCTGTGCTGAAGGGATGGATGTTCTCAGCCATTCAATCCAGCAATGGAACACATATGTGGAAGGCCACTGGGACTAAGGTTTCATCAGAAAACTGGAGATCTTTACATTGCTGATGCTTACTTAGGCCTCCAAGTAGTCGGACCAACAGGAGGAGTGGCTACACCGTTAGTGACAGAAGTAGAAGGCCAGCATTTGCGTTTCACCAATGACTTGGATATCGATGATGAGAAGGATGTGATTTACTTCACAGATTCTAGCACAGTATACTACAGAAGGTAACTGGATATAGTGCTTTGACGTCTCTGCTACTCCTCATCCACCATCTTCTTATTAGCATTTATTCTTGAAAAATGGCTTTACTTTGCATTACATGAGATGGTTATTCGATAGCTTCAACTGGAGATATATACTATCTGGAAAAATGATGAGGGTAGCTACGCATAAATGGGACCAATGTTCACAAAATTAGAATTTTTGGGATAGTCTGCCATGAAGAATCTTAGATATTATCTCAGTCACGTATTTGGCACCAACGACATATCATAATTCAATGTCATTGATTGATAGTTAGGATGATAACTAGTGGAAGATATAAACCTAAACTAACGTTGATAGAGCAATTTGAAATGATTTCAAGTCTTAAGTGAACCAAGGATAGGCTGACCTAGAATTGACTTTTGAAATTTTTTTATGCATTATATAGATTGCATCAATCTTGGCCAATCCAATCCTGCTGACTTTGAATTTGTTTGTGATCCAAGGGAATTCATGTCAGCAGTTTTAACCATGGACAGGACGGGCAAGTTTATGAAATACGATATGTCAAGCAAAGAAGTGACAGTTTTACTGCGAGGCCTTTCTTTTGCGAATGGAGTGACTCTGACTAAAGATCGATCTTTTATCGTAGTAGTTGAAACCACGAGATGCAGAGTGTTAAGGTTTTGGCTTCAGGGCCCTAATGCCGGAACACACGACATTTTTGCCGAGCTACCAGGCTATCCGGACAACATCAGAAGAAACTCAGAAGGGGAGTTTTGGGTCGCCCTGCACTGTAAGAACGGACTCGTTGCAAAACTATCCACTTCTAACTTGTGGTTTGGACGTGCACTGTTAAAGCTCCCTATCAACTTCAAGCAACTGCACTACTTGTTCGTGGGAGGCAAGCCTCACGCAACTGCCATTAAGCTAAGCAATGAAGGTAAAGTTATGCAGGTTTTGGAAGACGTCGAAGGGAAAACCTTGAAATTCATCAGTGAAGTAGAGGAGAGGAATGGGAAACTGTGGATTGCATCTGTTTTGATGCCTTATATAGGAATCTACAGTCTGCCATAACAAACCATCTATTCATACAGTCACTGTGTAAAAGCTGGCATTTTCATACAAGGTACGTCGAGCTATTGTAATAAATTCGAAACCTCCTATCATTACAGTTCTTGTATTCTGTATTATATGGAGTAACCTATGCAATAACTGAGCAGAAGTAGGAAAAGAATTAAAGAATCCCAACATGCATAAAATCTAAGGAAAATAACATATGACAAATCAAACTGCATATCTTGCTCTAATCAGTTGATGAACTACCAGAAATCCTTCTTCTTTAAACAGCCTCAAATCCCAGCTATGAACAGGTGAGTGCATTTTCTTCACTTTAAGCTCCCCCGCATTGTAAGTTACCAGCCCTTTACCAGCCCTGTCTCTTCCAGGAAGGTATATCACCAAGGACAGGTCATCCTCGTCTCCCCGACAAAACACAGACAGGACATGGAACCCATCCCGAAACAACCAGCTGGGGAGGTTGACGTGACGCCTTACTGTCCAGGTAGAGTAGTCCTCCAACTGGAACACATCAAAATTCAAGGTATATGGCTCATGGAAGTCGATGAGCAGCAGCCGGCCGCCGACTTCTCCGAAGAACCGGATTGTCCTTTTCAACTGACCTCCCTGAACCGGTGGCATTGCCATATTCTTGAAACATTCGTTTTCAACGTCGAAGTAAAGCGAAGTTTCTCCTCTGTGAGAAGGCCAGTGGATCGCTCCGTTCAAGAAAACACCGTTGCTGAAGTCGACATGGTCGCAATGGCGTGGCAGCTCCGCCTTTGAGACGCTCCAATGCCGCGTCTCTGACGAATATATGTCGATCCGAGTGTAGGAAAAGAAGGTTTTTCTCACTCGAGAGAAGGCGACGACTTTGTAATAAGGTGACTCTGATGGATCAAAGGCCAAGTTCATCACTGCAACCTCGGTCGATGCGTCTCCGTCGTCGTCGTAGCCGCCACCGGGCAAGGGAATGAGCCGAGATTCGTTCGTCGTAGGATTATAGACGTAGTGTTTCACGTTGGCATTGCCTGGATTCGGGCATGACGGGTTCTTGCTTTTCCTTCCGTCGGGGCAGAGCAGCAAACCGTTGCATGATTGGCTGATTCGAATGCCGTTTACATCAATCTCCGGCGGCGACTTGGTTGCGGCTGTGTCGAGAGGGGCAGTGATATACTTGACATTCGATTGATTCGACGGCCCTGTGCGGCGGGTGTACCGCCGTATGAGGAGGTCGGACGGCGGCGGGATCTTGTATACGAACTTATGGCCGGCGATCAATTGATACCAGTTCTTGCTCACGGCTTTAAGCCTGGCAAGCCTTTTCTGTTTGAGTTTTGAAAAGATTATATTCAAGAGGTCTTGATTGTTGCCTACTATTTCTGCAGAATTTGATGATTCGATTTCATTATCATCAAGGGATTTTGCTGCATGGATTCTTCTTCTTCTTCTTCTTCTCGTTTTCTTGAATTCCATCTTTCTTGAACGGCCCAATAAAAGTTTGAACGTTTTGAAGGAAGTGATGCGCATGGTTATGAAGATTGTATGATGTTTTGGGGTTTTAGTGATTTTTAATATATATATATATATATGTGTGTGTGTGTGTGTGTTTCCTCTTTCTAGGGTTGATGATTTGGAGAGTTTTGGACTGCAAGAATTGTTGTTTATGACGAATTCTAATAAAAAGATTTTATATAGGGCTTTATTTTGGGCCGAAATTTTGATCACCCGTGAAAATTGAACTTGTTTTAAGATAATTCTAAACGTAACCCACTTTCTATCCTTTATAACCCTCAATTAAAAATAAAATTAAAATATTAATAAATATACTATTCTATCCCTTTAATCCTCAAGTCAATATAAAATAATTTTATAACCATAGCCCCCAATATCTGAAAGTAAATATACGCTGAAATAAGAAAGATGTAATACCTCCCAATTTTAATTTTAATTTAACCAAAGTTGTTTCGTCTATAGTTTAATCAACGAATGGAGAAGAGAGAGGTTACGGAACATTCTGTAGTATTGCTGAATTTCTCATCGGCACACCTCCATGAGAAGGGTGGTGGAATTGCTCGAGGAACATTCTGCAACTTTTTCCAAGTAGAAATATAGATCTTATGATATCTATTTATGCCAATTATCAACCATGCCAAATCTTTCCGAGGATATTTGATAGGTTATTTATGATATTGTCTGGTGTTTTGGTTTTAATTGTGCAAAACTTCTGTGACCCAATCTTTCGCTGCAAAACAGATCCCCATTAACCAAATTTAAACATTGTGATTTTCTTCTTTCTTGATTCCTTGAATTTTTTTAGTTTGCGAGAAGAGGAATAGAGTAGGAAGAAACTAAATGTGTGAAAAAAGAGGCTTCCACAGCGTGTTTTTACTTTCAGATTTTGGGGGCTATGGTTATGAAATTATTTTATATTATATGGGGATTATAGTGGTAGAATAGTATATCTAATAATATTTTATTTTATTTTCAAAGAAGAGACTATGAAGAGTGAAAAGGGGGCTATGTTTAGAATTATCCTTGTTTTATTGGGTTTCCGGTGTGTTATTGAGATCCAAATGAAAATTATAAAGAGAGATTCGTGTCTAATTTTATTTACACGAATCCAAATACGACTAAGTACTACAAAATTATGAATGTTTGTGTATGTTGGTCTAGGAGTATAATTAATGATTGAGGTTCAAAAATTTAAGTTGAAGTCCATCGTAGCGCGATCTTATCAAAAAAAATTATGAACGCCATCTTATAAGGACATACATATATGATTTTGATGAAATATTGACACCATATTTCAATTTATATTTGTCATATCTTGGACATGTGTCATGATTTGTTTAGAGTTTGGCTGAAGTTAATTGGTATTCATTTTAAAATTATACTCCATCTGTCTCGCCATAAGTGGCAACATTCTTTTCGACAAGAATATTAAGGAGAAGAGTATTTAAATTTTAAAGGGTAAAAAAGTCAAAAGTGGTGGAGCTCATAACCTTTTGTAAAGAAATATATTTCTATATAAGGAAAATGGTCACTTATTTCGGGACAATCCAATAAGTAAATGTGGTCACTTATCCTTTTGTAAGAGAAACATATTTTCATACAAGGAAAGCGATGACTTATTTCGAAACAACGCACTAAAGAAATGTGGTCACTTATCCTGTGATGGAGGGAGTAATTTGGATTAGCTCTAGCTCAGGGTCTATCCCCTGGGTAGTATTATCGTCTGGCTTAAATGCGTTCAAAATTTTATTTACATTATTTATATAGATAAAGTTTAATTTTAACTTGTACAGATATATATGTAACCTTTTTGAAACAAAAAGAAAAAAGAAAAAAACTTGTGTACTAGTAATCATATATTAACGGCAAATATTACTCATGTGATCAGTTAAATATTTGGGTCCCTTTATTGTTTTTGTACTCTGCGTTACATTTAACAAATAATTATAACAAGCGACAAGAATTATTATTAATTCTGCAAAGCTTCTGCCAGATTCTTTTTCAATACCTGTTGTATGTTCCTGATTTTTCTTGAAGGCGCCACATATACAATTGGTGGATCCAAATACTACCAATTATTGAGTTTTATTTTATTTTTATTTAGGAGTGTGTATATATATATATATAATATTGTTATGATATGACAACATTGATTTCTTTGGGACCGGACACGCTATCTTGTTTCGATTATTTTATCAACAAAATAATTCATCATCTAAAATATTTTTTGAAAGAAAATAAATTTGATTAAGTAGTCAAATCGGCGAAAGTAATACCTAAAAATCATGACGAAAAGTTTAACTTCCAGATTATGAGCTACCTTATTAGCCTCTAGGCGAACATAAACAATCTCTACCACAACACTTTTCTTGGTAGTTAATTACATTAATTTTCTCCTTTTTCTTTGAGGATAAAGATTTGTACTCCACATAAGAATGAAACAATAATATGTTGCAGCCACATTGAAATCTTTAGTCTAAACTGACTTGAAATATGCACAATAAATTACGTTATATATGAGCTGCTCTGTTATCAAATCGATAAAAACCAAACATCTCAATAATAATTTCACCATGAGTACTTTCAAAAAAAAAAAAAAAGTTCATCACGAGCACGTTTCATAATATGAGATAAGCTGCTCCAACACGCTTTATGAATAAAGATTAGGAGGAGTTATTTATTGCTACTATTATGATATTGTAAGGTGTTTATAGCATATGGAGAATTTTAATAAATAAATAAATGAATCTGTTGGTCTATGTGTGTATCTAATTATTCTCTAGGTAGATAATAACTAATTAAACTTTAATCACCGAATTTTGAGGGAAATACTCCTAGTTGGTTAGGTATTTAACGCTATCATCAAAATACTAGCTAGTATTAGTGTCAAACTAAAATCTAACGAAGAGCTTGAGGGTGTTGAGCGGCACTGAGTGGAGGACTATCGTTTTATTTTCTGCTCATTTCAATTTTCATCTAGATAATTGTAATAGCTGTTAGTTTCTTTATTTATAGAGAACATTGTACATATCTTTTTTATTTATATATACGCATGATTTATTGATAAAAAAAAAAGGAAGAGTAGACTTTATTTGATTTCACATCCTACATAGTAAGTTAATTTTACCTAGATGTTAAAGGGAATATAAATACTTGCTTTTTCACCGCACGTCACTTCTGTTAATTTTCTATATTATTGTATTGGATTGTATCATATACATATATAGAGATATGACATACATTGTTAAACAAAATATGAAAATTCTCACTTATATTGGGGTATTCGGTGATCACAAAAAACTTTTCTATCCATTAAGTGGTACGTACATTCATATTTTCAAACTCATATTTAATAGTATATTTATAATTTTATAATATACGATAGTATTCCGATATGATCATATAAACTTTTGGCAAATCTGTTGAATTTTAATATGACATATCGTTTGACACAAAAACTTTCATTTTGTATTTGGAATCCTCTATTTTACCACAGTACCATGTGGAGTCTCACACATTCCCCACTATTATTATTATTATTATTATTATTATTATTATTATTATTATTATTATTATTATTATTATTATTATTATTATTATTATTATTATTATTATTATTATTATTACTACTATTATTATTATTATTATTATTATTATTATTATTATTATTAAGTTCTTCAATTCAATTTCTTGCAATGTAGTTTATATTCACAATTATTAGTTAGGGTTTATAAATATACTAACTAATTTTTATTTTTTATTTAAGATATGATTATTAGGCTATATTATCTCACAATTAGGATATATCTCTTTTTAAACTTTAAATTTAGTCACAAATCTCCATTAGAGTTAGTTATATTATAATAATAAATACTATTAAAATAAATAAAATTATAGAACAGATCTGGGTTCGAACCCCTCACTTTGGGTATCTATCTGCATCAATGATTTAGAAATTGGGAAAAGATGTTACTGATCGAATTAATTTTTTTTAATTTGTGTCTTAATATTTTGGTATTATAATAATAATAATAATAATAATTATGATAAGTGACCACATAAAAAAGCCTACTTCACAGCCCCAAACGCAACAAATAGCCCTGCCAAAAAATCAACTTATACATGTAGTATTGCTTCTTTCTGCCCATTTAATCAAACCAAATTTTCATCCATTTTTCCAATATGCAATTACCACCACAATATTTCTCAAAATTTCCCACCATTTTTTCTTGGGTTTTCAAGAATCTAATCATGACTATTCCCATCATATTTCAGGCCAAAGCCATGACTACAAAGCTCATAATTTCAACTGCATTTCTTCTTCTTTCTTCTGCCATTTTCTTACTCTCTTTTGATGGCTTTATCACTGTTGAATCTCCCAATATTCATCATCAAGAATTCAAGAACGTAACCACATTGTTTGCCAATAAAATTCACGATGCCATCGTTATACCGATGCCCGGCGCCGCCGTCGGGCCTGAGAGCTTCGCTTTCCACCGCGGCGGTGCCGGCCCCTACACCGGCGTCTCCGATGGGAGGATTATCCGGTGGCGGGCCAATGAAAGCCGGTGGGTGGACTTCGCCGTGACTTCGCCGGAGAGGTGAGTATTTCACTATTCTAGTACGAGATTTTATGTTACATTTTATATTTTATTTAGTCATTACTTAAATTAATACTCCCTACCATCCCGAATAAGTATTGTATTTTTGGAAAAAAAATTATTCCCGAATATATGTCGTATCATAAATTTTTATGCAAAAATTATGTCAAATTTTTATATCTATCTTTTGATTTAAGACAAAAGAATTACTTTTCAGTTCCTCCTATAATTATTAGGGATATATGAAATCATTTTAACCGCTATTTTGATATACGTATTTCGACACTTATTCGGGAAAGGAATATATGTACTCCCTTCGTCCCATTTATATAGGCTTGTTTTCCTTTTTCGGATGTTCCAAATATATAGGCTTGTTTCCATAAAAAGTAATGTTTTTTAGCTCATTTACTAATATATTCCTATTTAATTCTTTGATTAACTCATAAAAAATACATAATCAAATAATAAATAGGTGCATATTAAGAAATTTACTATATAATTTAGTTTTCCAATAAATTTTCTTAATCCATGTGAAAATTTCAATCAGCCTATATAAATGGGACGTAGGGAGTAGTATATGATTTGGGAATATGGAATTTTTGTGTTAGGTATAATATCAACATATATGCATAAGAAACAAATTCAACCGTTTAATTTTCTTTTCTGTTTTTAGTCATTGCAATAAGCATGATATATCCACACGTTTTTTGTTTGTAAGAGTAATTTGAGTGTGACCAAATAAATATATTCTGTTGCCTGTCTTTCTGCAAATGTATTGATGATGCAACGTATCTTCCTTTTTTTTTCATTTATCTTTTTTTAACCTTATCTGAATTTAGTAATTACAATACGACTTAACATAGTAAAAATCTCAATATCTTTATTTTAATGTTTGCAACTAGGTTATCTCCATTTTTTCGGCAAACGTTCTGCTTTGTGTGTTGTTAAAATGACGTTGTTTTAAGTTGGTGTGACGTGGTCTTACTTTTCAGAAAATGAAATGTTATAATTGCATTAAAATATGGTATTAAAAGTACAATATTTTAAAAGTTGTGTTGCAATTGTAAATTAGAATAGGGGTTGTATATATTATTTATGATGATTAACCATAAAACAAATAAAAGTTTAAATGTTTATATATGGTGAGAAATCGGAATGATTATTATTGTTTCGAGTAATAAATAGACCAAGACAAATGCGCAGAGTAAATATGGAGAACAGAGTAATATAAATTTGTTTATAGAGGAAAGAATGCTATCTCACCATCATATTTCAACAGCATCATAAATAATTCAGAATTATTACTAATAGTTGCATTAGTGCACCATTTTTTTAATTATTTTTATTTTTATTAATTTTTGATTAATTAGTATTAATTCTAATTTGAATTTAATTAATTATAGTTTAGACTTGATAAATTATAGTTGAGATTAATAGGTTTTAATTAAGATTAATAAATCCTATTTAGGATTATTAAACTTCAATTAGTATTAATACACTCTAATTAAGATTAATAAATCTTAATTATCACTTAATTGCTTCTTATTTACCCATAATCTTCTTAATTACATCCTTATTTTCTTTAATTATCCCTTAATTACAACCAAACCTACGGGATTGTACCTAAGTTATTGCCTATTACTTAATGAAATGCTTTATTACGTTAAGTATTTGATTTTCTTAGTGACATATGTTATGAGTAGATAAGATTAAAATTATATTGAGCTTATGTTGCGAAGGGCTATTGGTAGAGGTGAGTAGCTTCTACCATACTTGGAATTTTATTAAACATTCTATAATTATTCTCATGTAGGTAGGAATTAAGTACAATTACAGAGATTCATTAATTACGGATAAGATTCCCCTTTCGTGACTCAAAAAAATACTAAAAAACAACAGGGCATCGTGGGGAACAATAAGAGTTTCATTTACTAAGTCATAAATGAACGGTCCTGATCTATTTAGACTTTCGATTTAAGCATTGATGAAATATTATATGTGTGATCGAAGTTTCTAGAATAAATTATATCTTGTAATTTTTTTTTTGAAAGAATATCTTGTAAATTTATTGATGGCAATATTTTTACCAAAGAAACCGGAATATTTTGAAGGTCTAAAGGCAAAAATTGAAGGGCTTGACGGTATTTATATGTATTATGTATATATATCTCCATCTAAAAAAAGTCAATATATATATATAAATATTTTTTTTATCTCAACTAGTATATATATATATATATATATATATATAATATGGAAGAGATCATATGTAAAAGCCTTTTTTCCGTAAAAAAAATAAGAAGCGATCTGGACCATTGATCTTGATAGATCTACGATTGTCATTGACCGGTGCATTATAATTGAACATGGAATGCATTATCGTAACAATGCATTGTAGTAAATAAAAAATGCATTATTATCACAGTGCATTGTATTAATAGTTAATACATAAAATACATTTTTTTAGTACATAAAATGCATTATTATTATTTTTTACGGGTCAAGTATTTTATATGAGAACCAATCCCTGTATATATATATATATTCTTTTGTTATTTTAGGATAACTTATTGTTGTCCACAAATATTGTATTGGATTTCTAACACCCAATTTATAGGTGTGTCATTTGTTTTTCATGGCCCATACTTATCTTCTCGATTGTTCTTTTTCATGTTTGTTACGAAACAAACAGAGTTTGGATAAATGTGATGAACAAAATACCTTTGAAAAAATCTAACTTTTTTTTATATAAATTAGAAAAAAAAAGGGAAAAACCTTAAATTGAAAAGAAAACTACTCCCTCCGTCCCATGATAAGTGTCTACTTTCTTTTGGGCACGGGTATTTAGGAGAGAAGTGTTTAAAGGGTAAAAAGATAAAAAGTGGTGGAGCCCACATCTTTTGTGTGAGAGAGGGTGTTTCCATATTAGGAAAGTAGACACTCATGATGGGACAGCCCAATAAGGAAATGTAGACACTTATGGCGGGACGGAGGGAGTACCTCTTAGCCCTATGTTTTTGAAAAGGAAATAGTATTATAAATTAACATAATGTTATTAGATAATCCTTTATCATGCATGGATTTTATTTTTTAATTAAATAATGGCCTAGAAATCCGGAATTTATTTCGTTAGTTGAAATCTTCGGGAGCATAATATACAAAACCATACAATATTTCAATGCATAATCTTTAATTACGAAGTTGTTAATCTCATTGGACTATCGGAAATAGACAATCTAGCCCTTAGGATACTAGCTAGAACTTAGATAGTAAAAAACTTGAAAATTTGGTCTAGTATTTTTTTGAATAATTTAATACAATCATTAAGATATAGCGTCTCTCCCAATGACGAATTATTTAATGGTAGGGATAAAATGTGTAGGCCATATAATGTGCTCGACATTGTGTTAGATTTTCTATTTAAATAGTGATGCAACAATTATTCGAGCCAATAAAACAAAAATATGCTAGGTGTTCTTGGATCTGAAATTTATTAATTATTTAATACACAATCGAAACAATAAAACATTGCTATAAAAGATAAGGTGGGGATATTATCAATAAAGGAGACCACTATTTTTTGACAACAGTAAATAATTTATAATATATATATAGTTTTTCTTAAAAATGTGCAAAATTCACCACAGTGTCTACAGTCTACTTGCAGGAGCATATCCAACTCCAAATCATTTTGGCGCAAATACACGAAATTGATTATAACTTAACTATTTTAATTCTTTGAGGGCACACTGCTCACACATGACTGCCTAAGAGCCGAATTTTCTCATTTCTATTATCATGCGACAGACGAAAAAAAATTGATCAATGATTCTTGTAGTATACGAAAAAAATTCTATTATTTTTTATTAACCGATAGCCAAAATGGTTGAGACAAAGACCCAATGAAAATAAAAAAAATCAAAATATCAAATTTGCATACGGCCGTTTTATATTCTTCATTTTAAACGTTTAAATTGCATAAAATGTATTTGCGCCAAAAAAGAAATATTTGTGATTGGATTCTCCCCCGCGGGTGAACATTGAGTTTGTTTCTGCACGTTTTCCTTATAATTTATGAAGATGAATACAATAAAGCAAAAAAAAGCATCCAAATAAGATAACAAAACAAACTTTTAAACGTGAAATATCATTTATATATACTTCTTCACAATTTTATGAGCAAAACGCTTAAACCTTACATCTTTATAATTAGATATTTTTTTGGCAAATCCAGTCCATAAGCTTGCTCTTATTTAAATTTTTGCATGTTATGATATGAAATTTAAAAACAAGATTTTAAACATTTAATTGCATATATTTTGGTACCCTTATATTTAGCTTAACATAGGAGATTGATGGTAGTCGAGCCCAATTTCATTTTTATTTTTTATGTTTGATTAATGGATCGTATAATTTCATTACCTATTAACACTTAATAAGTTGAGCTATAACTAATAGCTTATCAAAGTATCAAACTGCAAAATATACATAATTCATACACAGTTAGGCCTCGCTTTATTTCACCACACGTCATTAAAAGTTGCCAAAATTATCGTGCTAATAATATTATTCTTATTTTTTATAATAAAGATAATTTGCAGTCGCTATTCGAAAATCATTTGACATTTTTGGTGAGCAGGGATGGATGCGTAGGTGCTAGTGATTATTCCGAAAGGGAGCACATTTGTGGGAGGCCATTGGGCCTCCGCGTGAATGAAAAAACAGGCGGTCTCTACATAGCAGATGCGTATATGGGCCTACTTTATGTGGGCCCAAATGGTGGGCTTTCAAGCCCAATAGTAAAAGAAGTTGATGGGATTGCTTTGGGCTTCACCAATTCTGTGGATATTGATCACAAAACTGGACTCGTGTATTTCACCGACAGCAGTACGAGGTTCCAAAGAAGGTAACAATTTAAATCTAAAATTATAAGTATTTAAGAGCATTCTCAGTAAAATTCTTAAAAATTTACTTTCAAATTTATTTTTAAAATTTTCCCTATACTATTTCTAACTCTTATTATACAAATGCATACATCAGTTTTTCCTATTTTTTATTAATTATTCTAGAAAAATTGTGGGTTCAATTCAATTTGTGAGATAAGAGAAGGTTTAGGGAGGTGTAAATTTGAGGAGAAATATAGGGATAAAACTAGATAAAATGATGGGGTTATAATAGTGCATTTGTGATTTTTCCAAAAGATAGTAATATTTATAAATTATAATGTGTAGTCATGAAACTAAATAGGATAACAAAATTATTTTATTATGAGATACTGTTATACTGCCGTATCAATAGACACGTTAACTCGTGTCCACGAGTGATATAGATGATAATTTCCAAAAAAAAAAAAAAACAGAGATGTGAGGACCACTGGCGGAGCTAGTGAATGAGGAGGGTGGGGCTTAAACACCCGAACAAATTTTTGTTGTTGTTTTATATTCTATAAATTAGCAATTTATCGACATTTTATGTGAATTGTTGGGCAAAAGCTCTTGCCAATAAATTAAATCATATTAAAAATTCAAAATTTAGATAAAAAAATGCTTGCCAGGAATTTTTTCTAGGTGCGCCACTGGTGAGGACAAAAAATGTCATAAGAAAATAAGGAAAGAATAGCCACTATCATAAATTCATAATAACCCATCTCATGGAAAAAGAAGAGAAAGCAAAAGGTTTTGGATAAGAATAATAAGATAAGAGTTAGAAAAGTGACATTTGAATAGGAGTGCAGCGATAAGTATAATTGCGTTGCCAAACGCCCATATATAATGTCAGCAAATTATACTACCTCCCTCCGATTAAATATGACTCGCTTTTATTTTTGAATTGTTTCGCTAAATATGGTCTGTTCCAAATATGATAAAAATTAATTTTTCAAAAAGTATAAATTCTATCATTTTTCTATCTTTTACACATTATTCTTAATTCTCGTGTCCAAATATATGAGTCATATTTAACGGGACAGAGGGAGTATGAGTTATCCATGTAATAAGATAAATTGCATCCTGTTCCCTAAAAATAAAATTAAAATTTATATTTTTAAATATAAATAATAAACCATCGTACTTTTGTTTGTTTTTTTAGATGAATAAACCATCATACTTGCTTGCACAATCAGCAAATATCATAAAGATTACTATTTTTATCCAATTCCAGTACTGTCTTCGTCTTGGGAACTTAAATATTTAAAACTTTTCTTCAAATATATTAAGCTAACTGACTGTATTATTTGTCGCATATACATTTAGATAACTATTAGATGAAACACAATCTAGCTCATAATATATAATGTAAAGGAATATTTTCTAAAAATCTCCTTGCATAGGGCTATACGGAGAGATCATTTAATAGATCAAAATTCGTAAAACGTTAATGTTGCAATTACAAATACACTATTATATGTGAATAAATTTAGTACCCTCACAACCATGAACTTTAACAATGACAACATAAATTTTTATTGCAATAAGTGTATTCTGTTTAGCTCGACCTAATCACAATATTGTGATGTTTTAGGAACTATGTTTCTGCAATCATCAGCGGCGACGACTCCGGAAGGCTTATGAAATTCGACCCCGAAACTAGAAACACGACCCTCCTCGTCGACAACCTCAAATTCCCAAACGGCGTCGCATTGAGTATAAATGGTGATTTCCTACTCTTCGTAGAGACCACAACTTGCAAACTGTACAAATTCTGGCTCAAAACCGCGAAACTTGGGAAACTCCAAGTTGTAACGGAATTCCTCGGATTTCCAGACAATATTAAACGGAACGGGAATGGCGAATTTTGGGTGGGAATCCATTCACGGAGAGGGAAACTCTTGGAATGGATTCTTTCCCATCCTTGGATTGGAAAAGCGGTGGTTAGGTTTCTACCGTTGGATGTTACGAAAGTACGTTCGTATATGGCTCGTTTGGTTGGCAGGAACGGGATGGGAGTTAGATTGGATAGGAATGGGAATGTGGTTGAGGTGTTGGAATTTAGTAAATGGAAGGAGGTTAGTGAAGTGCATGAAGAGAATGGGCATTTGTGGATAGGATCTGTTGTCATGCCTTTTTCTGTTAGAGACAGAATTCCAAATTCTTCATATTTGCTATGAAATATTATTAGATTATAGTATTTGAACTTGAAGAGGAAATAAATAGTGAATGTAGATAGGATGTACTTGTTTCTTCTTCTTTTTTTTTCTTTTTTTTCCTTTTTGGTAATAATTTTTTTGTGTAATACTGAAATCTCTTTATACTCTTCATGATAAGAGAATATTTAATATTGTGTTAAAAATATTGTCCGGCCTAAATTTTGGTCGGATTGGGCCATGGCGCCATGCTTTAAAAGGTATGAATAAATTTAGACTATGTAGCTGAAAAAGCTCACAGCCCTTCGATGGCTCTATGATTTTTAAAAACTGACTCGGCTCAAAATATTTGTTTCTTTTGTGTGGCCTCGACCCGATCCAACACTTTGACATATCTAGCCTACAGTAAGTGTTGATCATTGAGATTTTTAGCTTGATCACAAACACAAACGGATTGCCAGTTTGCCACCTTGGTTTGTTTGGCATAAAAAAGGATAAATATATGGTCGAGTTAATAAATAGGTTTCGATTTTTCAGTTATTAGGAATTTATAATCTTGGAATCTAATTGTCAGTATGTACTTAATTAGTGCAGAATTTGATTAGATCGATATAGTTATGGTTGGTTGTTTATCTTCATTTTCATGTAAAATAAAATAATTTTACTGTTTTGTTTTCTGAAAATATAATTTTACTATTTAAATAGCCCAATGATGTTAACTCTCGTCCAATCAATTTGAATTGCTAGTTGGCAAGGTTAGTACTTGAATGTATTTCCCAACGATATCATGAATAAAAGTTAGAGTGATGCTATTCGGATATAAATGTCCGGACATAAATTTTGTAATTAAAAGAAAATATGAAAAAGAAAATAATAATAATAATAATAATAATAATAATAATAATAATAATAATAATAATAATAATAATAATAATAAGTAATATGAAAAAGAAAATTGGGTAGATGCATATTAGATAATTTTGTCAGTGGTAATAAATTAATAATATTAAAAAAGATTAATCGTGAAATAAGGTAAAAAGTTGCATACTTTTGAATAGAAAACAAAGCGGCAATAATGTAAAATGATTGATGATAAAATGTATTTATGAAAATATTAGATAAAATTATTGATGATAAAAGGTATTTATGAAAATATTAGATAAAATGATTGATTAAAATGATTTTATTAGATAAATCTTAAGTTAAAATTATTAATATACCCTTTTATGTCCGGACATATATGTCCAAAAAGTATTATTGTAAAAATTATATGAACTTTTCTTTTTACTCAAAAAATTATACTTATATATGAACTTATAACCTGTGTTTAATGGAAATATCAGTCTTAGCTATGAGTACATTCTAAGCAAATTTCACTCTCGTACATTATCCATTTATCATGGAAAATTATATAGTAGCGACAAACAATATTAATCAAATTTGATGGAACGAATTTAACATATAATAAATTAGTACAAACGTGTCATCTTACTAGTGGTATATGTGTCCTCTTATCACACGTGGACAATGGACATTATCAATTTCAAGAAAATTGTCTCTCAAATTAATGATTTAATTTTCAAGATTCGAATTCTATAGATGGAGGGTCCCAAAAACACTTGTGCCACAAATTAGATATAGAGTCCTTTCATATCCATGAATTTTTGAATTTTATCAATAGTCATTTCTCTTATTGTTCTATGCCGTATCGTGGAAAAAATATAGTTGAATGTAGACCACAAATTTTAATTATGCTTTTTTCCTTTATAACAAATTATACTTCGAGAAAGTATATGATTATTTCGTCAAATTACAATGTTAGTCTTTATCCTGACAACGCCACACAGCTTAATGGTAAAAAGTAGTTTTTTTTCAGTCATGAGAATGAGAGTTTGAGTCATATGTGTGTGCATTGAAATTAAAAAATATATATATATATATATATAATATAATATTATCCTTTATATAAAATGGGTTTTTGGTATTCCAAAAAAAATAGATGCTAAAATATTGGAAGTATAAGCTAACATCGCATCGCGGTTTTACTATTTAATTGATTCAACTTTTGTATCATCGCTATATTTTCAAAAAATACATAGCTCGTAAAAATTGAAAGAAATGTTGAATGTGGGCCCATTTTCTGTAAATCGCTAGTATATGAGTATGGAGAAAAACTCGAAGTGAAATAATTTATATAATTTCAGTTTTTATCTTTAACATTTTATTGACTTTTGGGAGGATTTTATGTGGCCAGGAGCCTTAAATATATTTCCAATATATGTGGCTCTTAGTTGACGATTAGTGCGAGTTTACGAATTGCGATTTTATTTTTTAGATAAATGAAAGCTAGCATTGAGACTCTACCGATATTCGGTTTTTAAAGGTTGGCCCATGTAGTATAATATAGGAAGTTTTTTTTATATATATATTTTTTAGTTTAGTTTCAATAAAATGTCCACAAGGAAGCTAAAATGCTTAACTATACAATTGGTCTCGGTCTCCTCTGAAAAATTATTATAGTCTTGACCTAAACTTTTAATTTGCCACTACCTAATTAGCTAATTTTGGGATATACAAATGCATAAGCAAACAAAATTAACGTTTTTTAAAAAAATTTGGAGTGTTTGCTTGGATATTCAAATTGGGCCCTTGTAACTAATACTTTTTCATTAAAATTAACAAGAACCCAATTAGAACATGCAGTTGTTTTTCCCCGAGAATAGAATATATTCGTCTTCCAAAAGCTGCCGTTTAATTAGTTACGTGTTGAGTTGAACCAAAAATTATACTTATAAAATTAAAAATTGACGTATTAATAAAATAAAATACTAATATCTTTTGCATGTTTTCTTGGATTTCTTAATGTATTATCGCAAATGACCAAATCATTCATTTTTTGCTCCATATATTTGTCTCATCCTCCTTTATTTATGCTACGGTTTTTAGGGGTGAGCAAATCAAACCGAAAAACCGAACCAACCGACAAACCGTACTGAAACCGTCCCGAAAATATGGTTAACCGAACCGTCGGTTTCGGTTTATTTTTCTAATCTTAAAAAATCGAGGGTAGCGGTTAGATTTTTATTTTTATGTATAAAAACCGACGGTTAACCGAACCGAACCGAATTTTGTTAAAATTATAATCTTACTAATTATATATATTATACTTACTAATTATATGTTATAAAATTATAATAATTACTGATTTATTTTTACTAATTTGACTTGAAAACATGATAGAGTTCAATTTATAATTTATGCTTCTTTAAATTGTATTTTTTGAATCTATATTTTAAAATATGAATATTTTTTAATGCTATGAATTATAAAAAAATCAAAACTTTTTTTCTTCATGGTTAACCGTTGATTAACGGTTAACCGAACCGATTTTAAGGTTAACCGTTTTAGTTGTTTTTGGTTTTTATTTTCTAATTTTAAACGGTTAACCGAACCGAATAGAAACCGTATGATCGGTTTTTTTGTGTGGCAAATGGTCGGTTAACCGAACCGTGCTCACCCCTAACGGTTTTGGGTTGATTAAAAATATTTTATGTGACAAGTACATACAAAAGTTATATCATGATTATATTTAAAAATATGAAGTGATAAAAGTTTTTGTATTTACTTTTTTGCCCACGGACGAACTCACAATCTGTATATTTATTCCAAAACATTCTCTAGTAAATTCTCGTACAATAATACCTAAAAAATTACACTGTATAAGAAAGATAAATTATATTTAGATAAAATTAAATTATGTGTGACGGACTTTACCAAAATTGGAAATACAAGATGATAAGATGCAACGACCCTTGGTAAGCCCGAGCTGTCATGGCGGTCAATTGTTGAAAGTGACGGGCGGTTAGATTAGTGCATCAAAAAGAAGGAGGTACCCACGTGGCAGACCATGACAGGTGGGGTAGCTTTTGTGATTTGGACTCGCGCACAAATAATTGTGTGTTCAGAATTTGCTAACAAGTAGAGGTGGCCAAAAGAACCGGAACCGCCGGAACCGAACTGAAATTGAACTGTATTGATGGCGGTTCGATTTCGGTTCTAAAGTTACGGAACCGAGAATTGTCGATTTCGGTTCTGAACCGCCGGTTCCTCATATTTTTTTTATTTTTTTTACGTTTTTATCTATATTTATATGTTATAATTCATATTTATTTTACCTAAATTTTATTTTAGAATGCACAGAATTACAATTAAACAAGAAAAGGTAGCAAAAAAATGAAAAAAAAATTTGAACCCCAAACATGCGGTTTCAATTTTGAACCGCGAAACTGAACCGAACCGAAACTTGCGGTTCCGATTTGAAACCGAAAACCGAAGTAGTCGGCAGTTCAGTTCCGATTCTCTTGGGGTTGAATCGAGAACAGCCGGTTCGGTTCCGATTCTGAAACCGAATCGAACCGTGGCCGCCTCTACTAACAAGTATTTCCTCATTCACATTTGAAATTACATGTATATTTTTGGTAAGGATATTTACGATAATAGTGATTAAATAATAAACATATACTAGTGCATCTTACATATTTTTGTGAGAGAATGTGATTTCATTTTCTAAAACATGACATTTCAAATGAACACCCTTAAAAGGAAAACAAGTCATTTCAAATGAAACGGATGGAGTAGTATTTATGACTTTATTAATCTGTCTTTAAGATTTTCTTTTAATAAAATAAAGTAGTTAATTGTTACTAATTAAATCTTAATGTTTTTGATCTTATTGCAAATTATAGATAGTGGAAAATAAAAGTTGTCAAAATCTTAATTTAGCATAAATTCTGTCAGATTTTGGAATGGATGGACTAAAATAACCTTTAAGTAAAAAAAATAAAAAAAACCAACCTATCCCTCCACCAGCCGCCAGCCCTCACACCCCACATATTCATCCCCTCTCTCTCTCTCTCTCCCTACTATTGCTCCCGTCCCGCCACCATCTCCACAATCGCTCTCTCTCTATCTCTCTCTCTCACTCTCTTCCCCCCACCAAGTCGCGACTCCACCACCACCAGACCACCTACCGTTGTGCCTCCGCATCGTCGTCGCCGTCACAGTCTCAACCATTGCGAGCTCCAACTCGATTTCTCCACTGCTTTCTGCCGCCGCCTTCGCCATCGTCCTTTTCTCAGTTTACCTCTGCTCTGCTACTTCAGATCTAAAGAATCCAACGATGATGCTTTACAAACAAAGAGTCGTTCAGATAAGTTTTTCGTTCAAATTTTTTATACAGATCTGTTATGTGGTTGCCTCCGATCATCTTCTCCGGCGTGACTTTTTTTCATCTCCATAGCAACTGTGGTACTAACGGATCTCATTCGTCTCATTCGTCTCAATCGTCTCGTTCACACCAACTAGTTGTGCCACGGTGCAATACAATTATTTTTACGACTGGTACGAATGAATCCATTTGTCTCGTTCGTACGAACTAGTTGTGATCCGTTACTTGGTACGAATGCATGCATTCGTCCCGTTCGTACCAACTAGTGGCACACGATAACTTGGTACGAGTTGTACAAATGAAATCATTCATCTCATTCGTACCAACTAGTGGCGCACAATAACTTGGTACGAGTGATACGAATAAAATTATTCGTCCCGTTTGTACCAATTAGTGATGCACCATAAATTGGTACGAGTGGTACGAATGAATCCATTTCGTACCAATCTCACCACGATTTCAGCTTTCTATTTCTTAAATCGGTGCCGCCATGACTGGATATAGATTTTTATTTTTTTGTAACAGCGCGGTCGTCGAATCTCTGTTTTGGCGTCTGAATCGGGACCGAATCTATGGTTTTGTGACTGAGATCGGTGTTTTGTGAGGCGACATCGGCGATTGGACAACAGTGGCGCGGTGTATGGTAGAGGTGGTTCGGGTGTGAGAGGACGGAGAGGGGAGAGATGAGATAAAAATAGAGTTAAATGAGGGGTAAGGTCAAATTTGTCCAAAATCCCAAAATCTGACAAAATTTATTATAAATTAAATTTTGGACAACTATTAATTTTGACTATCCATAGTGGCTATTTGATATTTTTACTCTTAAAGTTTTTAGGCATTTAATAACATTCTAATCTTTCCTTGTGTAGCAGATTTGAATTCCATAATATTTTGTGCGAGTTTCAAACTGAGATTTAAGTGTTTATTCGATGACGAAACTCAAATTAATTTAGAGCTTTTGAATCTCAATATCTAAATTGTTCCACATGTTAATTATGTAGCACATTCGATTGGTGAATAACTATCTCGAAAGTTGGCACGGTATAGTTAGGACTTCGCGTCTATACCAATTACAATTCCAGATGAGAGTCCAATCATGACAATAGTCTTTGAAAGTCCTTAAATCAATTTTTAGTTACGATGTTGTATGGACGTCTAAATCTCAACTACAAATTCATGTAAAAGAATGAGGAAGACAAGTTATTACATATTCAAAGGTTAGGATATTGTTGAAAGTTGAAACGTTTTAAAAGTTGGGTCTAATTTACAATAAGGCTGAAATTGTGAAATTTAATTAGTAATTCACTTTTCTAATATAAAATTCATTTTCTACTTAAACACACGAATTAATGTAACACAGTGTATAACATCATACTTTAAAGCGTCTTTCCTTAATTTTATTTGTAGGGTAGTTATAAATAACATCATTTAAATTCATCCAATGGCATGTCGTTGAAAACTATATATAATTACTTTTTTTTTTGTGTGAAGGAAAGAAAAATATAGTTATTAAAGTAGATATGTAGTTATCTTGATATTCAAGTTATCTTTAGCAAATTAAATCACGTATAATATTTACGTGAACAATTTTTTATTAAATGAGGTGAAAATTTATAAAAGAAGCTGAAGAAAAAAAAACTAAACCCTGAAGATCACAAGACGATCTTTTGAGGGCCGTGTCTCATCAAAATCTAGATGGCGAAAATTTAAAGTGAAAAATTCCATTTGGGAAAAAAAGTACTCCATCCGTTATTTTATTAATGTCCCCCACCGTCAAATTACATATACTAAGAAAATAAAGAAATTTACCTATGTAATCTTATTAATTACCATTATTAATGTATACATACAACTAATTAACAAATTACGAGAAGTATTAAATAAGGATAAATTAGGAAGAAAACCATTATTTTACTCACAAATTTTGAAATAGGACACTTATTTGAAAACAAAAAATTGAACTAAATGGGACACTTAAAAAAGAACGGATGGAGTACTCTTTCCGTCCCAGAACAATTGTCTTATCATAATTTTCAATATAAATTTTAGGTTAAATTATCACATTTATTCTTTTGAATCAAGACAAAAAGTCAATTTTTTCATTTTTTTATGCAATAATAATTAAGAGTAAAATGTGTCATGTTAATACCATAATAAATAGAATAATCAAAGTTCAAGAGCCGCAACACATGTTAATAAATGCAACAACATTGTGCCATAATCAGATGTCATCACTCATCAGTCGTCTGCAAATTTTATTTATTCATTTTTTGAGTTAAATATGAACCCAATAACTGTGAAAATAGTCCTATATTCGAAAATGGAATTTTCATCACAACCTCCAACACATCACATGCACATAATCAAAATGATTTTCTACGTGTCTCATTGTCTCGTATTTTGTTATCTGTATGAAATTGTTTTTGATGTGATGGATTAAATATTTTGGAGAATTAACTTATGTTTGATTTTGTCTTGACATAAATGTTCATAAATAAAAAAAAATTTGATAACGGAAACAAATGTAATTGTTGGGTTGAAAAAAACGACACTTAGTTTATTAAATTACTATGTTTGGAAAGAAAATGACAACTTTTATTAACTAAAAATTAAATAAATTAAAAAGAGATTAAAACTAAATAGTCCCCATCCTACGTCTCTCATAGGGATGTCAAGCTCAACCACAATGATTAATTGAGCCTATGTTATTTTATTCGTACTAAGTATCCATAATTAATCGTAAAAAATAAAATAGTATATTATTTAATTTAACCTCTTTCAAAATTATAACCCACTTTTCTTATCTTTTTTTTTTCACTATACTTACTTTTCATTGAAAGTAAGAATCTTTTATTTTTGTATGAATAAATAAGCTTTAGTAAAAAAAGTCACATGTTTATTACTTTTCAATGTATATTAAAATATATTTCCACGTAAAAAGAGAACTATGTTTATAGCCTACTATTTTTGGATAATAACTGTGTCTGCACTCAACCATTATTGTAGCTAATCAGCAATAATTATTAAATCAAATAATGTGTAGTTGACTTTATTCCATTTTTTTTAAAACAAAATCAATAAGGGCAGAAAAGTAATTTAATTAGTTCGTAAAAATACTCTTCCATTCTCTTCTCTCTCCTCCTCCATCCCACGCCATTTGTGATTTGGCTCTGTTACGGAATAAGACTAATAGCAATATACATACGCTTCTACTCTATATATATACAAATTCCCTCGCAGGGGGAGAGAGAGAGAGGGAGAGAGAGAGAGAGAAATCACTTCCACCATTTCAGCAAAGCTGCACCCACACTGAAATGTAGGAGCATTTGAGGGGAACAAAAAGGATGGCGTCTTCAGCGAGAACCAAGATCAGCAAAATCTTCACTGCCTCAAAAAACTGCCGTTTCGCGCCACCTCGCGTGCTCGGATCCCCTTCTTTCTCGACCTCCGCAGCCGTCGCTGCCCCCGAGCCGCCGACGGGGGAGGCGTTCGGCGGGTCGAGAATTATGGGGTTGAAAGACTACGAGGATTATAGGAGGAATTTGTACGGTGGATTGACGCATAATGCTCTATTCGTTGATGCAGTCGGTACTCTCGTTGTTCCGTCTCAACCTATGGCTCAGGTTTTCTGCTCCTCATTGTTTGTCTCCTGCGTCTGATTTCGATTTTTAGTAATAATGTGGAGTTACTCTGAATGTTTAAGATTTTTGAAGCGTTCGCGTTTGTGGCACGTATTCGATGCTTTCGAAATTTGATAATCTGGAGCTGTCGCATGAAGGATCCATCTGATCATTATTTGCGCTACAGTTGTTTTCATGTAAATTGAGCTGGAAAAGGATTGAAATTCTTAAAATTTTACTTTCCAATCCATGGTTTATTTATAGTTGCAGTTCGTTTAGTGTTTGAATTAGCTTTTTAGGTGTTATTGTTGTTTCATGTTTGATTGAGGGTTATAATTCTGTTGCAACAGAAACAACAAAGATATGCACCTATTTTTTGCTTCTCTTTCAATTTTAGATGTTAGATTTCATTTTTTGCGCACGTATGATTTAGAAGTTTGTTTTATAGTATGATTTTCATCTTTTTTTTGATATAAATGTTTTGGGGGGTTTTTTCATTTTGTTAAAAATAAAGTTGTTGTGATGTAGATTTATCGGCAGATTGGCGAAAAGTATGGAGTTGAGTACTCTGAGGACGAGATATTGAAAAGATATAGATGGGCTTATGAGCAGCCTTGGGGTCGATCACGCCTCAGGTGATAATCTTGTGTGATAATTAAAGTTAAATCCATCATATTGTGATTGAAAGATGAAACTGTTGTGAGAAATTAATCACTGTGGTTCTTCATTTTCTTTCTTTGTCATATCTTGAGTTCGATTTGATTATGTGGCCTCCATCGTTGTAAGGCTTGACTTCTCGAGTGTGATAAAAATGCAGGTATGTGGACGATGGGAGGCCATTTTGGCAGTATATAGTGAGCTCGTCTACGGGCTGTTCGGATTCTCAATACTTCGAGGAGGTGTATAACTATTATACCACTGAAAAGGTTGGTTATTTAAGAAGCATTGGCTGAGTTCTGTTTAACTTTTGGAATTCTTCTATAACTTCATAGTGCCATAGTTTTGATATATCTTATTTGTGTTCAATGAAGTCCGTGGAAGTGCTAATTTGACCTTCTGTAGCCCGCCTGCAATTCACATTCCTTGTCATGTTCATGTTCGTGGTAAATTTTTACAATTGTATTTGCTTATCTGACAGGCTTGGCACCTATGCGATCCAGATGCTGAGCGAGTATTCCAGGCTCTTAGAAAAGCAGGGGTAAAAGTAGCAGTTGTGTCTAACTTCGACACTAGGTTAAGACCATTGTTGAAAGCACTGAAGTGTGATCATTGGTTTGATGCTGTGGCCGTGTCTGCTGAAGTAAGTGTACTTCTGATCTGTACAATTATATTCCTTTCATATTGAAAGTCTTAACTTATCGTGCTTGCTTGCTAAATTGCTATCTACGTGAAAACAGGTCGAAGCAGAGAAGCCAAATCCTATGATATTTCTGAAAGCTTGCGAATTCCTGGGAGTACAACCTGAGGATGCTGTACATGTTGGTGATGATCGTAGAAATGACATATGGGGTGCTCGAGATGCAGGTTGTGACGCCTGGCTCTGGGGAAGTGATGTCAAATCCTTCAAAGAGGTATTGAAAAATATAGTGTTATCTCATGCTACGAATCATTAGATTCTAGATTGTTGTTGTGAAACTCTGTATATGCAACTTCTTGTTTTGGGATGCCATCAAAATTAGTCATATGTAAAATTGGGTTATAATATCACATTTTATTTCAAACACTGAAATATAATACCAGAAGATAGTTTTTGCCAGCGACACATGTATTACGATCTTAGTTGCTTAAGTAAAGATGCATTCTCAAATGATGTCAAGAGAAAACTACTCTAACTGCAAATTAGGTGCAGATAAATGCAAAATAGTTGCATTGGTAGCACTCAACATAGTTAATGGACCTCATGCGTTTATATCTATTTGTTCGCTGTTGTTTTAAGATGTTGGTACGTTTCCACTTTCTTGATTGATCAGTTTCGTCATCTTCTGCTCAATGTGCCAATTTTTATTTGTTTCTAACGCTTACCATAGTTGTTGATTTATATAATTATGTATGATGACGAGCTCCAGACTCCCAAAATCTTCTCGATTCTGAGTTCCGATCAGACTTGCATAGTGAATGAATCGCAATAACATCATTTTCTTGGGTTTCAGGTTGCTCAAAGAATAGGGGTTGAGGTCTGAAAGCAGTCTGTTGCGTCGCCACGAAGACCACTGCTGCTGTTGTATGAAGATTTCATCTTGACAATCACGTTGTATATACATCTTTTCTTGCTTTCTTCTTGTTTTTAATTTGTATGAGGGAGGTGAGAGAGGCCAGTTTAGTGTTAGAATAAAGAGCAAAAAGAAAACTTGCGTTTGGATTTTCTGGTTATTTGTTGCATACTAATAACCGGTTATCTAATTGCTGCTAGAGAGTTTTTACTTGGGTATTTTAGTTTGGAGTTAATTGCACCAAAAATCATAATGTTCGTACCTAATTGCAAATTCAACGTTACTTTAAATTCGGAGTAATCCTGTGTTTGATTTTAAGAATAATTAAACTTTAATAAAAATAGGGTTAGCTACTTAGCTACCGCATCTTTGATGTTTATCCTTCTCCTGCTCAATAAAGAAATAAAGAGAGAGAAATGTAATATTTCAAAATTGCCTACTTGTGACATCCTACAATATTGTACTATTTATCCTTTTAAAGATATCCAAACGGTAATAGATTTTGTTTGTGATTAGAGAGATTGATTTTTAATCTCTAAAACTGTTTTTTCCCAAGTAAAAAAAAACAATATTTAATAATTAATTTTAATTTATTTATTAAATACAAAAAAAGACTATAATTTTTGTGAACGGACGAACTGAGTAAGTAATTCTTAAAAAAAAACTTCTACAAACAATTGAGTGGTAACGAGTCGATGAATCTCAAAACATTAAAACTCGAATATCAAAATTTTAGATCAAACTTGAGAGCGCTCAATTCAATTCAACCCATGTCGATTTCACTACACTACATCTCAAATAAAGAAAGCGCAAAAAGTAAATAAATTGAGAAATAAAATCTGAAGTTAAAACTTATATTCCCCCGTTGGGATTTATCGACTATACTGGATCGGACGGTAGAGAATGAATTGAATCGGCGCACAAATTTAGAAGGCGGGAAAATCAGCAAAACCTTATTCAACTCTCAGTGTTCGTGTTCCTGTTCCTTTCTCTCACAAATTCACACTCAAGCAGAGCAGAGAGAGAGAGAGAGAGAGAGAGAGAGAGAGAGAGAGAGATGGAGAGGATACACGTTTCAGTGAGAGCAAGGCCTCTCTCCGTCGACGACGCCAAGGCCAGCCCTTGGCGCATTTCCGGAAATTCCATTTTCATACCCAACCAACCCACCAAATTCGATTTCGGTACATTCTTATGTTTCTTTTGTAATTTTACTCCACAGTTTCAATTTTGTTCTTTCTGAAGAGATGCTGTTTCTTTTCTTTTTCTAATTTTAATTTTTTTGGGTTTAATTTCGATTTTTAGATCAGATTTTTGGAGAAGATTGCAGAACTAAAGACGTATACAATGCCCGGACAAGAGATTTAGTGGCCGCGGCAGTTCGTGGTTTCAATGGTATGAATTATTTAGGAAAATTATCAGTCATCACCTTTCTTAACCTCCAATCTATGATTGATAGAATGAAATTAATAAGACACGTTACACTAATATCTGGCGCTTGCTGTCTGTTTTAGAAGTAATTAAAATTTCACAAATCTTGTGCATTTATGTATGGATTCTACTCAGGAACTGTTTTTGCATATGGACAAACTAGTAGTGGGAAAACGCATACAATGCGTGGATCAAAGTCTGAGCCTGGAGTTATTCCTTTGGCTATCCGCGATCTTTTTGACATTATACAGCAGGTATTTGTTCTATTTTACCTTCCCGTTTCCTTGGTGCATGATGTAGTTTGTTATGCAGTCTAATACGTTTTCTTTTTTATATAAGGAAATGGATCGAGAGTTTCTTCTACGTATGTCATACTTAGAGATTTACAACGAGGAGATAAATGACCTGTTAGCCCCTGAGCACAGAAGACTTCAAATTCATGAGAGTGTTGAGGTAGCGATTTACTTTTATTCTACTTATCTGAATGTTATTACCTAGGAGTGTACTATGTGGTATACGTAACAATTCATTTTCCAAAAATGAAGCGAGGTATTTTTGTTGCCGGTCTAAGGGAAGAAATTGTGGCTTCTGTCGAGCAAATCCTTGAACTTATGGAGTTTGGAGAATGTAAGTGTTTTATACTTTGAGAACTTACTAATTATTTGTACTTCAATTTTTTTATGATAAAGATTTTGCTAAAAGTTTGAAGTTCATAGGTCTATATAGGTCAAGTCCCTTAGATCACCATGTTCTATGTATAGAAGAATAAAAAAATTTATTATTGAAAGTCACTTTTTTCATATTTAAGATTTGTTTATGTATTGTAATTAAGTGGCAATTTAACCCATTTCCTTTCCAAATTTACAGCTCATCGTCATGTTGGAGAGACAAATATGAATACTTACAGTAGTAGGTCTCACACAATATTCCGCATGGTATGTATGTCTTCCCCTCATATTTTTGAGCTCCTTTTGTTTTAAAAATTAATCTAGAGTTATTTTGAGCTAGATTCTTGAGAGCAGAGCGAAAACTGATGACGTGGAAGCAGAACTCTCATGTGATGCAGTTCGTGTCTCTGTCTTGGTATCAATCCTCTTCATGCTTTTTCATCCACTGCAGTATATTCCTGAACTTTCCATATTCCGAAATCAGTGTAATTAAACATTTTGTTGTTTTTCTTTATTGAGATCTTTCTTTTGGAAAAGTATGACTAACCTATGTGGAATAGAAGAACTTAGGCAACACTTGATACCGGGAAGGTTACAACATGTCCAAACAAGGTCGTTTTGGAAATGGTCATAAGTTGTTTTAAGTTTATGATGCATAAATATAGCATCCTTTTGTTAAGAATCTAAAGGTCGAAGTGATTTCAGTTCTTATTCCTTATATTCATACTGGGAAGGCACATATCATTTATAAGGAGTAACTTTTACTGGTTAAACTGCGTACCAAGTGCCAATATCAAATAGATATAAGCATTTTGACAAGCTGTAAGTGAGTTGTTACAGGACTTGGGCCCAATATTTGTATTCTCATTTGATGTCATCCTCATAAGCACTTTGAACTAACTCAAGCCTCTTGTGTTGTCTTTCTTGCTCTTTTGATGGGTACATTTATGGTATCACTACCCGACCCAACTTTCTATTTGAGTATTATTACGAGGTTTTGTGTTTTTAGTAATTCTTAGAAAGATGTAGTTTGTATTTAGGTGTTCTCTCTTTGGGCTCAGAACCAACCCAACCCAACCCAACCCACTCTTTTTTTGCTTCTTGTTACCCTTTTTTTGCTTTTATTTATTCTCTTAACTAGGAATGTATCACCCAGTCTTCTTGTTCCTTTCCTTATTTAGTTTTGGGTTCTTGAATGAACTTTGGTAGAATTTGGTGGATCTTGCTGGTTCAGAACGTGCTGCAAAGACTGGAGCAGAAGGTGTTCGCTTAAAGGAGGGCTCCCACATCAATAAAAGCCTGCTGATTTTAGGAACCGTAATAAAAAAATTGAGTGAAGGCGCTGAGAGCCAAGGGTATGCATGAATTTCTGCTGATATCAGATATTGAGATCTCAAAACTCTAATGTTCCCAAAATATTACAGTGGACATGTCCCATATCGAGACAGCAAACTTACACGTATTCTGCAACCTGCATTGGGTGGCAATGCAAATACTGCTATCATATGCAATATTACACTTGCACAGGTGAATGTTTGAATCTTAGTTAACTTAGAACTAATTTTAAATTTTTGGGATGATTCTGATGATACTGACTTTTGTGCTTTTATTAATTTTCAAAATGGAATACTAGCACATCTTGTACTGAAATTATTATTGTAGTATTGCGTACTTTGTAGTGAATTTAGGTGCTTCTTTTGGATAAAGTTACCATGTTTGTCTTTTCTCACCTCTCTTTTGCTGATGGAGAATTAAATGGTTAGCAGAAAAGCAAATTTTCACGAGGCAAGATAATGCTCGGATAACAGTTTTGAGGAACAAAATATAACTAGCTCATTGGATGATGTTCATCGCCTTGAATAACCGTCTGATAGACATAACTTCTTCTTCCAGAAATATTTCTCTATATAAACTCATAACTGATTTTACTTCATTTCTTGTTGTGGATAAGCCTCTGCATTGTATCCTCAACATTTCAACTGTGTACTGAATTGGACGACTTTGGTGCTTCAGATATGTATATTTGTCTTTGTCTTTAGTCAATGGATATTTGTTTTTTAGTCAATTGTCTGCTTGAGTGGTTGCTAAGGTACTATTTCCGGTTATGTCCAGTTATGCACTTGTTCCTACAGATTAGACCTTTTAAAGCCATTTGGATAGTTTCTAAGTCATCAAACAAGTCTTAACCACAAACACATCCTTACTCAATGATTTTGGTCCTTTTTTAATTGCAGATTCATGCTGATGAGACTAAAAGCAGTCTTCAGTTTGCTAGCAGAGCACTGCGTGTGACAAATTGTGCTCATGTAAATGAGGTAATGCTTTTGATAATTGAACTCTTTTCCAACTTCAGAAGTTCTATGACGTGTTTTTTTAAGTTATTGAATGAGTAATAATCTCTTGCCTGCACTCAGGTAATATCGAAAGCCTTTATTTTCCTTTGATAAGTATTTTGGTCTCTGACTAGTGTAAATTGTGATCACAGATATTGACTGATGCTGCGTTGCTTAAGCGTCAGAAAAAGGAGATTGAGGAACTTCGAGCAAAATTACAGGTTGGAACTTTGTCTGCATGTCAATGTGCTGATTGAAATTATAGTATTCTTCATGGTATCTTGATTACTCATGTTTATTTTGTAAGGGTTCACACTCGGAACATCGTGAAGAGGATATTCTGAATCTGCGGAATACATTGCTAAAGGTTCTGTTATAATTGCTAGCCTTCGCATTAGGTATGAATACATTACCTATAAGCATGTTATTATGTGCAGAGTGAATTGGAGAGAGAGAGAATGGCTTTAGAGCTGGAGGAAGAAAAGAGAGCTCAGGCTGAAAAAGAGAAGAGGTTGCAAGAGCAAGCCAAGAAAATTGAAAACTTAAGCTCCATGGTATTTTGTGGTAATAGGGAAGAGACCGGTGTTTTCTACAAGAAGGTTTGTTGTGTTTTCTGTTTGTGCCTATTATGTTGCTTACAGGATGTGCTAATAGATTCTTTGCTATATTAAGGCTAAAAACTTTAACCATGTATCTTCATTCCATGCTAATTATTTAATCACTATTCCTTAACTTAACAGTACACAATGATTAGGTTTCTATATTTTCTTTCAAATATTCTGATAAATCAAAGCAAGCTGCCAAGCTATGATGAAGTTCTTTCTGAAATTTCATACATAGTGCCCAATTCCCATCAATCCAAATGCCTTCCTGGCAGGGTGTAAATATTAGTGCAATCAAACCAGATTAGTGCATAGAAGTAGTTTTAAATTTTCAAAATATTCAGTGTCTTATACTCTTTACCCCATCCTTGCATAGAACATGCCACAAGGTGCACATTTTCTTGGTTCGTCATTCCTCATAAGATTTGGATTTCAATCTGGGGACTTCTGCTTCAATTTATATTAGGAGTTGAGATTCCTTTGAGGACGTCTTTGTTTCGTACTTATTGGAGAAAGAAACACATGAAAAAATGCAAGTTTACTGTTTCTCATTTGTGTTGTCCACAGTCATGAAAGTTTGTGCTTCGTCTCCAATTTATTTTGCATAACTTTTCTTCTTTTAGTAGCACCCCACGGTACTTGTCTGTATTCTATTTGGCAGGAAAAACGGCGTGATACCTGGTGCCCTGGAAATCTTGGTTGGGCAGAATCAAAGGAGGTAATAATTATATCATCTAATGTTATGAAAGGCAAGCTTTCTCATTGTCTGGTTACCTGCTCATGGATAGAAGTGGAAATAATGCTTCTTAATTGGGCTGGATAAAAAAGGCTAACATTTTGTCAACCTGTGCAAGATTTTATTTGCCTAAGCGTTCTTATTATGTCAACTGATGCAAGTATTCATTACCATTCTTCTATGGTGCTGTAGTTGTCTGTGGTCGAAGAGAAAACAATTGAAGTTAAGTCAACAAGAGAAGATCGGATAGTGGGACCACTTCTTGCTTTTGAAGAGTTAGTCAACAAAGCAAGTACTGCTGATTTCTGTATGCAAGATAATCAGGAATGTAACAGGATTGCTTCTGAAGATTGTCCACTTCCTGCTCCCCAAGCTCTGCTGCATGTTACCAGTAGGAGAAAAGTTTTGCCCAGAAAAAGAAGTTTACCTATGGTTCATATTTGTTGTTTATTTTATATTTTACGTTTACAATTTCTTTGGTATTAATTGATTCTGTTGCAGGAGAGCGATTGCTTGGCCGAACTGCAAACAAAATATGAAAATTTGCTCCTAGAATTCGAAACTCATGTTAGTTTCTCCTGCTTCTATGCTTATAACAAAGGGACGGCATTGCTGTTTCTTATCATTAATTTTGCACTTAACAGAGAACAATGAGTGAAGTCCAAATTGAATGCTTGATGGGGAAGCTTGCTGAGGTCGGTTCGACTGATCTTAGTGGGAAGTGCAGGGACTGCTCCTTTAAGATTACCAGCTCTGAATCTCTTTTAGATGGTAATAAAAGTTTGAGGGATTTGGATGCTCTTCTTGTGATCAAGAAACTACAAGAAAAGGTTAACTCATCTATTGCTTTCTATTCACTAAGTTTCTGCTGGTCTGCCCCTACTTTTTGTTTTGGAGCTAACATGTAGGCTTAAGTTCAAGTTCTCTCGATACAATAAAAGTCTGATTGACACATGATTGGTCTTTTCATAACGTTTTACTGTAACATTTCATTTCTTTGCTGATCTTGTTTAATAATTGTCAATCTATTTCCAATGCCTTTTGATTGTCTTTCATGTCTAGAATCATCAAAATTGATATGCAGATCACTACCTTAGAGATGGAGAAGTCCTCAAGCCAGCAAAATTTTAATAGCGTATTTGACTTGGCAACCGAGCAGACTATATCTGCACAAGAGAAATATGAAAAGGTTCGTGCTCTGGCCCGTGGTAGTTAAAGTTTTCTTTGTTACCATTTTATGTGGAAAAAAATCATTTCAGTTACATGCATAAGCATAGTTGTTAATTGTTGTCGCTAGTTTGTTTGCTTCAGTAATCTTTTACTTTCAATAACTCTCTTGCTGTTAAAAACATAGCATCTAGTTATCATGTTCTTTAATACAGCTTACTGAGGAACTTAAGCTTGCACGAGAAGAAGCTACTCTAGCTCGTGACAGACTTGCTTTAACAGAGTCTAGCCTGGTAATGAACTAGAGATTCAACATATATATGATATATCAATTGGTTCCAATACTTGTTTTTCCTTTTGCCTGGTATAAAAGCTGTAAAGTAGCAAATCTAATTGTTTGTTAATTTCTTACAGGAAGAATCTGATTGGTTGACCATTCTATTAACAGAAGCTGAAGACATAAAGCTGGAATTTGAGAATTCAAGAAATCTTGTAGAGTCTCTTTCTTTGGTTGTGGATGAATTTCTCACTTTCTCATCTCAGATACCAAACCTGATTCTTGTGAGTTGAAGTTTTTAGATTATTTCCCCCTTTCTATATTCAACCTAAATAAACCTGATATTGGTGCATCCTACTGGGAAATAAAGGAATTTAACGCTTTCTTGCAATTACATGTACAAAATATTAGCAATTTACAAATGCCGATACTATTAATGATCTTATAAAGCCACAATTAATATTACTGGTATCATTATATTTTTTCGTGAATTTATTATTATTATCTTCTTTTTTTGCTTTTTAAATTAAAATTATATTATTGTGGCGAATCAGGATCTTAGACATTCTGTTTCCCAAAGTTTGGTTCAACTTGAATCGGTGGTTAGGATCCATGAGAAGGTAGAGTCCTGCTTGAGGAACAAAATTCTTGAGCTTGAGGATGAGAAGGTATTTTCTGCATGTAGATATTTGATGGTTTAATACATTCAAATATTGATGTTTCTTTTGCATTTGTTGTTAAAATTTAGCAAATATACTGATAGTAAGTTACTTTACATTGTTTAAATATATTTCGTTTGCTCTGTATACATTTTTGACTGTCAGTTTTGTCTTTAGGAACTTCATGAAAAACATGAAGCTGAGAAGTCGGAACTTCTGTGTCAACTTCAACTTCTTCAGAAGGAGATTTCATCTTTGTCATCTTGTTCCTTGGCAAAGGAAAAGGAAAGTATAAGAAAAGAGTTGGAGAAGACGAAAACTAGGTTGAAAGATGTGGAGTTCAAGCTCAAGAATGCTGTACAGGAGAAAACAAAGCTTGAGGTTTTATACAATTTTTTCTAGACTTTTCTTTATGCTCTTTGATCTAGAATTACACTCATGTATATATGTATATATATTGCTGGTGCTAGGGTGAGAAGTCATGTGCCGAGAGAGAACTTAAAAGACTTCATAGCCAGAAGGCTATGCTCGAACGTGACATGAGCAAAAGACGTGAGTCTATTATTGGTCGAAGGCATGATTCAACTACTGATAGAAGCTCAAATGTGTTTGATCAGAAACGATTCAAGGGCTCTACTGCTTTGCCTGACCTGGAGGTGGTTATCAATATTCGTTGAACTAAATACTTTATATTTGGCAAAAAATGTCCTCTTTCACCTCAACATCTATCTGTTCAATTCAGGAATTCAAGAGGCTGGAAGTGCTTGCTTTTGAGATGGAGACAACAATTGCATCTTTAGATGAACAACTGGAAATTGCAAATGAGGAAAAGGATATAGCCACTTCGAGAGCTGATAGTTTGGCTTCCGATTTGGAGGCTTTGTCGGAGGAGTTGCACTTGTCGAACTCAGAGTTGAGAACTCTGGAGGAAGAAATTTCTGTTCTTGTAAGCTTATTATGTTTAATTCTCTCATGTCCCGACATTGTTTTCTCCCTGCTATTGGATGTTAGCAGAGTTTGTTATTAAGTTACCTTTCATAATATTTCAGAAAATAACTTTGGAAGAATCCAGATCTCATGCACGTGAAATGGAGAGTACTCTCGAATCTTTGTCAGAAGAGAAGGAGGAGTTGTCAATGGTATTGAAGTAATATGATTTGTTTTTCAAATCCCTATAGCAATTGTTCACTGGTAGATTCTATCATTGTTTTTTGCAGCAACTCACTGAAGCCCTCTTGACTATGGAGGAGGATAAAGCCATATGGCTGTCCAAAGAGAAAGCTTCCATGGAAGCCATTGGAGAAAAGGAAAAATTATATACTGCTGAAATGGCTTCGATTTCTGAGAAATTGGCAGAGGTAATCTATACAATTTTCCCTAAAGGCATTTTTTCGTTCTATAACAGCCCATAGTGTATACTATATTATAGCAATTTAAATCATGTGACTTTCACTGCAAGTTCTTCCGTGTGAACTGATGCCTGCATATTCTTTTCGTATGATATGCCAGTTATTTCTTAACCATATTATCATTTCTCTTTTAACAATGATGCAAGCCTAGCTACCATAAAATTTTATTTTCATTTATACATCTCTCTGAAAATTTATGAATACACTCAATATAGATTCTGAATTTGGAAGGTATGCTCATATTACTTGTATATATTAAGCATTTCTCGTGATTTGCACGACAATTGCATACTAGGTCATGCAAATGAGCATTGTAGGTATTAAATGTTTTCCTAGCTCAGTACACGGGTGTAAGAAATATGGTTATTCCTTTATGTTGTTGACATATGCAACTATTGCATAAATTTTTTCCCTTGCATTCAGAAAATAGAGTTCTGCTTCATTTTTTCTAAAATCTTTTTGAAGAATTATTTCTCATTTTGCCATCCTTTTTAATTAACTGCTATGTTTACATTCTCATTATCTGAGAAATATTCTTCTCATCATCTGAGAAATATTCTTTTCATTATTGACCATGTGACACCATTAGGTAAGCAATGAACTGGAGATTTGTAGAAAAAACTGCGAAGGTCTTGAGGAACGGGCAACAAATTCAGAGGAAAATAAACAACGAGCTTCTGATGATGAAAGCAAGAGATCTCCAGAGGTAAGTTCTTATGTTGCTTGGTTCCTATCTCCTTATCATGAATATAACTCTATTTCTTTATTTATGGGTATTGAAAACTCTCTGGCCTTCAATCTCCAGAAAAGCCAAAAACCACTCGAAGAAGTGGAGGTTTTACAGTTGGAATTGAGTATTCTCAGAAATGAAAGGCGATCTTTGCTGGCCCAAGTCCAAGAATTAGAAAAAATGCAACCTATTGCTCTAGTTGATTCTCAGGTTTGTACAAGTTAATTACAAGAAGCAAATTTGGTCTTCAGTCGTCTTCTTCATATGTCTGTTTTTTTGCCTATTGCACTAAGCTAATGTTATAATGTCAATAACTAGACAATTTGTCTCTGGTTTACATCTGTACATAATATCATTTTGTTCTATACAGGTATTAAAATTAAAACATGAACTAGAGCAGCAGAGCAATAGGATTGCTAGTATGGAAGACATGATGCGAAATGTAAGGTTTCTCACACCTGAAATTATTTCACTTCCATTGCTTCTGGTATTATTGCATATGAATTAAATACGTCAGCGAGTAAATCATGTTCAAATATTCTTAATCCGAACAAGCTCTGAGGAACTACAATCTTCCAGATTCAATTTTTGAGAAAGGCATAATAGTTATGTCACTGTACATGATCATAAAAAAACATCACTGGCTAGTCAAATTCCTGGGTGTACAAACTAATTCAAATTTAAATTTCAACGAGCTCGTTTTCTGCTGAATTTTGACAGGATAAAGGGTGCAACGACAAGGAGAAAGCTAAACTGAGAATGAGACTCCGAGGAACTCAAGCAAAATTGGATGCTTATCGTGTTAGATACCAGGAGTCGATGAAGGAGAAAGACGACATGAACCATAATTATGAGGAGGCTTCAACAAAGCTAAAGAAACTATTAGCTCAATATGGTACAGATCTCCTTAATCTCAAGAAAGAACTTGCACTCTCCAAAGGTCAGTGACAGTCATATAATGAAATGCCTTATGATTCTTTTGTCTGGGATATATTTCTCTATATCTTGTACAGATGTATGTATCCATGGAGAAATTTCTGAGAATTAACAAAGTAATTTAACCAATTTTGTCATGTCACTTGTAACTACATCTCCCGAAAAGAATGTAGAATGAGGAAAAGTGATGATTGACACATGGAGTTAGGTAGTGTTGACCATGTAAACCAAGTTTATTTATTTATTTCATGCAAGAATTTTACATGAGCCGCACCTTTAAAGTTTTTTAGGGATTAATAAACTTTAATTATGCATTGATAAATTATAATCACTGATTAATATCCTAATTATAGATTAATAAACTATAATTATGCATTAATAAATTATAATCACGGATTAATATCCTAATTATAGATTAATAAACTCTAATTATGGATTACTAAATCATACTCCCTCCTCACTATAAGTGGCATAAATTTTTTGAGCATGAGTATTTATGAGTGTGTGTTATAGTGCATAAAGTGTGGTGACCTACTTGATTGTAGAGAGTAAATTATTTTTATTTTGGATACTGTGCCACTTATAATGAAGCAATTTAAAATGGAAAAGGTGGCAGGTTAAGGGGTGGCCCCACTCAAGTTGTTGCCATTTTATATTAGTGAAATGAAATGGATCATTTAGGAATATAGGATCCAAAATGTTTGTTGATTTTCTTTTGTCCAAAGTGTTTGTTGATTGCTGTTGTACACTCACAACCACGAACGGATTTTCCTAATTTAGTGCATTAATAAGTATAATTATACTTATATAAAAATGATAATACTACCTAATCCATTTCAGGTTCATGTCCCTGTTCAAGAAATATATTCGTTCCTTTACCAAATTTATATTAACAATTAATAAATCTTACTTTTATTCCCCCTTCCAAACTTTTTGTTGAAGCTGTAAACTGAATATACTCACGATAAGATGGAATAAGTAAATATAAATAGAAAACTGGTTGAATCAGATTGACCTAATATCTAAATATTTATTGAGCCACTTGACAAGTAGCCTGGCTTATATTATTTTATGTCATTGAATTTAATAATCACATCATGAAAGTCCAACTCATGGACCTCTTATCAAATTTAAGACCACTAGGATGCCATTATAAACGTCCACTATAAATTCCATAAATACTTAATTACATATAATATTTTTTCTAATTTCTTTAAAAATATTAAATTTAATATACCCATAATTTTGATCACATTATTCGGACATATCTCTGTTGTTGCCATATATGCAACAAGCATTTCAAAGGGGGAAAAGAATAAATAAATGATAAATAAATAAGCTTCTTAAAGGGGGGAAAGTCTAAATAAATGATAAAATAATGCAAACTAAATATTTTGACTTCATCTTGATTCCACAATCAGATAGATTCCTATTTCCTACATAAAATGAAAGCCCAAATATTTTATTGGAGAAAATATGTATGACTTGTCACGTAACAATGTTTATAGAAAGAAAGTTATTTAGTTATATTTGTGGTTGCGTTGGAGAAAGTGTGCTTCCACGTGCATTTCGAAAGCTAAAACCGAATAGAAGCAAATAAACTCGTGTCCTGCATTCGTTATCGCGAGATTAGATAATTAAATAATTATTTGCTTCAATAAAGCGCGTGTCAGTTTGATTTCGAATATGTTAACAACAATCTAATTGGGATTACGCTGTTTCCTTTTGTGGGGTCCAATTTAATCATATAACATTAATCACATCATATTATCTGCTTAACACAAGAGTGTTTTTTTCTTTTCTTTTTTTAATTATGTGAAGAACCGCATATTAGCTAGGAAAAAAATATTTTGTTAAATAAAAGAAATTCTTTTTTTAGGGGGTAGAATTTTAATAAATTAATGCTCTCGTGAGTATTGTAATAGTTAGGTAATATTATCACACAATGTGATATATTATCCCCCTCTTCAAATTAAAATTTTGAGTCTCCATTTCTTAATATTTAATTATTGTAGTTATACATCATATATTTCATTAATTACAAATTATAAAATTTTGTGCTGATGTAGCATAGTTGAAATGATGAGTTAGCCAACTATATATATAGACATTGTCATCAACTATACAAACATAACATATATCATCAACATATACTTCAAATCAAAGAGAATTTGATTTCCATTTGGAAAGAAGAAGAAGAAGAAGAAGAAGAAGAAGAAGAAGAAGAAGAAAAATGTTGGCTGTTTCTCCTCAATTTTGTTCTTATGGATGGGTCTTGGATGATCCCATCATCAGCCGTGAGCAAGAAAATATGAGCTACTTTTCTAGAGAGAGAACAGAAATTTCTGAGTCCATCGATCTCCACTCTCCCTCCTCCAAAATACAACTCAAAAATGGCGATTTTGGTAGCAATTCTAACGACGGATCCCTCAATGGAGACGGCGAGAAGAAGGTGAAGAAGCTCAACCATAATGCAAGCGAACGCGATCGTCGCAAGAAAATGAACACTTTGTATGCTAATCTTCGCTCGCTTCTCCCTCAAGATGATCAATCTGTAAGCTCTCTCTCTCTCTCTCTCTGGATTAGGGTTAGGAACCATGGCCCTGCAAGGCCTCTAAGTAGGGGTTGCAAATCTCTAAACTTTCAAAGTGACTTTTGTCAATGAGATTATTTAAATTCAAGAATCTATGGTTGTGATAAAATGCAATTATATATATTTATTGATTAATCTGAATTATGGCAGAAAAAACTGAGCATTCCGGCAACAATTTCAAGAGTGCTGAAATACATACCTGAGCTGCAGAAAGAAGTGGAGAGACTGATACAAAAGAAGGAAAGATTCATGTCCAAGATTTCAATGGCGGCAGAAAATAACTCATCTTTCGAATTCAAGAATCAAAACAAAACGAAAACAAATCATCGGAGCTCAAATTCAGCAGCATCGGTAGTTCAGATCAACGAAGGCGAAATCGTTATTCAGATCTCAATGCCTAAATCTGAAAAGGGTTCTTTCTCTGAAGCTATCTTGAGATTGGAGGATGAAGGCTTTCTCATGGTGAATGCTTCTTGTTTTGAGTCATTTGAAGGGAGGCTTTTCTATACTCTGCATTTTCAGGTAATGATTTTAATTAATTAATTAATTATCATAGGATTAATTTAGATTTTTTTTTTGTTATTAAAATCAAGAATATTTTGGAAGAAGTTTTGCTGATGATTGGTTTTTTTATTCAACAGGCACAAGAAGGTCAAGTGATAGATGCTGAGAAGTTAAAGGAGAAAGTGTGGCCTTTGATTTAGAAAGACAAACAATTGTATTTCATGTTGTGTTTTAGTCTCGTGTTTTATTTCATTGGTACAAGCTAGTAGATGGTATAACATCATCGTGTTGTACTGTAGCAGATGCTAATGAAATAGAACACGATATCGAGAATAGTGAGGAAGATGTTGTATACTAACATGATATTTTGGAATCTCACTATTTGAAGAGGAGATTTTCCTATATATGTAAAAAAGGATCATCAAATATCATTGACCTAGCTAAGACTTTTTATTTAATAATATTTCAAGATTATCCAATTGATGGTGGTCCTTGCACATTTCTTCTACAAATTCTTGATTGAACTGACATAAAAACCAAAGAATAAACCAACTAGATTATCCTTCTAAATTTTATATTGAGTTCCATATTCGTTTCACACTGCTCACAACTATTTAATTTTATAATTGGAATTTGGGCTTCAAGTGAAATCTCAAATAAGGCCTATTATTGTCACATGAAAAGTGGGTCATAAAGCAGATGGATCAAGAAATTGGGCCCACTTACAAATTAGAAGCCCACGAGGCATAGACCAAAAAATCATGCTTGATCATAGAATGATCGATCGATTATACCATTTCATGCAAGTAATTTTCTAGAACTATATATTTTCGAAAAATAATAATTTCTCAACTCAAAAAATATATATATTCTTGAACTATATGTATCGAAGGAAAGCGGGCCGTTAGATTTGGGTTGGCCCTCGATCTAAAGTTGTTTCTTTTTTCAATTCTCTTCCATCCTTTAAAACTAATCAATTTTATTTGGGGTTTTTTTTCAATGTATAATAATTATATCATTGTTACCATGGAAGAACTTTTGAAACTCAAAATTGATTGAGGACTTATGAAGCTCATGGTCTAGAATGCCACTCCATATTTTCATTTTTTTATCGCCAGACGTACGTTTTGTTTGTTTGTTGCGTCAACATCTCTACTCAATTAATTCTCCATTAGGCATACGACGACAAAATAAAAAACATGGGCAGACAACACGAACCATAGACTTCAAAAGCCCTTAAATAATTCTGAGTTTTAAAACTCATTCCATGGTTATGACAATAAAATTGGAACATCAATCAAATTTTAACCCAAAATCTAATGAGTAGATCTAACTAATAATTGGTAAAGTTGAAGTTAGATTTGATTGTCACGTTGGTGTATGATTTTTGGGAGATGTGAATGAATTGAAATAATTAGTAGCATGCTCTATGCTCAAAAAAATGAATTTGGGAAGAAAAGAAAACGGCCACACACATCAAATCAAACCACAAAAACCCACCCACGAAACCAAGAAACATAAACGCCTTCATGGTCCATTATTGCATGCCCACTTTAATTGGGTCGGCCCAACCATCTTTGGGCCCACACCACGTGCAATTTTCTTTAACTATTTTTTATTTTGTTTTTTTTATTGTAAATCTTTAGTCTTTATAATTAAATCTCAAAATTTCAATTGTTGGCCTATTTGCTCAGCTGGTTAGAGCGTCGTGCTAATAACGCGAAGGTCGCAGGTTCCGAGACCTGCATGGGCCATTTTCAATTTTTATTATATTTGGGAGAAAAATAGGCATACAGAAATAGTAAATTTCTAGCTATACATTTATATTTTGGATAAAAATGTTTCACCATTTCTAGCTATTACATTTATTTGATATTTCACCATTTTGGAAGAATCAAATCAGAGTTTGCCCAACTTATTCTAAAATCAGATATTTGATGCGTTTCCTGCCTCCCTTATTACTTTATTTTGGAAATTATTTCACAGCGGCTGCAGAATTATGCTCATCACAATACTGTATGCCAAGACACATGCGGTCGGATTTCTTATTTACGTTAAACATCAATATTGCTTTTGGTAATATTATATATATTGACATTTTTTCTTTTTGTACAATAAAATATCACATATGATATTACTAAATTCTAAATTAGAATATGAACAGTAACAAAGGATCCCACACAATTTTCATTTGTTTACTAAATGATGCAGCATATAATAATAAATGTCTGTATACAACAGAACCCCAGTTGAACCCTAGAAGACTAAGAACAACTTCAAGATAAAAAATGTAAAATACAAGAAAATATTTAGTTTATTTTTTTTTAATAAGTTTATAAGTTTCATACAGAACAATACTACTAAATGATTTTTTTTTTAAATTCTTGCACTAAGTAAAATACTATAAGTTTATAATATACTATGATAGATTAACCCGCGCGCTTTGGGCTGCACAATGACGAATAATTAATGTGTTGTTTTAAAGTGTATTAAATTTACATATATAGAAAATTTATATGTTATTATTTATATTGGATAATTAGAAAAATTTAGACCAACGTGAATTCAATTTGATATTTTGTTTTATATATAATTGGATATTTCCTTCAACTTATATGTAAATATGTAATTCAAAATAGATAAATGATCCTTTTCGAAAAAAAAGTTAAATGGTTTTAGTTCGTGTTAAAATACATATACATTGCAAGTATCCAATAATTTAATTGAGTTTCTATACAAGAATTATTATTTTAAAATATCTAAAATAAAAAACTGTTAATAAAAAATTCAGAAAGACATATTTAACGTGGATATGAAAGTATATTTTTTTATGTAAATATACATGTATTTGAACTCTTCAAATCCTATAATTGAATAAATCAACATAGACACATATTTGTAAATAATCGGTGAAAATTAAATATATATTATGTTGCTTTTAGTTTGAAATATGAAAATTTGTACAATAACCAATAAAAAAAGTTTAATTATTATTAATTTGGTAGCAATGTCAGTAGCCACAGTCGGTGTGTTAAAATTTATAGAAGCACATGAATTTATAAATAGGTTGAACATGCATACATTTTAGGCAGGATAAATGGTAGTTTGGGCGGAAAAATGGATGCAGATTATTGCTTTAATATAGTAATAGATATCTCTGAGATTGTGAGATCTTACGAGATCTTCCCATATGGTAATTTTTTTAAATTTGTTATAAGATCATTATCTTAAATATGCCTTCAAATCTTATTCTACAGAGAATAATTTATTTACTGTCAATTTCTCTAATTTCCAAATTGGGATAAAAACACACATGTACATAACAAAGAAAAAGCTGCTGAGGATAAGTGTGTTTTTTCAATAATCAAATTAGGATGGAAAATGACTGAATTTGGGCAGAATCATTCTAGTATGTTTTTTTGCTTCTTCAACTTGTATCCTGGAAATGGAGAATGAAAGCTGAAGAAGAAATCATAATTGTACGAATAGTATGGTAGCTAGCAATCTTTTCACAAAAAATGATGATAATAATGATAATAATAATTAATAGTAATTTATAATAATAATATGCCATGTTGGCCTAGGTACAACAAAATAAAAGCCTCAAAATTGTCTCAGCCAACTTGGGTTAAATAATATTAAATTAACATTTAATAGCATTATGGCCATGTCTCGCGGCGCTGATTAATATACTATTAGTTAGAATTGGTTCAAATGGTTATAAAGTTTCTATAAATGTACAAACAATACTCCCTCCGTTTTTTTATAAGTGTCCTATTGAGAAAAAATTCTTGTTCCTTTTTAAGTGTCCTATTGCTGAATTTGAGGTTAAAATAATAACAAAACTCCTATTTTACCCTCACAATAGTTATTGAAAAATGTAATTATTAGACTTTGAAAATAATAAATATGGGTATAAAAGTAATATCTCATGCTTCCTTGGTTTTTATAATTTTTCTTAATAGGACACTTAAAACAAAACAGAGGGAGTATACTAATAAAATAATAAGAGAAGTGATACAAATGACTAATATGGGTATAAAAAATAACAAGTATGAATTCAAATTTCGTTAATATTAATTTTTAGGTCTAGAGATCAGAGAATAGAGATCAACGTCTATATATTAGTAGCAACTAATTGGTACATAAAAAAAACAAATATTTGCTCAGTAGTCTTAGCCAAATTAGAACTACTTCACAAAAAATATGGGGCTTTTCACAAGATATTAAATTTAAATGCAAGTTGATAAAACTTTGAAAAATAAAAATAAAATGATGGTGGATGAGACAAATCTATTGATGAAACTTTATGACATAAAGCATATTCCTATAGCAATAATAATATTATGTGAGTATAGATATTGTTGCCATCATGCCTACTTGCCCCAAATTCATTGTATTTCACCTTTCATGTATTGTACATCATTCATCCCTAATAAAAATTTAAAAATATAAATATTAATTAATATTTATAAATATTGATCATTTTATTGACTTTTTTTTTCTTTATTATAGACACAGTAGCAGTTACTCTATATAATCATGTCAAACTTTAGTCAAGTTAATTAATGTTTGGTTTAGTACTTCTGAGGAGATAAACATTAGTAAACAGAACTTCCTCACTTTAAACAATCTTGTCATTTATTCGAATAATTGATCAACATTCTTCTAAGGAAATAAATTAAATTAAGATGGCTGATTTTTAATTAGATGTTGGAAGATAGTGAGAAACTCTTGTGTGTTTGATTTTGTTTGGCCGAAAATTACAATATTCCCCACTTGACTTTTGATATATATTTTTTTTCCGCACAAAATATAATTTCATGATGCCTTTACCTTATTTGTTTTCGGAAAGTGAAATTTGTTGGCTATAAGTGGTAACAAAGACAAATTAAACACCAAATGCTTCCAAAAGATCAGCAAGTTATTTATTTATTTTTTCCTTTTTCTTTCTAGGTATATTATTGTTTTTGTTTTCAATGGATTCATATTTATTGAGAAATTTGAAAAAGGGATTTGGTTAAATACTTAAATAGAATGACACGAGAAATTTTTCACAAGTTACATTTTCTTTGTTATTTACCGACTTAAAAATGAATTGTTCGTAAAACTACAATTATTATCTTTCCAAAAGAATTGTACGCGAGAAAAACTAATAAGTAGTACTCCCTCCGTCCCACCCATAACGTCTCATTTCTTTCGGGCACGATTATTAAGGAGAAGAGTAAAAAAATATAATAGTAGTTGGTCTCACCACTTTTGAAGAGTTAATTATTTCCTTATTTGGCAACGGGACATTATTAATGGGACAAACGAAAAAGAAAAATAAGACGTTATGAATGAGACGGAGGGAGCAGTATGTTATAATTATTTACATAAGTATGAATACGTGGAGATTTAATTTGGTAATAGTTTCAAATGTCGTCTAAATATAAGAAAATAAAATCATAGTACAAAAGTTGGAAATTAAGAAGTACTATTTCACGAATTGAAAAAAAAAATTAAAAAATTAAAATGAGGGACGTGAGGTGAGGCTAATAATTGTGACTGCTAGACATAGTCTAATTGTCTGACTAATAATGTACGAATCCATCTTCTTTTGTTGAAAAATTAAAGATGCATGAATGCAATATTAATCTTAATGCAGTGCATGCACACTGCACGCCTCACATTTAATTTTTTTTCTCACCACTCAACTATACTCTATATATATAGGTTATATAGGTACGTACATGCAGTGACTCTAAAAAAACATTATTCTACTTTTCTAAGTTATTTAGCGAAATAGTATCAATAATTTAAGGGAAAAGGTGCAAATACTCCTCATGTTGGCAGTGCTAGACAAATACCCCCGAACTTTGTTTAGGTACAAATTCACCATTCCCTAAAGTTTTTGGATGCAATTACCCCCTCGCCGTGACGGAACTAACACTTCCGTTGGCAAAAAAAATATTTTCGATTCATTTTTATTTTTGTGGGACCCTTACAATTCCCAAGAATTAATTGGTGCTATAAGCTCAAATTAGAAAAAAATTTGTTTCGAATCCTAGCTCACAACTATCAAAACTCAGGCGAAGTTCTCCAATAATTTGCAATCCAAGCCAACAATTTGTTGTTGATATTGATGATCTCATCTTCTTCAAGTGATTCGTCATCCTTTTTCGTACAAATCATTGGAGAACCTCACCTGAATTTTGATAGTTGTGAGCTAGGGTTCGAAATAATTTGTTTCCTAATTTGAGCTTTTAGTACCAATTATGTAGTATATAACCATTGAGAATTGTGAGGGTCCCACAAGAATAAAAATAAATCAAAAATATTTTTTTTGATAACGGAAGTGTCGTTTCCATCACGACGAGGGGTTAATTGCACCTGAAAACTTTAAGGAAGGGTGAATTTGCACCTAAACAAAGTTCAAGGGGGTATTTGCCTAACGCTGCCAACATGAGGGGGGTATTTGCACATTTTCCCATAATTTAATAAGAATTGTGTGATTTTTTTTTTCTAGTTCATTCTAATTTGTTAGCATCGTGTGTGCTTAATTTATATAGAATTATTTGTAATATCATGAATTTGTAATGTGATAATGTAAATATAACTTGTATCAATTTAAAAAAATGTATGTAACTTCTTCTCGATGAGTCTTATTTCGAACCAACTCAATGTCGACGGAGGAAAACTCTGCATTTAAAATGTCTAGTTATTTTTCGGATTTTTATTCACCTCTTTGAATTAATTTCTATTTAGATATATACATACAGAGAAGTGATATGCTCATGTGTAGGGCTGTAAACGAGTCAAGCCGTTCGTGAGCTACTCGGCGACCGACTCGATAAAAATTCATTCGATAATTAATTGAGAAGCTCGTTTAGTTAAACGAGTCAAGCTTGAGCATGACTGTACTCGACTCGGTAGCTCATGAGCAAGCTCGTTAAGTGATTTATCTTAAAAATACAAGATTATTAGTCAGATATCTTATATTTTTTACAATAATTAGTAATATTTGAATTAACTATCTAGTTAACTTTATTTATTTACAAGAAAATAGTAAATATATTACATTATTGTGAATAAAATAATTTATATTTTTGAAAAAGTAATTAATATTTTGAATGAATGACTAAATTTTAAAAGCTCGTTTAGGCTCGGCTCTACACTCTGTGTTTCAACTCAAAACACCTTCGAATTGACTCGCAAGAGAACGAGGTCAATATAGGGCGACAAGCTGACCCAAGTCGTATTCTCAAGAAAGGTTCAACAGGGCTAATGCCGCTTGTATTATTCACACAGAAAATAAAATAAACCTAAACATTCTAAACCAAGGAATTCGAGACGATAACTAAACTAATCAACGGAATAATAAAATGAGCAAATAAATAACAAGAAAAACAAGAAGAAAGAAAAGTATTAGGGATTAGATTATTCTCATCGATTTCTCACCAGACTTATTACAGATTAATTCTATTAATCAATCACGCATAATCAACTTCAACATAGGGTTAACATCATAGCTTTCGCGTCAATCCGATAAACCCTAATGACTAAATTATACGATTAAGATTAATTATTAGATATGCATTTCCGGTCAATCTAATGTTGAATGAACCACCATCGAGTAGTAGAATCATCCATCGATCTCATCCACTACTTATAAATACCGAATAGCGATCAATTATTCAATAACGAGAAAATCGATTCAATCAACGGGGAATTAATTAAAGAACAAGCACGGATCGAAAAACGATTCGAATATCTAAACCCTAAACAAGAAATTAGCTAACCATAGAATAAATCATCGAATAATAACCATAAGAATTCATCGATTAAATTGCAAGAAATAAACGGTGAAGAAATCCTTACAATATAACGGGCGAAATCCGTAGATAACGATCCTCCTTGTTCTAGCCAAGCCAAAAAAAAAAGAAAACGAAAAAGAAATGAAAAGGAGTGCTGCTGTTCGTGTTCTCCTCACGTCTCAGAAGTATCCAAGACTAAAAACCCTAGCTGAGTATTTATTTAAAACATCGCGCACAACCGTTACTAGTCGACGCCCAGCGCTCGCTCGAACTCATCGCTCGCCGACTTCCACCGCTCGCTCAAGTCCACCGCTCTCTGAGGATGAATATGCGAAGGGCACCTCCAGCGCTCACTCAAGTTCAACGGTCGCTGCCTGCCGGATTCCAGCGCCGGCTGGAATCCAGCGGCCGCTGAACTGCTGCTGTTCAGCTACCAAAGGTGATCAAGAGTGTGCTGCTGTCGACCAAGAGCTGCTGCTGTCAAGAGCTGCTGTGCGTGAGGTTTCCGTCGAGGAGGAAGAATCGACGGCTGCTGCTGCTGCTCGACTTCTCCTCCAGCTGCTCGTGCATGCTGCTGTTGTGGTTCTTCTTAGCTAGCGATCTCTGTTTCCATCACCCACGCATTTCTTTCACTTTATTCACAACTTTTACGATTTTTCCATAACAAACTTGAGATCCTACACAAACGACATGAAAAACCAAAAAGGATAAAATAAAGCCAAAATACGAGTAAAATAAACGGGAAACATAAATGCAAGCACGAAAATACGACGAACTAAACCCCTAAAAACGACACAAATAATGACTAAACACTCTGCTCGATAAGAGCTCGTTCGATAATTAAATGAGAAACTCGTTTAGCTAAACGAGTCAATCTTGAGCAAGACATTATTCGGCTCGACTTGACTCGATTACACCCCTACTTATGTGGACAAAATGAGAATGATGTTAAATGAAGGTGAATAGCATATCACTAGTCTATGTATATATACATACAAAATATATATGTATATTTATAATTTTTTGAAACTGCATGTACATTCGCCAATAAAGTTACACAGTGGAATACTGGAAAATGGAATTGGATGGACGAAGGTACAAGAAAATGACTTAAGAGGAGTAGTACCTTCCACCAACTCCTGAACTCTAATTAATCACTGCAAAAAAAAAAGTTTTAATTTTAATTTTTTTTTTTTTGTGGAGAACCACTGAAAAGGGTATTGTATTTAAAGTGGTATCATAGTTAATAACTAATCCCTCCGTCCCAATAGCAAGGTTTTACTTCTTTAATTGATGAGAGTATTAATTAATAGAAGTGAGACCTTACTATTGGGACGGAGGGAGTATTTGATCTATTGTGGTAACTTAATTGATGAAGCGGATCCATTTGCAGTTAAAACACCATGAAGTTAAATATCACTTATGTAATTTGATTTCTCTCCTTCAATTCGTAATTTGTAGACTGATTCATATATCTTCTTAATTAAAAAAAAAAAAAGACTGGTTCATTTTAGTCCACGACGCTTTAGGATGGGACTGTGGCTCAAATTAATTAGTAAATAGATATGGGGTCTATGTATAAGAGGCTATAAGTACGATTTAATGCAAAAATTAAATATGCATTAAAATTAATTGCAAAAACTTTGTGACACATAAATAAAACTAATTTTTTATTAATAAAATTAATAAACATTTTACCTAATTACAGTACAATTTATGAGCCCCTCTTTAACTTTTATCTTCAATTCTCGGGAATTTTAAGTTTTTAACTATAATGAAAATGTGGTTTACCTGCTCTGTGTCAGGTTTGCATGCTATTAAATAGGGATGAGAGTTTATCCTATGCGCACCAAAAGTAGCGGCTGCAGATTCTCACGACATAAAAAAAAAATTATGATAACTAATAACTAAAACTATGGTGTCCCTTCGGGACATCTAAGAGGTAATAAATCTTATTTGTGATTAGAGAGGTCACGAGTTCAATCTCTATAGCCTTTTTTTCCAAGTAAAAAAAAATTATAAATAAATAAAAAATAAAAAAAACATGGTGACATTAGTGAGTGAAAATACAGTACAATTTTGTCATTTTACAATTTTCGAGAAAGGGGAGCATTTCTTGCAAATTACTACTCCTTCCGTCCCATAATAAGTGTCTACTTTCTTTTGGGCACGGGTATTTAGGAGATAAGTGTTTAAAGGGTAAAAAGATAATTTTCGAGAAAGGGGAGCATTTCTTGCAAATTACTACTCCTTCCGTCCCATAATAAGTGTCTACTTTCTTTTGGGCACGAGTATTTAGGAGATAAGTGTTTAAAGGGTAAAAAGATAAAAAGTGGTGGAACCCACATCTTTTGTGTGAGAGAGGGTGTTTCCATATTAGGAAAGTAGACACTTATGATGGGACAACCCAATAAGAAAATGTAGACACTTATGACGGGACGGAGGGATTACTACTGTATCATAGTAAATGCATCAAGTTATATCACTGTCCAAAATAAAAGAAGATTAAATGAATCTGCAGGATAGCCATTGGCTACTCATTATTTTTTCTTTTTTCAAGTTTCAGTACACTCATTGTCTCTAATTATACCAGCAGCCCCTTTATTCATTTCCCCAAATATTCCGACACCATACTCATTGTCAAATATTATACTGCATGACATACAAGGTTTATTTGAATTTGCGATTTTATATGATTTTCAAAGGTTGCATTTATAATATATTACCGCTTTGTAATTTTTTTCCCACGTACCCTATTTTGAAGTAATAAAACTACGTCGTCTTATCAGTAAATGGACGTCGTTTTAGGGTACACATCATAAATTTTTTTCTCGATTTTTAGGGTGTTGAAATTGCAAAGAAAAGAGAATGAAGAAAAAGAAAAATTTAAAAAGATGGTATTGTAATTGCAACAAATTAAAAGTCGTATTAAAATTTGTAAATTTGAGTAAACATTTTGTTATCTCTAGCAATAGACCCTAAATATACAACAAATTGTCTATTTTTACAATCGTGAGAAAAAAAGGAGTTATTTATAATTTGTGGCCCGAACTTTCATCATTTTTCCGTTTGTAGCCTGTACTTTCAAATTTTCTAAAAAATCATGTACTTTACGATTTTATCTAAATAAGGTTCGCCTTTATTTTCCGGTGTTGGAATGATGAATCATCTGACCGACTTTCTAACGTGGATATTAAAATGCTAAGTGTACCAAAACAACGTCGTTTCAGTTTGACAAGGTCATACGACCTATGGCTTGTATGGCTTGTACAATGGAACCATAAATGTCTTTTTATTCTCTCCATAAACTCTTTTCTTCCCCAAAAGTCTACATATAGTTTAGGGAAAAAATAGAAAGACATTTAGGGTTCAGCCGCAAAAGCTACACATCCTATGTCTTTGTCAATATTTAATTCTGTCCAAACCGAAACGACGTTGTTTCGGTATACTTGTCATTTTAATATCCATATCAGATAGACAGTCAACTAATTCATCATTCCAACGCCGAAAAATAAAGGCGGACATTTTTTAGATAAATTTGTAAAGTACATGATTTTTTTGGAAAATTTTAAAGTACGGGTCACAAATAAAAAAATAATGAAAGTTGGGGCCACAAACTATAAATAATCCGAAAAAAATGAGAAATTTCCACTTCAAAGTTATATTGTATTTTGAAGGGAATTTTACTAGAAGGGTCAAGTTTTTCGGTATCAAAATGTAGAGATGCGGTCGAAATTCCACACAGGTTTTGCAAGATATATAAAACAATATCATTGTTTTTAATTGTAGAGGCTGACAGTTCGACATTACGATACTGGAAAATCGACACATTCTAAATTTAAAAACATAATAAATTTATTGAGTACTAATATGTCAAAATGGAGTATATTTTCTAGATCTGAAAATTGTACAATTATTTGGATATAAAAGTGTAATTTCCAATACATGACTCCATTCATCCAAAAGGGTTATGTGCACCTTTTCATTCACGCACACACCATTAACGTCATAACAGAAGACGTTGATATGTCCAACAATTAGAAACATAAGTTTACGGTCGAAGTTTTAATTTTCAATTATTTGATTAAGGTTGTGATTATTTATAGTATTGTCTTTATCAGAAGAATTTCAACATTGGTAAATGATGATGCATGAACACCCACCTTAATTGTCTGTTTTCAAATCAAATAATAAAAGAAATCTAGCATTTTAAAATACTACGAACACTTAACTTCTTCTCCAATAGAATGGAATTAATTTTTGCGTATTATCACACAATTTACCAATAAGTATCGACAGTAATTACTTCATCATTAGCTTATTGAAATAAAATAAATAAAGTTTTACTCCATGTTTTCTCGAACTTTCACCCAAAGCCCAAAAGCGAGACAATAAGTCAATAATACAATAGATTTTCAAAAAGTATACTCCCTCCGTCCCACAATAAGTGGTCACATTTTTTTTGCACGGGTATTAAGGAGAAGGGTATTTAAAGGGTAAAAAGATAGAAAGTAGTGGAACCCACAACTTTTTGTGAGAGAAGCATATTTCCTTAAAAGGAAAGTGGCCACTTATCTCAGGACAACCCAATAAGAAAATATGGCCACTTATCTTGGGATGAATGGAGTAATTTTTTAGAAGATTCTATATGTTCCATTGCAAATTCTCTTAACATTCTTTTTCTATTTGATATCATTTGTCCCAAAATTGATGTTCCACGTGTATCCCATAATTTATATTTAATTAATTTTTTGTTATTTATTTTCTTCTAATTCCAATATGTAATTTTTAGTATAATTTTACAATTATTAACTAGAGTTCATCCATCCAAATAGGGTTATATATATATTATATTTAATTTATATTTTAAAATTTTTAATTGATTTACAAGGTTTATTATTCCAAAATTAGGGTATATAATATTTTTTAAATTCTATTTTTTTTAAATGTTAATGGTTCATTATTTATTTCTATAATAAGTTTTTTAAATAGTAAAATTAATAGTGAGATATGACACATTCCAATAAAATTGGGGCATTATATCTTGCTAAATTTTGCGGAATCCAACAAAATAATAATACTACCTTCATCATAAAACAGTCCCATTCAATTTTAAAGCCTCCACCAATTAATATTTTTCTTTTATAAAATTGCCAAATTGTCGTCATTCTATACGTATTATTGTGCAAAAACTTTTCTCACCAAACCAAATCAAATTACAGAAAATTGTTATCTCAGAATCTCGAATTCAGAATTTTAAAGACTCAACTCTTACTAAAGAAAAATTCCGGCTTCCGCCCTGAATATAACTTGATCCAAATTCTATAATAAAAAAAACCGACCAAAATAATTTTCAATAATATCAATTATCAAGATGGATATGAGTTAAAAGTGGCGGCAGAGAAGTTGTTAAGGTTGTTTCATGCATCCTAAAAAGTAGCCACTTCATTCTTTTTTTCTTTCTATTTTAACCCTGATTTTCATGTTTTACTAATTCAAGTGGGCAAGGAATTTAGGCAGATAAAGAGGAATAAAATTAATTAATTAATTAATTATAAATCAAGTGATGCTAAAACTGCTCAACAACTCAAATACTATGATATATCTAGTATATATATACTGTATATTAATACCCTTACCCCCCCCCCCCCACCCCACCTGCTGATAAAATCTAGCAAGTGTTTCTGTCACACATAAACATTACAAAAACACACTCCTTAGATACTATGAATCCACCCCAAACTTTGACGTTACGTTTCGGTCTGGTTTGGTTGACGTGTCGTTTTGACATATATATAAATAAATACTAAAAAAACACACACTCCACACACTAAAGTCTTAAACCTCCACCCTCACCAATACACATCGCTGTCTGTCAACCCATAAATCAGAGTACATTTTTTTTACCCCACCACGAGGTTGTTTTCGTCATTTCAAACTACCCTTGTCACCTTGTTAATTACTACCTTCGTTTTTTTATAAGTGTCTCATTTAGCTTAATTTTTTGTTTCCAAATAAGTGTCATATTTTAAAATTTGAGAGTAAAATAATGACATTATTCCTATTTTATCCTTCTATGATGTTTCTCATAATCTGTTAATTAGTTGTATATATACATTAATGATGGTAATTAATAAAATTACATAGGTAAGATTTTTTATTTCCTTGATATGTGTAATTTGATGGTGGGGAACACTTATAAAAGAACGGATGGAGTAATCTATACCATATAGGATTTTAATTGCGGTGTTCTACTTCTAGATTGTTGTTAGTGTTACTAATTCTTTTCTATTTAATGGGATTAATGGAAAATGGAAATTGCTATATAGGTAGAGAAAATTTTGTCTTCTAAATGAGCGGGATCATGTCCGACTTTGGTTTAGAATATTCACTAGCATTACATTTTTTTATTTATTTGTCGATAATGAAAAAAACTTAAAAACTGACATTCAATTTCGTGGAGTGTGTGTGGGTGTTTATTACTCCCTCTGTCCCACCGAATATGACCTATTTGTTTTCGGCACGGAGATTAAGAAAAAGAGAATTATGTGTAATAAGTGTTAATAAAGTAACTTTTTAGTTAATTAAGTGTTTTTTTGGTCAACAATGTACTACTAAAGTGCTTTTTTAGTTTAAAATAAGCTCTAATTATTTTCCAAAAAGGAAACAGGCCATATTCGGTGGGACGGCCCAAAATGGAAAATAAGTCATATTCGATGGGACGGAGAGAGTATATATTTTGGTGATTTTTTTAATGTACTTGAATTAAAAAGTATAGTATTATTTTGATATGGAAGGCTTTGACATTGTACCTAAAATGTCTCTAATTTTCGGGATTGGAAATTCCGTGTATCATGTCAGAAGTCCGCGTCATTTAAAAAAAAAAAAATGGTGAGTGGAGAAATTCACGCTGCACTCCAATGTGACATATCAATTTTCCAATCCCAGAAATTGTAACCTGGGACAATTTAGTGCAGTGTCTAAATATTGGAATATTGTTCCTATATATATATTAGTGTCATGCCTGATTTTTGTGAGATTTTATCTCTCTCATAACGTACTCATATATGAAAAATTAGCTGTTTTACAAATACAATAATAAATTCCACCTATAAGACACTTCTTCAATTAAATAAGGGTGAATTGTTTACTTAATTTGCAAGCATTAATTACTGCATGGGGGGGGGGGGGAATATCTATAAATACATTGATTCATCTCAAAGTTTGTTTGATATGATCTAGCATCAATATTATAAAATTGAAAACCGCTGAATATGATTTTTCATAAACACTTCTCGGATTACATATTTAATACATACCTAATTCATATTGTATTTCGTATATATAATTTAGTTTAGTGTTTGTGTTATGTCTCTATAAATCAAGTTTATCATACATATACTTGGAAAGTGTGATTTACCTACTCCGTGTAGTTTGCAGGCTATTGCACATGAACGGAGATTTGCCCAGTACACACTAACAAAATGCCTACCTTTGAAGATCCTATTTCATAATTTTTTTTATTAACATCTTATTAATCAAGTCTAGTAGAAAATATGTAAATTGTATCTTTATTTGTCAGTTGGGATTTTATTAAATTTCATTAGTCTTTTGAAATCCCATTAATTCTCTCTTAACTGAAGTATTGATTGGCATAACATTAGTAAGTAAATGCTACACATTTACAATGAGAATTAAACAAAAACTATGCTGTAGTAATTAACTTCTTCCAACTAGACGACTGAAAAGTCCGAACTACCCTTCACGCTCTCCTTTTAAAGTCTCATCTAATTCCCGACCATGAGTCACGTCTACCACCTTCACTCACAGCTTCTCCCCTCTCAACAAACCTCTCCAACAGAATTATAAAACACACACACACACACATTGGTCTGTGCGTGTATATACATACATATATATATATATATCGATAAACGTATATATATATTTATATCGTTGGAGAAGTGTAAATGGTTGAAAGACCAGATGGTTTACACAATTGAAGAACGGCTCTCATTCGAGGTGACCAGAACCGCCGCCGCCGATTTCAACCAACGGCGGAAGCCGCCGCCGCCGTTGAAGAGCTCCTTGATGTTCAGATACTTCAGCGTGAGAGCGGTGGTCTTGATGGTGCTCCTGACGGTGTCGCTATTGCTCCTGCCGCTTGTTCTGCCGCCGCTCCCGCCGCCGCCGCTGACGCTCCTCCTCATCCCCGTCGCGATCATGGCGGTGCTCGTGTTCTTGGCGTTCGCGCCGCCGCAGCTGCCCAATGTCGCTTTCAATTCGGTGTGATCGATCAACAGTTACCGTACGTATAAAATTAATGCTAATTAATTAGTCTTTTTAATCATCTTAATCTTTGCGATTATTTTTTTTTTGGAAATGTTTAGAGAAAATGTTTTGTTAGATCGGTAGAAAGAAAAAAGAGAAAGGAAAGTATTGGAAATGTTAATTCTGCTCGAAAATGAGATCGGTTCTAGATTTAATTAGTTTTAATAATTTAATTTGTAGTTTCTTTTTTTTTGGATGGCCGGTGACGCCCACCGTTTTACGACGAATTATATTTCCAGGTGCATTGTATGTCTCTTCATGTGTGTATATGAGAGAGAGAGAGAGAGAGAGAGAGGATTTGTTCTAATTTATTTCAATTTAATTGCCTAATTTAATTGCATTTGTTGAGTGTCTAGACCTATCTAGCAGGTAGGTAACATTATAGATTGAAATGTTAAAATAAATTTTATTTTTATCATTTTTTCATGTGTTTTTTTGGGTGAAAACATCATTTTTCGTGGTGAATGCTGAATACTCGTGACTGATTGGTTGCAAAAAGAAGCCTAATTGGCTAACTTTTACCTTTCAGTCAAAATAAAATCGAGCGAGGTTTAATTATAAGGTATTCCATTTCGATATCTTTTTAGTCGAGAAAAAGTTCAAAATCTTATATGATGAATTCATGCTAAAATAAAAATCAAATTTGATTTGGGTTTTAGGACTTTTATATTCAAATAGGAGACCATTAGACCAATGTTATTTTCTATAAGTTTAGAATATACTATCATATCCTCAAAAAGCAAAAAAAAACTTCATGATCATATATATTTTTAAGCTATTTACATGAACCCCTATTTAATTTAGCAAAAGACGATATAAAATTCTGCAAACGTGTTTAGATTTTTGGCATATATGTTTTTGGGAATTAAATTCTCTATTTTGAATTTAGGGCTAAAAAATTGACATGCATTTTACCGTTGCCTGCAGAGCTGAAGCTTCTGAAATGATGGACATTTTGTTGCCATTACATTCAAATTTGACTGCAACTAATGGTCAATTAAATACGGCTAAATATGTAAATATTTCCAAAAGTATCCTCGTTAATTCAAATTTATCCTAAACAATCGAATTTTAGGTAAATGTATCTCAAACTACATGAAACTATTCAAATTTATCCTTTCAGGGCCTCAAGTTTTTATCCCTGAATAAATTTGAATAGCTTTATGTAGTTTGGGATATATTGCTTATTAAAATCGATAGTTTAGGATAAATTTGAATGAACGAGGATAGTTTGGAACAAATTTGCATTTTTTTTTTCTTTGAACAAATATTACAAGAAATTTTAAAGGCCGCATGACGGTGGACTTGAACCCGTGACCTTTGGTTCGGGCATTAACCACTCTACCACTAAGCTAACACACACACATAAATTACATATTTAGTCATTAAATAATGCTGAAACATTTGAAAGAGATACAAATTTCACTACAAGAAAAACGCTCATAGACTACGGTTTTAACCCGTAGTTTATGTGGTTTAAAAACCGTAGTGATTGATGGTGTAGTCTATGCTCATGGTCAAAGACTACGGGTTTCAAACCGTAGTCTACGTAATAGCATATACTATGGTTTATAACCGTAGTCTATGATATCCAAACTGTAGTGCAAAGTTTTCAAAGACTACGGTGTTTGTGAAAAACCCGTAGTCTATGTTGTTCCATACACTATGATTTTAGCCCTTCAAACTGTAGTGTGATGTTTTCAAAGACTACAGTTTGTTTCTAAAACCCGTAGTCTTATTATAATTAGACTACAATTTCATGCCGTAGTTAAATAGTGGATAGACTACAGTTTTTTTCTTGAAAAAACTGTAGTGAATTTGCTTCAAAGACTGGTTTTTGTTATTTCAACAGTAGTTAAATTATTTTATAATTATTAAATAATTATAAAAAAATGAAATTCGTAGTAAAAACTGAATAATCCCAATAAATTCTATTAAAAATATCCAAAAAATAACAATTCACAACAATATTTATCCATCCATAAATACATACATCGCAATATCGATCAACCAGAATACTAAAACTTGTCTATCTCCATTCCTATGAAATCATCATCTCACCACGCATGTCTGACTAAGAAGATGAAGTGCATATCCTGATACAGTCATAGGAATACCATACCCCGGAAAGAGGTACATATTATTTGGTTGATTCACATGACCTGTCTTTCCGTTTCCTATAAAAAACGAAACCAGTTGGCACTAATCATTATACTGCTAAATAGTTTTCAAAGTTTTTAAAGTACATTTGAAAACTAAATACCTAGATCAACATTATCGAAAGGGCTTCCACTTGCAAAGACAATGTTTTCACCAGCATGTTTGAAAGCCTCATCAGCAGTACATTCAGCTGTTCCACAGAGCAAATACAGACAATCATCTCTTCATGCCCATGCAGGAATTATGAGTAAAGAAAATATAAAAGTAACAAAAAACAAACCATTTGCTGTAGGATTAGACATTGTAAAGATATCAGGTTTAACCGAGTCTGATTCTTTCATGGCCCTTAGAATCTGATTACAAGATCAACAAATAAGTACGAAATTCAATTATTTTTAGAACATTTAAATAGCCAGTACAGACAAACTACTACAAACAAGAAGAGAATAACTATTGAATTAACTTTGATAAGGATAAACTCAATCCTTTCAAACAAAAACATTAAAAAGGCATGCAGCATGCAAGGGTGGACACAAAATGGGAAAATTTTAAAATAGAAAATGAGTCAATACAAAGAGGCTTGGTTATAGCACATGTTACAAAAATTAAATGGCTGCAAATGGAGAATGCTTATATGAAGCCAAAATGATGCTATTAACTAATGTGAACTGATGTGAAACAGAAGGGTTTACGGCCTCTACTACTTATTTTAAAGGCTTTCTCGGAACCAAACAACATAAACAACCCAAGGTGCATGAGACACATAGGAAAACAATTCTAGGAATTGAGAATCAACCTCTTAATTAAAGACACCACCAACTCCAGATAAACCAAGAAGCATATGTGGCCTAACATTTTTAACCTGCACCGTTTTAAAATGCTACAAATATTATAATCTAGATGCCAAAAAAATCCATTGGTAAAAGGTCGAAAGAATATAGAAAAGTAGTTATTTAGCTACTAGGTTAAACAAGCCATCAGTTCCTCTCTAGATGATATAAAAGCTAGAGAATTTTCAGAAAGACTTACCACTTCAAGCAGACAGGAACCCTCGCGAAGTCTAAATTCTTCAGTCTCGCCTCGAGATTTAGCAAATGGGACAGCAGCAGTGCTGAGGTTAGGACTGTTTTCAGCATTTGTGCCTACAACCCTTTGAAGAAGCCGAGTATCCATTCTCTTTCCCAGATAGAACAGAGTGTTCCAGAGATGGTTTTATGGGGTTGTGATTGGGGCCTACCATCTTCATTCTCATCTGATTTTGCTGACTGAATCATCACTTTACACCTGTGCATTATCTAGATGAGATCTATATTTGTAAGAAGCACAAGATCAATAACTAAATCAGTTCATAGCCTGATGGTCCCTGAGCTAGGTATTTGGTGTAGAGGGGGGGGTGAATACACCAAATAGATTTTTAGAAAACTTTTCTTTTCAAGTTAAAACACGGAGTTGGTGAGCTCAGTTATCGATCCAGCTGGGGAGGGTCAGCTGGGTAAATAACTCAGCTGGCGGTGCGGAAAGTGGTGGTTTGAAAACTTAGCTCGGTTACTTATAAAAACTCAGTTTGAAAAGATTAACTTTATGTTTTCAGCTTAGTCAAGTTGTGCAACTTTCAGATAGACACAGCTGTCTTTAGAGAGCAGCTGCGTGTGCAGTTTTGAACAAATATGCAATGATATGAAAGAGTTAGTACAAAACTGAATATAAAGAGAAAGTAAAGAGCACGCGAGTTTTTACGTGGTTCGGAGTAACACCTCCTACGTCTACGACCAGGTTCACTGGTAATCCACTACCACTTGGTTTCCAAGTACCAAGCAACTTCACAACTCTAACCCGAGCTGTGTTCCAACAGTTTGCGGGCACTGTCAAGCCTAACCTTTCAGTTTACGGGTACTGAAAAAACCTTACACACTTGAATTTCCCGCTTCAAGCAAGCGTAACCTTGACCTAACCTTTCTGGGTAAGAGGGATTTGGTTTGGGGTTCCAACTGTGAACGAGTTCTTACAATTAAGAACTTTAGAGTATGATGAACTCGTTCGAAATCTAGGCTTAAGATGTACAAAGAGTTTGGCCTAGGGAACAGACGAAAAACTAAGCAGTTTCTGAACTAGGAACACTTTAAGATAAAGTGTTCTTTGATCTATGTAGAACTGCTTGAGAGCTTTTGAAAGATTGATGATTTCAGATAGTGAAAGCTTGTAGAGGGTTTTTCGTGTCTGATCCTGAGGTTGAAGACGGGTTTATATAGGTAGAGATTCAAGACTAGCCGTTGGAGGAGCCGTTTGAATCTTACATACTCTTCTTAAATTCAAGATCTGCCGTTGGGCGAATTTGCACCTGTCTTCATTTGTGTCACATCCTAGGTTCTAAAGTCTAGGATGCTGATTTGGCAATCCCTCATTGGTCGAGGTATGTTGACTTCCTCTGACGCCGGGATCTTCTGCCTTTGGAGCTGGCTTTTGAATTCAGAGCTGGACTGTCTTGAAGTGTAGTCTTCAGAGATAGTTCCCTTTGTTCTGTACAGCTGGACCGGCTGCGTTTTGAACTCAGCTCGAATTCTCTTCGCTTGATCAGGCTCTGCTGGAGGACTTAGCTGAAGGTTGACGCCTGCTGTCTTTTGCTAGCTGACTCCTGCTGTAAACACAGCTGGGTCGACTGCTGTCTTCCGCTAGTTGACTCCTGCTATAGACACAGCTGGGTCGACTGCTGTCTTCCGCTTCCTTAACCTGTAAACCTAGAAAATCTAAAGCTTAAACAGGCGAGCTGGAAAACACTATTTAGGTTAACGCGATCATCTATTCGGTTGGAGAATCAGTTGGGTTTTGGTATCAAATCGAAACCTTATAATTTTCCAAACAATTTTCCCCTTTTTGATGATGTCAAAACCTAACTGAGACAACTTATGACGCATAAAAACTTGTGTTTTATTAATGTAAGAAAATACATTATAACACATGAAAAAGAAAGACGAGTCAAAAATCTTCAAATCTTCAGTCTTCAATCCCAGTTGGCTGGGTCTTCTCTTCTGCATCCGTTGCTTCTTTCTTTTGACTCGTCTCTTCAGCTGATTCTGATTCAGCTGGTTCATCTAGCTCAACAGTTTGCCTCTTCTTTGACTTGTCTCTCTTCTCCCTTACTTCCCCCTTTTTGACATGATCAAACAGGGTGGGAGAGATACACCATCAGCTGTTGCGATGTTTTAGTTTGGCGAAACTGTGGTTTTCAGCTCTGAGCAACGAGGTTTGGAGTCTAAGTGGCTCAGCTGTTGTATTAGCTGGCTCTTCTTCAGTAACATTAGCCTCAGCTGTGATTGCAGACACAGCGTCCTTGGCCTGATTCAGCTGGGGCAGTCCAACTGAGTGCTTGGAGGGATGAGTTGGCACGGGAGATAGCATCTTCTGAGTCGGGCACAACTTCATTCCTTGCAAATTTTGCTTCTTCAGACTTCTTTAGATTGAATGAGAAAGTCTGATTCAGCACTTGAAGGACTTGTGTTCAGCTCATATCATCATCATTGTTGGGAAAATTAATAGAGTTTTGATTGGATACCAAAACCCAGCTGACCCCAACCGAGTAGATGAATGTACAAACTTTGTGTTGTTTCCAGCTCACCTGTTTGAGCTTATAGAGTTTCTTAGTTTACGGTGCAGATTCTTCGAAGATACCGAAGACAACAGAAGACAGACGAAGGCATTTAAAGAACTCACAGAAAGCAGACTCACAGAATCGTACCAAGCGAGTCAAAGACCCAAGAAGTATCAAGACCCATACTCAATGACGGAAACCCAAATTTCGGTGTCAAAGACCAAATACCAAGAAAAAAGACCCAGCTTAGTATCAATGACACAGCTCAGGTCTAAGACAGCTCATGTTAACGACACAGCTCAGGTTGAAGACACAGCTCAGGTTGATGATACAGCACAAGTCTAAGACACAGCTCAGAGTTGAGACACAGCAGAGTTCAAGACGCTGAAGACACAGCAGAGACGCTTGACAGCTCGAAGACGAAGACCTTCTCCAAGACAAGATCCCGATGTCAGAAGATCTTGTCTGACGCAGTCAAATCAGAGAAGGAATAGCCTCTGCAGATGCAGACCTACTTCGTAGGTAAAGGCCAGAAGTCAACAAGAGTAGGTAAGATTCAAACGGCTATCTTCCAACGGCTAGTTTGAATCTCCACCTATATATACACTTCATCACCATTGAAGAAAAGAAGCTGGTGAGGAGGCTGGCAAGACGACTGAAGAAATAGAAGAAAACAGAAAAATGAACAACGATCTACAAAGCCAAATCTTTCTAGAACACCCACTACTACCGTGTTCTTAGTTGTTCACAGATTCAGTCATAGGCAGAATAGATCAGAATCAATATCTTAAGCCTAGTCTGAACGAGTTCATCATACACCTTGTTCTTCATTGTAAGAACTCGTTCATAGTTGGAACCCCATACCCAAACCCAAACCCAGAAAGGTTAGGTAAAGGTACGCTTGCTCGAAGCGCGTAATTCGAGTGGATAGGTTCTTCAGTACCCGGAAACTGAAGGTGTAGGCTTGACGATGCCGCAACGTTGGAACACAGCTCGGGTTAGAGTTGTGAAGTTGCTTGGTACTTGGAAACCAAGTGGTAGTGAATTACCAGTGAATCTGGTTGTGGACGTAGGAGGGGTTACTCCGAACCACGTTAAAAATGCTCTTGTTATTTATCGCTTTATTTTATGCATGTTACTAACTCTCATAAGCATACATTTCAATCTGCATAAACTGACTAACTGAAAAGTGAAACAGAGCTTTGCAATATATTTGAAGCAACAGACGGACTTTCCAAATCCACCACATTCCGCACACCTACCGTGTCGATCAAGCCGCCATCCAAATTGATCGAACACAGCAAATTTCACTCAAAAGAGTTTTAACTTGCAAAAGTTTTTAAACCTTGGTGTATTCACCCCCCCTCTACACCAAGGTATCCGTCTTGGGACCAACAATTGGTATCAGAGCAGTGGTTCAAAAGATCACTGTATCTGACAAGTCAGCATTTCTTTGCTGATAGTGGTCACCTGAACAGATCCTTAATTTTTCAAAATCTTTTTAAAATCATTATATTGCATACTGTCATGGAATCTTCTATGTGCAGGAATCTTCCGACATTCTCTGTCGATGATTATCAGATCTGGAAGTTCCGTCTCAAAAGCTTTCTGAGTACGCATCACGACATGATGTGGGATGTTATCACTGACGGACCCATCATCATCATGAAATCAGAAAGACAAGCAGAAACCTTACTGAGCCGAACCAAGATCTCGGCAAGTTGTGAAGCCCAAAAGGGAATACTCTCCAGAAGAAAGAAGACAAGCTGGTTTGGACAGCTACGCTCGCAACGTCATCTCCTCAACAGTGACGGACGCTTATCTCAGCAAGATCATCAACTGCGAGACAGCTAAGGGGATGTGGGACACTCTAGCCAAGCTGTGTGAAGGCTCAGAGGAAATTCAAGAGAACAAATTCTCAGTTGCATGCCAGAAGTTCGACAACTTCAAGCAACTCCCCTACGAGTCCATTGATCAAATAGAGCTCAGATTCTCCAACCTCGTCATCGAGATCGAGACGATCCGAACTGGAAAATATACAATTCGAGATAAGAACTTGAAAGTTCTTGCAGCTCTCTCCTCAGAATGGTGTACACACAAGGTGGTTCACCAAAGCAGAACTGATATTGGTAGCATGGAGACGAAAAAAATTGTTCTCCATCTTGAAGGCCAACGAATTTGATCTGGGGATCACAAGCGAAGAATCATCCAGCCGGATAGATGAAACGGAGCTGACTCCCAAGGCAAAGGAGACATCTCTCAGTGCAGAGTCAAGAAGATCAGCTCAATCAGCTCAGACTGAAAAAGTCAGAAAGGAGTTCAAAAATATGAGCAAAGAAGAATTGCACGAAGAAGTTGCCATGCTTGTACGGAGCATCAATAGGCTGGAACACAACAAGGAAAGGTACAAGAAGATCGTGAAGGTTCATCACGACAAGCAACTCTACCCAAAGAGAAACCCAGCTGAGTCGACCTCCCGAAGAAATGATAAAGAGCTCAAGACGAGCAAGAAAGAAGAAGATCAAGTATTTTCTTCCGACTCAGAAGATGAAGCATTTTATTAAAGATGACTGCTTCATGGGACTCTTAAACCCAGCTGATGAAGAAAATGAAGAAACCCTAGTAGTAGGACCAATGAAATAAAGACAGCTGGATACAAAACTAAAAACTCAGCCAGTCACACTGCTGAGTACATTGGTCTCAAGAAAAGAATCGAGAAGCAGCAGATGAATCAGCTGGATTTGGGACAGCTATACAAACGGAGACCTCATCAAAGGAAGTAGGATGCAGCTGAAGAAAAAGCCACCTACTATCAATTCAAGGAGGAACTCTACACAGCTGGAAAGAGAGCAAAATCAAGTAGAATGCCCAGCTGGACATGGTACAGCTCACTGCATGCTAAAGAGACCTCATCGAAGAAGTGCTTAGCGACTTCAAGAGATTACTAGAAATCCTTGAAATCTAGCCAGCTGAGAATTCGGAGCTAAGGAATGAGCTCAAGAAGAAGAATGATCAGGAGCTTGAAGATGAGAAAACACAGCTGATCAAGAAGCTGACGATGGCCAAAGCTGAATCAGATCAAAGAATGACTCCAGCCAATACAAACACAGCTGGAACCAAGCCAAGGATGTACCAAAGAGGTCGTACATAATCAAGCCAGCTCTCTAAGCTCAGTCCTATCAAAGAAGAAAACTGCTCGGCAACTCCAAGCCCAAGAAAAGCAAAGAACTCCGTGATCACAGAGCTCAAAGGCAACAGATAAATCCAAATGACCGGAATCAAAATCAAAGACAGAATGTCATCCAAACGAACATCAAGGTCAACTAAAAAGACAGCTGAGAAGGATCTCAGCTGGTTATAAAGCTGAAAATCAACCGAGCTTCACAACAAGATTCCAGCAGACGAGATATCAAGCTAGATATCAAGCTGACAGACTCCATCTATGAATTGGACCTCATCAAAATGGAGTCAACAAGGTCCAAAGAAGAAATGACCATTTCAAGGACCAATCTGAAGTATCACTCACAAAAGATAAGGACAAATCTGGGTTATCAATGGAACCCTCAACAACAAAGTCGGACCCAATCACAACTGGGTGTCGAAGGAGTGATAACAGGTCAAAGAGGGACATGCGCGTTTTGAGGAGTCATCAAGCGTACTGTGAAAGAAAGACAGCTGGTGATCAAAGCTCATTACTTACCTCAAAGCTCTTCAAAGAATATGTCAAGCGTACTGGTCCCAGGTAACCTTTGGTGATATCTCGAAAGGATACGTCAAAGGATTTAGCTCATTTGAGACAAATAATAATAATATCAAATGTCTCTTATGTTGATGGACTTTAGCATAATCTTTTGTCCATCAGCCAATTGTTGTGATTACGGTTTTCCTGGTGAGTTCAATGTGCAGGAATGCAATGCAAAGAACAGGAAATCGAAGATTCTACCCCGCAAAATAGTAGTGAACTCAGCTGATCATGGAACAGCTGACTGTCTTCTCAAGATCAGAGATCAAGTTGACAGATGAACGTAATTGTTGAGAAAATCACTGGCTCAAGTGAAGTAGGAAGTAGCTGAGAAAAGAAAGCCACCTACTATCAAATTCAGGGGGAACTCCACCAAGCTGGAAATCGACACATCTGTGATATCAGCTGAGGGCAAAGTCAATCCAGCAGAATACTCAAGTGGAGAATCAAGAGAGAAATCCAGCTGAACTATCAAATGCCATCCTCTGGATATCAAACAAAGCTAGATCAAACATGGATCGCAGAATCCAGAAGATGAATCAAGCTGAGGGGGAACTCAGTTCAGCAGATCCACCATCAATTGGTATCAACAATTGATCTCATCCCAGTCCAGCAAGATCTTCAAGAAGAGCATCCAGCAGAAAATACTCAGCTGGATCACCGTGTGTCATCAAGAAGGAATCGGACACAGCTGGACTAACCCAGCAGGAACCCCAAGGATTTCAAAATGAATTTATCAAGTCAGGTGGAATCAAATCCAGCTGATAAAACACAATTGGACCATCCAATTGAGGGGGAACCTTGCAAACGGAGCCTTCCCTCAGAGGAAGAAGGTCAAGATGACTCACTCCAAACTGAGTCATACAGCTGAGAAAGACCATCAATTGGTATCAGCTGAAAAGGAAGAGCCAAAAGTGCATCAATTGGTATCAACTCCAAGCTGACTGGAGTTACCTCAAACGGAAAGAAATTATTGCCAGAACGCCGCCGCCAGACCTCGACTCTCCTCCCTCCTAATATCTTTTTGATGAACCAAAAAGGGGGAAAGAATATGACAGAAAAACAGAAATAAAAAGGGGGAAAGGATTGAACAGAAAAGGAATCTAAGAGAGGCCAATGGCGAGCTAGAAAGGCAACTGGAGAAAGAGCGCAAACTCTTGTCAAGGCATGTGGAGCAGCCAAGGAAGAGTTTAGTTAGGATTTATGTTTTGTGTTTTTCTGTAAAAGTTTGTAAAGGTTTTGGCATCATCAAAAAGGGGGAAATTGTTGGGAAATTAATAGAGTTTTGATTGGATACCAAAACCCAGCTGACCCCAACCGAGTAGATGAATGTACAAACTTTGTGTTGTTTCCAGCTCACCTGTTTGAGCTTATAGAGTTTCTTAGTTTACAGGTAGATTCTCTGAAGACAGCTGAAGACACAGCTAAGCAGACAGCTTAAAGAACTCGGCGAAGCGGACTCGGCGAACGGACGAGCGAGTCAAAGACCCGGCGGTATCAAGACCTACCAGTTGACGGAAACCCAGCTCAGTGTCAAAGACCCAGCTCAGTGAAAAAGACCCAGCTTAGTATCAATGACACAGCATAGGTCTAAGACAGCTCAGGTTAACGACACAGCTCAGGTTGAAGACACAGCTCAGGTTGATGATACAGCACAAGTCTAAGACACAGCTCAGAGTTGAGACACAGCAGAGTCCAAGACGCTGAAGACACAGCAGAGACGCTTGACAGCTCGAAGACGAAGACCTTCTCCAAGACAAGATCCCGATGTCAGAAGATCTTGTCTGACGCAGTCAAATCAGAGAAGGAATAGCCTCTGCAGATGCAGACCTACTTCGTAGGTAAAGGCCAGAAGTCAACAAGAGTAGGTAAGATTCAAACGGCTATCTTCCAACGGCTAGTTTGAATCTCCACCTATATATACACTTCCTCACCATTGAAGAAAAGAAGCTGGTGAGGAGGCTGGCAAGACGACTGAAGAAATAGAAGAAAACAGAAAAATGAACAACGATCTACAAAGCCAAATCTTTCTAGAACACCCAGCCAGTCAGCTGTGTTCTTAGTTGTTCACAGATTCAGTCATAGGCAGAATAGATCAGAATCAATATCTTAAGCCTAGTCTGAACGAGTTCATCATACACCTTGTTCTTCATTGTAAGAACTCGTTCATAGTTGGAACCCCATACCCAAACCCAAACCCAGAAAGGTTAGGTAAAGGTACGCTTGCTCGAAGCGCGTAATTCGAGTGGATAGGTTCTTCAGTACCCGGAAACTGAAGGTGTAGGCTTGACAGTACCCGCAAACTGTTGGAACACAGCTCGGGTTAGAGTTGTGAAGTTGCTTGGTACTTGGAAACCAAGTGGTAGTGAATTACCAGTGAATCTGGTCGTGGACGTAGGAGGGGTTACTCCGAACCACGTTAAAAATGCTCTTGTTATTTATCGCTTTGTTTTATGCATGTTACTAACTCTCATAAGCATACATTTCAATCTGCATAAATTGACTAACTGAAAAGTGAAACAGAGCTTTGCAATATATTTGAAGCAACAGACGGACTTTCCAAATCCACCACATTCCGCACACAGCCAGCTGTGTCGATCAAGCTGCCATCCAGCTGGATCGAACACAGCCAGCTCACTCAAAAGAGTTTTAACTTGCAAAAGTTTTTAAACCTTGGTGTATTCACCCCCCTCTACACCAAGGTATCCGTCTTGGGACCATTAATCATCCAACTACAGGTGATCATTGGCTGGGTGATGTTTCTCATTTAAGCTTGGTGCAGGGACTTGTGCATCTTTCATCGGAAGATCTTGAAGCTGGTGTCCCTGTGGAGCTGAAGGAAACTGAGGAGAAGGCGGTTGAAGTATTCCATCTGTCTTGGGATTTAAGCTTGGTTGATCAGCTGGAATACTCCGTTGCGGTGTTGATGACGATGATGTTCACGCAGGAGCATGAACTTCTCCTTCACCGTAAGAAACGACCGCTTGTGGGCCTTCTGCTCCTAGGAGAATAATTACGAATTCTCTCATAATGTCAGCTGGCTTCTCGGCTGACTGACTGAGCACCTTTGACTTGAGTCTTCTGTTTGAGAATGGTGCTTCAGCATATTTTGTCTCCTCAAGTTGTCTCCGATTCTCAGCTGGGATGGAGATAAATGCATGCTGCTTTGTCTCCTGCATATTTTTCAGTGCCTCCTGTGGTGGAGCAAGAGCTTTGTCATGACTGCTCTTGAATGCTCCGACTTTATCAACATTTGGTCCAGGTCTGTTGACGTTGATTTTTGCATCCCAGAGAGTTGTATGTCCCGTTCTCTCTTTTATGTTGAGAGAATCAGTGGGGCTGAGGAGGTCTTTTTCCTTTGACATTCCCAGAAAGTTTTCTGCACCTTCCTGGTGAATGACGTTCTTGAGCTTTGCAGTCTCTCACTGCACTGGCCTGGATCTGTTGAAGGGCTTCACCTTCTTCTGGACTTCCGTCTTCTTTGAGAGTTAAGCAACTCTTATCTTGAAGCTTTGACAGATTCTTCAAGTTTGATCGGCTTTGGGAGATATCTTTCTGGATTCCATATTCTTCTTCTGCATCTTTTGTTAGTAAAAACAAATAATACCAATTGATAGAACTAAGAAAGAATGCTGAAAAACTTTTTAGGGAAGATGCAATGCTTTACGTATATCTTCTAGCATATTTAAAGAGCTTTCTTGATGAATGGACGATCAAGATTTGTCTATTGATAAGAAGATCTACGACTGGGAGTGATTCTCGCGTTATGTCAATTTATTTATTAGAAGATATGAGTTAATGCGCGAGAGAGAACGGTTGAGGCGTTTTGACTTTTGCCTCGAAACTCCCATGATTCAATTCTTTGCAGACTCTCAATTAAGATTGAATAGATATGATAAGATATGAGTTGACAGAAAAACAGATTGAGTAGGTATAATTAATGTTGTTGCAAACCTCTCAGCTGATCATTGTAGTCAGCTGATACCTCGGTTGAGTGGGTGTGCTGGGTCATCGTGGTTCCAGCTGGTTCCCCCTCAGCTGAATAATCCTTCACTTTCAGCATCTGGTTTAGCTGAATTCTTTCTCAGCTGATATCAGTGACGTTGATTCTGAATTGCAGTTGTCTGCTTGCATTCAGCTGGGTCTGCTTCCATTCAGCTGGGTGAAGCATCGTCTAGGTTGAGTAGTCCAAGTAATCCGCACAGCATTTTGAATCTTGCTTCTATCAGTGGCTTTGTGAGAATATCAGCCCGCTGTATGTCTGTGTGAATTTTCTCAACAATCACCTTCTTCTTTTCTACGTGATCTCTGATGAAATGATGTCGTACGTCTACATGCTTGCATCTTGTGTGAAGTACTAGATTCTCTGAAATGGAAATCGCACTTGAGCTATCACAGAAAATTGGAACATGTCCAGTTTTTACTTCATAGTCATACAGCTGATGTTTCAGCCAGAGAATTTGTGAGCAGCAGCTTCCAGCGGCCATATATTCTGCTTCTGTCGTGGAAGTTGCAACACACGTTTGTTTCTTTGAAAACCATGAAATCAACTTACTTCCTAAGAACTGACAAGTTCCTGAAGTTGATTTTCTGTCCAACCGATCTCCAGCGAAGTCTGAGTCTGAGTATCCAGTCAGCTGTAGATTGTCTTCAGCTGGGTACCACAGCCCAATATTCTGAGTTCCTTTGAGATATTTGAGAATGTTCTTGGCTGCTTGCATGTGTGCTTCCTTTGGATCAACTTGAAATCCGCACACTCCGACTGCAAAAGAGATGTCTGGACGACTTCTTTGTTAGATACGGCAGGATCCTATTATCCCTCTGTATTGTTGGGAATCACTGACTTCCCTTCAGTTCCTGGTTCAATCTTCCAGTTGGTGTTCATTGGAATCTTTACAGTTCTGCTGGATTGAACTCCATACTTGGCGATCAAGTCTTTCACGTATTTGGATTGATTTATGAAAATCCCTTCTGATGATTGCTTGACTTGAAGTCCTAGGAAGAAACTCATTTCCCCCATCATTGACATTTGGAACTTCTCTGACATCATCTCTCCAAATCTTTGGCATAAGAAGCTTGATCTTGATCCAAAGATGATGTCGTCTACGTAGATTTGAACAACCAGGATATCTTCTCCTGACTTGATGGTAAAGAGAGTTCTGTCTACTGATCCCTTCTTGAATCCTTTGGATACGAGAAAATTTGACAGAGTGTCATACCAAGCTCGAGGTGCTTGCTTTAATCCATAAAGAGCCTTCTTTAGCTTGTAGATTTTATTTCCTTCTACTTCAAATCCTGGAGGTTGTTCCACGTAGACATCTTCTTTGATTTCTCCATTTAAAAATGCACACTTCACATCCATTTGATAGACCTTGAATTTGTGATGTGCTGTATAGGCGATAAAGAGTCTGATTGCTTCCAATAGTGCTACTGGAGCAAATGATTCTTCGAAGTCAATTCCTTCCTGCTGAGTGTAGCCCTTGGCAACCAGTCGAGCTTTGTTTCTGATGATGACTCCCAGGGTATCTAATTTGTTCTTGAATATCCATTTGAGTCCTATGACTGTGACTTCTTGAGGTCTGTCGACCAATTCCCAGACACAATTTCTGAGGAATTCATTCAGCTCTTCTTGCATGGCGTTTGTCCAAGGCACGCTCTTCAAAGCTTCAAGAATTGATTGAGGCTCTGGAACTTGAGCTACGTAACACGCCATTAGAGCTGTGTCTTCATCATAGACCGTCAGTCCTAGCTCTACTGAGAGTTGAGCTGTATCAGCTGCTTCTTGATGATCCGATGAAGTTTGAGCAGCTGCGCTTCTGGTTTTGACTTGGTCATTTGGTTCTCCAATGATTGCTGATGATGGATGATCTTCAATCCATCTCCTCCTCTTACGAATTTCTTCTTCCAATTGATTGATGCTTGACGTGGCTAAATTTCGTCTGACTTGTAGTTGCTCAGGAGTTAAATCTTGAGAGATTGGTTCTCTTCGATTTAGATTTTGAGAAGACTTTTGTAGAGGCTCAGCTGGAGATGGAGCTGGGGACTCAGCTGTGTTTGGATTTCCAGCTGATGATGTTCCCCCTTGATTTGGCGTTGAAGCTTCTTCTCGATTTCCAGCTGGTGGAGCTTCTTGGTTGATTTGAGGTTCCTTCTCTGGCTCATCTTCCCAAATTAATGGTTCGGCCAGATTCCTGATTCTATTTTCTTGAGCTCTTGTCTAAATCAGTCTTGAAGATTCTCCTTCATTTCTTCGTTTGATAGACTCTCTATATTCGAATGAGGATTCGTCAAAGGTAACATGTGGAGTTACTTCAACTATTTGAGTTCTTCTGTTGAAGACTCTGTATGCTTTACTCACAGCGGAGTAACCAAGGAATACTCCTCGGTCTGTCTTCTCGTCGAACGTCTTGAGCTGTGTCTTCCCATTGTTGAGGATGTGACATTTGGATCCGAATACCTTGAAATACCCTATGTATGGTATTCTGTTGTTCCATAGCTCATACGGTGTCTTTCCTTGCCTTGATGTGAGTAGGGAGCGATTCTGAGTGAAGCAAGCTGCGTTGATTGCTTCAGCCCAGAACTTCTTTGGAATGGCAGAGCTAGCTAGCATTGAGGTAGCTGCTTCCTTGAGAGTTCTGTTTCTTCTTTCTGCTACACCATTCTGCTGAGGTGTGCGTGCTGCAGATGTTTGGTGTTGAACTCCGTTCTTCTCGCAATAATCATAAATAGTTTCATTCAGAAACTCCGTTCCACGATCTGATCTTATTGACATTATCTTGCACTCCTTCTGTGTTGATAATCTTTCCAGCAGGATAGGCAGCTTAGTCCTGGTTTCGCTCTTCTGGTACAAGAATGATACCCATGTGAATCTTGAGAAATCATCCACAACGACCAGAGTATATTTTCTGCCATTGAAGCTTGCTGGAGTAACTGGACCAAAAAGATCCATGTGAAGAAGTTGAAGTACTCGATCAGTTGACTGAACTGGCTTGAGAGAGAATGAAATTCTTGTCTGCTTTCCTTGTTGACATGCGCTGCACATATGACTTTTGTCATATATTTGATCTGGAATTCCATTAGCGAGCTGGTTCCTAGCCAGTTTGTTGATTGTCTTGAAGTTGAGATGATTCAGCCGTCTGTGCCACAGCCAGCTGACTTCATTGCTGCTTTTCGATACAAGATAAGTCTCCGGAGGGCTGCTGTTCCAGTCAGCAAAGTACATATTTCCTTCTCTTTTCCCTCTTAGGAGTATCTGCTTGGTTTCCCTGTGCTTCACTGTGCATCCCTGTGCATCAAACTTGACAGAAAAACCGTTGTCGCAGAATTGGCTAATGGAAAGCAAGTTATGTTGCAATCCTTGTACATAAGTAACATTTGGGATTATAACATTTCTAGTTTTAAATGTACCATAACCTTTGGTTAGGCCTTTGGAGTTGTCACCAAATGTTACTTGTGGACCTGTACGCTCGATATACTCCTGGAGTAGATGCTTTAGGTGCGTCATGTGCTTGGAACATCCACTGTCCAATGTCCAAGTACCATAGCGTTCTCATCGACTCCTCAGATATGCGTCGATTCCTTGCAACCTAAACAAAAAATTAAAATTCAGGTACCCAGTTTTAATTAGGTCCTTGTGGGTTAGACAGAGATCCTTTGATGACCCAGATCTGCTTGATGACTCGAATTGGGTCATTTGATCTGATGATTCTCCCAACTGAGTCGATATACACATTCTTTGTGTTCTTCGGTTGTTGCTGGCGGGGTCTTGATCTCCGTGTCTTCCCGTTTTGATGTCTTTATTTCTTTTGGTTTCCAGCTATGTGCATAGCTGAGACGTTCCTTTGTCTCTGATGTCTCATGTGATGCTGTGGCTGGAAATGATTATCCAGCTGGTACTCATGTGAGTGGTATCCAGCTGGGTATCTCTGATATCCCGGTTGATATCGTTCAACGTGCTGTTTCTGTTGCTGGTACCTGTGAAATCCAGCTTGTTGTCTTTGTTGAGGTTGAGCACGTTGTTGTCTGAGTTGGGCTTGAGGTTGTCGCACAGCTAACCTTCTTGATGCCTGCTGTGTCTTCGACGCAGCTTGAGGATGTTTCACAGCTGGTCTTCCTGATGCCTGTTGTGTCCTCAATTGTTGATGTTGAGCTGCTGGGATTGGAGATTCGTTTGCACGTACAAACATTACCTTTGTTCCACTTGTGGAGGCAATGTTTGAGGCACCCTTTGATTCGTTGTATCCCAGTCCCGCTTTGAGTGCCGCTGGACGCTGAGCACTAATGATCTCGTCCATTGTTGACGTGGCTTTGATGAGAGCTACTATCTTCTTAGATAGTACCTCTTCGGTGCTTTTCAGCTCAATGATCTCAGCTGACTTCTTTTCCGATTCAGCTGTGACCTTTTCCACATCTTCTATCAGCTGTTTCTTCTCATAGTAGAATTCCTTCATCAGCTGATCTTGTTTCACTATTTTGTCTTTTAGTGAAACGACTTTCTGTTGGAGCTGAGTTGTATCAGCTACGTCTGATACTTTTGTCTTTTCTAGTTCCGCCTTCAGCTCGGCATTCTCACACATAATGACGTCAAGGATCTCTTGAAGCTCCTTGGAATCGTTCATTACTTTCTCTACTAGACTCCAGTCAGGTAGTCCAGATTCTGAGACCTGTGTAGAGTGTTCGTGTGATGGTGAGATGTTAGATAGATTTTGAGTTCGAGACATTACCTCATCTTCATCGATGCCGTCTGTTTGTCCCATGAAGCATGTATCCCAATTAGGTTCATCATGGGCCATCAGGGCTTCTTCTTCCGAGTCTGAAAATAGCATGTCATCCATTTTGTTGCACTCTGATTCTTCATCGGCGATATAAGCTCTCCTTCTGTCAGCTGCTTTAGCTTTCAGTTGGTCTTTGTCTTTCTTGGACAGCTTTGGACAATCTAGCCGGTAGTGTCCTGGTTCCTTGCAGTTGAAGCAACCTTCTTCCGTTCGTTTGTTAGCTGACTTCTCATCAGCTGTTGCGTACTTGTCTCTGTAAGTTCTTGCGAACTTCTTGTATTTGCCCTTGCTGGTGTTGAGTTTGTTGTAGTTTTTGACCAGCATAGCTATTTCTTCAAGTAGCTCTTCCTTGCTCATGTCCTTCTTATCATTCTTTGATGACTCAGCTGACTGCATGTATGCGGATTTGTCAGAGTTGGCTCTGAACGCAATCTTCTTTGTTGCAGGTGTCAGCTCTCCATCATTCTGATTGCTTGAAGATTCTTTCATTGTAATCTTCAAGTTGTACTCGTTGGCTTTGAGCAGGGAGTATAATCTTTCAATTGAAAGATCACCTAAGTCACTTCGACTTTGGTGTACCACTTATAGGTGTTCCATTCAGCTGTGAGCGCTGAAAGAACTTTTAGATTCTTTTCTCGCTGGGTGTATTTTCCAGTTCTGATGGTTTCTATTTCCACCACAATGTTGGAGAATCTGAGTTCCATCCATTCGATGGACTCGTTGACCAGCTGCTTGAAGTTATCAAACTTCTGGCATGCAATCCTGAATTTGTTCTCATTTATCTCCTCCGACCCTTCGCATAGTTTTGCTAGGGTTTCCCACATCTCCTTTGCGGTTTCACAGTTGATAATTTTGCTGAGTTAGGCATTGGAGACCGTTGAAGATATGGTGTTTCTTGCGAAGCTGTCTAGTCCAGCCTGCTTCATTTCTTCTGAGGTGTGCTCATTATTGGGCTTGGGAATGATCTGATATCTTGGTTGTTCGCCATCTTGAGTTGGTACAAGCTCGTTCCCTAATTTGTAGATAATGATGGGTCCGTCTGTGATGACGTCCCACATCATATCGTGATGCGCAAAGAGAAAGCTCTTCAGTCTGAACTTCCATATTGCATAATCGTCTACCGAGAAGGTGGGAAGATTCCTGTTAAGATAAGAATCCATAGAAATATGCAGTATATAATAATATGAGTTTTTCACAGAGAGGATCTGTTCAGATGACCACTGACAGATTGTCAAGAGAGATCTCTTGATACAGAAACGGTGGTCTGTTGAACCACTGCTCTGATACCAATTGATGGTCCCTGAGCTAGGTATTTGGTGTAGAGGGGGGGTGAATACACCAAATAGATTTTTAGAAAACTTTTCTTTTCAAGTTAAAACACGGAGTTGGTGAGCTCAGTTATCGATCCAGCTAGGGAGGGTCAGCTGGGTAAATAACTCAGCTGGCGGTGCGGAAAGTGGTGGTTTGAAAACTTAGCTCGGTTACTTATAAAAACTTAGTTTGAAAAGATTAACTTTATGTTTTCAGCTTAGTCAAGTTGTGCAACTTTCAGATAGACACAGCTGTCTTTAGAGAGCAGCTGCGTGTGCAATTTTGAACAAATATGCAATGATATGAAAGAGTTAGTACAAAACTGAATATAAAGAGAAAGTAAAGAGCACGCGAGTTTTTACGTGGTTCGGAGTAACACCTCCTACGTCCACGACCAGGTTCACTGGTAATCCACTACCACTTGGTTTCCAAGTACCAAGCAACTTCACAACTCTAACCCGAGCTGTGTTCCAACAGTTTGCGGGCACTGTCAAGCCTAACCTTTCAGTTTATGGGTACTGAAAAAACCTTACACACTTGAATTTCCCGCTTCAAGCAAGCGTAACCTTGACCTAACCTTTCTGGGTAAGAGGGGTTTGGTTTGGGGTTCCAACTGTGAACGAGTTCTTACAATTAAGAACTTTAGAGTATGATGAACTCGTTCGAAATCTAGGCTTAAGATGTACAAAGAGTTTGGCCTAGGGAACAGACGAAAAACTAAGCAGTTTCTGAACTAGGAACACTTTAAGATAAAGTGTTCTTTGATCTATGTAGAACTGCTTGAGAGCTTTTGAAAGATTGATGATTTCAGATAGTGAAAGCTTGTAGAGGGTTTTTCGTGTCTGATCCTGAGGTTGAAGACGGGTTTATATAGGTAGAGATTCAAGACTAGCTGTTGGAGGAGCCGTTTGAATCTTACCTACTCTTCTTAAATTCAAGATCTGCCGTTGGGCGAATCTGCACCTGTCTTCATTTGTGTCACATCCTAGGTTCTGAAGTCTAGGATGCTGATTTGGCAATCCCTCATTGGTCGAGGTATGTTGACTTTCTCTGACGCCGGGATCATCTGCCTTTGGAGCTGGCTTTTGAATTCAGAGCTGGACTGTCTTGAAGTGTAGTCTTCAGAGATAGTTCCCTTTGTTCTGTACAGCTGGACCGGCTGCGTTTTGAACTCAGCTCGAATTCTTCGCCTTGATCGAGCTCACGGGAGGACTTAGCTGAAGGTTGACGCCTGCTGTCTTTTGCTAGCTGACTCCTGCTGTAAACACAGCTGGGTCGACTGCTGTCTTCCGCTAGCTGACTCCTGCTGTAGACACAGCTGGGTCGACTGTTGTCTTCCACTTCCTTAACCTGTAAACCTAGAAAATCTAAAGCTCAAACAGGCGAGCTGGAAAACACTATTTAGGTTGACGCGATAATCTATTCGGTTGGAGAGTCAGTTGGGTTTTGGTATTAAATCGAAACCTTATAATTTTCCCAACATAGCCCCAAACAAACTATCTACTAATACAAAACTTTTGAGAACATCAATGTTCTCCAAACCAAACTTCAAGGAAATCGAAGTAGACATTCACTTCAAGAAAACAGTAATATAATCATTAATCATCATCATATCACTAGTGTAAACGAAATAATAGGAAAAAATGAAATCATAATTAAAAATGGATGAGAAGTTGATTCTCAACCTCTTACAATTATTATTCTGCAGAATACCAAATAAAATGAGTATACGAGATTATTTCACACTATAGTTTGTAATCTTAATTTCACCAAAAAGTAATAAAATTAAAATACAACCCAATTGGCTTCAATTCTTGGTAAAGTTCCAAATCTCTGAGTTTTAAAACACTAGTAATCTAGGCGACATGAATCTAACAAAGAAGTATTGCCGAATCTAATTCTTCTGCTACCAAATGAAGACACCGTCGACATTCAAATTGTGTAAACAAAAAGGTAAACACCATAAATCTTTCAATCAAACACTAAACAGAGACCTATAAAACATAACATCAGAGAAAGAAAGAGTTACGAGTTTTCGAGTAATAATCTGACCCAAATCATACCCTAATCTGACCCAAATTCGAGCAACAATTTGACTCAAATTGGAACCCTAATCTTACCCAAATTCGACCCCTAATTCGAGAAAATTTAGAGCCCTAATTCTAGCCAAATCGAGCCCTAAATCTGTTAAAAATAAAACTTAATTCGATTTAGGGACTTAGGTGTTGGGAAAATAATAAACATGTTTTGAAGTGATACCAAAACCCAGCTGACCCCAACCGAGTAGATGAATGTACAAACTTTGTGTTGTTTCCAGCTCACCTGTTTGAGCTTATAGAGTTTCTAAGTTTACAGGTAGAGTCGCTGAAGACAGCAGAAGACATGGCAGAAGACACAGCTAAGCTAACACAGCTGAGGAATTCAGCAGAGCAAACTCAGCAGAGTAGACCAAGCAGAGTCAAAGACCCAGCAGTATCAAGACTCAGCTTAGTGACAGAAACCCAGCTTAGTGTCAAAGACCCAGCTCAGTGTAAAAGACCCAGCTTAGTGTCGATGACACAGCTCAGGTTGAAGACACATCTCAGGTTGAAGACACATCTCAGGTTGATGATATAGCTCAGGTCTAAGACACAGCTCATAGTCGAGACGCAGCAGAGTCGAAGACTCTGAAGACACAGAAGAGACGCTTAGCAGCTCGAAGACGAAGACCAACTCCAAGAGAAGATCCCGATGTCAGAAGATCTCATCTAACATGGTCCAATCAGAGATGAGGAATAGCTTCTGCAGATGCAGACCTACTTCGTAGGTTAAAGGCCAGAAGTCAATGAGAGTAGGCCAGAAAGGTTAGGTCAAGGTACGCATGCTCGAAGCGTGTAATTCGAGTGGTTAGGTTTTACAGTACCCGAAAACTGTAAGTCAGGTTTTTTCAGTACCCGCAAACTGAAAGGTGTAGGCTTGACAGTGCCCGTAAACTGTTGGAACACAACTCAGGTTAGAGTTGTGAAGTTGCTTGGTACTTGGAAACCAAGTGGTAGTGAATTACCAGTGAACCTGGTCGTGGACGTAAGAGGTGTTACTCCGAACCACGTTAAAATTGCTTTGTTCTTTACTGCTTTGTTTTATACATTCTGCTAACTCCTCTCATGCATACATTTCAAGCTGCAGAAACTGACTAACTGAAAAGAGAAACAAAGCTTTGCAATATATTTGAAGCGACAGACGGACTTTCTAAATCCACCAACTTTCGCACACACACTCACACAGCCAGCTGTGTCAATCAAGCTGTCATCCAGCTGGATCGAACACAACAGGCTCTCTCAAAAGAGTTTTAATTGGAAAAGTTTTTAAACCTTGGTGTATTCATCCCCTCCTCTACACCAAGGTATCCGTCTTAGGACCAACAATTGGTATCAGAGCAGTGGTTCAGAAGATCACTGTATCTGTGTCAAGTCAGCTTCTTTGCTGATAGTGGTCACCTGAACAGATCATTCAAAGTTTCAAAATCTTTTTAAAATCATTATATTGCATACTGTCATGGAATCTTCCTTGTGCAGGAATCTTCCGACATTCTCTGTCGATGATTATCGGATCTGGAAGTTCCGACTCAAAAGCTTTCTGTGCGCACGACCCGACATGATGTGGGATGTTATCACTAACGGACCCATCGTCATCATGAAGTCAGAAAGAGAAACAGAAACCACACCTGGAGCTGAACCAGTACTTCGGCAAGTTGTGAAGCCCAAAAGGGAGTACTCTCTAGAAGAAAGAAGACAAGCTGGTTTGGACAGCTACACTCGCAACGTCATCTTCTCAACGGTGACGGATGCTTATCTCAGCAAGATCATCAACTGCGAGACAGCTAAGGGGATGTGGGACACTCTAGCCAAGTTGTGTGAAGGCTCAGAGGAAATTCAAGAAAACAAATTCTCAGTTGCATGCCAGAAGTTCGACAACTTCAAACAACTCCCCTACGAGTCCTTTGATCAAATGGAGCTCAGATTCTCCAATCTCGTCATCGAGATCGAGACGATCCGAACTGGAAAATATACAGTTCGAGATAAGAACTTGAAAGTTCTTGCAGCTCTCTCCTTAGAATGGTGTACACACAAAGTGGTTCACCAAAGCAGAACTGATCTTGGCAGCATGGAGATGGAAAAATTGTTCTCCATCCTGAAAGCCAACGAATTTGATCTGGGGATCACAAACGGAGAATCATCCAGCCAGATGTCTCAAACAGAGCTGACTTCTAAAGCAAAAGAGACAGCTCTCAGTGTAGAATCAAGAAAATCAGCTCAATCAGCTCAGCTTGGAAGGACCAACAAGGAGCACAGAAATATGAGCAAAGAAGAATTGCACGAAGAAGTTGCCATGCTTACACGGAATATTAATAGGCTGGAACACAGCAAGGAAATGTACAAGATGATCGTGAAGGTTCATCACGACAAGCAATTCTATCCAAAGAGAACCCTAGCTGAGTCGACCTCCCAAAGAAAAGATAAAGTGCTCAAGTCGAGCAAGATAGAAGAAGATCAAGTATTTTCTTCCGACTCAGAAGATGAAGCATTTCATTGAAGATGTCTGCTTCATGGGATTCTCAAACCCAGCTGTTGAAGAAATTGAACTTACCCAGCTAGCTGTCTGGGACCAACTGTGAAAAGCAAACACATCTGAGTAAAATGGTCTCAAGAGATGAAAGAAGAAGCAGCAGATCACCCAGCTGGACATGGTACAGCTCACTGCATGCTAAAGAGACCTCATTGAAGAAGTGCTCAGCGACTTCAAGAGATTGCCAGAAATCCTTGAAATCTAGCCAGCTGAGAATTCGGAGCTAAGGAATGAGCACAAGCATAAGAATGATCAGGAGCTTGAAGATGAGAAAACACAGCTAATCAAGAAGTTGGAGATGGCCAAAGCTGAATCAGATCAAATATTGGCTCCAGCCAATGCAAGCACAGCTGGAACCAAGGCCAAGGATGTTCCAAAAGGATCGAACATCTTCAAGCCAGCTCTCAAAGCTCAGCCCTGCCAAAGAAGACAAGTTGCTCGGCAACCCGAAGTCCAAGAAACACAGCGACTCCTAGCTGGACACAAAGCTCAAATGCAGCAAATAAATCCAGCTGACTGGAATCAAAATCAAAGAGAGAATGTCATCCAGCACAGACATCAAGGTCAACTAAAAAGACAGCTGAGAAGGATCTCAGCTGGTTATAAAGCTGGAAATCAACCGAACTTCACATCAAGATTCCAGCAGACCGGATATCAAGCTGGATATAAAGCTGACAGGCTCCAGTTTGAAAATGGACTGCATCAAAGAAGATGGAATTCAAGCAGCCATCAAAGTCCAAAGAGAAGTGGACTCATTCAAGAACCAACCAGAAGTATCACTCACAAAAGATAATGACAAATATGGGTTATCAATGGAACCCTCAACAACAAAGCCGGACCCAATCACAACTGGGTGCCGAAGGAGTGATAACAGGTCAAAGAGGGACATGCACGTTTTGAGGAGTCATCAAGCGTGCTGTGAAAGAAAGACAGCTGGTGATCAAAGCTCATGACTCACCTCAAAGCTCTTCAAAGAATATGTCAAGCGTACTGGTCCCAGGTAACCTTTGGTGATATCTCGAAAGGATACGTCAAATGATTTAGCTCATTTGAGACAAATAATAATAATATCAAATGTCTCTTATATTGATGGACTTTAGCATAATCTGTTGTCCATCAGCCAATTGTTGTGATTACAGTTTTCCTGGTGAGTTCAATGCGCATGAATGCAATGCAAAGAACAGGAAATCGAAGATTCTACCCCGCAAAGCAGCAGTGAACTCAGCTGATCATGGAACAGCTGACTGTCTTCTCAAGATCAGAGATCAAGTTGACAGATGAACGTAATTGTTGAGAAAATCACTGGCTTAAGTGAAGTAGGAAGCAGCTGAGAAAAGACAGCCACCTACTATCAAATTCAGGGGAAACTCCACCGAGCTGGAAATCGACACAGCTGTGATATCAGCTGAGGGCAAAATCAATCCAGCAGAATATTCAAGTGGAGAATCAAGAGAGAAATCCAGCTGAACTATCAAATGTCATCCTCTGGATATCAAACAAAGCTAGATCAAACTTGGATCGCAGAATCCAGAAGAGGAATCAAGCTGAGGGGGAACTCAGTTCAGCAGATTCACCATCAATTGGTTTCAACAATTGATCTCATCCCAGTCCAGCAGAATCTTCAAGAAGAGCATCCAGCAAGAAATACTCAGTTGGATCACCTTGTGTCATCATGAAATACTAAACAGGAACCCCAAGGATTTCAAAATGAATGTATCAAGTCAGGGGAAATCAAACCAGCTGATAAAACCCAATTGGTTTATCCAATTGAAGGGGAACCTCACAAACGGTGTCTTTCAGCAGAGAAAGAAAGACAAGATGACTCACTCCAAACTGAGTCATACAGCTGAGAATGACCATCAATTGGTATCAACCGAAAAAGGAAGAGCCAAAATGCATCGATTGGTTTTAACTCCAAGCTGACTGGAGTTACCTCAAACGGGAAGAAATTATTGCCAGAACCCAGCCGCCAGACCTCGACTCCCCTCCCTCCTAATATCTTTTTGATGAACCAAAAAGGGGGAAAGAGTATGACAGAAAAAGGGAAAGGAAAATGAGGAAAGGTTAGATCATCTAACTGGAAAGAAAAAGGGAAAGATTGAAGAGAGGCTAATGGCGAGCTGGAAAGGCAACTGGAGAAAGAGCGCAAACTCTTGTCAAGGCATGCGAAGCAGCCAGGAAGAGTTTAGTTAGGATTTTTTTTGTTTTGTGTTTTTCTGTTAAAGTTTGTAAAGGTTTTGGCATCATCAAAAAGGGGAAAATTGTTGGGAAAATAATAAACATGTTTTGAAGTGATACCAAAACCCAGCTGACCCCAACCGAATAGATGAATGTACAAACTTTGTGTTGTTTCTAGCTCATCTGTTTGAGCTTATAGAGTTTCTAAGTTTACAGGTAGAGTCGCTGAAGACAGCAGAAGACATAGCAGAAGACACAGCTAAGCTGACACAGCTGAGGAATTCAGCAGAGCAAACTCGAGCGGCACTGCGTAGTCAAAGACCCAAGAAGATCAAGACCCAGCTCAGTGACAGAAACCCAGCTCAGTGTCGAAGACCCAGCTCAGTGTAAAAGACCCATCTTAGTGTCGATGACACAGCTCAGGTCTGAGACACAGCTTAGGTTAATGACACAGCTCAGGTTGAAGACACAGCTCAGGTTGATGATACAGCTCAGGTTTAAGACACAGCTCAGAGTCGAGATGCAGCAGAGTCGAGGACTCTGAAGATACAGAAGAGACGCTTAGCAGCTCGAAGACGAAGACCAACTCCAAGACAAGATCCCGGTGTCAGAAGATCTCATCTAACATGGTCCAATCAGAGATGAGGAATAGCTTCTGCAGATACAGACCTACTTCGTAGATTAAAGGCCAGAAGTCAATTAGAGTAGGTAAGATTCAAACGGCTCTCTTCCAATGGCTAGTTTGAATCTCCACCTATATATATCTCCTCACCATTGAAGAAAAGAAGGCTGGCGAGACGACTGAAGAAACAAAAGAGCAAACAGAAAAATAAACAACGATCTTCAAAGCCAAATCTTTTTAGAACACCCAGCCAGTCAGCTGTGTTCTTAGTTGTTCACATATTCAGTCATAGGCAGAATAGATTAGAATAGAAATATCTTAAGCCTAGTTTGAACGAGTTCATCATACTCCATGTTCTTCATTGTAAGAACTCGTTCATAGTTGGAAAACCTATACCCAAACCCAAACCCAGAAAGGTTAGGTCAAGGTTACGTCTGCTCGAAGCGTGTAATTCGAGTGGTTAGGTTTTACAGTACCCGAAAACTGTAAGTCAGGTTCTTTCAGTACCCGCAAACTGAAAGGTGTAGGCTTGATAAAGGCTCGTAATCAGCTGGAACACAACTCAGGTTAGAGTTGTGAAGTTGCTTGGTACTTGGAAACCAAGTGGTAGTGAATTACCAGTGAACCTGGTCGTGGACGTAGGAGGTGTTACTCCGAACCACGTTAAAATTGCTTTGTTCTTTACTGCTTTGTTTTATGCATTCTGCTAACTCCTCTCATACATACATTTCAAGCTGCATAAACTGACTAACTGAAAAGAGAAACAAAGCTTTGCAATATATTTGAAGCGACAGACGGACTTTCCAAACCCACCAACTTCCGCACACACACACACATAGCCAGCTGTGTCAATCAAGCTGTCATCCAGCTGGATCGAAAACAGCAGGCTCTCTCAAAAGAGTTTTAATTGGAAAAGTTTTTAAACTTTTGTGTATTCACCCCCCCTACACCAAGGCATTCGTCTTGGGACCAACATTAGGGTTACCTAATTTGAGCCCTATTCGACGGTGGAGGTGGGTCGGCAGGCTGGTTAAAGTCGAACAGTGCGAAAACCGGAGCGACGACCGACGGCCAACGTGCTGGCGAGCGAAGGACTGTGGAGGCGGGGACAGGATTTGTGAGATGTGCGAGTGCGATGGGAGGCGGAACGCTGGATGGCTTAGGCACGGTGAGGTCGGGAGGTGAGCAACGGATGGCCGGACCGGTGTCGGCGGCTGCGAGTAGCGGAGTGGTGATGTGGTGAGACGGCGAGGGAATGTGAGAGAGCGAGCGAGAGAGAGACTGCTGTTGTGTGTTGGGCGGTGGGAAGTGGGTAGGGTTAGAATGAGGGGTGAAATATATATATATATATATACTATATATTTACGGGTCGGTCCGAATGTGGGCGGATTGGAAAAATGAAATCCGGAATCGACCCGAGTGTTTGTAACAAAAAGCAGGTCTCGTCACACATAAGTGATCGGATACTGTTGATCCGACCCGATCAAAACGGGTCAACCCGATCCAATCAGTTATTTTTTTAATTTGATTTTTTTAATTTGTTTTTCTTCTCCGCTTTCGACTCCAATTTTAATTTATAGATAATTATTGTGGTAACATTATTATTTTTAGTTCGCTCCGAGGCTTTCGACTTCTCTCGATCGACTCTTTAAAAAATTTAAAAATAAAAAAACTGGAAAAAAGAATTAAAAAACTGTAAAAAAAATCGAAAAAAAAATTAAAAAATCGGCGCGTGTAGTAAAAAAAATTGTCAGACGTGTGCACGCGCCTTGAGGGGCGCATGTGATGCACGCGCCTGACTACCAGTTACGTGAGGCGGTCTCACGCAAGTTTTTACCTATAATAAAATAAAGTATTAATATAGTAGCCTAATTGGCTAGAAGCTTCAAAATCTTTTAAGTGATTCAAGGTTCGAGTACCAACAGAAGCTTTTTATATTTTATTTTTTAAAAATATTTACATAGACTATTTATTTTAAATATTTACCTAGACTACAGCTTATATCAATGTAGTCTATATTGCTACTACACGTACAATACACTACAGTCACAAACAACCGTAGTCTCAGTTACACGCACATAGACTCGGTGTAAAAAGAAACGTAGTCTTTGGAAAGTAAAACACGCACATAGACTGCGGTTATGATCAACCGTAGTCTTTTATATAGTATAAACTACGGTTTATAAAAGGACTGTAGTCTTTGTAAATAGATACACGCTCATAGACTACGGTTTTGATAAAAAACCGTAGTCTATGCACTGTAGTGTATGAACGAATTTCTTGTAGTGTTTTTTTCATTTTTATTTTTTAAAAGAGATACAAATTCTATCAACCAACTACTTGCTTGAAAGTTTTGACATATTTCCTGAAGCAATATTTTGCTAGAAGTGGCCAAGTACATTATTTACAAGGTTGTTTTGAATTATAGCTATTTATATTCTTGAAGCTTAAACATCATTTTAATTATAACTTTGGGTATATCACCTCAATATATATATATATATATATATATATATATGTATATATATATATATATACATACATATTTTTCATGTAACTTCAAGTATTTCTAATTATTGACATCAAAAATTAGCAAATAAATGTGATACTGGAACCATAAAATATTTCATACGATTTTTTTTCTATTTTGTAGTAAAACAAAATTGATTTTTCTATCGTAGTAATGTGCTTTGTTCTCTTCTCTTAATTTGAAGATAATACACAAGAATATGATTATATTTAGTGAAAATGATAAGTTCGAAATCCACATAATTTGAAATCAAATTCTACAGTTTTGTCCAACATAAACGCATAAAGCCGATTGAAATTTAGTAAAAAGGCCCCATTTCATTTTTATTTTGTTACGGATGATGATTAGAAATTGCAATTACTATCAGAAGACATTTCGAATAAGCTTCGTTTCTAATTATTTACCTGCAAACAATTTTTTTGAGATAATGAAACAAATTATTTTTATTCATAATGAGTTGATGGCATAAATCACAAGTTACTAAATTTATCTACTAATTGTGCGCATAATGCAACACGTGGTGGCCACACTTTCTGCCACTAGGCTTTGCCCAATATGGAAGTAGAAAAATATAAATAAATGAATTAAAAAATATGCTTATAAATTCTGTGGGCAACAGATTCACTGAACTTAGACCTCGCCGGCAGTGGTTTACCGACGGGCGCAGCGGCGCCGCTTTGGTTAGTTAGTTAGAAAATTAGTTATCTAATTTTAAATTAATTGATTGTTTTGGTGAATCTAGGAGGAGGGGTAATTTTGGAATTTTGTGTGAAGTGGATAGATCCCATCTGTACCGCTGCATGGCCCTCGGATTTTTACAAATCAAACAAACGCTGCATCTGTACGGCTGCCTACACACACTTTACTAGGTTGGAATTTGGAAATTCTCATCACAACTCCAAATTTCAAGTTGTCGCCTTTCATTTTTTTTATTTAATTTTTTTAATTAATTAATATTCAATTAATTCTAGTCGAACATTAATAAATCCTAATTATCCTGTAAATATCATATAATTACATCTAATCTCCTTAATTACCTCTCAATTATCTCTCAATTACGATCAACCGCACTGTGCGGTCGGCCATACACATTTTTGCCATAACTGAACTCATTAAACAATATACATGCATACATGATTCAAAACAAACACAGTTGGAATATATAATCTCATGTAAATAATAAATTACATTATTTTCTTTTAAACCTGATGGTAGTTTTAATCAAATGCAAAGATAGGATCAAAGTAATGGAAAAAAAAAACATAGGATAAATATAATTAATACTTGCATGTACAATTATATTCATAATTTCATATATATCTACATACAGAAATTTCCAAATATAGAAAAGTATTATCCCCTCAACACAGTTTGGAGAAATGGCCAATTAGCAAACGAAGAAAGCATCCTGTTTTCTCTCTCCTTATTTTTTCTTGGGGAGCCAGTTTCTGGTTCAAATCTCCTTTCCAAATTCTGCAGTTTAATAATCCTTAAAAACATGATCCCATTCTAGACTAGAGAGAGAATCTAATATAATCTAAAATTCCTACAGAAACACTGTACAAGTGCTGTAACTGCTCAAATCCTAGGATAAATTGTAGCTTTCTCAAACACAAGCCTTTCTTTCTAGGACAGCAATCACAGAATCTTGAAACATTAACCTGCACTCGTACGTCGTTGGAAGGATCTTCTACGCATGAGACGGCATGTCAGTGGAGTCCTATGCCGACTGCAGAGACACCTGGCCTGCAGTCGTCTGCTCGAATTCTGGGCTTGCTTCTGGAGTGTCTTCTTCACTGGGAGGAACCAGTTGCCAGAACAGTGGCAAATATTTGTCCCATTCCTTGAGAATTTCAGACCCTTTGCTGCTCCCAGTTTTTTCCTAAACACAAAAATGCAGCCATTTACTATAATGAATAATATTTGCAAGATTTTGAAAAACATTAAATCATCCACTTACAACATGAGCTTCAATGAGGCTCTTGAGCTGCATCTGTCCGACTGGAGCGACGACTCTCTGGATCTTGACGATTTCCTTGTTCACCTGTTGACACGGTCACGTCGTATAGTAAGGGAATTAAAAGACTATCGACGGATTGAATGCTGAACTTTACGAACCTTGGGGATAAGGGTGTCATCCTCGTCAAGAATGTAGGCTAAACCTCCAGTCATACCAGCAGCTACGTTTCTGCCAACCCTGTCGAGAGCAAGACAAAGAAGGTGATTATTGAGAGTTCCTGCCGATTTTCTGACATAAAAGTAGGCTGTAACTGGATACTCACTTTCCTAGGATGACAACACAACCCCCGGTCATATACTCGCAGCAGTGATCTCCCGTGCCTTCCACAACTGCTTCGGCAAGTGAGTTCCGAACAGCGAAACGCTCACCAGCTTTCCCTCTAACAAAGATCTGACCACCTGTTGCTCCATATAAGCAGGTATTTCCTACTATGGTGGCTTCCTCGGGGACGAATCCGGTATTTTCTACAGGAGTGACTACGACTTCGCCCCCAGCCATACCCTTAAGATATACTGCATGTTAGAAGCTAAACTGGCAAATGACACAAGTCTTTCTTATGCATGGACGATACGGCAACAATACCACAGTTTGAAGCATTTAGAGCAGAGATCACTCATCTAAATACCTTTCCAACGTAGTCGTTAGCTTCTCCCACTAAACGGATGTTCATGCCAGGAGTCAAAAAGCAAGCGAATGACTGACCTGCACTCCCTACGAACCTGAGAATAAGATAAAGAGACCCGTCATAAGTCCCAAAAAATATTCATGTTGCAATGCGTAGCAACAGTTGACAGTGCATTATTTTCTCCAAAAAAATGATTTTTTTACGTTATATTCAGTTGACCAGCAAACCCAGTGTCTCCATATTTCTTTGCAATTACACCAGCAATACGGCCACAAACAGCCCTGTCCACGTTGTATATTTGTACAGTCTTGTTCACGACAGTTTCATTTTTGATAGCCTTGGCTATCTGTTTCAGGAAAAACAAGAAGATAATAAGATAGCAGACGGTATAGTTACATGCACGCCAAATAATTGAATCTAGCAAAAAGATTGACTCTCTACATGTTAAACGTGCAAACATCCAAACCAAATTATATCTGCCTCTCGTTAGAGATTATATAAACTGAAAAAAGAGATGTGAGCAATATGAAAATTTCAATGACGCCTCATTATGCGCCCGATAAAAAACTTGCAAGGAAATAAACTAGTATTCTGAAGATTTAAAGAACATTTACAAAATAGTATGCAAGGACAGAGTGCCAAGAAAGTTTTCATTTCAACTTTCAATTAGTAAGTATTACCTCTTCGTCTGCAAGCAACGTATCATCCAGAACAGGCCCATTACTATGCACTTCCTGATTCCTTATCTCAGTGCTGCTCAATTTTGGCAATCCAACATTCTGCAATGCAACGTGTAAATCATTTTCAAGCATTCACATTAAGATATTACGGTCAATGTATAGGAACAATATCTTGTATACTTACAGAAAGAATATAACTGAGGTCAAGATGCTGAGTCTTCACTAATGAAATATCTCGAGGTTTAAGTAGCTCAGTGTGACCAATTATGTCGTCAAGTTTCTCATAGCCAAGTTGGGCCAGCACACCTCTTAACTCTTCCGCAACGTATAAGAAATAATTGACAAGGTCAGCGGGCACACCAGGAAAACGAGCTCTTAGCTCTTCCCGCTGCAGAAAATCAGTTGGAGCAATTGTTGAATCAAGCCAAAAGGATCTCAAGAAAAATTTCAAATGAAAAAGCATTGTTCATGAATTATTGTTACCTGACTGGCTACACCAACGGGACAGTTATTAGTGTGGCATATACGAGCCATGACACAGCCAGTGGCAATCATTGCAATAGAACCAAATCCATATTCATCGGCACCCATTATTGCAGCATTGAGAACGTCAAATCCACTCTTGAATCCACCATCAACTCTAAGAATGACCCTTTCTCTAAGCCCATTTGCAATGAGTGTCTATATCAAACGAACAAACCAAACCACCGTCCCCACCATACAGAAGGGCAAGAAACATGTTAGTAAATCTAGAACATCATGCAAAGGAGGAGATTAATGTCCGAGAAGAAAATAATTAAACCTGATGTGTTTCAGTAAGCCCAAGCTCCCACGGACCACCAGCATGCTTAATAGAGCTTACTGGGCTAGCTCCAGTTCCTCCATCATGTCCTGATATCTACAAATACATATAACTTATAATTGGATACTTCTGTTTTGATTTCATTGCAAAAGTCTATAAGAAAAGTCAACAAAATAAGTACTCATACATAATTGTTTAGCACAACGTATAGGGTAACTTTGCTATGTTTTACTATTTTATAGAAAACTGAAGACACGGCTTGGATATAAATAAATATTTTAATAGAGCAGAATAAAGGTCGAGAGAAAGATCATCTTTCAGTGGGACCAAAGACTTTCGCCACCTCACTCAAACACCCAACCATAGAACAAAAGATTGAAGAACATAATAAAAAAGACTAAGAAAAAGATATAGGCCTATAGTTAAACAGGAATATCAAAAGTAAATTACGGATAGTGACCGAGAAAAGATCAATTAACTACATACAATTTCAAAATAGAAAAATAATTTTTTTTACTTGAGTAAACGGTGCTTTTACCTGTATAATATCAGCATTACCCTTGGCAACTCCAGAAGCCACTGTACCAATGCCAGCTTCTGCAACCAGCTTTACCGACACTTTAGCTCTGGGGTTGACCTGTTTATTCAATATTCTTGCAATCTGATTATCCCAGAATAAAGCAATTATACAAGCATAAGCATTGCATGTATCGGTCAGCTCACCTGGTGAAGGTCATAAATCAATTGGGCAAGATCCTCAATAGAGTAAATGTCGTGATGTGGAGGTGGAGATATAAGCGGTACACCCGGCTTTGAGTTCCTTAACCTTGCAATATAAGCACTAACTTTCTTCCCTGGCAGTTGTCCACCTTCACCTGGTTTTGCACCTTGCGCGATTTTAATTTCTAGCTGAGTAGCATTAGCCAAGAAAGTTGGGGTGACTCCAAAACGCCCGGAAGCCACCTGAGAGACCACATTCATTCTGTTAATGCGGCACAAGAATATATCCTATGCACGTAGATGAGCATTTGCAATTGCAAGTGCAGGAAAAAAAAAAAAAAACATTACAACTTGGGTGTATTCAGACCTGCTTAATGGCGCTAGTAGCAGTATCACCGTTTTGAAGACCTTTAAGGTGTGGTAGTGTTGGAGAGTACCCATCAACGACATCTGTAAGTGGACTCCACCGAATTGGATCCTAGATGAAGGTAAAATCTTGCATCACAAAGTGATATTCAAAACATTGGGAGAATAAGATACAAATTATATTTTCCAGAAATCAATTCATTAGCGTCTAAACTATCACCAGTATCAAGTATTTTGTAAAGGCTGGTCCAAATCAGGTCATAAATAATCCAAACTCCTTGCACTTGACAGGAAATTACAAGAAATGTTTGGATATCACGTTTCTTTCACAATCTAAGACCAACCTTTACATAATTCTTCTGCTCCAATACTGATACTAACCTAAGGCTATCTCATGCAATTGGTCATATGCTTGAGCCACAAAAAACAGGTCCACAAATGAGTCAAGTACAGAAAAGTCCTCTGGCAACTATTTCGCCATCTTAATTACTTTGCGAGAAAAAAGTTAACCAAGGTAATTAGAAGTCTATATATCAAAGATTAGATACTATGACCACAACATATTAGATTAAACACGACGATATAGTTAATTACCTCGCCCCCTTCTCCTGAATTAGATTTTCCACCTAATCTATTCATTGCTATGGCAATTGCCTCATGAGTTTCTCTGGATATTGCACCAAGTGACATGCCACCTGTACAAAATCGCTGAACAATAGAGGTTGCAGGCTCAACCTTTCCAAGTGGAATTGGAGAACGATCACTTTTGAGTTCAAAAAGATCCCTGAGAACCTGCCATCAGTAAACACATTCGGTCAATGATGATATCATGGGCTCTAAAAAATTCTCAATATGCAGGTATCAACTTAGAAGCAACTTCAAAAAATTCAGATTTTCCAATGAATATTAAATTTGAAAGAACTCAAGATCATGCTCCATCAAAACAGGAGCACTCTCAAAAGATTAGAATATAAATAAATAATATAAAGAAGGGACTGCACAAAAGCAACTCACATTCACAGGTCGGGTGGCCAAATGCTGCTGATAAATTGAATATGCAGTTTCACTCTTTTGTCGTACAGCTTTGTGGAGCAGCTTTGACATTTCTGGATTGTTACCATGATATTCACCTTTCATGTAGAAATAAGGAGGATTTAGCACTTTTTCATGCAACCATAAAAATATTATGTGCATAAAACATGAGGGTCCTGATATATACAAAACCATGTCAAGAAACTTTCAAACATGTACCTCCTGGCCTCATCTGTATGAACCCAAAATTCTCGAGTCTTTTAGCAGTGTCTTGGGAGAAAGCCTTAACCCAAAATGACAAGCTCTCTCTAGCCAACTGCAAAAGATAAGGGTTTCAAGTAAAACTTTCCAAAGATCAAGTCTAAATAGTCCAAAATTTACAAGTTCATTTATCAATAGGAAAAGCAACAAAAACTTGAATGCTTCTTCCAGCTGGCTTATTACCTCATCTAATGTTAATCCACCAATGCTCGACACACTCCCAGTAAAAGCAATGTCAATTATTTCTTTGCCCAGTCCATAAACTTCAAATATTTGTGCACCACAATAACTACACACAAGTAATCTCCATTAAGACTTGCTGTGGAGAATGAATAAGTAATTGAAACAAAAAAGTATTTCACATGGCCGCACCTAATAAAATTATAAACTACAAGTTTAAATACCTGGAGAGCAATGAGATGCCCATTTTTGAGAGGATCTTCAGAAGGCCAGATCTAACCGCCTGAGATAGAAATTAGAAACATATCATGCTTACCATTCCCAACCAGGTATAATACAAGCCCCCCCCCCCCCCCCCAAATTTCAACAAAAAAAAGTATGCTCAATATACATGTAGAAAAGATACATAAATAATAGGATATAAACCTTGCAGAAGTTCTTCTGAGCCTGTTCAATTGTAACAGTGGGCATTTTTCCAGTGCGCATCAGGTTCACAGTTTTAGTGCTCAACCGCCATTGACGACATGTTTCCAGTGCCAAGTATGGGCATATAGCACTAGTAAAATCCATCAATGTATTATATGAGGACTAATCACATTAAATAATGCAGCACATTAGGGTAAATCAGAAGCAACAGCATCAACTTGCATTTAAGTTTTTTGTAATATGCTAAATCCAATTTGAGATAGGACTGATTGTTTTAGAAGATTAAAGGTGAGTCAATCCTCATATACTTCCCTCTCAGTTCACATAAGGAGGCATGGAAAGGAATCAGAATCTCTCTTGTATAATTTAATGCCTTGGTGGTTGATGTCCGTTACCAAACATACTTTATGAAGCCTACTTAGTTGGATAACTTCGATTTATTGTATGGGATCATGTCTAAAGCTGGAAATAATTCATAACTTTTCCTGAAATAGGTAGGGCCTCTCTTATGATACTTAACAATTAATAATAAACGCATGTTTGGATTTACTATGTACAGCAGTATATTTTCAATGCTACCTAAAATGGGCAGACAGCCTAGCAACTTTGTCCCAAATATCAAGAAACATCACGATAATTTAAAAATCAAGAAGATCCTTTTATGTATAATAGATAAACAATATTATCATATCATTTGTATCTGGATGAATGAAATGTAAAAACTATTCTCACACATATCCACCAGTTACTGCACATAAGTCCATAAATAAATTAGAAGATAAGACAGACCTTGCGCCATATCCAATCAAACAGGCAAACTGATGAGTACTGAAGCACTGAGCTGTATCAGCAACAATGGAAGCTTGCATTCGCAGTCCATTCTGAATCAGATGCTGGTGAACAGCACCCACAGCTAAAAGTATTGGTATGGCAGGCCGAGTTGCCTCCTGATGGAAGCAATCAGTTGTTTGGATGAATACTCGACCACACAAAAAAAAAAAAGGAAACTACGAACAGAAACTGAATAGAAAATATGAAATAGCATAATCTAGACAGGCATATTAACAGAAAGGCAAACGAAAGCCATAATGGGCACATTTAAAAAAATTAATACTAATAATAATAATTAAACAAGAGAAATCACACACTAAGAAAAAATAAAAAACTGAATGTTAAATTAACTAAGAGGACAACCACAATATCTATTACTATATTAAAGCAGAATAATTGCAATGTCTTTTCCCGCCCATTCATGTACTTTTCCCTCCCATTTTGCATGCCCCATGCACACTTCCCGTCTAGCCCAATAGTCTCAATGTCTACCCACTCAAAATAATCATTCATTTGCTAAAAAAAATGATCATTCATTAAGGCCGCCCAAAAATAAATTTTTTAATTTAAATGACAACATTCTGCACTAAAGTTGTTTATTACTTTGACATTATATATATACATTTGTAATATATTCTCTCAAAAAAAGTTGTTTATTACTATGTTACAATTCTTTTGGTAAAATATATTATTTGGTGATACTTTTTTTTTTTAAATTTGTATGGATGAGTTTCTTAACTTGAAATCTTAAATCTTGATATTCAACATAAGTATTATATATATATATATAATATAATTGTATTAATAATCAAGTAAAAAAATAATTGTATTAATAATACTTATGAACGTAATTATATAATTTTGGAGAATCATTTAGAATATAAATATATATTGAAATATGTATTAATTTTTTGATACTGCTAATTAAAACACTAATTATCATTCAGCGCAGCGCAACGCGCGCGGGTAAATCTAGTTCAGTTCAGTCTTAAAGCACAGAGTCCGTCATATTGATTGACACAGATAGCAGATATGCTACATTAAAATGTAACCTATTAACTTCAGTCTTCAGAGAGCAACAATTTTTCCTTGGCCTTTCAGCAACACTTGAACTGGAAAAATAAAATATAGTGCACATGAACAGAAAGCTTACCAGCTCATCAAACCTGTCAGAGAGAACAAGAAGCTGGGAACCACTTCTAACAGCTTCATCAGCAGCTTCACAGAGCTTGTACAGTGCTTTCTCTAGCGAACCTTCAACGCCTCTCCTTATGTCAAAATATGTAGGTAAAACTTGGGATTTCAAGTATGGATCTTTCAGTAAAGACTCAAGCTCCCCTTCATTCAGTACTGGGTTTGACAAAATGACCTGATTAACAGAATCACGGTTCACTACTTTGGAAACACCCATTACAAGAATAAATAATAAGTAAAGTAAAACTTGGAATAATTTCCATAAACGTGGTACTTTCTTTCCCCAGTCTTCATGAAGATTAAGTACCTGAGAAACATTTTCTGGACCAACTTCTAGTATGTTGCCTCGCTTCCCAAGGTTGACTTCAAGAGACATGACTAATCCTTCTCTAAGAGGATCTATAGCAGGATTGGTAACCTAGTTCATACATATATAAGAACATTTTGTGAATTATATCAGTAAGTCTGAATAATATCAGCAAAAGATACATAAATAACAGTACAATATAAAAATGTCTGCACATAAGAATATATTGAAGTATTGGCACAGTGCCATTACGTCTTACTACGATATATATTTCATGGTACATCAGACACTATCACATCTATATAAAATAGTATAGTAATTAAACTTGCCAACAACTTAATGAAAATTACAGACCTGAGCAAATCGTTGCTTGAAATAGTCGAACAACATATGAGGCCTTGTAGATAATACTGCCAAAGGAATATCATCCCCCATACAAAAAGTAGGCTCCTTCCCTTGAGAAGCCATTGATTCAATCACCATCTGGACATCTTCACTAGAATATCCATATGCCCTGGTACAACAGATAGGCAGTCAACAAAGTTGCTATATTCCACCTCAAAGTAACTTCAAGCCAAAGACTTGATGAATAGAATTCTTGCTTTCGGAGAAATGTCTTTAACTTATAAACAATTTACTTCACTTCAGCTAGTGAAGAACATGCGGAAGAATGGGCTAAGCAATCAATCATAATCTCTTCTCCTCTCACACTATCTTTCCAATGAGTTTCAAATCAAGCAATCTAGTCTGACATGTAGTTTCAGACTAGGATAAAAGAAATGAAAGTCTCAGTAACTTACTGTTGGCGCCTTAAAATCGTTTCATTGTCCATGACGGTTGCAGACATAAAGTTTACGGCCTTTAAAGAACGAAGATTTTCCTTCACCCATTTCCCATAGGGATTAGATAGTGCAACTCGCTTTTTAACCTCAGTATTTTCAAATACCTATGCACAAGAAATAGAATGAAGTAATTTAGAAAAGAGACATGATTGTGTTTACTTGTGGCATCTACGAATCTGATTTTAGTAGGGTAATATTTTCGTGTAAGTCATAATAAGCCTCATAAGAAGAAAAATGGGCAATGTAATTCTTAACAAGGAGAAGAGAAAATGGTAGCAGAACAAAAATAAGTTATCCTTTCTCCCAAGTCAAGTCATGCAGCAGATCACAATTCTCATTGACAGTGATTGTACATAGCATCCGGGAATTTGAATGTAGTCAGTAGGGCTTTTACAGAACAATTCAATTTCATATAGATCGTAATCAGCCACATAGAAGAACATTGGGCAGGCACAGATTTTGATCCGGAAAAGGAGAAAGATAACAGACAAAGAAAAATGAAATTATCCTTGCTTCCAGACCATGAAGAACACTTCAGTTTTCAACTTTATGTGATTTTCCGCATATTGTAACTTGCAAGTCCGAGCAGGCAGGAAAAGTAAGATACGAATACGAACCAATTTTTAAATTAAATTGTGCAACAGACATAGCAGGGACAACAGCCCAATTGGTATGTTTGAAGGAAATAAAAAGATGTAAAAGCAGAAGGCGTTTAAAAGGATGTAAAGCCTTCCTTATATGTGTTGATTTCATTTCCAGTATATATTACCGATAATCCTACAAGTTCAGATATTTTTAGAAAATTAAGTGGAATATTCAACATATATAGAAAACAAATACCGAAAATAAAATAAAAATAAAAGAAAAATTCCCAGAATTAAAAATACCATGAATCTTGTAGTCAAACCAACTATATTAAGATCACATACTAAGTACCTGTCCGCTAATCAGGTCGACACTAATCATCATTCCAGGGCCCAAACGCCCTTTCATTACAACTTTCGAGTCATCTGTTGGTAGAACACCCACCTTGAAAATTACAAAGAAACTGTAATCAATTTGGGGTCCTCATGATTGTTGAGCACTATAGTCAATATAAATCACAAAATGCAAAATTTGCAAAAGTTTAGAACTTAGAAGTAGTATCAGTTTCAAAATTCAAGGAATATTATTTGATACATTATAAGTCTCATCTTACATTTATTTTTCCATTTGCCAACAAGATCTATACGAGTGCTAGATACTTTGTTGAAGAAAACGAAGTCATGGCTCATTGACCACAACTTAGTTTGGAATGAACCAGAAAGCTGTAGCAATTGACTATGGATGTCACGCTGGGGATTTTAAACAATGTTTTCTCAAAAGTTTGCCATCCAATTGAGATTATGTCCCCAAACAAAATGGTAAAAAGAATGAAGAGAGAGCAAGCAAACCTCGGATGCAACATAGACAACATTGTCTACCGTCCGCCAATATCTAGCAGGGCGAAGTCCATTTCGGTCAAGACAAGCTCCAACTGTTTTCCCATCACTAGAATACATCCGGAAAAAAGATAGAGAAATTACAGCTTCGCATCAGATACTCAACCAGTCACCCAGGGGTGGGGGGATTGTTGTGATGCAGATATCAACACTTGATGTTGATTGCATAAGCACTAGAGAAAACCCATGCATATTATGAAATGTGTATTTACAACCGCGTGATGGAAATATATATCCATATTGTAGGCGCTTTATATGTGAAGCAAAGGTCTAATAAAAAGTAAAGATTTTTCGGAAATATAGAATGGATAATATTGTACAGATATGATGGATTCACAAGGTCAATTTTACCCTTTTAAGTTAACTGACTTGAAATTTTAGTACAAAAATGCATCCGTACTTCTCAAAAAATAAAACCTACTTTTAGGAAGTTCACCTGAATAAGAGTAAAGCAGGTCCATCCCAAGCCTCCATTTGACCCTTGTAGTAATCATAAAAATCAAGAACCTGAAGCAAAATTAATCCAAGTCAAATATACCAGAACTTACTACTGACATGTTAAAGTCACAAAAGGGCACTATGCTGAGCTTGGAATAGCTTAAATGTTGGTTTGAGATGGTGATGTTTCAAAGACTGAAAAATTCAATAATTAGAGGGATCAGTGTTTGTTAGCAATGAAATAAAGTTATGGCAGGGGAAATTACTGGTATCAGAACTGAAGAGTGCATATAAAGATGTCAAAGAAACATGATTACCTCAGGATATTTGATCGACAGAGTTGGATGATTTTTGTATGCCTCTGGGACAAGGAGCATCAGAGATTCCTCAGGAGCGCGGCCACTTCTTATCAACAACTGTGCAGAAACATTGACATAAGAAGAACGAAAAAACAAACAATTCCAATGCCAAAAGTATACAAAGAGAATTGTGCTAGAAATTATTGATGTGTGTTAGAAGAGAATTTCGGATTTCAGAGATAAATAATTGTCATTGCATCATTAAAATTTAACCCAACAGCCACAACTAGGACTTGCAGTCATCCAATAAGAAGATCAGAAGAAATCTCATGCCATCATTCAAAACCAACAACATTGACCATATCGTCAGATAATCAATTAGTTAACACTTCGCGATGAATCTAATGAAACTGTCCCCAATTCACTCTTTACTTTCTGTATTTGTTTGTTTTCGATGTCACAGGTCATTCCATATAAAGCATACAGAACAATTACAAAGAGTGTAGGATAATAAGCAGGTGCTATACTTCTGCGGCACTGTCAAGGTTTGCAGAGTCTGATGCTTTTGGGTTTCCAAAAGGGCGGATTTCACTTTCACGACCACGCCAAACTGGGGACTTAAGTGAAGTCTCCCGAGACTGCATCCAGTTCAAATTCCCCTGCACAATGATTTTAGCTTCAGTATACTGAACAACCAGGTAAGCATGATTAAAAACATCAGCTGAAAATTATTACCTGTATTGTGTTGATCTCTCCATTATGACCAAGGAACCTCATTGGTTGAGCTAGAGGCCATCTAGGACTAGTGTTTGTACTGAATCTACGATGATATATAGCAAACGGAGATTTGTAAAGGTTGTTCTGTAGATCATAATAAAAGCGACCAAGAACCTCAGATCGCAGCATTCCCTTGTAAACAATAGTTTGATTTGATAATGAGCAAAAGTAAAGCTCGGTTCCCCATGTTTCGGTGCTGGCTGCTCTTTCGATCAACTTCCGACAGATAAAAAGTTCCCTTTCAATGTCATCAATATTTTCTTCCTTAGCAATTTGAACGAAGACCTGCTGTATATTTGGCATAGTTTCTCTTGCATAGTAACCAACTACAGACGTATCTACTGGTACTGGCCTCCAGCCAAGCACTTGAAGACCCTCTTGTTCAAATATTTTCAGGATTGCTGCATAAGCAGATAACAAGTTAAGTGAATGCATAATGCAATTAAAAAGGTTTTTTAAAAATATAAAGAAAATATAAGGATTATTGTAGAATAATCAGAGCCCACTTTAGAATGTGAATCTCCATATTAAGGAGACCAAATAGCAATCCATCTCAAATCAATACCAAAAATATTCAAGAACTTTAAAACAAACAACTCTTACTGTGTCATGCAGAATACAGATCATATATTAGTAGCTCCTTCCAACTTCAAAAGATAATTTACTACCCTCACCTGCTACAAGTTGGAATATTTAATTTTGGAATTAAGGTAAGGGATTAGAGATCTCATGTTCAGGAAAAACTCATACAATCTAAAGCCTGATCAATGGTAATCAAGATAGTCGATGTATACAAGAAAATTACTGAACATTAACGAGAAACTCTATTATTGAAAAAATGAGAATAATATCTTCATTAGTAACAATACTAAAAGCTCAAGTCTATTTTGGATATAAGTATAACTATTCCCAACCTTTTTAGTTCCTTCATGCATTATCATATCCCTATGCTCTTGAAATTAATATTATAGATAATCAGGAAATGAAAACTTGTCGAAGAGACATTAGTAGACTTGAAATCATGTGTACCCTGGCACTAGACTGACCTGCTTGGGCCTGTTTCATGAGGTCTTCATCCTTCGGAAGAAAGATCATTCCAACACCAGTATGCAACTGATCAAAGGAACCGATCCCTTGTTCATTGGCCCAATTGTTGAGAAGATCCCAGGGAATTGAGGTCATAACACCAGAACCATCCCCAGAATCATTATCTGCTCCACACCCGCCACGATGTTCCATGCACCCAAGAGCTGTAAGAGCATCCTTGACAATTTCATATGATGCTTTGTTGTCCAGATTGGCGATAAACCCAACTCCGCATGCCCCTCTTTCAGCCAATATATCTTCCAAGTTTGCAACCTGGGAAGTTCAATTTGTATAATATACATCAAACAAGCGAAGAAAACAGTATATAAAGCACTAGGAACGCATTCAGAAGGAATGTAATTACAAGCTCTGGAGAAGTTCCCTGCATTACTAGTATATTCCGCTCATTCCCACCACCATTAACCTTTCCGCAATAACTTTTTTATTGGACACTAACATTAATATGAAATAATGAATCTTTTATTAATTTGTGGCGACAGGGTTACTAGCACATGCTTCCAAAACCATATAGGAGAAGAGCAACACAACTCCACAGTCTCAAAAAACTCCCAAGATCACAGATATAGAAGCTATGTGTGGAACTTCCAACCAAAAAAAAAATTACCTGATGGTAACCAACACAAATACATATATAGAAAGATATAGGATCGCTCATTTGCTCATACTGTGATCCACAAAGACCTACTGATGTATAAGCAAGCATGCAATTTGAGAAACAGAGCAAAAACTAAGCAAAAAGGTTTCTACAGAGACCAATTACCTAAAAACCCTCTAACAACAGACAACATAAAAGCTGGAAATTTACTTATTTCCCTTCTATTGTCAACTTCTAAAACAACTCTAGGCCCTCTTACCTACGTGAACTAGAGTGTTACTGAAACCACAATCCTTGAGAGTAGTTTATATCTGAAGTCTAAAACACACAAATAATAAGCTGTGACACAGAAACAGTCATTGAGAAAACAATCTACAGAACCTGAAGCTTAAACTAAAGATTATTTAATTGCAATGCCAGCACACGGAACCACGCCCAAGCTGCAGGATAGCCTCTTGGAACAATAGTTAACTCTTTTGAGGTACTGTTAACATTTGTCAACTGCAATACTTGATCCATCTCATCACTAGCCACAGACCTAACGACACCAATGTCTCCAGCCATGGACCTAAGAAGATGATCTGAATCATTCTGCCATCAAATCATTTCAGAAGCTTGTATTATCTATACTATTTGAACTCAAGAGGGAGCCAGAGCATCGTGGGGCAATCTGTAACGTTAGAGCTTCCCCAAATACTTGTGTAAGAGCTTCTAATGAATGACAGGGGAATAATTACATGTCAACAAAACAATCACCCGATAAGAGCGTCAAACAATCAACAATTCGACACCCTAAAGACGTAGAAGACGCATACAAGTAGATGAAACACATTGCAGCAGGGCACATATTTGATAACCAGAAGTATTTCCACATTCCCATTTCAGGAAAATAAATTTTAAGGGGATAGCAAGCTGTAATCATGTAAACACAATCACAATCCAATAATTACAACAAATCAACCAAGAAAGCCACCACCCACACACGCAAACACACAGTTTACTCCACACCACACCCCACCTTTGGCTTCGGATCAGAAGACCGTTTCTGCGAGTCGGTTTTAACACGTTCGAGATCAAGAACAGAGTTAATGGAGGAACCCCAGCTTTTCCCCGACGGCGCTAAACCGCGAAAATGATTCCTTTGAGCGTTAGAACTATTTACTCCGACGCCCCCTCTCCGACGACCCCCATTTTTCTTGACATTCTTGCTACCGCACAACCCCACAAAATCAACAAAAACCAAGTCTTTTCTACAATTATCGGTGATGCTGAAGAGTTTCACGGACTGCACAACTTGGCCAGCTGAGTGCAGAGACATCTCTCATCAACCAAGTCACGCACCCAGCTCTGTATTATGTATAACTATATATACACACACAGAGAGAGTTATAATTAGTAAGTAAATGCAATTATAGCAGGTGTATTCAGTGTGTGTTTGGGAGTGGAGAGTGCTTAGATAGGGAGAAGGGATTGGTGTGTGAGTGTTTGAGGAGTGTGTGGAATGTGTGGAAATGGGAAATTGTGGATTTTGAGATAAAAAGAATGGAACGTCGGGAGCCACCCGCCTCCAATTGTAATTCTTGGCGTTGGCTTTTCGACTTTGTTGATGATGTTTTTGTTCTTTCTCTTCAACTCCTCTCTCTCTCTCTCTCTCTCTCTCTCTCTCTCTCGTATCGTGTTCGGTTCCTGTTAGTTAATCTAGAGTGTGTGTCTGTGTATGGATTTGTGGATGTTGACCTTATGTTGTGGCCAAAGGTCATCATGTTCCTAGATTTTATTGTGGCATACTTCTGTATCTCGTGAATCATTTTATTGCCAAATAATTCAAGATCTGGCTCAGAAATACTCTAAGTTATAACTAGAGCTCGCAATATATGCCCCCTTGGGTCGGGTCGGGTCAAAATTGTGGTCTGAACAAATTTGGGCCGGGTTGGCCGTTCGAAATGTATTCTAGCCTGTTGTGCTTGCATCATGCCGAATCGGTCATTTTTACACTGTAAATGCTTTTTTCGGACTGGTTTGCAATTCGATTGAATTTCAAGCATGTCCAATCTAGTCAATTTTATCAGCTCTAGTTATAACAAAACTCGTAGGTCAAATAACTTATTGGTGTTTGGTTGTGTTTGTCTGTTTGGATTTGAATAATGAGTATACGAAAATCGTCCAACCGTCTCGAAGAAGATTACCCTTGTTCATCATAGTCTGAGTTAGATTTTTGTGCAATGGGTTGAATGTGATGTCTATCTTATAATAATTGATAAGAATTGTCAACTTGTCATATTGAGTCAATCCCATCGAGAGTCTGCAAATTAATTGAGATTGATAAATGCAAGACTTAGCCCGACCTAATTATAGCTGGTTCGAACTGCCCATATATCAAATTCATATTTTCTTTTTTATGTCAAATTGAATTTGACAACTCTAATAAGTATAACACGATCTATGTGCTTCAAATTTGATCTCCAAACTAGTTGTTGAATTTGAACTCTCATCATCTTTTTTATGTTTGAACGGCCCCACCCACTTTTACTACTAAACCAGTCGATAGTTAATATTGTTGTCTATAGAAGGTTTGGTGTGTGGTGTTTGTTTGCTTTATGTCAATTTTGTAATATAATATAAGGTGATTGCGATAAAATACTAATAATAATGATGACGATGAATTATAAATTTAAGAAAATAGATTAAGATGCACCATACCTGCCAGGTGATTATTTCTAATAAGATTCTTAATCCTACATAATAAAATATCTTAAACCTGCCAAATTGCCAAATAAAAACAATTAATTAGGTTTATGCTTTAGTAGGGTTTGCAAGTTGGACATCTCAAGAAAAAACTAAACTGTCGCATCGCAATTTCAACTATATTAGCTACAAAGTGTGTGTACGCATAGCATACTTAGTCATCAAATATTTATTATAACATAAAGACTTGGGTGTGAATGTGATTGATCTTATCGTGCGACTGAATAAAAAATGACAATTATTATAAATAAAAAATGACAATTATCGCAAAGAAAAAATATCAATTATAATTTTACGCTTTAACTAGTTAAAATATAAATAATAATTACATTTTTATTATTTGTATATGTATATATTTTAATTCAATAAAGGTTAAATTATTGTGAAAAATAAATTTTGATTGAGAATTAATAAATTTTAATTAGAGATTATTAAATACTGATTAGAATTAACAAACTCTAACCTAGAATAATAAATCTTAATCGAGACATTAATTAACCCATATTAAATATTAATTAATCAAATATTATAAATAAATAAAAAATCCTGATCGAATGGACATCGCCAAAGTTTTAGTGTATTTTATAAATATAATTATGGATTATCCATGGTTGATCGGAACAATTAAGAGTAAGAGATGATTCGATAGTAGCAAATAATCATCATTTCGATAAAACAAAAGTAATTAAAAAAATTAAAGTGTGATTGAATGAATATGCATAATAAGATGCAATATTTACATAAAAAATGATTAACTGCGGCCCAATAATGTTTAGTCGACGTGCTTAAAATTCTCTGCGTTGTAAGGTGCTATAAATTACTCCAAAGTAAGAAAATCCCACACTTAAAAAATAATAATAATAAATAAAAATGTCACACATTAAATGATTTAACAGAATCCTAAAGTGGGGATCATTAATGATATGGGCACCGACAAGATTCTAAAAGTAGCACAGATTCTTTCGATGTCAGAATATTTGAAGTCAATTATGCATTTATTTACATAGCAATAAATAATTAGTAATTTTAGAAGTTTCAAGCGCTGGCATTTTAATATTGGTAGGCAAATATTTTGTAGTATCTTATAGGGGTTGAACATAAAGCAGAAATATTCGAATTACCGTCAAATTTTAGTAGAACTAGTTACTAGACATACTAAATAGAGTTATTAGTTCAAAATGTCACTTTTCAAAATTCAAAGATAAAAAATGGCGCTCAAAACTTAAAAGATAAATTGTGGCTCTCTCCCACTCTTCTATTCTACACTCTTAATAATTCAAATCACTCAAACCCTTAATTTTTATTTTCTCTCTCCTCTAAACATCCTATTCTCTCTCCTATTTAAATAGCCGCCCACTCCCTTTTCTCAAATATCTATCATATCTGCACACTTTTCTTTTTTTTTTTCTCTCTCTCCCCTCTCTCTTTATCTCGCAAATATAGACGCCGCCCACCTCCTTCCGCCTTCGTTTCCGTCGTCTACCTCTTTTCGGTCCGGCACCCTTCTCATTGTCATCCTTCCCGGCGACGTGCTTCCGCTCCATCTTCCCATCACTGTTGCTCAGTCTTGTCGTCATCCCGTGCTGCTCTTGGATCCGCCGCCTCATTACAGTCTTCATGTATGATGTTTTTCATGTATGCATAAACACAAGCTACTTCAAGTACTATGTTGTACATACAAGAACAATCATACATGAAATTTAGTCTACGTGTATATATGTTAGAAACTCAACGATATTTCAGAAATTTTTGAAATACATACACGAAGATTCATACATGAAAGTTTTTTTTCATATATGCTAGAAACTCAGTCATATGCCAGAAATTTTAAATCTTCACCGTCGGAATTTTTAGTCAGAAATCGTTGCCGCCGTTGAAATTCTGCCCCTTCCTCTCAACAACAACTACAACAAACAAAATGAGGAGGATAAGAGATGTTAATAATAGAGAAGAGAGAAATAAAAGAGGAATTTGAATTTTTAAAAGTCAAAAGGTTCATTAAGGACAATATTAATATTTTACTATTCTGCGGGTAAGAATTTGTATTTTAAATTTGAGGGCCATTATTTATCTTTAAGTTTCAAGAAACGTTATTACGAGTTTTCCCTCTACTAAATAATACAATACACATTTTTTTCATATTTGATGGGATTTCATATCGGAATAAAATACTTTATGACATAGCCTTAAAAAATATTTGTAAAAATCTTAACTTTTGGATGGAGTTTCAAATAATTAAGTGCGGAAAACTATCTTAACTCGACTGAGATACCCATTAAAATTATATGAAGTTTAGATTTGAATTTTGAGAATTATGCAACGCGTATCTTCGTCGAGTTGAGTCGAATTTTCATTTCCAAAATATACATTTCGTGCTATATTTTAAACTTCATTCAAAAATCAGATTTTTTTCACAAAAGAAAATTGAAGGTTAGACTATTTCTCAAATTCGCCTTAAATGTATGTCAGACAATATGTTTTTTTTTTACTAGAGACAGTATGATTATTGAACTAAATCATATGTTGCCAATTTTTTATTTATTTAAATTATATAGAATTCAATTATATTGTATTGCTGGGTGCATGGCCAATTATAACAGTAAGATGCACAAGAGATCGGCCCAATTCATAATTTTTCAGCTATCCAGGCCCTCGAATTACGGCCCAACGTAATTTGGTATGTGGATATATTTTTCATAACAAAACATTTTTCACTAGTTTCTTTTTAAAGATTGATTGTTAGAAGACCCAATACTCATGCATATGAAGAAAAAGTTCTCATGGACCATAATGCACGACATAAAGTTTTAATGTCGATGATGTCACCAACTGATTCAAAGCTACATTTCATGTTTCAAAGATGTCCATTTTCTTTTGTTATTTCTTATGCAATGATTATAAACAAAAGTCAAGGTCAACCATTCTATCAAGTATGTTTATTTTCTAAAAGATCGATTTTTAATCACGATCAATTTTATGTAGGTATTTCAAGAGTTACAAGTAGTAAGGAATTGAAAATTTTAATATGTAGATTGTACATCCACTGTAACTGTTGTATATAAAAAATGTTCCAAAAGTTTATATAAAAGGACAAGTTCACTTTAGACTTTCAATTTATTATTTGTTGAAATGTATTGTAATATAAACACAACATATAAAACAATCGTATAGTATGCTACTCCCTCCGTCCCGCCATAAGTGGCTACATTTCTTTATTGGGATGTCCCATCATAAGTGACACTTTCCTAATATGGAAACACCTTCTCTCACACAAAAGATGTGGGCTCCACCACTTTTTATCTTTTTACCCTTTAAACACTCTTCTCCTAAATACCCGTGCCCAAAAGAAAGTAGCCACTTATCATGGGACGGAGGGAGTATTCAATAAAATTCTTTTCATGCATTACACGAGTGACACTAATTTTATAATAAAAGCTTTATAATAAAGCCAAACCTCGAAGACCCACACAAACAGCAATACAAATTTTATAACATGCTGATATTATTTTCAATTAATGAAAAACTATAGCTAGACTTTACTCCAATGAAAAAACAATGTTACCTATAATGTTGTATGCATACAAGAGATCTTTAATTTAAATGTAAAAATTATTATTAATTTATTATATACATTTACTGAAAATAAATTAATAAATAAACTTGAATACCGTATAATTACAATCTTATGAGACGATATATTTGGATTTAAACCATTAAAATTTAAATAAAATAGGAAGCGAAATTTGACTTGAACCGCCATAAAAAAAAAAAAAAACTATAATAATGAAAACTTATGCTCTATGACCTGTGACTTAAAAGAAAAAAGAAAAAAGAAAATAGAAGTAATAAGCCGAAAACGAAAACTAAAAGGTACTCTTTCTCTCTCTCCCTAAATTTGATCTTCCCTTCTTTCTTTTCCCCCTCCCTCTTCAAAGGCTCAAAGCTTATCATCAGAAAACCCCTCTAATTTTTCATCAACAGAAACCCTAATTTCGATCATCACAGAGAAACACCGATTTATCGCCTTCGCTCTGTCTGTATATATAAATAATTGGGGGTTATTGCATACAGAGAAGTAAAGCAGTGTTGTGGGATCTTGGCAGATCGGGCGTCGTTTTCTGGTCGCGGTAAGTTTTTCTTTTCCTTCTATTTCACCGTAAACCATAGTTATTTTAACGGTTTGTGTGGGAATTTCTGGAATTTCGTTCCCTTTCCTCGATCACTTTTTTAATACCCGTTAGCTTTGTGCATTTAATGGATGAAGCCGGTCGGTTAGGGTTCTGAATTGATTCAAGTGGGGCCTGTATTTTTGGTTGATATGCGTGTGTGTAAGTTAAACGCCTTAAATTATATGGATTTATTGTTTTCCTGAAAGTTCCAATATACACACATTGAAATTGATTGTTAAGAGTTTGAATTGCTTGGTCCTATGGTTCACATGATTTTTCCCCAATCTTGTTGTCCTCAAATTTCCCCGTTTTATCTTCTTGTATAACTTAGAGCTTAAATTATAGCTTCTTTGCCTTTGAAAACCTTGGTTCTTGAACGGGGTTATCTTTAGACTTGGTCTCCTTCAGCGTGTTAAATGGTTTATAATTACATAAGATATTTAGGTACTGCTTGTCGTGTTATTTGCATGCGTAACTTCTTTTGGAGGCACCAAATACATGGAAGGAAACAAGGAATCATCAACTGAGAGTTGGAAGTTGTTCTAATTTTTCTTCTTTTTCTGTGGTAGTTTGACAACTTTGACTTGTTGCTCTTTTATTATATTCTGCAGGTGATAAGCATTCAGAATTAGCCTTTAAGTGTTTGGAAACTTCTTTACTTTTTGTTTGTGAAATGTATCAAATTGGGGTTCAGTTACACTGATCCTGGTCATGTATATTGCTGGGTGACAATTCTAATCGAGCGTTTTGGCTTAATTTTTCTGAATCATTCAGTGAGAATGATTTTGCATACTGGAGGGATAAATATTAAAGTTTGTTTGCAACACATAGCCCCAGATCATTATTAAGAGTTTGTGTCTTAAGTTAATCATTGTTTATTACACTTCAACAGGCTATTGTGGATTTGGTGGTGTTTGTTTTTACTGAAGTTGCAGTCGACTTATATTTTATGACCAATTGTTAATGGATGATGACAATTCCGATGGAAAATGAGAAACAAAGCTCCTCAAGGGAGCTTGTCGAGAATCTCTTTAATAAGGTATGGATATGAAGTCTTGTTTATGTATTTAGTTATTTCTTGTTACTTTTCATGGACCATCTCTGTTATTTAACTTATGGACTTCATTGTAGAATGTTGAATTGGAGAAAAATAGAAGGAAAGCAGCACAGGCCAGAATCCCTTCAGATCATAATACATGGCAACATATGCGTGAGAATTATGAAGCTATTGTTCTTGAAGACCATGCCTTCTCTGAGCAACATGATATCGAATATGCTCTATGGCAATTGCATTACAGGAGGATTGAGGAGCTCAGGGCACTTTTTAATGCAGCTTTAACTCCAGCAGGATCTGCTGCATCCCAAAATGGGAAAGGTCCAGGTCGTTCTGGCTCTGATCGACTTACAAAGATCCGTTTACAATTTAAAACTTTCCTGTCTGAGGCAACTGGATTTTATCATGATTTGATGTTGAAGATAAGAGCTAAGTATGGCCTTCCATTAGAATATTTCTCAGATGGTAATCAGATCCCCATGTCAAAAGATGAAAACAAATCATCTGAGGTGAAAAAATGGTTGATATCTTGCCACCGCTGCCTGATTTATTTGGGGGATCTTGCTCGTTACAAAGGATTGTATGGGGAAGGGGACTCTAAGGCACGGGATTTTGCGGCTGCATCAACTCACTATATGCAAGCTTCTTCTCTGTGCCCCTCAAATGGCAATGCACATCATCAGGTACTCGAATCTTCATTTTGAAGTTGCTCTTTGAGATTTTGATTCCCAATATAGCACTTTACTGAAGTCAATGCTCACTAATTGTTTACCTAATTTGAGTTTTTCTTGTTTCTTCAGCTTGCTATACTTGCTGGGTATTCAAATGATGAGCTGGTGTCTATTTACCGCTATTTTCGGAGTCTAGCTATTGATAACCCTTTCATCACTGCGAGAGACAACTTGATCATTGCATTTGAGAAGGTAAACTTGAGTATATGAACTGGTTTAATTACATAATAATGTTCTTGATACTTGTATACTGGTTATTGTTTGAGGTTTGCTGACATTTTAGATGTGCTGGTTTGTTATAATTATTGGAACTCTTTGGCTGGTAATTAGAGCATAAACTCTGTATCTCAAGAATTGACTTATGATTTATTAATCTGGAATCATATTTGGCTTTGGAATTTCTTGTGACTATCCTCAATAATGGTATGGGCTGTCTTTTTGTTAGGCATATAAGAAAGGGAGCCCTAACTTAACCCAAAACCATGGTCAAATGTAAACGGTTGACTCCCACTTATATACCCTTCCACACTTCCATGTGGAATCGATGTGGGACATCATAACACTTTTGTTGAGCAGCTGGAAAATTGAGTACTAGTGTTTGAAACAAAAATAATGCGTGAGAATGTGCGGAAAAACATGTTTTTCCATTCTTAACAGCTTCAGAACTTTCTAATTGGAATTTTCTTTTTGTCTGCAGAATCGTCAGAATTATTCCCAATTAGTCAGTAATGGTAAATCTGTTAAGGAGAAGAAGCTATCTTCAAGGATACCTGGGAAAGGAAGAGGCAAGGGGGCAAGCAGACCTTCTAATAAAGATACTAGAGTGGCAACTATTGCAGTTAAGGAGACGGCTTCAAATCTCTATAGAGCTTTTATCACACGGCTTATTAGGCTGAATGGCATTCTATTCACACGGACAAGGTTCGTACCAATAGAGTATGTTGTGGAAAGTACTGCTACTGTAAAATAGCCTTTTAACGATTTACCCATTTTTAAAGAATTACTAATACTGAAATTTTTTCTTTGGCTTTACATCACAGCTTGGAGACCTTTCCTGAAGTTCTATCCATGGTTAAAAATGACCTACTAGAACTCCTTCCTTCTGGGCCAGATGAGGACTTAAACTTTGGCTCAGATGGTGCTGAATGCAGACTTGCAGTTGTCAGGATAATTGCTATTCTAATATTTACTGTGCAAAACGTGAGCAAGGAAAGTGAGAACCAATCCTATGCTGACATTTTACAACGTTCTGTCCTACTTCAAAATGCTCTTACTGGTACCTTTGAGTTTGTGGGTTGCATGATTGAACGGTGTAGACTAATAGATGATCCCTCATCGAGCTATTTATTGCCTGGTATTATGGTTTTCATAGAGTGGTTGGCATGTTCTCCTGATGTTGCAGTTGGCAGTGAACTGGAGGAGAAACAAATGAATGCAAGGACTTATTTCTGGTACAACTGCATCTCCTTATTGAATGAACTCTTGTCAAATAGGTCTATTTTTGGTAATGAACTTGAAGAGGAGATGTGTTTTTATAATATGAGCAAGTATGATGAGAGTGAGACTGCTAATCGTCTTGCATTATCCGAGGACTTTGAATTAAGAGGATTTCTTCCTCTCCTCCCTGCCCATGTGATCCTTGATTTTTCAAGGAAGCATGCGTTTGGTGGTGAAGGAAGTAGCAAAGAAAAAGTTGCTCGTGTGCAGCGAATTGTTGCGGCTGGAAAGGCCCTTGCCACCCTTGCCTGCACTGGCCAGGAGAAAGTGTATTTTGACACGAAGTCGAATAAATTTGTCTCTGATAGGGAGCCCCAGGTTTCTGATGATTGTCTTCTCACCGACCCTCTAGAGTCCAATATGAACAGTTCTGCTGTAGGCATTTCTGTTGGGACTGAGGCAGCATATGTACATGTTCCAAAGCAAGAGGGTTGTGCTGAGGATGATGATGAGGATGAGGTGATAGTGTTTAGGCCGTCCACCAATGAGAAGCATGTGGACAACTGCTCGTTAAATATAAATTGTTCAGAGCTCCTTGCCCCCATTGGTGGGGCTGGCAGGATTGAACTTGGGAAACAAAATGGTTCATTCTCTGTTGGACATGATAGTTTTTTCTTTCAGGAAGAAATAAATCCTATTCCATCGTCAACTTTTGCTAATGTTACTTCTCAGTATCAGTTGCCAGTCCAACCCACAGCATCAAAGTGGTCGGTAGAACACGCTCCAGATGTCAATGGTTTGGCCAACTTAAATCTGATGGAAAATGGTTCTTCGTGGAAATCTGAGCCACTAGACCAGTTTGAAGTTTCTGAGCCTGCTGCTCTTTCTGTGCCATACCCACATTTCGTCAATAATGGTACTAGCCATAAGTACTACAATCGGGTTTTCCAAGCTGCTGTTCCATCAAAGTTTGACTCACAAATGTCGCCGGAAGCAGCTGACTATGGCCTGCATGTGAAATCGATGTCTGCTGTTGCACCAGGTTTAAAGAAGAATCCTATAAGTCGACCTGTCAGACACGCTGGTCCACCACCTGGTTTTGGCTCAGTTCCTGCCAAAGTCGTCGATGAGTCATTGAAGGCGACCATGAAAAATGATAATCCTCCTCCACAGATGGATGACTATAACTGGCTAGATAGATATTCCTTGTCTTCGGTAAATCAAAGTATTGGATTCAGTAGTCCGTTCAATCAAGTGGGACCTACAATCCATTCTATGAACAAGAGCAACGGTCCAAATGAGATAGCAAGCTTCCCTTTCCCTGGAAAGCAAGCCCCGTCTTTGCAAGTACCTAGTGAAAACCATAAAGACTGGCAACACTATCCTTCTTTAGAACATATGAATCCATATGAGAACCAGCAACAGCAATTTCAGAACGGAAATCAACAGCATGTTGGTCCTCCTCAGCAGTATCAAGGACAATCTCTCTGGGAGAATAGTTTCTTTGTGTGAGATGATTGAGAGATCATAGACGGTAAAGGCATTTTCCTCTCCTCTTGTCGCTTCTTTCTCTTCCTCCCCTCTTTTATGATGGCATGTTTACTTACATGATCAATGTTGTGGGTGAAACGCCCTTGCTGTCAGATCGTGACCAGTAGCTGCAGCAGATATCTGTAGGTGGAGCTGCTATTTCATCCATCACCTTTACAGAATGGCCTGCACAATGAAATTCTTATTGGGGCATGATCTGGTGTTTTGCAGGCACTTGCTGTTCAATAGGTAAATGTTTAGTTCTTTTATGTGATGTTCAATAGGTCTATCTGTGCCCGTCTCTTAATGTGTATATGTCTTGAAAGCTTCTCATCTGTCTTGAACGGTCCACATTACAGATTAATTTTAACAAATTCTGTTCTCCCCCACCCGACCAAATTAGTGAAGGTGCTAGAGTCTACTACTTACCATAATCATTTGAACTCCCATAGTCTTCCTAACCACTTTGTGGGATGAGCATCTTATATTACTATTCAGTTGGTATATCCACAGTGTCCCATTTTTTACATGTTCAAATGAAAACTGATTTCTGGTAATTATGTAAGAACATTTAGCGATTCCATCTGATTCATTTGTCTTGTTTTTTGTCTTCTATGTAGCTTGTGCCGAGATTTCCAGGTCGATTGGATGGAGCTTATGATGTCAATAGGTGGAGTACTTGGATACTGTGGAAGCATGATTGCCTTGTGTGCTTGGATCAATTGGGGGAAGGCTTGAGGCTAGCGGATTGTGGTAGACAGTGGTCCTATCTTGATGGAGTTCAAAGTTTGCGCGATTTTAGTTCGAAGTTTTTAAACTGAATCTGTGTTGTCTCTGCCGTAATTCCATGATGAGTGGGAAGTTTCAATAGCCAATGTTCTATGACGTATGTTTAGCAGTTGTTAAGTCTGCCCAAGTTCAGATACTGAAAATTTCTTCCATATTGGGAATATATCCCATGGATGTTAGATTTAAGAATAAATAGGGCTACCTTAAACATAATAAGGAATTTCGACTTTCTGTCGTGTTTTTTGCTTTTCTTTGTAAAAGCAAGAAACCAAAATTTGGTGGTGAATGTTTTTGGTTTTGCATTGTCATTTGAGTTTGCGGGTATGCAAATTGCAATTCTCATCTTATAATTTCTTTTATTGCAGTATTGTACATTTTCTTGTGTTATTTTAATTCAGCTTTTTTTTTTTTAATATCATTACAAATATTAATACTCACACACCCCACCTAGGGTTTTTTTGTGGCCGAGAGTACTCGAACCTCTGACCTATTGGTTAACAGGCAATCACTCCACTACTAGGCCATTCCCACTGGGACAATTTTTAATTCAGCTTTTTTGCTATCTGATTTTTATCTCTACTTTCTTAAGCTGTAATATAGCAGTGTTATTTTGTTTTTTGAAATCGATTAAGCTGTTTGCATTTTGTTGTGTGCTGCAATTTTAGAGCTCTTTTTTTTTTTGGCTTCTATATTTGCAAGCATGAATGCAATACGAACTGTGACAATATAAATTTTGCCTAAATTTTTGTAATGGTCCAACGCTGCAGCTGGTAAAGATATTCTTCGAAGCTCTAATTAAATTTTGGAAGTTTTATTTGTCTAAATGAATGTTTTTACAGATAGAAAAAGTTGATGGAATTTATATGTTTCCCCAGGATAAACTGGGCTTCAATATTACATTACACAGAGATGGAAAAGAATAAGAGAATATTTGCAGAAAGAATGAAAAAAATTTCACATTTTATGTACCTATTTCATATATAGATGCTAAGCTGATAAACACAACCTGGGGCTGTCACTCTACTCTCATGTGTCTTCTGCAAAAGCTTTGAGTATGTAGTCTCGAAAACGCCTTGCATACTGCTTCGGATCAACTGCTGAGATGGAGTTTGGATCGTATTGGATAGATTTGTACGCGTGTTCAAGCTTCTTGGTGATGTCGTAATCTTGAAGAATGTCTATGATTCCAAAGAATAGTATTACATCATAGTACTCTCCTGTTGGCTCTCCGATTAGCTGAAACTCTGCATCGTTTGTTCTCACCGTTCTTTCCACTCTTGCAGGCATGTTGATTCCCAGTCTAATGCTAGCCCACCTGAAATTAAGGTATGTTTGAACATTGTTTATTTCTTGCATTTGTTGCAGTAAAATGGTAGATTAGTATTATGATTAAATGATTTTTTTCTTACCCTGCAGGGTCTAAAAGCAACTGTTCTACATTTGATAATCTTGGAACTGAATCATTTTCTGAGCCACCATTGTCTGCTCAAAAAGGGAAAGAAATTTTGGTTTAACTTTTTTGAAGAATTTCTTGAATTCAGACATAGGGTGAATGATTTGTAAGAAATGTTATTACCAACAGGCGTTCGAGGGCAAGAGGGAGTGACAGTACGTTCATCGGTTGAAGATGATGCTTCAGTGAAGTGAACACCAACCAGAAGGCTGTAGTCCATGATTCTTTCCTGTTCAAGAAATTCGCAGTCTCTGTCGACTTGTCTGAAGACGAAAGAAACATGTCTGAATGTCACTACACGAAGGTGGAAACGAGGATAGAGGGTGAGAGAGAGAGAGAACTATACCTTCTAAACTCTTGATACCATGTTTTCTGCAGTCTAAAAAGGAAGTTGAGATCAAGATCCTTGAGTGTTGTATTTGAGTCAATCTCTGATTCTGGTTTATCTGTCAATCTCCCAAATGTGGATCCTTTCAAGTCATATCTTCTATGAATCATATACTCGGTACAGAACAGATTTCCCATGATGATGAACCGAACCTAAGCCACATGAACCACATTAATTAGTCCTTTCAAGAAAAGAGTTTTTTTTTACTAATGCTTCCATTGCTGAGTTTTGCTTACCTTCTGTCCATTCAGCCTCACACAATGCAGGCCGAAGTATTTGGTGACGAGGGTGTTCTCAAACGAACGAACGTGGTTGTAATACGCGCTCAGCATCCTCAAAAGCACCTAACCACAACATGAAAAGATGAGAACATAACCTTCTGCTGCTATAAATAGGCAGTTTGGAGATGGAGATCTTACTTTTACTTCTGCTTTCTTCATTGTCTTGATCATGTAACGATCATCGTTTGTCAAGTAAAAGAAGCTTCCACTCTTACCGGGGGAGGAAAGTTCTCGAAGAGCATCATTACCACATATAGACAGCATGTAATCTGCTGGATCCACCTTGAACAACATCCTCAGTGTCCTGTAATAGAACCAACAGATTCGAAAAGGTGGAATTCAAGAAAATCATCATCATCATCATCACATATACAAAAGGCCTTACCTGAAGACTTTGGGGCAGTAATCTTTCCATTTAAATTCACAAGAATTATGTGGTGGAGTGATCTTGGAACCTTCTGGAGGGAACTTTGTCCAGAACTTCTCCTTGGGATCAAAAGCCGATGGCTTCAGATCAAGCGATGGAGGCGGGCCCGGCCTCCCCACTGAATGCCTAATCCCAAGCTGCAAATTGAGCATAAGGTCATAATTCCTATGCCCTTTAGAGATAGTCTCCCCTTGTCTCTTTGCAATCTTAGGCAACTTAAAAGGCGTAGGGGAGTGCGAAGCATGAAAGGTGGATTCCTCAGCATCTCCCATAGCAGCACCCGAAATCCAAGCAGAAGGAGCAGCACCATCAGACAATCTCATGCCCCCCAAATCCTTATCCACACCGGCATCAATCCTCCCATCGACAGACATCCTCCTAGGCCTCACACTAGCTTCTGCTGCTCCTTTAGCTGACCTCCAAACCGCAAGCTTCTTCTGTGAGGGCCACACCGGTATCTTCTCAGTGGGGCAAATCTTACACTCCTTCAAATCCTCTGTAAAAACCTGGTGAGGGTCCCACTCAAAGGTAGCATCTTCTTTGTGTGATCCAGAAGGGTAATATGTCCCATTCTGTTCTTGAGGATCACTGCTACTCCAGTTTCCAACATAGGAGCTCCCGTCTCCCCATCTAAAGGTGCCGTTGCCCTTAGGCAGACAATCCTCCCAATTGCCTTGGTACACATTCTGATTAGGCCAAGTCATGGTGCCATGGCCACAAATCTTGCCATTTCTCCACTCTCCAACATAACTAGTCCCGTTCTTCCACGTGTACTTGCCCTGGCCTTCCTGCGAGCCTCTGCTCCATTCGCCCTCGTAGACATCGCCATTGGGATAATCCTTGAGCCCATAGCCGTGCTTGAGATTCATGACCCAAGAGCCTTTGTAGGTCCCACCGATGGCCCCCGTGTAAGTGCCCTCCCCATCCATGAATCCACTCTTGAAATTGCCCTCGTACATGGCGCCCGAGGGCCAACTGAAGGTGCCCTTCCCCATTGTCTTACCTTTGAACCATTCTCCGACGTACATACAGCCATCCGTCCACCAGTACTTGCCCTGTCCGTGGGGGAAATTGTCGGACCAATAGCCGGTGTAGTAGTCCCCGTTGGGGAGGAATCTCTCCGCATGGTATACTTCTCCCGGGGCATGAAAATCCTCCTCTTCATCTGACCTCTCTCCATCACTATCTACTGCGTAGGATGTCCCAAAAATGGTGTTGGCCCTTTTCTTCGCTGCAGCTTGTGTTTTTCGGACAGTTGCCTCCCAGGCCTTCATGGCTCTTCTCTTCTGCTTTCTCTCTCCTGCTCCTGCTCCTCATTCATGCACATCCATCTCAATTCCTGAATTCATTTCATTCCTCTGCTACCTACCTGTTGCGTCTTTCTTTTTTTGCATGCAAAATCAAGATTCATGCAAATGGAACGAACCACTCCCTCTCTCTCTCTCTCCTCCCTACATGCGAGGAAAATGGGAAAAGGGAGACAAACAACCTAGACCAGACAAAAAGGAAAGGGAAAGAAGAGAAATTTTCCTGCCTAACTGTGTGTGCTGACGTGTGACGTCCAAAAAAGGACAGCCCATGATTGTTGGTTAATTAGGACATATGTTGAGGATGTATTAATTAGGTGATCAGGAGAGAGAGAATCTGAGTGGACTAATCTTAGACGATGATTGGATTCAGACAGCAATAACACACAGATTTGATGCCCAAAAAATTGCAACAAAGACTTGTTCATCAACCACTCAAGTTTTGTGACATTTGTCGACTTTGGCGGATCTCTTGTCTAAATATAGCTACCTCTATAAATTAAAAACACACAAAACACATAGTTGTATTTGTATATTATATACAAATACAAGCAGCTGACTCTTTTCATTGAATGCAAGATCTTTCTTGCTATGCTTTCTACGAACATATTACTATATTAATTTCTCGATATTTAGATCAAATTTTGAAAATGTCAAACGCAGTATTTGAAATAAATTTCTCTCTCTCTCTCTCGTTATATTCCATGAGTCAATGATCAACCGAATGATATATAGAATTCAGAAATGCTCAGTATAATATCTGAGTGAGAATATTAATCAGTTTAATTTTTTTATAATAATCTCAAAATCGTGTAAACGGGCTTTAGTATACAGGTCCGATTAGCAAATTTACGACAAAAAAGCCCAACCCAAACCAGAAAGAAATATGGAAAGAGCCGAAAAGCTCCTCTCTCTCTCTCTCTCTCCCCGACCGCCGTAAACGAGGTGGCTCCTCCACCTTTCTGCGGCCATTCTTAGCTATTCCGACGTTATGCCCTTTAATTGAAATGAATAAAAAAATGTTCCTGGCAATACATTCGCACAAAACTAGTTTCAGATTCTACCACAAATTCTTTCCAGAACCACCTCCACTCCCAAATCTCCGAACATGCATCGCATTGCTTCAATCATGCGCGCAAAACCGAGAGCTCTCAAAGGGTAGAAACGTCCATTCGCGCATGATCGTCACCGGCCATCTCTCTTCTCCCGTCTCCGCCACTAGCCTCATCAATATGTACTCCAAATGCGGCTCCATTTCCGACGCTATATCCGTTTTCAATTCGTCCACAGTTTTTCACAACGTGTTTGTCTATAATTCTATTATCGCTGGATTGACCGCTAACAATTTGCCATCTGAAGCTTTTGAATTTTACCGTCAAATGCGATCTTTTGGTGTAGAGCCCGATAAGTTTACTTTTCCTTGTGCGATTAAGGCGTGTTCTGATGTAGCGGATTTGAGGAATATTCACGGACTGTTGTTCAAGTTTAAGCTGAATTTTGATTTGTTTATTGGGAGCGCGTTGCTGCATTGTTACTTAAAATTTGAGCTGATGGATGATGCGCTCCAAGTGTTTGAAAGATTGCCTGTGAAAGATGATATTGTGCTTTGGAATGCTATGATTAATGGGTTTGTGCAAATTGGTGAGTTTGGTAAGGCATTGGCCATTTTTAGGAGGATGATCGAGACGGGGCTCGTACCGAACAGATTTTCTGTTACCGGGGTGTTATCAGCTTTGGCCGTGGCTGCGGATGTCTTCCATGGTAGAATGGTTCATGCATTCGTGATAAAGATGGGGTACGACGTTGGAATAGAGGTTTTGAATGCACTCATTGATATGTATGGGAAATGCAAGCAGCTTGAGGCTGCGCTGTTGGTTTTTGACAACATGATTGAGAAGGATATGTATTCGTGGAACACGATCATTAGTGTTCACGAACAATATGGTGATCATGAAGGAACTTTGAGATTGTTGAGGATGATGGTGAGTTCAGGGCTTCAGCCAGATAGGGTGACTGTTACTGCTGCACTTCCTGCTTCTGCGCATCTGTCAGCATTGATGCGCGGTAAGGAGATTCATGGCTATATCGTCAAAGGGTTGGATAAGTTTGCTAATTCACACATTGCTAATGCTATTATGGATATGTATGCAAAATGTGGTAGGGTAAGGGAAGCTCGTATGGTTTTTGATCGGACGAAAATCAAAGATGTTGCTTCTTGGAATATAATGGTGATGTGTTATGGTACAAATGGATTTGGAGATGAGGCGTTGAGTATGTTCTCTTGGATGTGTGAGAGTGGATTGAAGCCTGATGCAGTCTCGTTCGTTGGAGTATTGGCAGCCTGCAGCCATGTAGGCCTTTTAAGCCGAGGGCAGGAGATTCTTGCAGAGATGCAGCCAAGATATGGTGTCACACCAGTTATTGAACATTATGCGTGTGTAATTGACATGCTTGGTCGAGCTGGGAAACTCGAGGAAGCCTTTGAGTTGATGTCACGTATGCCAATCGAGCCAAATCATGTTGTGTGGAGATCATTCTTGGCTGCTTGTCAGCTCCATGGCAATGCTGACCTAGCAGGGGTCGCTGCTGCGAGGGCGCTTGAGCTCGAACCGGATCATTGTGGGAATTATGTATTGATGTCTAATGTTTTTGGAGCAGCCGGAAGGTATGCAGAGGTGGCGGAGCTGAGGCATGTGATGAGGCAAAAAGATGTGAAGAAATCGCCCGGTTGTAGCTGGATCGAGCTAAGTGATGGCACGCACGTGTTTCTCAATGGGGATCGCGGTTATCTTGAGGAACACGACGGATTGGATTCGCTAACTGTGTGTTTACGCGAGCATTGGCACATAGTAGATGCTGTCGAAAGCAGTTTATAGAAAGGAAGGTTCGTGTTTACGTGAGTATAGTGAAGGACTCCCATCTCCTAGCAAGGTAGAGCGCGTTTTTGCAGCTCGAGGATGATGCTACGACACACGAAGATGATGAATCCCAACAACGGCCGTTGATGACATTTTGAACTCTGGTTGATTTGGAATGCCAACATTTCTGCTGCCATTTTGCAGACTTCAACATAGAGACATGCAGTAGCAATGAAATTTAGAGGGGGCACCGTGACCTTTGCCTTCGGACATTAACCACTCTCTTGCTGGGCCAACACACACACTCCTCACTACATTTTATGCTTTGATTTACAGCGCGGCATCAGGACGTGGAAAATTACAGTTTAATACCTAAATTATTCACTCTCGAATTGCAAATAAAGCTTTAGTTTGCCAATGCCGGAATTTGAATTTTGTGGCATATTCGTTAGTTCTTTACTTTAATAGCTCGAGGATTTTACTATCGTAATCATCGTTAATTCGAAATATTTTTGTTATACATCGAATAGTTTGGATATTAAACTGTAATTTGACTGTTATATAGTTTAGATGTGACATTTATTATTTTAGAATGGTAGATTTGACATATGTATGCGTTATCATGTATCTTAGCAACGGTTTAGAAATAAATATATCACCTTAAATGCAAGATTTATCCATCTATTTTTACGAATGTACTCTCCCTCCCATAACAAGTGACTCATATTTTAGGCACGGTTATTAAGGTGAATGGTAAAAAGTGGTTAAAATGGTATGATCCACAACTTTTGAAGAGATAATTATTTCCTTATTTAGAAAGGAGCCACTTGTTATGGGACGACCCAATATAGTATACGAACCACGTGTTTTGTACGAAGAGTATTAAATACAATATGAGATGTGTTTATAAACCATATGATATTTAAAATCCAATTAAAAATATCCACAACAAGACCCAACTCTTTACAAAATCACACATGTACAGTTCACCATCTAAAAAAAAAAAAGTGAAATCTTGTGCCAATCTAAAACAACGTGGCATCTCGTTCATCTCATTCTCATATCACACAATGCTATTTCCGTCCCAAGCGCAACTTTTATTTTTTTTATATTGTAATTAATTAATATTTAATGAATTTTAATTGTAATTTTAATAATATATTTTTTAAGAATTACACAATGTATATAAACCACTACATTACCATAAATCTTAATTTTCTTAAAAAATAAATCTTAATTATCCCTTACTCACCTTTTTCCATAATTCCTTAATTACTATTTAATACCTTTAATTATTCCTAATTACAATCAATTTTATGGTGATGTTAGTTGTACTTGAGTTTTTGCCGATTTGTATTATCCGAATCTCCATCATTTTCTCTCTGTATAACAGCGGCGGAGAGAATTTGTTACCATTTAATTTTTTTACTAAAAACGTGACATTACTAGTTACGTATATGCTATAAAGGCAACAATTTTGAAATAGTTTTGACATAATTTTGAAATTGATGGAAATCAAAATGTAGTATAAAATACGAAAGAATAAAAAAGAAAAAGAAAAACAATAGTATTATTTTTTCCCGAACATATCACTTTTGTGAAGGTGTGTGTTGTGCTGTCCATCCATCATTCATGGCGCCTATCTCTTTTATATCTATTTCTACATGATGACTATGAATTTTACTCTAAACAAACTTCTCAATTTATCAATCCACACTCCTCTCTCTCTCTCTCTCTAGAACCTCCTCGCGCTCACATATATCCATGCAAAGCTTCCAACTCCAAACAAATTGAAATTTTTTCTTGGATTTTTGTGCAGTGTTGAACGACAGATTAAAGAGACATGTCGAACAGGGCTGAAGAATTGTCCGAGGACTTTTTGGATAATATTGATGACGGTGAAGAGAATGACTGGAAGTTTGATGCTGGGAGCATCAGTGATGGAGAAGGAGAAGGAGAAGGAGAAGGTGGTGATGCTGCTGAAGATTTTAATTCCAAAAATTCGCTCTCTTCTTCGCCCTTTCCTTCTCAGCAGTGGCCTCGGAGTTATTGGTAAAATTTATCTTCTTTTTGGGGCTATTTTTATCTGTTTCTACATTCTTGCTAATCTTCTAGGGCGACAATGGGTTAAGTAATTGCATTTTTAGCTTCTTCTTCTTGTTATTTTTGGCTTGGTTTTAGTAAATTATAAGCTAGTCAATCTCTGGCTAATTCTATTGAATGCCAGGTAGTAATTTGATGCACAAACATTTATTAGTCCTCTAATTCATGTTTCAAATTGATGAAAAAGTGCTATAATTCAGATTTTGCCATTGCTTTATGTTTAATTTGTAATCTAGAACTCTCTTGAGTATGTCAGTTAATCTGTTGATCTGAATAGTGGATTTTGTGAAATTTTATTGCCCTTAGTATTATGGGCAGACTTGAAATTTAAAGGAATGAATTAGGTCGTCATTTTTGGCTCCATTGATTACTATAAACTACTGGTAATTGTAACTGCTACTCTTTTTTCTTTTAGGGAGACAACTGACAAGTACTCAATCTCTGCATCCCCAAATTTTGGCACCTTGAAGCAGCGTTCGAGCTCTAGATATTCGTTTTCTGAAGTAAATAACAATGACTACTTGCAGTCCGATGCAAAAAGGAGTTTGCTCTCTAGAGAAGAATCAATTGTTGAGAAATGTGATCCAGAAAGCATCTCCGTACCACGGTTATCGTGGTCAGAGAAGGCTTCGTTGCACGAACAACTAACTGGAGAACTTCCGATAAGTCATGGATGTAGCTTTTCTCAGACGATTTTTAATGGTACATTATACGTTTTTATTTTTTTATGATATTTCTTGAAGAAACCTATAGTTTTTTGGGTGTATACTATCATAAGTTTTGCTATTGTTTTCAAGAAAATTAATGGTGTATACTATCATAAGTTCTCTGACTTTTAGTTTCTGCTAATGAGTTGAGCTCCTTTTATCCGATTTCTGATGTTGTTCCTGTACAGGGGTAAATGTGCTGGCTGGGGTTGGACTACTCTCAACACCGTTTACAGTGAAAGAAGCTGGCTGGAGTAGCTTGGTAGTCTTGGTCCTCTTTGCTATTATCTGTTGTTACACTGCTTCTCTTATGAGACACTGCTTTGAGAGCACGGGACGCATCATAACTTACCCAGATATTGGAGAAGCAGCATTTGGAAGATATGGACGGCTCTTCATATCGGTACTTCACATATATTACACATCTATACTAACTCTTCTTATGCTATTATTTGGCTTTCTTTTCCATCATTCATGTGATCATCATAGAAATATTCTTGTTTTTGGTTAAAGTCCTAGCTACAAATTTTACACATTCATATTTCTAGTGTTATTAGTAGGAGGTTTAATGTATAAGCCTCAACCAGTTGACACTTACGCTTCTGATGAATCTCAATGCAGATCGTGCTGTATGCAGAACTATACGTAAGTGGAGGCGCAATCAAATTCCAAGTTTAGTGCTATCCATGTTTAGTTGTCAAAGCATATTGCTTTAACTCTTTCCTCGTAACTGCAGTCATACTGTGTAGAGTTTATCATTTTGGAAGGGGACAATATAACCAATATATTTCCTGGAGCAAGTTTGGAGTGGGCAGGCCTTAAGCTCGACTCCGTTCACTTGTTTGGTATCGTGTCAGCTCTTATTGTTCTACCAACTGTTTGGTTGAGGGATCTTCGAGTGATATCATATCTTTCAGGTGCCTAATGATGCCTGCTGATTACTGTTTACCGTTGTTTATGAAAATCCATTTATATTTCTTCTTCTTGCTTTATACTTCAGCCTGCGGTGTTATTGCAACTGTAGTCATTGTTGCCTGCTTGATTTTTCTTGGGACGTTTGGTGATATTGGCTTTCATCATACTGGAGAACTAGTTAACTGGAATGGAATCCCATTTGCAATCGGTGTGTATGGATTCTGCTACTCGGGGCACTCTGTGTTCCCAAATATATATCAATCAATGGCTGATAAAACAAAGTTCACAAAAGCACTTCTGATATGGTAATCATATATTGATCTTTTTAAACTTTATAAGTTCAGTAGTAATTTCTATTAGATTTGATACTGTTGTTCTTCTCCTTGCAGCTTTCTGATATGTGTATTGATATACGGAGGTGTTGCTATCATGGGATTTCTGATGTTTGGACAGAATACACTGTCTCAAATCACTCTCAATATGCCACCGGATTCAGTCATTTCAAAAGTTGCAATATGGACAACGGTAGATATCTAAGTTTCTCTTCATTTTCATTAATGACTGTGAAAATTTGCTCAAGATACTTATTCTAAATTGCTCTTTTATTTGCAGATCATAAACCCTTTCACCAAATATCCTTTCTCTCTCTCTCTGTTTTTTTTTTTAAAATTTCAACAAGTCAATATTTGAGTTACCATATGATTGATCTATTGCTGTTGGCTTCCTTAAAACTGTGCACATATGCCTTACTGATGAATCCTTTGGCAAGAGGCATAGAGGAGTTGCTGCCCTCCCGAATCTCCGACAGTTTCTGGTTCTATATTCTTCTGAGAACAGCGCTCGTCCTCTCTACTGTCTGCTTCGCGTTTGTTCTTCCTTTCTTTGGTATGTATGCCTCAAAAATCTCACCTCCAAAGGCTCCACTTCATGTCCTCTGTCAAATTTAATACCTTGATGCTTTATAATTTAAGTTTCTTGTGTTTAGAACTAGCTTCTAACATTTATCCGAATGCTTGTTAAAATGTGAATATAAGCACGAGCCAAGGTTTAACTTTATCCTTACACAAATTTGTTGCATCTATCTTTCTTTCTTTCTTTTTTGTTTTTTTTTGTTTTGTGTGTGTGTGTGTGTCTAGTGTGAGCCTTTTTCCACCAGTGAGCTTCCTTTAATCTCGTCTTGTTGTGTATACAATATAACCAATATATTAACGAAATCAAGATCTGGATATTATTTATTCAGAACTAGGTTACTGCTTAGGAATGAATTATGAGATCATATTTTGTTTTAGTACTACAAACTTATTTGATGCCATTGATCACATCCGGAATTGTAAATTCACTATAAGCTAAAGTTCACCAAATAAATTCGAGCTCGTTTTGAGTTATATACTCTTTACTCTATACATACCTCAGCTTCTTACATGATTTACATCATATTTTTCTTTAAATTTTCAGGTCTTGTGATGGCTTTGATTGGTTCTCTCCTCAGCATACTCGTGGTGAGTGTCAAATCAATCCCTTCAATTAACGTTAATAATCAAATCTTCGGTCCTAACTGATGCTTTCTCACGAAAGCACTAATACGCTTAGCCATTCCATAATGCTTCTTTGATGCCTAAGCATAATGCAATAGTGATAGGGATTAGGGACTGTTCTATAATCAAGACACATACCACATAGGTCGCGATCTTACAACTTTGTATCCACAAACGAGAACTATACAACAGAGTACTGACTTTATGCATCATCCAGATTATCTAGAATCAACTGTCTCATGACATCTAAATCTTCCAAGAAGGTTTTCATAAAGTTATAGTATATCTTTTGCTCCACTAGGTTATCAAGGTGATAGAAAAACAAGATTACGATGTTAATTTGGTCGTTTTAGGTAATGATGTGAACATTTTTGACTTGTCCAGATGGAGAACATAAACCATTAGTGCCACACTTGCTTAGTAAAAGTATTGCGTTGAGACATCATGACCAAATTATGCATTATTTTGTTCCATTGCAGGCTGTCATAATGCCGGCTTTATGCTTCATGAAAATCTTGGGGAAGAAAGCGACGAGATCACAGGTGATTTAGCCTAAATACGAATACGAATATATAATTTTTGTCTTTTTAATATTTTTCTTGTTTTTGATAATTTGTGAGATTTTTTTTTTTTTCTTCTTTTTTTTTTTTTCCTTCTTGGACAGATGATTATGAGCATGAGTATCGTTGTATTCGGCGTGATAAGTGCAGCTCTTGGGACATATTCTTCTTTATCAGGAATTGCAAATCAATATTGAAGATTGGTGACCAAATCAGAATATATCAGATGCATATATATTTTTTAGTTTCTTGCGACAGATTTTATTTTTTTCTTTTGTTTCTGTTATATCGAAAAAATCACTTTGAAATATAAGTTTGAAATTAATTATTATACACAGATGTTAAATGTATTATATATATATTGTGTGTGTGGGTGTGTGGGTGTGTGTGTGCACACACTGTGTGACAAGATGCATGCTGTTCAGCTGCATACAGGCGTGAAAAGAGATAGATGCATGAGGAATGCATGAGAGAGAGAGAGAGAGAGAGAGTTATGGTGTGTAATTTTGCAGCACCACATATTAATCAGCAATAACGAGCGAAATTCAATTATTTCAGTAAATGTTTGAACATTCAAAAGCCCATAATTTGCATAACGAGTCAGAGCATTGCTATAAATCAATTTTATATCTCATGGATTATATTTTTTAGAGAACTTTTTTTTACGTTAATGGATATTTTACACGATAAGTCGATAACTTCAAAGAATATAAATGAAATTTTAATGCATTACAAATTCAGATATAAAGATAAGATAGCAAATTATACAGATTGATACTATATATTTAATGCGTCAACTTTCTGTCACGTTACTAACGTCGGCTCCATATATTATTTACCATTTTTTTATTTACACCGCCACAATTCAATGTGAATAATATTATTATAATTATAATTTAATAAAAAGGTGATATTATTTGAATATAATTATCCGAGATTAACAAAACAAAACCATAATGTGATATACACTTCGATTTGCCACCCCTCCCCCACCCTAAAGTGAAATCCCAAAATCACCCCTCTCAAATAACCTTTTTTTTTTTTTTTGAGAGAGAACCCCTCTCAAATAACCTTGAGAGGGGGTTGAATAAACTTTAGTTATCAGGGCAATAATGTAAATTCATTTATGAATAATGAAGAGGAAAAACAAATTGTGTAAATATGGCAACGCAGCCATTATTTAACCGACCTTCCCAATAACGATTGCTCCAAATTTGACTGCGGATTTGCAAATTCTTTACCCCTAAAACACGCTCCGATTTTTTCGCTAAGCTCCTACCATTCAAAGATTTTATTTTTATTCCAAAAAAATGTGAAAAATCAGTCCTTTTTCGGAGAAATTGAGGAATTCCTGTAGATGGATTTTTACTTCGTTTTCGTAAATCCGAAAGGCATAATCTGATTCCTACATATATAGAGACCAGAGAAAATTTATAGTAAATTTTGTTCGATTTTTGAGATAAATGTCTGAATTGGTGGCGCGAACTGGCCGGCAACAGCAGCGCTACGAGGACGGTTACCGCCTCATTGCTGGGTATTTATTTACTTTCAGTTTTTTTTGTTTGGTAAATTTTTTGGCGTATCGACGTTTACATGCATGGATATTTATTAATGTGCCTTTGGTTGCATGAGGAATTTAGTCTGATTAGGTTAATGTGGGGGGATTGGAGTTGGTTTTGTGTTGTTGTTTGGAATCGTGTGGGTGGTTGGAATTTGATTAATTGGAATGTTGAGAGTTTGATGTTCGTTTTGGTTGTCTTAGTGTTGTTGGTTGGTGGGTTTTTTTTAAGGAAAAGCTGACGGCAAATTTGGATAAGTTTTCTGCGGATTTGAACAAATGCAAGTTTGTTCAAGTGAGCAGGGTTTGTTTGTTGACGAAGAAAGGCACAAAAATTTGGATTTGATATTCGTTCTTCCTTTACGTTTTTGTTATATAAGATTAGTTGAATCAATTTCACGTTTGGTGTAGATAAGTTAACAATAAGGTTTCAGAGATTCTTTTTTACTTGCAATTCATGACATTGCTTTCTCAAATCTCTATGTTGAATGCATGTAGGTACTAACTATTAGGCTTTCTGTGATGCTATGTGGTTGTCAACTTGGTGGTATCGTGGCTTAAACTGATTCTACATGTGTAATTTATTTGGGAACTTGTTGAATAATGAGAAGAGAGATTATGAGCTAATCAAACCACTGGGTTTACAACTTTATAAAGAATAACTGCATGAATTGTTGACTGCTACTTAGATTAACTATCTAGAGGCTAAAAAATCGAGTTGGTATGTTAGTTTCTTTGAAAACAATAGTTATGATTACTTCAGTTATAACTTATATGTGCTTGTTCACTTATTTGTGGATGCCTAGCTGTATGCCAGTGGAGTTATGATGTTTCAATTGATATTCAATCTTTCAGTGTCTATCAATTCATTGAACTGGTACTATGCATGTATCTTAAAATTGGAGAAGAAATCAATCAGTTTATAGATATGTCTTGAAGTTTTCCAGTGTATTTTCTAAGTTCTGGGAACTTGATTAGTATAATCATATAATCATACATCATACATTATCTGTTCATCAGTTAGATCTCTTTCCAGGTGTATTCCCTTCAAATATAGGAATTCAGAAGATGGTGATGGTTCACCTGATAAGGTAGTTGAAGTGCTGATGATCAATTCAACTAGTGGACCTGGTCTTCTATTTCCAAAGGTTAGACTTGTGGCCCTTTGCATTTTCAGATAAGTAGATGTAGATCTGCAAAGCATGTCTGCACTCATCTTTCTCTAACAAAGCATAATATGTTCTGCTGTTGCTGAAAATATTAGTTAGCGTTTCTTGTCATTAATACTTGAAGCGCTCTAGCAAACATCTCTGACACCCCGACCATAACAATTTTAACACTTGGTCTCAGCTTCCGTACTTTCTGTTCAACCATGTCGTTGGTTTTCAGTATCTTTTTATGCTGAAATTATATTTATCCTGTGTTATTGACTGTAGTGATATTAGTTATTGGATGACCTGGAGTTGGTATGAGATAGAGATTGTCCCGACCCTTTTTCTTTTCCCTTCTCTTTCGTATTTTTTTGAATCTATATCCACTTATCTTTCTCCTGTGTTGTTGTGAGCTTTGTGAGGTATATCTCATGGACGAGCTTTTGGTTGGTTCCGATTCGAGTTTATACTCCTCAATTCAAATGAACTATAGCCCTTTGCAGTTATTGCATGTGTGGTCTTGGCTGTTACGTCTGATTTTTGCAGAACTATTTAGAATTCATTTTGTTCCCTTGACTCATAGTAAACGGATTTATGTCTCATCGGTTTTTCCGGCATTGGATGGTGCTAGCAAGAGTTCGTAGGGAAATAAAAAATTACAAGTCGCTGATTATTTTTCCTAGCACCTGAGAGTGAGAAAGGCTGATTGAATCAGTCTCAGGAATCTCATCATCCAATGCAATCCTGAATCCTGTAGCATAATTGGAGTTAAATATTGCTTCCCTGTATCTTTTGTGTGCTTTCTCTCGTATGCTTATAAATTTCTGAATCATTTGTTACCAAGACATCCCTCTTACTCATATCCCTGCTAAACTTTTGTCTAGGGTGGATGGGAGAATGATGAGACAGCAGAGGAGGCGGCAGAAAGGGAAGCCATGGAAGAGGCTGGAGTACGTGGTGATTTAGTGGTAAGAAACAACTCCATTTCTTCTTTTTTGGTTTTGTTTTTGCTTAGTTATGGTTTTTGTTGCTTAGTGGTTTCTGTTTAATGTAAGTGCCTTTAACTACCTCGTTTCATGGAGGTATTGTATTAACCTTGTTTATAACGTAACAATGATATGAAGTAACAATCTTGAACAGATTTTAAACAATTGTTAAGTTTGAGCTCTTTATTTTTGTGCACATGGTGAATTTTTGGATTCGACAAAAGGAAAACGGAAAAGAATAGCTGGCAGTTTTGGAAGTAAAGAAACAGTGCCTGTGTATGGTTGAGAAATACTTTGTTCCATTCGAATGTGGAGAGCATATGCAACTCAAATTCTATTTATAAGAGTGGAGGAGGAAGCTTGTTACTTTCTATTAATGTTTTGCTCAACTTGAAGACTTCCATACAAATGATCACAAGCATAGGGTGTTTATAGGCGATTCCCAACATGAATCATCATTTAATTTCTAAATGTTCATCCTATCCAAGTTCTTCATAAAACCTGGAGATACACTCATGTATCTTCAAGTACATGTATAGAAAACTCACAAGAAAATTCTGAAACCCGTAAATTTAAAGTGACTATCCAGCAAGTTTCACCGCTTCCTTTTGTGGCTGCTGTTCTTTGGAGATGTGAATTTGTTGATCACACATAACATATGCCAGATGATTGTGGTAGAGATCAATAAATAGGTGCTAGTTTATGTTATAAGGTACTAACTCTGGGAAAGCTAGTATGCTTGTGGTCGAGATCAAATAAATAGGTACCACTTTATGCTAGTATGAGTTGCAAACTGCTTGGTAATACTTCCTTGTACTTCATTGCTGTATTTTCATTTCGAATAAATTGGAAAATAGAGAGTGCTAATTTTTCTCATTTATCTTTCTTTTTTTTTTGTTACATCTTATTCGAATTACTTGTAAAGACTTGTGTAATCAGGGCAAACAAATAAAGCAGGATAAATCTACTTTGAGGAGATGTCTGATGATTCAGCTCTTTGATGGACATAAAAAGCTTATATTTCTTCTGTTCTTGATACTCTTTGCAACTCTTACGTAGCATAACATTGGCGATGTTAATTCATTTGAAAACTAATCATCTTATTTTGTTTCCAGCATTTCCTGGGATGCTATCCTTTCAAGAGCAAAACACTCCAAGATGAATGCAGCCCTGAAGGTTTATGCAGAGCCGCCATGTACGCTTTGCACGTGAAGGAGGAACTCGAGTCCTGGCCCGAAAAAAGCCACCGAGAGCGAAGTTGGCTGAGTATCCCAGAAGCCTTCGGATGCTGCAGACATGTCTGGATGAGAGAGGCTCTTGAAAAAGGTTTCTCAAAGTGGTACGACGATGGTATGATCACTACTTTGCCCAGCAAGGACTTTCCAAATTCATCATTGGATTAGCAAATCGAATTCCGTTAGAACAACTAGTATGGTACCTCATCAAAAACTGATTTTTGGTACTAATTTCATTTTAGTCTCTATTTTCCCTTTTGAAGACTAGGAATTGAGAGCGATGAGCTAATCATTTTTCTGTTTTAGGTGCTTATATTGTTTGGCAAGACCACCTTGTTTTGGTTCTTTTAAATTGGAAAGATGCATTGTTTTGACAGATTCTCCTGATTTCTCTTCTGTAACGTACAGAAATATCATCATACACAGTTCATAATTGTATATGTACACCAAAGAGTTGGCTTGAATAACAAATTTTGAAGTTAGCAGAGATGACTATTCTCTCATAATAATTGGGTAAGCTTGAAAATTACAGTTTAATGTATATAAATTATCGATCTTTTTACATTTACGTTCCAATCAACAAAAAATAATACATAACATCTCAGCTATTAGATTTTTTTCACAACTGTGTTTTGGAGCTAAATTTTCGGCGATGGAAAAATGGAAAACATATGGAAGTTGGACAATTTGAAAATGATTCTACATCAAAATGATGTCATTTTAAAGCTTACAAAGGACGTTGTTTTAATGCTGGTTTATTTTTAAATCTTTTTGTTGAAATCCAATTCAGTTTTTGACATGCGATATTTTCATTTTTAAAAGTACGAAAATTAAGTTTTAAAAAAAGTACGAAAAAAAAATATAATACAAAGAAAAAGGAAATTCATTTAAGTATATATCCACCAGACTGAGAAGTGCTCTCTCTCTCTCTCTAACGTGCATTTAACCAAGACCATTAACCGCGGCAAATAGGATCCTGGCACCACAAAGTGTGGCACCAGCACATAATCTTCTAACACGTGCCCTGGTACTGTTACAATTGAAAAAGAAAGTAAAAATATTATTAGACGCAACCCTGGTTTGGCGCCTTTACCGATGAGCACTGTTAACTTTTTTGAAATATTGTTGTTGCACGTAAAACAATAACTTTCTTTGTTTCTTTTCATTTCAACAGCGGATGAAATATATTTTTCCACCAACTTATACTTTGCCGTTCCATTTTCTGTAAACCGTTCATCTTCTCCAAGTCGGCGACCTTCCATTTTCTGTAAACAGGGTCTGTACCGTGCTCTCACTTCTTCGTGCATAGACTTAGGGGTTTCCACCTACTTGTACTCTGCCGTTCATCTCCTCCGAGTCGGCGACCTTCCATTTTCTGTAAACAGGGTCTGTACCGTGCTCTCACTTCTTCGTGCATAGAATTAGGGTTTTTGCGTCATCCTTGTTAGGAATATTTTAGCCTCATTTGATGTATTTATTATTCGTTGTTTGTTTTTCTGTAAAAATTTATTTTTGATGTATTTCACTGTTTTTCAGTGCGTTGATCTCCTCGAAATCGAAACACTATGGGTGATTCGTCGAAAAATGTTCGGAGTCGTGGGTTATCCTCTAAGCAAGACCATTAACGACGACAAATAGGATCCTGGCACCACATAGTGTGGCACCAGCACATAATCTTCTAACACGTGCCCTGGTACTGTTATAATTGAAAAAGAAAGTAAAAATACTATTAGACGCAACCCTGGTTTGGCACCTTTACCGATGAGCACTGTTAACTCTTTTGAAACACTGTTGTTGCACGTAAAACAATAACTTTCTTTGTTTCTTTTCATTTCAACAGCGGATGAAATATATTTTTCCACCAACTTCTACTTTGCCGTTCCATTTTCTGTAAACCGTTCATCTTCTCCAAGTCGGCGACCTTCCATTTTCTGTAAACAGGGTCTGTACCGTGCTCTCACTTCTTCGTGCATAGAATTAGGGTTTTCCACCTACTTGTACTCTGCCGTTCATCTCCTCCGAGTCGGCGACCTTCCATTTTCTGTAAACAGGGTCTGTACCGTGCTCTCACTTCTTCGTGCATAGAATTAGGGTTTTTGCGTCCTCCTTGTTAGGAATTTTTTAGCCCCATTTGATGTATTTATTATTCGTTGTTTGTTTTTCTGTAAAAATTTATTTTTGATGTATTTCACTGTTTTTCAGTGCGTTGATCTCCTCGAAATCGAAACACTATGGGTGATTCGTCAAAAAATGTTCGGAGTCGTGGGTTATCCTCTAAGCACCGTAAGTACCATTTGAAGTTGAAGTCGTTGTTGGATTTCCCCAATATCTCAACCTTTTAGGGTTTTAAATTTCTTTAATTTTCAGTCATTTTGTTGTGCATGTATTTGGGCCGTCCTATTTTATCTATCCATCTACATTATATATGTTTTTATATATTTTTTAGTGGTTGACTGGTTGTTATATGTTTTTGTCGTTTTTAAGAATCTGTTGTTTGTGATTCTGTCCGATTTGTTTAATAATTTTGTTAAAAAAAACCTAATTATTGAAATGGTGTCTCCGTTTTAGTAATGAAATTTAGTCTGTGTTTTTTGTTTTATTATCCTTGTTTGTGTATTTCCATGTTCCCTATGTTATGAAAAACAATTTTGTAATTTGTTTATGTAAAAAATATAATTTAATTCCCTATGTTTGTGATTTATAAATTCATGAGATGTGTGTATTTAACAATTATAAGTGTTGGGAAAATTAATAGAGTTTTGATTGGATACCAAAACCCAGCTGACCCCAACCGAGTAGATGATCGCACAAGCCTAAGCATTTTTCAGCTCACATGTTTGAGCTTATAGAGTTTCTTAGTTTACAGGTAGATTCGCTGAAGACAGCAGAAGACACAGCTAAGCAGACAGCTTAAAGGACTCAGCAGAGCAAGACCAAGAAGAGTCAAAGATTCTGCAGTATCAAGACCCAGCTCAGTGACGGAAACCTAGCTTAGTGTCAAAAACCCAGCTCAGTGTAAAAGACCCAGCTTAGTGTCGTTGACACAGCTCAGGTGAGTGACACAGCTCAGGTTGAAGACACAGCTCAGGTTGATGATACAGCACAGGTTTAAAGACTCAGCAGAGTCCAAGCCACTGAAGATACAGCTGAAACGCTTAGCAGCTCGAAGACGAAGACCTTCTCAAAGATAAGATTCCGATGTCAGAAGATCTTATCTGACGCAGTCAGATCAGAGAAGAACTAGCTTCTGCAGATGCAGACCTACTTCGTAGGTAAAGGCCAGAAGTCAACAAGAGTAGGTAAGATTCAAACGGCTCTCTTCCAACGGCTAGTTTGAATCTCCACCTATATATATCTCTCCTCCACCATTGAAGAGGATGCTGGAAAAAGAGGCTGGCAAGAAAACTGAAGAAATAGAAGAAAACAGAAAAATGAACAACGATCTACAAAGCCAAATCTTTCTAGAACACCCAGCCAGTCAGCTGTGTTCTTAGTTGTTCACATATTCAGTCATAGGCAGAATAGATCAGAATAAATATCTTAAGCCTAGTTTGAACGAGTTCATCATACTCCTTGTTCTTCATTGTAAGAACTCGTTCATAGTTGGAAAACCATACCCAAATCCAAACCCAGAAAGGTTAGGTAAAGGTACGCTTGCTCGAAGCGTGTAATTCGAGTGGTTAGGTTCTTCAGTACCCGGAAACTGAAGGTGTAGGCTCGACAGTGCCCGCAAACTGTTGGAACACAGCTCGGGTTAGAGTTGTGAAGTTGCTTGGTACTTGGAAACCAAGTGGTAGTGAATTACCAGTGAATCTGGTTGTGGATGTAGGAGGGGTTACTCCGAACCACGTTAAAAATGCTCTTGTTATTTATCGCTTTGTTTTATGCATGTTACTAACCCTCATGAGCATACATTTCAAACTGCATAAACTGACTAACTGAAAAGTGAAACAGAGCTTTGCAATATATTTGAAGCAACAGACGGACTTTCCAAATCCACCACATTCTGCACTCACTCACAGCCAGCTGTGTCGATCAAGCTGCCATCCAGCTGGATCGAACACAGCCAGCTCTCTGAAAAGAGTTTTAACTTGGAAAAGTTTTTTTAACCTTGGTGTATTCACCCTCCCTCTACACCAAGGTATCCGTCTTGGGATCAACAATTGGTATCAGAGCAGTGGTTCAAAAGATCACTGTATCTGTCAAGTCAGCATTTCAGTGCTGATAATGGTCACCTGAACAGATCCTTCAAAGCTTCAATTTAAAAAAAAAATCATTATATTGCATACTGTCGTGGAATCTTCCTTGTGTAGGAAACATCCGACATTCTATGTCGATGATTATCAGATCTGGAAGTTCCAACTCAAACAGCTTTCTGAGTGCTCTTCACGACATGATGTGGGATGTTATCTTTTAATGGACCCATCATCATAAACTCAGAAAGTCAAGCAGAAGACTGAATGATCAGGAGCTTGAAGATGGCCGAAGCTGTATCAGATCAAAGAATGGCTCCAGCCAATGCTTACACAGCTGGAACCTAACCATCGAGGTATCAAAGAGGTCGTACTCAATCAAGCCAGCTCTCCAAGCTCAGTCCTATCAAACAAGAAAAGCAGCAACTCCCAGCTGATCACAGAGCTCAAAGGCGGCAGATAAATCCAGCTGACTGGAATCAATTAAAGACAGCAATGTCATCCAGCACAGACATCAAGGTCAACTTAAAAGACCGCTGGAAAGGATCTCACCTGGGTAGAAAGCTGGAAATCAACCGAACTTCAACTCAAGATTCCAGCAGACGGGATATCAAGCTGACAGACTCCAGCTATGAAATGAACCTCATCGAAGAAAATGGAGTCAACAAGGTCCAAAGAAGAAGCGGACTCATTCAAGGACCAACCAGCTAAGATCACTCACAAAAGTCAAATCTGAGTGATAACAGGTCAAGGGACAGACGCAATTGAGGAAGTCATCAAGCGTGCCGTGAAAGGAAATGAGCCAGTGATGAAAATCCGATCAACTCAAGTAAAGTAGGAAGCAGCTGAGAAAAGACAGCCACCTACTATCAAATTCAGGAGGAATTCCACCGAGCTGGAAATCGACACAGCTGTGATATCAGCTGAGGGCTAAGTCAATCCAGTAGAAGATTCAAGTGGAGAATCAAGAGAAAAATCCAGCTGAACTATCAAATGTCATCCTCTGGATATCAAACAAAATTGGATCAAACATGGATCGCAGAATCCAGAAGAGGAATCTAACTGAGGGAAAACTCAGTTCTGCAGATTCACCAACAATTGGATTTCATCAATTGGTCTCATCATAAGTCCAGCAGAATCATCAAGAAAAGCATCTAGCAGGAAATACTCAGCTGGATCCCCGTGTGTCATCAAGAAGGAATCTGATACAGCTGGACTAACTCAGCAGGAACCCCAAGGATTTCAAAATGAATTTATCAAGTCAGGGGGAATCAAACCCAGCTGATAAAACCCAATTGGTTTATCCAATTGAGGGGGAACCTCGCAAACGATGTCTTTCAGCAGAGAAAGAAAGACAAGATGACTCATTCCAAACTGAGTCATACAGCTGAGAATGACCAACAAGTGATTTTAGCTCAATCTGGAAGAAGAAAGTTCATCCACCTAAGGGGGAACAAACCCAGCTGGATCCCAAAGCAGAAGATTTACTCAGCTGAAGGGAGAAACTCAGTCAAGCAAAGGAAAAGACATCCGCGACATCAGCTGACTTTTTGGTCCAAGCTGACAGGAATGTATCATGCATCTATTTTTCTAAAGGAATATACTAATTAAGTCCAATTATTTTGAATTCCAATGTTAAGCGGACATATATTCCTTAGTTAAATTGCTTGATAAGTTTCCATTCACATCGCATTAATTATAAAGACTGCTGAGTACTGAAGCACGGCAGGATCGAGGCAGAATGTCAAGCGTTTGAACTGCCTCACGCGCGGTTGTAATACACTTGCCGTAAACACGTCAGAACGTGATGAGTGAATCTCTCCCAGCCGTTGATCAGGATACCAGCTGTCTAAATCTCAACCGATGATCAATTATGGTAGTTGATATACATGGAAAAGATACGGAGAATTCTTCCATCTTTATCTCTGCGAAATTCAAATCTTCAAGTCATCTATCTATCCTCTGCAAATTCTTCGCTCAATCAAAATCAACAGATTGCAGAGATGGCACCCAAGAAATCAACCGCAGGGATGAACCAGTTCGAAGTTCTGATGACAAAATTATCATTTGAAAGTTGTCTTTCCACCGCCAACCTTCCAGTTTCAGAATTAAAAGAGATGGTGGATCTTGTTGCTGTTGGGTTTTCCTGACATAATCTAATGATACGCAGCGGAATTAATTATCAGGAAACAGATCTAGATTTACAATTAGATTCATGCTTAGAGATTTTTCTATATAACACAACAATTAGATAACTTACTTGTTGTGCAGATAATAACCTCGTTCCGAATTCCTGCAATCGAATCCACAATTATGGTATCCACGTGTAGTGTCGAACTGATGCAGGAACAATTCCACGGTGCATATTTGATTCAAGAACGCTAGGAATCCTCCGAAACCAAATCTGTAGTGCCTACTAATATTTCTCTAAGAACTAACCCTAGTTTTGGAGTGGAGAATAATAATACGTAAAATCACCCAACCAAAGAAAAGAATTCCTATTCTTATAGGAATTAGAACCGCCTATTATCCTAGGTAATATGGGCTGGGTTTTTCTTTTGTTCTCCAATTAATTAATCTAACAGTCCAACTATTAATTAATTAATATATTCCAAAACTATTAATATTCTAATCTAGTCCACAAATATCTTTCAATCTCCCACTTGGACTAGCATTAGATATAATCATAATGCACTAATTTTGCACCCTTGAGCAGATCAACAAAACACATATTGTGTGACCCTATAGGCCTTCATTATCGACGATAATCAAATTAAAGTCTATACAAAACTCCTAGACGGCGTTGTATAGAGAACTCAATATATGAAGAACGTTTACGCGGATTCTGTAAACTTAACCTTTATATGAAGTTTATGCAATATCCCTTCATTCACAAACCACTCGATTAAGCCTAGGATCTGCCATGTGTCTATCCAAATAGCTTAATCAATTTATCTCATCTTTATTATATGACCCATTTGATCATATTCAATTACTTCAATTGAATATATCTTTTGCATTGGCCAATGACTTAATGGTCAAATAATATAGAGAAACTGAGTGTTCTTCTCGAAATTTCAATCGAGGAATGAATCCTATTCTTGGCTCAACTACCATTTTCATTTGCCTCGCAATGTACCCAACACAAGCCGTACCTACCCCTTCCAGAGTGCAAGCTTTGTACTTGGTCAAAGTACACCACTTAACAAATAAAATGAATAATGACCTCAAGTCAAAGGACTATCGCATACTCCACATACTAATAAATCATAGACACCAGAACAAATGATTTAATAGTAGGGTATACCAATACTCTCCAAAGTATCCATGTGTCCATCACGAGTATCTAATATCTCGTAGTCGTGAGACCCACTACATTCTCCAAGAATGTGATGCAGACCACATGCCAACCTATAACATATCATCAATATCCCAATCTTGATGATCATTGGTCAGGGCATTTTAGAGTTAAACTATATCATTAATGTCTCACACCATTAATGACAGTACTAACTCTTGGGAACAATTATAAGAATAATAACAAACAATCAAAATAATTATTCTAATAAATGCACAAGCCATAATAAAATCAAATTTATAAATAAATGCGATCAAGTATATATGTCTCAATACCATATTGTTTCTAAGACATATTAACTTCAAACTCCCACTGACCTAAAGCCAATCACCAACATATCTAATACCCAAGTTCTCAAAATGTCCATTGTGTTTTGCTATACACAATGGCTTGGTGAATGGATCAGCTAGGTTACTGTCAGTGTGTACTCGTTCTAATTTCACATCATGCGTGGCGAAGGCGACCGAGCACATGGTGCTCACCGCCGTGGCTTCAGCGTAATTCAGCGAATAGAGGGGCGGCGTTTGACGCCGCTGATTTATGTTCCTCCGTTCGCTGCTGCCCGATGCCAAAGGAGACAACAACGGCTGCTCGGGGCTCGCCTCTGTGCTGCGCCCGACAGCCCGCTGTCACCGAAGGCAGAGGGGCGATCGTTGCTAGTCACTGCCGTTCTTCGGATTTTCTACCGCTGCCGCTGCTGTAATTTCGAGGGGCGTTAGACGTCCCCCACTGGGCTGCGCGCGGCGGTATCCGTGCCAAAAAAGGGGACAACGACGCCGGGGCTCGCCTTTGCGCGCTCGACAACCCACCGTTTCCGGCGTCGGAGGGGCGGTCTTAGGTGTTCTTTGCCAACTCTCGGTATCTTATTCTTGCCGTTGCTTGTTATTATGGGGCACGTCCTCGACCATCATCGCGGTCAGCCGCTCACTAGCGGGACAACGACGGGATCGCCTGGGCTTGCTCTCGCGTGCCCGATGGATTGTCGTTGCCGGCAGAAGAGATGCGGCCGGTGGTAAGCACCGTCGCTCTTGAGATGCGATGCTGCTGGCTGCTACTGTATCTTCTTTGATAATTTAGCCCATTTTTTAATTAGAGAATAAAATTTTAATTGGATTAATGAATTTTATTCGAAGAGATTTACGTGTTTCTTTGTGTGATAAGCATGTTATTTGATTTTGTGCTTATTATTTAACTATAGTAGTTAGAGACCGCTTTTATGTCTGGGTAGGTGGCGCCCAGTACTTGTAGTCCGCATTACTATGCAGTAGGCGGCGCGATATATGTGGTCCGCATTCGTATGCCTGGATAGGCGGCGCCCAGTAATTGTTTGACAATTTGTATCACATAATTATCCCCAATTTAAAATATAAGTCTTATTTGGAATAATACGCGTCGTCCAGTATAATTGATTAAGTGCAAAAACCTTTTCGATTAAGAGTATTTACACCCTAGTGTTTGCTCTAATCTACAAGGCTAAGGCTCAATCATAGGTGCATTGTTGGCATCGTGTAATGGGGTTGGCTTACTTAAGTTGTTTTGGCGCCCTAGTGTCCAAGACAATTTAAGGACGCAAATTAATTAGATTAATCATCTAAGAATTGCAAATTGTTGTTGCAATTGGCTTTGAGGCCTACTAGGTGATATTATTACAGTTATCAGCCCTAGCAAACGCTGTGATAATATAGACCTGGATCTTGGTCCACTAAGATTTGTATTTGATATAAATCCGTATTCTGTGTTTGGGGTCACAGTATATGTCAAAATTAGTGGGAGCTAATCAATTCAAAAGGCCATGTTTGATTAGTTATATAAATGTGATCATTGTTTATTTTGTTCTAATTTGCTTTTCTATTATTTATTGATCAGATAAGAATGTCGTCAAATTTGTCTTTGAAATGCTTGATGGAGACCAACAAGTTGGTAAGGTCGAACTTTCCGGATTGGCTCCGATGCTTGCGTTTGGTACTAAGGCAAGATAGGATTGAGTATGTCTTGGACAAATCAATCGATGTCATCCCTGATAAGGCATCTCCTGAGTATGCATCGTTTGACGAAGCTGCTCATAAGAAACACGTGGATGATACCACTACGGCTCAATGTGTTATGTTGTCTTCCATGACTTTGGAGTTGCATAGGCGAGAGACACATGTTCCCTTATGAGATGCTTAAACACTTGGAGAGCTTGTATGCTTCACAAGCTCAAACTATGGAGTATGAGATTCTTAGAGATCTCTTCGAGTGTAAGCTCAATGAAGGGGCCAAGGTTTCTGATCATGTTTTGAAGATGATCGGATTGATTGAGAGGTTAGCTGTGATTGGAACGGCGCTACCCGTCAATATCTCAGTCAATTTGATTTTGCACTCTTTGCCCGCATGCCATTTGAAAACTTCATAGTGAATTTCAATATGAACAGCACAAAGGCAAGTCTGCCAGAGCTTCATAACATGTTGAAGACTTACGAGTCTTCTACCTCTAAGGGCAAAACTGTGCTCATGGTGAGCTCTTCTGCCAAATCTTCCAACTCAAAAGGGAAGAATAAGCAGAAGAAGAAGAAGAAAGCATTTAATGCTGCAGTTTTGAAGCCCAAAGGAGGAAATCAGAAGAAGCCGAAATTTTCAAAGGATGAGTGTACGTTTGCCATGAGAAGAGCCTTGGAAGAGAGATCGCCCGAAGTTCAAGGCACAAGGTGCCGCGGGTATGAGCTCAGGTATGTTTGTCATTGAGATAAACATGTCTATTAATAACTCACATTCCTGGGTATTAGATACAGCTTGTGGCTCACACATTTGTAATAATGTGCAGGGGCTAAGTGAAAGCAGGATGGTGAGGCCCGGGGAAGTCGATCTACGCGTGGGGAATGGAGCAAGAGTTGCTGCTGAACGCGTGGGGACTTATAGATTAGATCTTCCTTCGGGAAATAGACTAGTTTTATCAGATTGTTATTTTGTTCCTTCGATTTCGAAGAATATTATTTCCATTCCTATGTTAGACATTGAAGGTTTTTCCTTCCATTTTGGAAACAGTAGATGCTCGTTTTCGCTTAATGGAATTGTTTATGGAAATGCCTCTCTTATGAATGGTTTATACATGCTTGAATGCGAACAAAATATACTCAATGTGCAAAACAAACGACCTAAGCTAGGTAATACTAATAACCTTACTTATCTTTGGCATTGTAGACTTGGTCATATTAATGAGAAGAGAATTGCAAGATTAAGAAAATTAGATTATCTTACATCATTTGACTTTGAGTCTTATGGTGCTTGCGAGTCTTGCCTCAAAGGAAAGATGACCAATAAACCATTTTCTGGGAAAGGATTGCGAGCCAAAGACGTGCTAGAGTTGGTTCATACAGATGTGTGTGGACAGCTTCCGACTCAAGCACGAGGTGGATATTTGTACTTCATAACTTTTACTAATGATTTCTCAAGATATGGATACGTGTATCTCATGAAATATAAATCCGAGGCTTTTGAGAAATTTAAGGAGTTTAAGTTTGAAGTCGAGAAACAACTTGGCAAAAGCATCAAAACTCTTCGATCAGATCGAGGAGGAGAATACTTGAGTCAAGAATTTATCGATTACCTAAAATCACATGGAATCCGTTCAGAGTGGACACCTCCTGGGACACCTCAAATGAATGGGGTATCCGAAAGGAGGAATCGAACTTTATTGGATATGCTTCGATCCATGATGAGTTTCTCAAGTCTCCCTACATTCCTTTGGGGTCATGCCTTACTTAGTGCTGCTTATATTCTGAATAGAGTTCCTTCTAAATCGGTCGAGAAAACACCATATGAGTTATGGTATGGCAAAAAGCCAAGTCTTGGACATGTACGGACCTGGGGTTGTCCTGCATTTGTCAAGAAGATGATGACTGATAAGTTGGAATCTAAAAGTGAGAAATGTTATTTTGTTGGGTATCCTAAGGAAACAAGAGGATATTACTTCTACCTTCCTGGAGATCACAAGGTGATAGTCTCTAGGAATGCAACATTCCTTGAAGATGATTACGTTTATAAAGAACAAAGTCGCAATATGGTAGAGCTTGAAGAAATTCGAGAACCACAAAATGACTTAGATGATGAAATCTTGCCTAATGGTGTAGACAAGAATTCAGTGGGAGTTTTGATGATCTATTGGATGAGGGATTGTCTCTTAGTAGACGGCCTGAAAACAATGAGACTCATCAAAGAGAAAATGATGTAATGGTTGCATCACCTCCACCTCAGGAAGAACAAGAAATTGAAGTTCCTGAAAACTCTCAAAGTGCTGGAAGGTCCAACACGCAAGAACCTTCTCACATTCAGAATGATAGGCCTGAACAAACACAAGGCCAACTCGATAGGCCTCGTAGGAATCGTCGTCCACCTAATAGACTCAATCTATTGGTTGAGAATCAAAATGAAGAAGAGGAATTAGAGGATGACGATCCTGAGACCTATACCGAAGCGGTGTCAGCCACTGATTCGGAGATGTGGCTTGCTGCCTTAGAGTCTGAAATGGACTCGATGGGTTTCAATCTAGTACGGGAGCTGGTTGATGACTTGCGACGCGGTAATACCCATAGGTTGCAAATGGATCTTCAAAAAGAAGAGAGATGCAAATGGCAAAGTTCAAACCTACAAAGCAAGATTGGTGGCGAAGGGTTATAGTCAACGCGAGGGCATTGACTATGACGAAACCTTTTCACTCGCCATAAAATCAAGTCCATTAGGATTTTACTTGCTATAGCTGCATACTATGATTTTGAAATTTGGCAAATGGATGTTAAAACCGCATTTCTCAATGGAGAACTCGAGGAAGTTGTCTACATGCAACAACCTGAAGGTTTTGTATCAAAAACTAGGCCAAATGCTGTATGCAAGTTAAAGAAGTCCATTTATGGACTTAAGCAAACATCTAGGAGTTGGAATATTTGCTTTGACAAAGCTATCAAAAAGTTTGATTTTGTCAGAAGCAAAGAGGATCCTTGTGTTTATAGTAAACACGAGAATGGGAACATAGTCTTCCTTATCATATATGTTGATGACATATTGATTTTAGGAAACAATAGTCCTATGATGAAATCCGTGAAAGCTTGGTTGTCTAACTCCTTCATGATGAAGGATTTGGGTGAGGCCTGTTACATCCTTGGAATTAGGATCTATCGAGATAGACCTAATAGGTTGTTGGGGTTGTCACAATCCACCTACATAGACAAGGTGCTAAGGCGCTTCTCCATGGAAAACTCCAAGAAAGGAAATCTTCCTATGGGACATGGCATAAAATTGTCTAGAGCATGGGTTGCCTTCTAACGACAAAGAGATTGAATACATGAAAAGGATCCCATATCTCGCTATAGGATCGGTAATGTATGCCATGACATGTACTAGGCCGGAGATGTGGCCTATGCGGCGCTTATGACGCGCATTTAAGAAAATCCCGTGAGGAACATTGGAAGTCGTCAAGACTATTCTTAAGTACCTTAGAAGGACTAAAGAATACTTCTTAGTCTATGCGTGGGCGACGAGTTGTCGGCCACTTGGGTATACTGATGCTAGCTTCCAAACAGACCACGATGACTATAAATCTCAGTCTGGCTATGTCTTTGTCCTCAATGGTGGTGCAGTAAGTTGGAATAGTTCCAAACAAGCTACACTTGCTGATTCATCCACCGGAAATAAGAGTATATTGCTGCATCAAGCGCCAAGGAAGGCATTTATTTGTTAGAGTTCGTGAAAGAACTAGGTGTCGTTCCAAGTGCCAACAAGGTCTGATACCTTTGTATTGTGACAATAATGGTGCAACAAGCAAAGGAATCCAAGAGCTACGAATAAAAGCAAGCATGTTCCCGTAAAGAAAGTATCCGATCGTCAGAGAAATAATGAGACGATGTGAAATTAGAACGAGTACACACTGACAGTAACCTAGCTGATCCATTCACCAAGCCATTGTGTATAGCAAAACACAATGGACATTTTGAGAACTTGGGTATTAGATATGTTGGTGATTGGCTTTAGGTCAGTGGGAGTTTGAAGTTAATATGTCTTAGAAACAATATGGTATTGAGACATATATACTTGATCGCATTTATTTATAAATTTGATTTTATTATGGCTTGTGCATTTATTAGAATAATTATTTTGATTGTTTGTTATTATTCTTATAATTGTTCCGCAGTTAGTACTGTCATTAATGGTGTGAGACATTAATGATATAGTTTAACTCTAAAATGCCCTGACCAATGATCATCAAGATTGGGATATTGATGATATGTTATAGGTTGGCATGTGGTCTGCATCACATTCTTGGAGAATGTAGTGGGTCTCACGACTACGAGATATTAGATACTCGTGATGGACACATGGATACTTTGGAGAGTATTGGTATACCCTACTATTAAATCATTTGTTAAGTGTCTATGATTTATTAGTATGTGAGTAGCGATATGCGATAGTCCTTTGACTTGAGGTCATTATTCATTTTATTTGTTAAGTGGTGTACTTTGACCAAGTACAAAGCTTGCACTCCGGAAGGGGTAGATACGGCTTGTGTTGGGTACATTGCGAGGCAAATGAAAATGGTAGTTGAGCCAAGAATAGGATTCATTCCTCGATTGAAATTTCGAGAAGAACACTCAGTTTCTCTTTGATGAGTCTCATTGTTTTCAGGCTGTCTACTAAGAGACAATGCTCTGATACCACTGTTGGGTTTTCCTGACATCATCTAATGATACGCAGCGGAATTAATTATCAGGAAACAGATCTAGATTTACAATTAGATTCATGCTTAGAGATTTTGCTATAGAACACAACAATTAGATAACTTACTTGTTGTGCAGATAATAACCTCGTTCCGAATTCCTGCAATCGAATCCACAACTATGGTATCCACGTGTAGTGTCGAACTGATGCAGGAACAATTCCACGGTGCAGATTTGATTCAAGAACGCTAGGAATCCTCCGAAACCAAATCTGTAGTGCCTACTAATATTTCTCTAAGAACTAACCCTAGTTTTGGAGTGGAGAATAATAATACGTAAAATCACCCAACCAAAGAAAAGAATTCCTATTCTTATAGGAATTAGAACCGCCTATTATCCTAGGTAATATGGGCTGGGCTTTTCTTTTGTTCTCCAATTAATTAATCTAACAGTCCAACTATTAATTAATTAATATATTCCAAAACTATTAATATTCTAATCTAGTCCACAAATATCTTTCAGTTGCAGACTCCGGTCTCCTGCTGTGGGCAACCTCCATGCCCAAGCTTTTGCTAAAGAGAGATGCTGCACTCTTCTACCTCAACATCATTGATGAAGAAGGCTTCTACTCATCTTCATTTGACATGATCGTCAAAGGCGAAGATGGAAAGTTAGATACAGCAACCGTCAATATCAAACTCAACAAAATGCTCCGAAAGGTGTTCAACCTACCCAGAGAAGGAGAATTCATCCCAGACGATTACAGCCGTGAAGAAGTGGATGAATTCCTTAGCCAAGAGATGCTTATCACCCCAGAGCCGTACAGAGCGAGCATGTCAAAGCTCCTGCTCAAGCCAAAGTACAGGCTGCTGCTGGATATCACGCAGAAATGCATCTTAGGGATAGATGGATCTCAAGGAGAGATAAGTATTCCAAAACTCAAGCCGATGAATGCCATGATCAAAGGCGCAAACGTCAACTGGTTTGATTTCTTACTCAACCGACTGGTCAAGGAGTCAGAGAAGATAAAGTTCAACTCCACCAGGACGACGTATTCAACTTCAGAGCCACTGTATCTATGCTCTAAGATTTCTTTCTTGATAGAGCAAGCTGTGAAAGGGCACACAGTAAAGTGGGCTGATTCAGAACCGTTTCCAGAAACGAAGATTCTCTTCCAGAGAATAAGTCAAATCAATGATCTTCTGAAGAAACAGCCTGCTGTGAGCAAAGGCAAGAAGCAGCTGGAAGAATCAAAGACAGATGTCCCAGCTAAGAAGATTCAGAGAAAAAGGAAGACAGCTGACCCCAAACCAGCTGGAGGACCTGCTGAGAAGAAAAAGAAGACAGCTGTCATTCCACCAACAAAGTCGAAACCTTCCTCTGAAGAAACTCCAAGTCAAGCAATGGTGATTCTCTCCCCACAGCCAGTGTCAGCCTTCAATCAATACGGATCAAATGTCTTGGCTGATATGGGATTGAATGATGATTCATCATCTAGTTCAGAGGACGAGCTGGACATTTCAAAGAGTCAGACAACTCTTCCCAGCTCACCCCAGCTGTCACCGCCTCACAACTCTCCGCCCAAACAGCCTTCTCCTCCACCCAGCTCCCCAGCAAGAGATTCATCTCTTGTAAACGAACAGGAAAATATTCAACTGGCTGAAGCTCCGTCACAGCCAGCTGTTGACCAAGCTGAATCCTCGAATCCCAGCTCACCCCCAAAACAACCTTCACCCAAAGCTCAAATCTCCACAGAATCAGAAGAGAGTGACTCTAATGCTTCTACATCACTCAACTCTTCTGGCTCAGCCTTCATGGAAGCTATGTACGAGGAGCTACGCATCGCAGGAATCAAGAGTGTTCTAACTCAGTATCCTATCTTGGCGCACCTGCCAATTGCCCTCGTCAAAGTTGCAGATCTCAAATTCTATCTGGCCACCAAAATGGCGACTTGGTACCAGAATGAGCAGCTGATCGAGACCTTCTCTTATGAGAAATTGAAGACAGATGAAGCATGCCTCCAGCACACCTTTGGCTTTGGAAGTTTGGAGGATGCATACTTACATCAAGAAGATCTCATCAGAGGTATAATTGAAGTATCTCAGCTGTACCCCAAGCCGCACCCAGCTGAAATCTGGAAATCTGCCAATAAGCTTCTAACAGCAGCAGGATGGGAGACATCTTCTGGAGCTGTCAAATCCAAAGAAGTTGCAGCCGAACTTGCCAAGGAAGCTGTCCCTGCCGACACAGCTGAGGCAATGATAATTGAAGAAGAGCCAACTAATGCAACAGTTGAGCCTACCAAAGCTGCCCCACAAAGTCCAATTGCCAATGACACTCGCACACTGGTCGAGTTCGAGGCAGACAAACCCAGTCATGTTGAATCTGGAACTCAAACTGACTCAGCTGTCAAGCTCTCAACCGCAATGAAAGAAACAATATCCAAAGAGGTTGAAGAAATTCTCTTTCAGGACAGACTGAAGACTCAAGTCGACGTCATCATGCGATTCTCAGCTATCGACTGTCAAGTTCGAGAACAACAGCGGACAATCGATGAAGTCCATAATTTTGCACAAAATCTTCAAGAAAGCACCAGTCAAGATCTCAGGCAATCTCTCGTCTCTCAGAGCATTGATCAGTCAAACCATCTAGAGAAGAGAGTTCCTGAGATAGTGACAAGACTTCAAGCTCCACTGGTCGACAACATAGCAAATATCACAAGCCAGCTGGAAGCTATCAAAAAGACCACTCTCTCCAACAGCGCTGACATCCGCCAACTCTTCAACTTATATAAAGATCTGGATGCTCAGTTCAGAGCTGGAAGCAGCAGCAATGCTCAGCTGAACCTCGTCACAGCTGACAACTCAGCCAAGATCGCTGATGTTGAAGGTACTCTTTCCAAGCTCAGCGCAACAGTTGCCAACCTCTCTGCCTCCCTTGTTGATAATGCCAAAAATGGGGAAGATAAGAGCGAAGCTGGAAAAACAATGGAAATGGAAGCTGCAGCTAAGGGGGAACCTGTACAGCAAATTCATAGGGAAATCGACGATTTTGCCAAAGAGCTGGATGAAGAAGAGACAGAGCCATCTGCACCAGCCAAAGCAGTCAAAGAGACATAGAGAGAAAAGATGGTTGCTCTTGCCAAAGCCTGTGGACACAAGCCTGAAGAATACAAAGACTATCACTGGCTGTGTAACTTCCACAACGAGCAAAGAAAAGAAATGCAAGAGCTGGACAAAATCATCAAGAAGAAAACCGAATCGCTCCAGCCTGCTGAGAAAAAGCAGAGAAAGAAAAGGCTAAGTCACAGACAAGCTAGGAAGAAACAAGCAGCTTCAAGTATTCCAAGATCCGACAAGAGGAACCCAGATGAAATCAATAAAAACTGGGAACAATGCAAAACAGAATTCATCAAAGAATTCTACTATCTAAATCAATACAAAGGTATGGATCATGAAACTGCATTCAAAGAATACCTGCTTGAACTTCATAAAGAAGATCCAATGATGGCAAGATCATTAGCCCTAGCTGCCAAGAGAAACGACATCCAGCTCAAGGCTCCAAAAGTCAAGCAATTGAAGCCTCCCACTATAGCTGGAACGAATCTTCCTGACAAAGCCCAGATTATCAAAGAAGTTCATCACTGGGCTAGCGAAAGAGGAATCTCCAAATCAAAGAATCAAGCAGAATGGAAGGAGCTGGAAGAGTTCATCTTCAACAGATATGGTCTCAAGACTGACCATCAGATTGATGAACAAAGGAAGAAGCAGAGTTGAAGACCCAGTCATCTGGGAATTTTTGTCTTTTGAATTTTTGTAGAATGTGAATTTTTTAAAATTATCTCTTATTAATGAAAAATTCATTTTTGCTCTCAAGCTCATCCAGACGACAATAACTCTTTGTCCAGGCACTGAACTCTGAATTTAATTTACCTGCTGTGTATGTTTAAACTTTTGAAAACCCATTTTGTTGTTAAGGGGGAAGTAAATTGTTTTTCTCAGTTAGGTTTTGGCATCATCAAAAAGGGGGAAATTGTTGGGAAAATTAATAGAGTTTTGATTGGATACCAAAACCCAGCTGACCCCAACCGAGTAGATGATCGCACAAGCCTAAACATTTTTCAGCTCACCTGTTTGAGCTTATAGAGTTTCTTAGTTTACAGGTAGATTCGCTGAAGACAGCTGAAGACAGCAGAAGACACAGCTAAGCAGACAGCTTAAAGGACTCAGCAGAGCAAGACCAAGAAGAGTCAAAGATCCTGCAGTATCAAGACCCAGCTCAGTGACGGAAACCTAGCTTAGTGTCAAAAACCCAGCTCAGTGTAAAAGACCCAGCTTAGTGTCGTTGACACAACTCAGGTCTAAAACACAGCTCAGGTTGATGATACAGCACAGGTCTAAAGACTCAGCAGAGTCCAAGCCACTGAAGATACAGCTGAAACGCTTAGCAGCTCGAAGACGAAGACCTTCTCAAAGACAAGATCCCGATGTCAGAAGATCTTATCTGACGCAGTCAGATCAGAGAAGAACTAGCTTCTGCAGATGCAGACCTACTTCGTAGGTAAAGGCCAGAAGTCAACAAGAGTAGGTAAGATTCAAACGGCTCTCTTCCAACGGCTAGTTTGAATCTCCACCTATATATATCTCTCCTCCACCATTGAAGAGGATGATGGAAAAAGAGGATGGCAAGAAAACTGAAGAAATAGAAGAAAACAGAAAAATGAACAACGATCTACAAAGCCAAATCTTTCTAGAACACCCAGTCAGTCAGCTGTGTTCTTAGTTGTTCACATATTCAGTCATAGGCAGAATAGATCAGAATAAATATCTTAAGCCTAGTTTGAACGAGTTCATCATACTCCTTGTTCTTCATTGTAAGAACTCGTTCATAGTTGGAAAACCATACCCAAATCCAAACCCAGAAAGGTTAGGTAAAGGTACGCTTGCTCGAAGCGTGTAATTCGAGTGGTTAGGTTCTTCAGTACCCGGAAATTGAAGGTGTAGGCTCGACAGTGCCCGCAAACTGTTGGAACACAGCTCGGGTTAGAGTTGTGAAGTTGCTTGGTACTTGGAAACCAAGTGGTAGTGAATTACCAGTGAATCTGGTCGTGGATGTAGGAGGGGTTACTCCGAACCACGTTAAAAATGCTCTTGTTATTTATCGCTTTGTTTTATGCATGTTACTAACCCTCATGAGCATACATTTCAAACTGCATAAACTGACTAACTGAAAAGTGAAACAGAGCTTTGCAATATATTTGAAGCAACAGACGGACTTTCCAAATCCACCACATTCCGCACTCACTCACAGCCAGCTGTGTCGATCAAGCTGCCATCCAGCTGGATCGAACACAGCCAGCTCTCTGAAAAGAGTTTTAACTTGGAAAAGTTTTTTTAACCTTGGTGTATTCACCCCCTCTCTACACCAAGGTATCCGTCTTGGGACCAACAATAAGAATTTTATTCTGATCTCTGCCTACCTCAAGGGCAATTTATATATAATGTATTATATAATGGTTCTTATATTTTTATTACACTGTAATTTTTATTCTTATATCCTCATTCTTGAAATGTGTTTTGTTTAATTTTGTTTTATTCATCTCTTTGCAGCTGGTGTAGTTTCCATTAGATGTGGATTGTCGAATGTCATCGACAGTATTAAAAACAAACTGGACCCGGAAAACCTCTCTTTATTCCGTCAATCCTGCTTTGGTATGTATTTAGACCTACCTCCGATAAGGTTTGATGGTACGGTTGCCTACACTGCAATGCTTCATCTTGTTCCTGGACCTTTCCAGTCACTTACATTTCATTTTGGCAATCACGTTGCTCAATTTCGTCATGTAGAATATTTTTTGATGACCGGTTTGAAGTTTGGACCAACCACTAAACTTCCATCGTCATCCGAAATTCATTCTGATATCTTTGGTGGTAGTGCTGAAGTGTTTGTTGGTAATATAAAATCTGCATTTGAACAAGTATGTGATGAAGACAAAGGTTCTGGACCCTTGGCATTGAAACTTGCATTACTTTTGTTTTTATATGATGTCTTATTTGCAATGGATCACGGGTACAAAACTCCGATAGATCTAAAGTATATGCATGCTGTGGATGATATTCAGTTTTTCAATAATTTTCCCTGGGGTTTGGAGTCGTACAATTTTTTTGTGCAGCAGGTTTCCTACTCCTCCGAGCAGTTATCTTCTAATATCAGGAAACGTCATCCCGTGCAAGCTGTTTTGTTGGGTTTTGCACACGTTCTGCCTCATTGGGTGTATCAAGTTTTGCATAGTCTCGGTGATTACTGTACTGACTTTGTTGACAATTATGCAGTCTTATTCCCCCGTTTACTTTGGCGTACTCATGGTTCCATCAAGTTTTTTAAAGACTTGAAGGTTTTCTTTAATAATCCCCCAGAGCGCCGGGTGAATTATGTAAGTTTATGGAATTCAATTTATATATCTACATCAATCTTATTTTTACTGTCTTTGCTTAATGTTTATCTTTTTTAATTCTGATTATGTTTTTCTCCAAAATTAGGTCCGAATGCTTTCTACTGCAGTTGAAGAATCCTTATTGCGATCCCAGGCTTGTTATTTTCCTACTGTTGAAGAAGTAGTTCATGTCCTTCCACACGCAGAGCCTGATGCTGGCACAACTAGGCGTCAAAGGGACAAGCGCCCGATCGGGGACGAGGATTCTACCTTTCAAAGTGTGCCGTTAAGTAATTATTTGCTGAGGGCTAGACGTCCAATGACCAAGAAGAATACATCCTACTTCTCCCAATCAGCAGCACCCTCCGGTGTCGATCAAAGCGTCTCTGCCACTGATATTTTGCCATCTACGGATCATGTTCGTTTTCTTATTTATGCTACTTAGTTTCTTGTTTACATTATTGTATATATAGTTATTCCAATTGATTTTGTGTCTGTTACTTGAATGATGTCAGGGGGATCCCTTGTTTCAAACCTATGTGAAGGAACAACTAGGTATCCTAATTTGTCAAAATAGAGAGATTATTGCTTCTCTTGGGAAAATAGCGAGGAGAGATGCCATGGTCGGAGTCTCTAAGTCAGGTGGTGTTTCAAAATCAAGAATGAGTAATGAAGAGGATGTTCGTGTTGGCAGGGATGTTGGTGGTAGTGTCAAACCTGTTTTGGGTATTTCTGTTGGTAGGAATGAAGAAGATGTTCCCAATCCAACAGGCATTGATAGGGTTAATTCACTGGATTTCTGTGAAGCCAATACTGGTATTGGTGTACAACGTGTGCAAAGTGAGACTAGTAGATTTGTTGGAAAAGATTTGAAAGGTGTGGCGGTAGATTTTGATTTGGTTACTGATGATGAAACTGATGGAGAAGATGAAACTGATGGAGAAGAAGATTTGTCCCCATCCTATGTTGCTGATGTTCCATGTTGATGGTCCCTGAGCTGGGTATTTGGTGTAGAGGGGGGGTGAATACACCAAATAGATTTTTCGAAACTTTTTCAAGTTAAATCACAGAGTTGGTGAGCTCAGTTATCGATCCAGCTGGGAGGGTCAGCTAGGTAAATAACTCAGCTGGCGGTGCGGAAAGTGGTGGTTTGAAAACTTAGCTCGGTTACTAAGAAAAACTTAGTTTGAAAAGATTAACTTTACGTTTTCAGCTTAGTCAAGTTGTGCAGTTTTCAGAGAGACACAGCTGTCTTTGGAGAGCAGCTGTGTGTGCAGTTTTGAACAGATATGCAATGATATGAGAGAGTTAGTACAAAACTGAATGTAAAGAGAGAGAGTAAGAAGCACGCGAGTTTTTACGTGGTTCGGAGTAACACCTCCTACGTCCACGACCAGGTTCACTGGTAATCCACTACCACTTGGTTTCCAAGTACCAAGCAACTTCACAACTCTAACCCGAGCTATGTTCCAACAGTTTGCGGGCACTGTCAAGCCTACACCTTCAGTTTCCGGGTACTGAAGAACCTAACCACTCGAAATACACGCTTCGAGCAAGCGTACATTTACCTAACCTTTCTGGGTTTGGGTTTGGGTATGGGATTCCAACTGTGAACGAGTTCTTACAATTAAGAACTTTAGAGTATGATGAACTCGTTCGAAATCTAGGCTTAAGATATACAATGAGTTTGGCCTAGGGAACAGACGAAAAACTAAGCAGTTTCTTAACTAGAAACACTTTAAGATAAAGTGTTCTTTGATCTATGTAGAACTGCTTGAGAGCTTTTGAAAGAATGATGATTTCAGATGATGAAAGCTTGTAGAGAGTTTTTCATATGTGATCCTGAGGTTGAAGACGGGTTTATATAGGTAGAGATTCAAGACTAGCCGTTGGAGGAGCCGTTTGAATCTTACCTACTCTTCTTAAATACAAGATCTGCCGTTGGGCGTATCTGCACCTGTCTTCATTTGTGTCACATCCTAGGTCCTGAAGTCTAGGATGCTGATCTGGCAATCCCTCATTGGTCGAGGTAGGTTGACTTCATCTGATTCCGGGATCTTCTGCCTTTAGAGCTGGCTTTTGAATTCGTAGCCGGACCGTCTTGAAGTGAAGTCTTCGCAGATAGTTCCTTTGTTCGTACATACCGACCAGCCGTGTTTTGAACTCGCTCGAATTCTCTTCGCCTTGATCGGGCTCTGCTGGATCGCTCAGCTGAAGGTTGACGCCTGCTGTCTTTTGCTAGCTGACTCCAGCTGTAAACACAGCTGGTCGACCGTCGTCTTCTCGTTAGCCGACTCCGTTGTGAACACAAATCGGGTCGACTCCTGTCTTCCGCTTCCTTAACCTGTAAGCCTAGAAAATCTAAAGCTCAAACAGGCGAGCTGGAAAACACTATTTAGGTTGGCGCGATCATCTATTCGGTTGGAGAATCAGTTGGGTTTTGGTATCAAATCGAAACCTTATAATTTTCCCAACAATTTACCCCTTTTTGATGATGCCAAAACCTAACTGAGACAACTTATGACGCAGAAAAACTTGTGTTTTATTAATGTAAGAATATACATTATAACACAGGAAAAAGAAAGAAGAATAAATCTTCAAATCTTCAGTCTTCAATCCCAGTTAGCTGGGTCTTCTCTTCTGCATCCGTTGCTTCTTTCTTTTGACTCGTCTCTTCAGCTGATTCCTCTAGCTCAACAGTTTGCCTCTTCTTTGACTTGTCTATCTTCTTCCTTACTTCCCCCTTTTTGGCATGATCAAAACAGGGTAGGAGAGATACACCATCGGCTGTTGCGATGTTTTAGTTTGGCGAAACTGTGGTTTTCAGCTCTGAGCAGCGAGGTTTGGAGTCTAGGTGGCTCAGCTGTTGTATTAGCTGGCTCTTCTTCAGTTGCATTAGTCTCAGCTGTGATTGCAGACACAACGTCCTTGGCCTGATTCAGTGGGCGGTCCGAGTGCTTGGAGGGATGAGTTGGCACGGGAGATAGCATCTTCTGAGTCGGGCACAACTTCATTCCTTGCAACTTTTGCTTCTTCAGACTTCTTAGATTGAATGAGAAAGTCTGATTCAGCACTTGAGGGGCTTGAGTTCAGCTCATATCATCATCATCATCCAGCTGCAGGTGATCGTTGGCTGGGTGATGTTTCTCATTTAAGCTTGGTGCAGGGACTTGAGCATCTTTCATCGGAAGATCTCGAAGCTGGTGTCCCTGTGGAGCTGAAGGAAACTGAGGAGAAGGCGGTTGAAGTATCCCATCTGTCTTGGGGTTTAAGCTTGGTTGTTCAGCTGGAATACTCCGTTGCGGTGTTGGTGATGATTATGTTCATGCAGGGACGTGAACTTCTCCTCCACCGTAAGAAACGACCGCTTGTGGGCCTTCTGCTCCTCGGAGAGTGATTACGAATTCTCTCATAATGTCAGCTGGCTTCTCTGCTGACTGACTGAGCACCTTTGACTTGAGTCTTCTGTTTGAAGACAGTGCTTCAGTATATTTTGTCTTCTCAAGTTGTCTCCGATTCCCAGCTGGGACGGAGATAGATGCATTCTGCTTTGTCTCCTGTATCTTTTTCTGTGCCTCCTGTGGTGGAGTAAGAGCTTTGTCATGACTGCTCTTGAATACTCCGGCTTTATCAACATCTGGTCCAAGTCTACTAACGTTGATTTTTGCATCCCAGGGAGTTGTATGTCCCATTCTCTCTTTTATGTTGAGAGAATCAGTGGGGCTGAGGAGGTCTTTTTCCTTTGACATTCCCAGAAAGTTTTCTGCACCTTCCTGGTGAATGACGTTCTTGAGCTTTGCAGTCTCCCACTGCGCTGGCCTGGATCTGTCGAGGGGCTTCACCTTCTTTTGGACTTCCTTCTTCTTTGAAGTTCCTGAGAGTTAACCAACTCTTATCTTGAAGCTTTGACAGATTCTTCAAGTTTGATCGGTTTCGGGAGATATCTTTCTGGATTCCTTGTTCTTCTTCTGCATCTTTTGTTAGTAGAAACAAATAATACCAATTGATGGAAATAAGAAAGAATGCCGAAAAACTTTTTAGGGTTGATGCGTATATCTTCTAGCATATTTAAAGAGTTTTCTTGATGAATGGACGATCAAGATTTGTCTATTGATAAGAAGATCTACGGTTGGGAATGATTCTCGCGACATATTAATTTCTTGATTAGAATATGAGAGTTAATGCGCGGGAGAGAACGGTTGAGGCGTTTTGACTTTTGCCTCGAAACTCCCATTATTCAATTCTTTGCAGACTTTTAATTAAGATTGATTAGATTTGACAAGATGTGAGTTGACAGAAAAACAGGGTGAGTAGGTGTAATTAATGTTGTTGCAAACCTCTCAGCTGATCATTGTAGTCGGTGATACCTCTCTGTTGAGTGGGTGTCTTTGGGTCATTGTGGTTCCAGTGATTCCTCTCGAATAATCCTTTACTTTCAGGATCCTGGTTTAGTCAATTCTTTCTCGATATCGTTGACGTTGATTCGAATTTCGGTTGTCGGTTTGCATTTAGTAGTCTGCTTCCATTCAGTGGTCTGCGTTTGCTGTTCATTCAGTGGGCTCTTCCGTTCAGTGGGTCGCTTCGTTCTGGTCTGCTTCCGTTCAATTTGGGTGAAGCATCGTCTGGGTTGAGAAGTCCAAGTAATCCGCACAGCATTTTGAATCTTGCTTCTATCAGCGGTTTTGTGAGAATATCAGTCCGCTGTATGTCTGTGTGAATTTTCTCAACAATCACATCCTTCTTTTCTACGTGATCTCTGATGAAAAGATGTCGTACGTCTACATGCTTGCATCTTGTGTGAAGTACTGGATTTTCAGATATTGCAATAGCACTTGAGCTATCACAGAAGATTGGAACTTGACCAGTTTTCACTTCATAGTCATCCAGCTGATGCTTCAGCCAGAGAATTTGAGAGCAGCAGCTTCCAGCGGCCATATATTCTGCTTCTGTCGTGGAAGTTGCGACGCACGTTTGTTTCTTTGAAAACCATGAGATCAACTTACTTCCTAAGAACTGACAAGTTCCTGAAGTTGATTTTCTATCCAACCGATCTCCAGCGAAGTTTGAATCTGAGTATCCAGTCAGCTGTAGATTGTCTTCAGCTGGGTACCACAACCCAACATTCTGAGTTCCTTTGAGATATTTGAGAATGTTCTTGGCTGCTTGCATGTGTGCTTCCTTTGGATCAACTTGAAATCTGGCACACACTCCGACTGCGAAAGAGATGTCTGGACGACTTGCGGTTAGATACAGCAGGGATCCTATTATCCATCTATATTTGCTGGAATCAACTGACTTCCCTTCAGTTCCAGGTTCAATCTTCCAGTTGGTGTTCATTGGAATCTTTACAGTTCTGCTGGATTGAACTCCATACTTGGCGATTAAGTCTTTCACGTATTTGGATTGATTTATGAAAATCCCTTCTGATGATTGCTTGACTTGAAGTCCTAGGAAGAAACTCATTTCTCCCATCATGGACATTTGGAACTTCTCTGACATCATCTCTCCAAATCTTTGGCATAGGAAGCTTGATCTTGATCCAAAGATGATGTCGTCTACGTAGATTTGAACAACCAGGATGTCTTCTCCTGACTTGATTGTAAAGAGAGTTCTGTCTACTGAGCCCTTCTTGAATCCTTTGGATACGAGAAAATTTGACAGAGTGTCATACCAAGCTCGAGGTGCTTGTTTCAATCCATAAAGCGCCTTCTTTAGCTTGTAGACTTTATTTCCTTCTACTTCAAATCCTAGAGGTTGTTCAACGTAGACATCTTCTTTGATTTCTCCATTTAAGAATGCACACTTCACATCCATTTGATAGACCTTGAATTTGTGATGTGCTGCATAGGCGAGAAAGAGTCTGATTGCTTCCAATCGTGCTACTGGAGCAAATGATTCTTCAAAGTCAATTCCTTCCTGCTGAGTGTAGCCCTTGGCAACCAGTCGAGCTTTGTTTCTGATGACGACTCCCAGGGTATCCAATTTGTTCTTGAATATCCATTTGAGTCCTATGACTTTGACTTCTTGAGGTCTGTCGACTAATTCCCAGACACAATTTTTGAGGAATTCGTTCAGCTCTTCTTGCACGGCGTTGGTCCAAGGCACGCTCTTCAAAGCTTCGAGAATTGATTGAGGCTCTGGCACTTGAGCTACGTAACACGCCATTAGAGCTGTGTCTTCATCATAGACCGTCAGTCCTAGCTCTACTGAGAGTTGAGCTGTGTCAGCTGCTTCTTGATGATCCGATAAAGCTTGAGCAGTTGAGCTTCTGGTTTTGACTTGGTCAGATGGTTCTCCGATAATTGCTGATGATGGATGATCTTCAATCCATCTTCTCCTTTTGCGAATTTCTTCTTCCAATTTATTGATGCTTGACGTGGCTAAATTACGTCTGACTTGGAGTTGCTCAGGAGTTAAATCTTGAGAAATAGGTTCTCTTTGATTTCTATTTTGAGGAGACTTCTGTAGAGGCTCAGCTGGAGATGGAGCTGGGGACTCAGCTGTGTTTGGATTCCCAGCTAATGATGTTCCCCCTTGATTTGGCGTTGAAGCTTCTTCTTGATTTCCAGCTGGTGGAGCTTCTTGGTTGATTTGAAGTTCCTCATCTGGCTCATTGTCCCAAATAATTGGTTCAGCCAGATTCCTGATTCTATTCTCTTGAGCTCTTGTCTGAATCAATCTTGAAGATTCTCCTTCGCTTCTTCGTTTAATAGAATCTCTATATTCGAAGGAGGATTCGTCAAAGGTAACATGTGGAGTTACTTCGACTATTTGAGTTCTTCTGTTGAAGACTCTGTATGCTTTACTCACAGCGGAGTAATCAAGGAATACTCCTCGGTCTGTCTTCTCATCGAACGTCTTGAGCTGTGTCTTCCCATTGTTGAGGATGTGACATTTGGATCCGAATACCTTGAAATAACCAATGTATGGTATTCTGTTATTCCATAGCTCATACGGTGTCTTTCCTTGCCTTGATGTGAGTAGGGAGCGATTCTGAGTGAAGCAAGCTGTGTTGATTGCTTCAGCCCAGAACTTCTTTGGAATGGCAGAGCTAGCTAGCATTGAGGTAGTTGCTTCCTTGAGAGTTCTGTTTCTTCTTTCTGCTACACCATTCTGCTGAGGTGTGCGAGCTGCAGATGTTTGGTGTTGAACTCCGTTCTTCTCGCAGTAATCATAAATAGTTTCATTTAGAAACTCCGTTCCACGATCTGATCTTATTGACATTATCTTGCACTCATTCTGTGTTGATAATCTTTCCAGCAGGATAGGCAGCTTAGTTCTGGTTTCGCTCTTCTGGTACAAGAATGATACCCATGTGAATCTTGAGAAATCATCCACAACGACCAGAGTATATTTTCTGCCATTGAAGCTTGCTGGAGCAACTGGACCAAAAAGATCCATGTGAAGAAGTTGAAGAACTCGATCAGTTGACTGAACTGGCTTGAGAGAGAATGAAATTCTTGTCTGCTTTCCTTGTTGACACGCGCTGCACATATGACTTTTGTCATATACTTGATCTGGAATTCCATTAGCGTGCTGGTTCCTAGCCAGTTTGTTGATTGTCTTGAAGTTGAGATGATTCAGCCGTCTGTGCCGCAGCCAGCTGACTTCATTGTCGCTTTTTGATACAAGACAAGTCTCCGGAGGGCCGCCGTTCCAACAAGAAAGTACATATTTCCTTCTCTTTTCCCTCTTAGGAGTATCTGCTTGGTTTTCCTGTGCTTCACTGTGCATCCCTGTGCATCAAACTTGACAGAAAAACCATTGTCGCAGAATTGGCTAATGGAAAGCAAGTTATGTTGCAATCCTTGTACATAAGAAACATTTGGGATCATAACATTTCTAGTTTTAAATGTACCATAACCTTTGGTTAGGCCTTTGGAGTTGTCACCAAATGTTACTTGTGGACCTGTACGCTCGATATACTCCTGGAGTAGATGCTTTAGGTGCGTCATGTGCTTGGAACATTCACTATCCAAGTACCATAGCGTTCTCATCGACTCCTCAGAGATGCGTCGATTCCTTGCAACCTAAACAAAAAATTAAAATTCAGGTACCCAGTTTTAATTGGGTTATTGTGGGTTACACAGAGATCCTTTGATGACCCAGATCTGCTTGATGACTCGAATTAGGTCATTTGATCTGATAATTCTCCCAGCTGAGTCGATATATACATTCTTTGTGTTCTTCGGTTGTTGCTGGCGGGGTCTTGATCTCCGTGTCTTCCCATTTTGATGTCTGGATTTCATTTGGTTTCCAGCTGTGTGCCTAGCTGAGACGTTCCTTTGTCTCTGCTGTCTCATGTGATGTTGTGGCTGGAAATGGTTATCCAGCTGATACTCATATGAGTGGTATCCAGCTGGGTATCTCTGATATCTTGGTTGATATCGATCAACGTGCTGATGCTGTTGCTGGTATCTGTAAAATCCAGCCTGTTGTCTTCGTTGAGGTTGAGCACGTTGCTGTCTGAGTTGGGCTTGAGGTTGTCGCACAGCTGACCTTCTTGATGCCTGCTGTGTTCTCGACGGAGTTTGAGACTGTTTCACAGCTGGTCTTTTTGACGTCTGCTGTGTTCTCGACGGAGCTTGAGAATGTTTCACAGCTAGTCTTCCCGATGCTTGCTGTGTCCTCAACTGTTGATGCTGAGCTGCTGGGATTGGAGGTTCGTTTGCACGTACAAACATAACCTTTGTTCCACTTGTGGAGGCAATGTTTGAGGCATCCTTTGATTCGTTGTATCCCAGTCCCGCTTTGAGTGCTGCTGGACGCTGAGCACTAATGATCTCGTCCATTGTTGACGCGGCTTTGATGAGAGCTACTATCTTCTTAGATAGTACCTCTTCGGTGCTTTTCAGCTCAATGATCTCAGCTGACTTCTTTTCCGATTCAGCTGTGATATTTTCCACATCTTCTATCAGCTGTTTCTTCTCATAGAAGAATTCCTTCATCAGCTGATCTTGTTTTACTATTTTGTCTTTTAGTGAAACGACTTCCTGTTGGAGCTTAGTTGTATCAGCTGCGTCTGATACTTTTGTCTTTTCCAGTTCCGCCTTCAGCTCGGCATTCTCACACATAATGACGTCAAGGATCTCTTGAAGCTCCTTGGAATCGTTCATTACTTTCTCTACTAGACTCCAATCAGGTAGTCCAGATTCTGAGACCTGTGTAGAGTGTTCGTGTGATGGTGAGGTGTTAGATAAATTTTGAGTTCGAGATATTACCTCATCTTCATCGATGCCGTCTGTTTGTCCCATGAAGCATGTATCCCAATCAGGTTCATCATCGGCCATCAGGGCTTCTTCTTCCGAGTCTGAAAATGACATGTCATCCATTTTGTTGCACTCTGATTCTTCATCGGTGATATAAGCTCTCCTTCTGTCAGCTGCTTTAGCTTTCAGTTGGTCTTTATCTTTCTTGGACAGCTTTGGACAATCTTGCCGGTAGTGTCCTGGTTCCTTGCAATTGAAGCAACCTTCTTCTATACGTTTGTCAGCTGACTTCTCATCAGCTGCTGTGTACTTGTCTCTGTAAGTTCTAGCGAACTTCTTGTATTTGTCTTTGCTGGTGTTGAGTCTGTTGTAGTTTTTGACCAGCATGGCTATTTCTTCAAGTAACTCTTCCTTGCTCATGTCCTTCTTATCCTTCTTCGATGACTCAGCTGACTGTGTGTATGCGGATTTTTCAGAGTTGGCTTTGAACGCAATCTCCTTTGTTGCAGGTGTCAGCTCTCCATCATTTTGATTGCTTGAAGATTTTTTCATTGTAAACTTCAAGTTGTACTCGTTGGCTTTGAGCAGAGAGTATAATCTTTCAGTTGAAAGATCACCTAAGTCACTTCGACTTTCGTGTACCACCTGGTAGGTGTTCCATTCAGCTGAAAGGGCTGAAAGAACCTTTAGATTCTTTTCCCGCTGGGTATACTTCCCAGTTCTGATTATCTCTATCTCGATGACTATGTTTGAGAACCTTAGCTCCATCGCTTCGATGGACTCGTTGGCTAGCTGCTTGAAGTTGTCGAATTTTTGGCAAGCTATTGTGAATTTGTTTTCTTTGATTTCTTCAGATCCTTCACATAGCTTGGCAAGTATTTCCCACATCTCTTTGGCTGTCTCGCACTTGATGATCTTACTCAGGTAGGCGTTTGAGACTGTTGATGAGATGGTGTTTCTTGCGAAGCTGTCCACTCCAGCTTGCTTTCGTTCTTCTGACGAGTAATCCTTCTTTGGCTTGAGAATTGGTCGGTATTCTGGTTGTCCTCCATCTTGAGTTGGGACAAGCTCGTTTCCTGACTTGTAGATGATGATGGGTCCGTCTGTGATGACGTCCCACATCATATCGTGATACGCACAGAGAAAGCTCTTCAGTCTGAACTTCCATATTGCATACTCGTCTACCGAGAAGGTGGGAAGATTTCTGTTAAGATAAGAACCCATAAAAATATGCAGTATGTAATAATATGAGTTTTTCTGAAAAATAGATCTGTTCAGTTGACCACTGACACAGAGAAAGTGATCTTTTGAACCACTGCTCTGATACCAATTGATGGTCCCTGAGCTAGGTATTTGGTGTAGAGGGGGGGGGTGAATACACCAAATAGATTTTTCGAAACTTTTTCAAGTTAAATCACAGAGTTGGTGAGCTCAGTTATCGATCCAGCTGGGGAGGGTCAGCTGGGTAAATAACTCAGCTAGCGGTGCGGAAAGTGGTGGTTTGAAAACTTAGCTCGGTTACTTAGAAAAACTCAGTTTGAAAAGATTAACTTTACGTTTTCAGCTTAGTCAAGTTGTGCAGTTTTCAGAGAGACACAGCTGTCTTTGGAGAGCAGCTGTGTGTGCAGTTTTGAACAGATATGCAATGATATGAGAGAGTTAGTACAAAACTGAATGTAAAGAGAGAGAGTAAGAAGCACGTGAGTTTTTACGTGGTTCGGAGTAACACCTCCTACGTCCACGACCAGGTTCACTGGTAATCCACTACCACTTGGTTTCCAAGTACCAAGCAACTTCACAACTATAACCCGAGCTGTGTTCCAACAGTTTGCGGGCACTGTCAAGCCTACACCTTCAGTTTCCGGGTACTGAAGAACCTAACCACTCGAATTACGCTCGAAGCTTCGAGCAAGCGTACCTTTACCTAACCTTTCTGGGTTTGGGTTTGGGTATGGGGTTCCAACTGTGAACGAGTTCTTACAATTAAGAACTTTAGAGTATGATGAACTTGTTCGAAATCTAGGCTTAAGATATACAATGAGTTTTGCCTAGGGAACAGACGAAAAACTAAGCAGTTTCTTAACTAGAAACACTTTAAGATAAAGTGTTCTTTGATCTATATAGAACTGCTTGAGAGCTTTTGAAAGAATGATGATTTCAGATGATGAAAGCTTGTAGAGAGTTTTTCGTATGTGATCCTGAGGTTGAAGACGGGTTTATATAGGTAGAGATTCAAGACTAGCCGTTGGAGGAGCCGTTTGAATCTTACCTACTCTTCTTAAATACAAGATCTGCCGTTGGGCGTATCTGCACCTGTCTTCATTTGTGTCACATCCTAGGTCCTGAAGTCTAGGATGCTGATCTGGCAATCCCTCATTGGTCGAGGTAGGTTGACTTCCTCTGATTCCGGGATCTTCTGCCTTTAGAGCTGGCTTTTGAATTCAGAGCTGGACTGTCTTGAAGTGAAGTCTTCAGAGATAGTTCCCTTTGTTCTGTTTGGACCAGTGTGTTTTGAACTCATTTCGAATTCTCTTCGCCTTGATCGGGCTCTATTTGGATCGCTCAGCTGAAGGTTGATGCCTGCTGTCTTTTGCTAGCTGACTCAGTAACACACGGGGTTGATCTTGTCTTCTACTAGCTGACTCCAGCTGTGAACACAGCTGGGTCGACTCCTGTCTTCCGCTTCCTTAACCTGTAAGCCTAGAAAATCTAAAGCTCAAATAGGCGAGCTGGAAAACACTATTTAGGTTGGCGCGATCATCTATTCGGTTGGAGAATCAGTTGGGTTTTGGTATCAAATCGAAATCTTATAATTTTCCCAACACATGTTGTGTTGATGAATCCTTCTTTGGCAGGATAGATATCAAGACTGGAGCATCTCTGTGTGATGATGTTGAATCGCGGCCTAAAATTGATGAAAACGCACCAGACTCGTTTCTACAGGCACTTACGTGCAGTGTGTACCCGGCATTGCCCACTCCTGGATTTGACTCACGTCCCATCGTGATGCATGATCCATTAGAGCCTTTAGATAATACCCTATTGGTAGAACTGTGACGTTATTCTTAACTACCTGCTTTTGAAAGCTTTCCGTCGTCCCGAAACTTTCATTGCTAACTGGAGTATCTTGGAGAGCCACTGCTGGGTACTCATCTTAAGTCTTGTTTACTGTTTTTGTTAATTCCCTTACTGAATACACTATTCAGTCCACTTTTATGGTGTTTATTTATGCAGGATGTGTTGATAAAGCCCCTTTCAGTTGATGAGCCATACGATACCATGTCGAAATATGTCCTTGGCTTTGAACCCAAACAAAGGCCTGTGTCGTGGTTTGAGCTAGAGAAAATTTACGGCATCGCTTACTTGGACGAGAACCACTGGGTAGTCTATTGTATCCATCTGCTTGAACAACAGATAGTTGTGTACGACTCCCTGTATACGCAGAGATCCTGGCAGAACTCCAAGCATTATTTCACTGCCCTCAGTTGCTTCGTACCGAAAATTTGTGCAAAATACAAGGTTTTGGACGGGCGTGTAAGCCGAGTACCCAAGTTTGGTCCGTGGGATGCTGTTCCCTGTGATGAAGCTCCGAAGCAGCCTAACAATTACGACTGTAGAATTTTGTGCTTGAAGCTTATTGAATGTCTGATCACCGACACGGCCGTGCCTGAATTCACCACCCCATTATGCGAACAATTTAGAGCCAAGTATTGTTCCGATGTGTTCAGCCTAGCACTTCTGAAGAAGATTGGGTTTTTCGTTTGAACTAGTTTTCGTGTGGACTGTCTCAGAAAAGTCCTTACTGGATAATACTAATTTTTTGTCGGCTTTATCGTTTTTGCTAATATGCATGTAATTACTGACTGCGAATGCACATAGACCTTAATGTTTTTGCTGAGTGCATGAACACTCTTAACTTGCCTTTGGGTTCCTACTTATGTGGCAATGTAAGTCGTTTTCCGTCATTTTCATCTGCAATTTCCTAATTCGTATTTAAATTCCTGGCGCGCACTTCATTTGTGAGGTGAAAATAAATGAATATATGGGGTTTGCATTTTATTTCACTTTCTTTACGTAGTTCATTTTCTAAGCCCAAAACAAAAATAAAAAAGGGGTGCTGTAAATATTGACAATATATTGAAATATTGATTCTCAGGTTGAATGTTAATGCAACATCTATGCAGCCAATTTAATGTAAAAAAACCACCCACAAACATGGCACATGAACTAAATATGAACTTCATTAAAGTTAATGGATGAAGAGGTGCATCCAGCCCAATTCCAGGACACAACATAACCACAACCTGAATAATAATACCACATTTTAATTACAAATCCTACTTCAACCACACATATGCAACTACTAAACCCAGAAACGCGAATGCCAATTTGAAATTCGTAATCTTCAAGTGTAAAGCTTTAATAAGTCGCTCTTGTTCTTCATTGACGCCCTCAAAAAGTTGGACCGATTTCTGTGCGGCGTTTAATTCAGCGTCTCTGATCACCAATTGCTCCCTATTCAACAATTTCATCCTTCGTTCATGTTTGACCTGTTGTTTCTCCAGTTCAATTAGTTCCTAGTATTTTTTAAAACATTTTTTGTAATAAGCCGACAGTTCCGGATCAACCCAGACCCACATTCCACAATCATCACTTTCCTGCAACGGGCGGCAAGTAAACATGAAAAGTACAACATAAAACAGCACGTTGAATTTTAAAAGTATATGTTCCAAAACAATTTTAACTAACCCCTCGTCGACTACAGCAATAGAAACGCCTGTCGGGATTCTGCGGGGTGTGCGAGGTCTTAGACGAAGCCAGGCCATGCCTGCAAAAGCGTGGGCGATTTAGTATTCTAGGCGGATTCATCATTCTCCACGGATGCACATCTTTTCCTGGATCCACCTCGTCAGCCGAATTGGAAGAAGATCTACAGCTAGCCATACCTAATTTGCGCACACTTTCCCTTTTTTGCTAGGTTTTATTTCGGAACCACAAGCTCTGATCTTAATATGGACCCGAGATTTCATGTTTTTATATAGGTTTACCACTTAGCGAGATTTTGTAATATAAAATGATGACGTATCTAAAAAGTTTTCATATGTAGTGTTATATATTTTTCTAAAATATTATAATTGAAATTTTGAGCCCGTTCAATATGGCCAGTTTTCATTTTTGGGCCGTCCCATTCAATATGACATGTTTCCTTTTATGCAAATAATTAGAGCTTACTTTAAGGTAAAAATAACATTTTATTAACACTTTATTGATTAAAAAATATTATATTGACTAAAAATTTAATTTATTAACACTTTATTATACTTAATTTCCTTTTTTCTTAGTCTCCGTGCCGAAAAGAACTAGGCCATATTGAACAGATGGAGGGAGTAGTATTTACACCAACCTTACTGAAAAAGGATATCAGATAAAGAAATTTTTATTCTATATTTTAATACAGTGCTTATATATTGGATAGGTGATTTTCCAAAAATTAACATCTAGTCTTTATGACACTTTTCAGTTATTATCTGTTTATAATACTTATTCACCATATATTATGTATATTCTGGATAGTTTTCCAGTATATATATAATTTGGACTTCACCCCACCCCCCACCTGCCATCGATCATACTTTATTAAAATTTGAATTGGAATGGGATTCACAGACACAACAGAAGAAGACAGAAACCCTACTCATACAACCCTTCTTCAACAATAAACTTGCAGCGGTGCACCAATATAAATGCACACCACCTGTACATCTAAAATAAACATCACTTTATCCCTTTCATCCCACCGGTACACCTAAAGTAAATATCCGTTTACCCCAAACATCCCACCGGTACCCCAAAGCCTTCTTCTCTCTTCAATCAATGGCGTCATCAAGTTCAAGACGTCAATCTGCAGACGAACGCCGTCTGCAAGAGGTTAGTTCTTTCTACCCACTTGAAGAGCAACGAGATCTGGAATAACTGTAGCGATCCTTGTTTATAATGTACCGATATTAATTTCGTCTTATCGGTATAATTTTCTCAGCCTCTCGGTAAAGGTTTTTCTGGCTATCGGTACATTTATGTTTAGATATAATTGATATTGTGTTAAAACTTAAAAATATGGTGGTTAATGATGATAATTTGTTGGTGAATATCATAATTTCGTCCTAATTGTGATATTTACGTGTTGTGCTTATGTGCTATGTAATTTTTTGGGGCAAAATCAAATATCATTGTGGCTCAAACGTACATGCATGCTCTTTATAATGTATTGGGAATGTATATTTAATTGAATATTTGAGCATGTGTTAATGTGTTTAATCTTGTATTCATCATGATTATGGAAATAAAATAAGGGTATTCTACATTTTTTAATTTATTAATGATTAATATGTAATAATTTATGGTTTAGTGACGTTGTATTGTGTTTATTATGTTTTTTATTCACTCTTAATAGTTGATTTCACAAAAAAGATCATTTGTTGTTACGTTTTGATTTTTATATGACTCTTTTATAAATTTAAAAAGCATTACAATATCATGTATGTTACGATAATGACTTTTAAGTTTCAAATTACGTGTACCGATCGGTTGTGTTAGTGTACCGATCGATGGTTAATTGTTTTCAATCGGTACAGTTTTTATACAATCGGTACAATTTGTTTTTCATCTGAATGTTTCTGTTCTTATTTTTGAATCGGTTTTGTTTGTATCAGATTGGTTGGATCTGGATCCGTGAAGATGCTCAACGCTATTCACCGAGGATTAACACGTACTACAAAAGTGGTATAATAACAGAGATTAGGCAGAGACTGAAGGAGGTTGGTGGTCAGTCAGTGCTGGATAGATTCACGGCCGGCTGTTTCGGGCATCTTATGAGATGGCCATTGGGCAAAGCCTGTGGCAGAGCGCTACACATGGTCGTATCTAGAGAGGTAAAGGTGCTCGTTGCATTGCCAAACGATACATCGTATCGTATCGGCGATAAAAATATCCGATTCTCACCTCAGGAGTACGCCCTAATTTTGGGATTGTGTTTCGGACCTACTTCATTTGATCCACATGTGGGTCATACAGCGGATAATGTGGTGGCTTATCAGAGATTTTGTGACGGGAAGCCTATATCTGCCGAGAAACTGCGAAGGCATTTTTTAAAGGGTATAGGATAGATGCTCTGGATGGCGAGCTCCACATTCGGGCAGCAAATGTTCTCCTCGCTTATTTTTTCGGGTTAGGTGACGATGAGTGGAGAAATATCCCCACCTGGCTCTGGGTATTGGTGGATGATCTTGAAGCGTGGAATAGATTCCCTTGGGGTGGGTATACATTTCAAGTGTTGAGGAACTATACCAAAAGTCTGGAAATGAATGGGTCTAAAATGTTACCCAAGTACCATTATTACGGCCATGTGTGGGTACTGCAGTGTTGGATGTTCTAGGCTATTCCTGGTTTAGCTCGTTTGATTTCTACCCCCGTATCAGGCACCGCCATTCCATGCTGTTTGAGATGGATAATGGCAGCAGCCTTGCAGGTGGATCTTGTAGATCAGTTTCGTGCAGGAGTCATCTGTTACGACTCCATTGAGCCAGAGCCAGCAGAAGAGCATACACATTACTGGAGGTCCCTACTGATGGACGACGTGGTCGGCGTGCATTACGTAAGGCCAGTCAACCCAATCAAAGCAGGAATACGAGTTACACGTCGCCCCCCAATTCAGGGGCTCAGCAGTCCCCTCCACGTGACAAATTCGGGCACCGATCGTTACATGTACGACTTGAGAGACCGGGCCCCGCCGAAAGATAAAGGCAAAGGTAAGGGAAAGCGTGCTCGGAGAAACATTCCGTCTTCATCATCGAGCAGCGGCACCGAAACTAATGCACGATCTCACGAAAGCCGGTTTATGACAGCAGCAGAAGTCAAGAGAGAGATAACTTCACAATGGAGAAATGTATTTTTTCCGGAGATTAAGGCATTCTTCACAGACCTTTTCAGTAAAAGCTCCCGCCGTTCCACACCGCGCCGAGATACACCTCCACCGCCTTGTGACACACCACCAGCCGTGCATTCCCCATACGTCAGTCCATGATGGGAGACTGGAGGTACAAGTGCCGATCCTGGTTTTATCCCACCCCGACATTCTACCCCAGATTTTGTTACACCCGAGTGGGTGAGCATGGGTAGTCCTAAGCATGCATACGACCCTCCTCGGTATTCTGTGTCAACCCCTGAGATATCTCGTGCGCCACCTCAGGTTATATATTTTCAGATAGTAATTTCGTTATTTTTTCCAAAAAATAACTAATTTGTTTGTAATATGTAATTTATCTTTATGTAGTTTATTGATGCTATGCCCATTAGTGCCGTCCCTCCTAACCTTGACTGGAACTCAATTATGAACAATCCCGAGGAGTACAAGTTATACTCGAGGCAGGCACTTCAATGTTTTAATGCCAACCCAGCAGACCAGTCGAAAGTACAGCAGTTGCCTATACAAGACGAACCAGAAGAAGAAATTACAAAACCGTATGGTTCGTTTCCTCCTACCGATTACATGAATGCAGATAAATGGCACCGTTAAGAAGCCTTTATGTCAAATGATGGTTCTTGCGTATGGATCGGTGGACAAGCCTTCTATCCTCCGTACTTCTGCCGTATTGAGAACGTGAATGCTGCCCTTGATTATTCAGTAAATGATCTCTCAAATATATTCTACCATAATCTCTCATTTTTAATACTTATTTCGTGTTGTAATAGTCCCCTTCTTTTTATGTACAGGTTTTTGATAAGTACATTGACGTCTTGCGCAGACGTCTGGAAGAAAAAAACCATGTTTACTCGGAACGAAATGCTACCAACTCAATCATCTGTCACGCCGAATTCTTTGTGCGTCACCAAGTCATTCTCTTTAAATTATTGTTGTTTATATGTTGCTAATTTTGTGAATTTCGTACTTCTTACTCGCACAGAGGCTGGTGGAGGCCTTCTTCAAGAAGAAGAGGAGTAGCAAAAAAATGACTGCTGCTCTGAGAACTTCTTTTAATGTGAATGCAGATATTCAATCTTGGAGGCAAGCTGACCAGGTAGATCTAAACTTACATCTGCTATTAAGTATAACTATTTTAATAATGGTCTGACACACATGTACGTCATTCTTATACAGATCATCATTCCAGTACTCGACGGTGAGCATATGTATGTTGTCCGCATAATGCCACGGTGTTGGATGGCTGAGGTGCACGACTCTATCCTGTACAGGGACGGAGTTCGGAAAGCGTACGACGCAGCTCAAGACGCTTGTGCAGAAATTCTGGATTGTTCTCGATGAAGGAAATTATTGGAATACTGTAGATCTAACCCAGGCAGCCCGTCAGCATGGTCCATTGACTTTTGTCTTTTTTACAAAGCCTACACCATGGGAGCCCGTTAGGCAGTACATTCAGACGGACAACCACAGTTCTGGTCCTTTTGCTCTGATGACTATGGAGCGCATGATAAGTGGCCGGCCCACAATTGCATGGGGCAACGAAGAGGGAAATGTGTCTTTGTTTAGAAATAAAATAGGTCGTGACCTTTTCCTCTTCGCTGGTCAAGACCGTGTCGATTATGTTTGACAAACATTATTTCATTTCTGTTTTAATTTCGGTGACCTGGATCCTGCAACCACATAGTGTGCATCCACCTAGGATTTTTTCCTTACTTAATTTTATTTCCTAAGGTTTTAATATTTAAACCAAGCATAGAATCAAACGGGATTGACTGAAATAATGTGTGTGGATGAAATGAAAAAGGTACCGATGGGTGTTTTTAGTGTACCGATAGGTGATATATATATGTAATCGGTATAGTAAAATTAAAATGGGTTCAATATTTTGTCGGCCAATGTCAATTCTGTATTCCATAAGTTAACATTTTTTAATTAATATATGCATTCCATTCAAACATTGGTAATTGTGGTGTTGACTGACGAATACTATTCATCACTGCGGCACTGCCATAGTAGAGACTTAGGGGGCAACCTTGTGTAGTGCACAAGCACGTTGGATTTTTGCCACGTGTGAAGTTGCATTAATTGAATTTTCATTTATCTGTTACCAAAAAAGGGAAACGGCCGTCTACTTCTCTGTTAAGTCGATCGGTCCCATATTTTTTTTTACCGGAGAGATTTGTCGTGCTTTCCTATGTTAGTTGGCTTCCTATAGAAGCTTATAATTTTGTGATATAACTATTTTGACCTCTTTGTTGGTAGTGAAGGGTATTTCATGTAAATTATACCCATTAAAGTAAATGATTTCTTATTTTTCAAATTTCAGCTTTACCTCCCAATTCGTATGAAATTCGCGCTGTTCCAACATTTTTCTTCTCTGTTTATTTTATTTCCCGGATTTGAAGAGTTGGGGAAAAAGTTGATCTGGAAAAGTTAAACGCCGGCAGGAAATTCACCGGAGAAGATATGTCGCCGACATGCAACAGTTCTGCCGGTATCAAAAGGTGGGACCCATGGCACGTGAAGGAGTTAACAGTTCAGTTAACGATGTATGGTTATTAAAAATGGTAAAATTTTAATTTTATCCCTAAAAAAAACACAATCAAATTTATAAAATTCAAATTAAAGCACCTTTACACTTGGCAAAAATCCAACGTGCTTGTGTTGTGCACTACACAAGGTTGCCCCTAAATTAATATTTACTCAGAATTTATTATAATAGCATGTCACAAAGTTTATATGTAAGCTATACTTGGATATTTGAAACCATATAAGCTATACCAACTAATAGTGTGACTGGACTAATTTTTGGTATTTGACTTTCAAGTTCCTGATGAATCACGAAGAAATTGAATACCAATGGGCATCGGTTCTCATTAGACCAAAGAGTGTTGCGGCATGGGTCAGAGACTCAGAGTATTAAGTGTAAGTGATTGCATACACTACTACAAAAATATTAAACAACAACACTAAAAAGACAACGGTTTTGTATAAAAATTGTTGTTGTAGCACAAAAACCCGTTGTCGTAGATAAAACCGTTGTTATTTAACAAAACAATGCGCTCATAAACAAGGGTTTTTAGAAACTGTTGTTATATAGTGTTGTCGTTATAATCTACTACAATAGTGCTATATGTACCGTTGTGGTAAGGTTTAAATGGGTGTTGTGATTTTGAAAAAAATAATTAAAAAAGAAAAAGAAAAATTGAAATTAAAAATTGAAAAAACTAATGGATCACACCAGATCTCTCTCTTTTCTTCGGTCTCTTCACCCGCTCGTCTCTCTCAGGAGAAATTCTCTCAATAAATCTCACGGTGCCGACTCGCCAAGTTCCTCTGTCGCACCGCCGCACGCCTGAGTTCTCCACCACCGCTGCCTGAATCCTTCACCACCGCCGCTGCCTGAGTCCTCCACTACCGCCGTAGGTGAGTTGTTCAAAGACGCTAGTCTATTAATAAGGCCATCTTGTTCCATCAATTTAGGCTAAAAAGAGTTGGTGGATCAATTTGATGTTCAAGTCTCCTAAAAGCCCATTTTTGTGTCTTGAATCATTCATCTCTCTCTGTCCTAGTCTCTCTCTCGCTGACTTTTGGATGCAAGAGCTACTACTGTGAAGAGGTGAATTGCAAACCCTTCTTTCTGAAATTTAGATTCGGCTGTTTTTTCCGACATTTGACACCTAGAATAATTTTACAATTAAAACTATTTATTTTCTATACACTTATATGAATTTGTGGAGAGAGCCTTGGTTATATTTAATTGAGTTTATTTAGTCATAGGCTTTCTCATATTATGGATGTCATTGCTGATTTTGGTTTTTCAATTGTGTGAATTTTGTAATTATTCTTTGATGCTTGCGCTTTATATTTGAATTTTAGGGCACGATGCCATTCAGGATGCTGGCTGCTGAATACGGAGCTGGCGAGGAGATAATTGACCACAAAATCCTCAAATGCGACCGGCGAGTCAATGGTACATTTGCTTCAATTTTGTTATCGATTTTGAGAAATTCAGTGAGTGAGCCAATAATTGAAACACTTTCATCCTGATGGATCAGGAACTTGCGTAATTGCTGCATGTTAACCTTAATGACTCCATTCTGTCTTGCTGATTTGTCAAATTGCATATGTTTATTTGAAAGTTAGCATAAGATTAAGTATGTGGGATCACCTATTCTTGTTAGATGTAGGGTCCTTTTGGTTGTATTGTGTCAACAATTTTTTCAAGTGATTCTCTCTTTTAGATGCATGGATGTTGCTGCAGTGAATATAAATATGGGCTGCCCCAAAGCCTTTTCTGTAAGTGGTGGAATGGGTGATGCACTCTTGAGCAAACCAGATCTGATTCATGATGTGAACATTCCTATACTCATTTTAATTTGTTTTAATTTCCCTTCTTTTTGGGTTCGACTATGTGCCTCTATGGTCTCATAATCTTTTCCTTTTGAAATATAGATTTTAACAACATTGAAAAGAAATCTTGATACACCAGTAACATGCAAGATTCGTCTATTAAAATCACCCCAAGATACTGTGGAACTAGCACGAAGAATTGAGAAAACTGGAGTTTCTGCTTTAGCTGTCCATGGAAGCTATCTTCAGCAATTTTTTTGTATCTGAAATACAGCAAAAATTTCTAGAACAGTGTTTTATCTCAATTCTCCTTGCCTTATATGTCTGGTATCTCAATTTTCTCTCTACATGTTAGTTGTCGTGATGTTTTTAATGGCCGAGCTCTTTAAAATATGTTCCTATGTGAAAACTAATTATATACTAGCTTATATCTAATTTTTCTGCATTTCTGGTGTGTTCCTTTCTTGTTTTTTCATTCGATTGCAACCATTTAAATATTTTGCCGATAATGTTTTTGTTAAATAAATGGGCAGGAAAGTCGCTGATAGACCTAGAGATCTAGCTAAGTGGAATGAAATTACTGATGTTGTAGCTGCTAGTTCTATTCCAGTTATTTAGTCAAATTCTCACAGTGGTATTTTTTAAGTTCAATTGATACTTGTCTTTGTTGTAAATGCAAATAGTTAAAATATATTGAATCATGATATATAGATTTTCATTGATGTTTATTATGCAAATGAGGGTTGTCGCTTGAGGATAGATTACTGGAGCTTTTGGAGTTAGCAATATCATCAAATGCTACAGAAACAATTAGAAGAGCCAATGAATTGATTGATTCGGGTGTCGATCCATAGTTCTAATTTCTCAGTTGGTATAAATTATGCTTGACTAACTATGTGATGTTGCAAATGACGTATATTTTGTATTTTTTTTTTATATTTGCTGCAAGTATATCTTTAATATTGTCTTATATAATCAGCTCTAAAGCAATCATGATTATCTACATAATTTTCCTAGTCAATCGATTGAGAGATGAAGTTGTTATTGTAGTTGGCACCTATTTTGGATACTTAATTAGGATTGATCTTGAACTCATGATGTAATGAATTTGGGTGATTTGTAACTTTTTTTATATATTATATTTGAATTTTAATGAATTATGCAACAACAGGTTAAAAGCTATTCTAAAATGTTGTTATATACAAAAAAGAAAAAAACAACGCAAAAATCTACAACAACGGTTATTAATCCTTGTGTAACACATCAACTTGGACATCAAGACAACGGTTCAAAACCGTTGTTACAAATAAATATAACAACGGATTTAAACCGTTGTCCAAGGTCAAGTAGGTCATACAACAGTGGATACGACAACAGATGTGGTACATATACGACAACGGTCAAAACCCATTGTTATATTTTTATACCACAACGGTTACTAACCGTTGTATATGAGCGCATTTTCGAGGACCCTACGACAACATGAGCTACGACCACAGTCCATATATAGCTACAACAACGCTTTGTAACCCTTGTGTATGAGCATTTTTGTAGTAGTGATACTAATTCGTTTTGTGTCAAATTGTTGAGTTTGTTTATTAATTTCGTATTTTATGTAGGAGTAGCCACTAAGTGCTGTGTATGAGAAGGATTTAGAAGAACATTACAGTGCTTTCAAACATCTCTTCGAACCTAGAAACTCAGAACTGCCGGATCCACGTACGTTAAACTATAATCCTCAGGACGACGAAGATGATGATAGTTGGTGGCGTGAAACATAATGTAGTGATTTTCTATATTGCAATAAATGTATGAAGTTTCCACAGGGACTACGGTTGGCTGTAAGTAGGGATAATTATGTACTTAAGGGAATTATGCTTAATTGTGGCTATTTAAAGTCTCTTGCTAAATTATGGTGGTCGTGCAAGGTGAAAGATAGTTGAATGTAATACTGTTTGTGGACGAAAAAATAAGAGTACCGATGAGTCTTTTAAGTGTACTGATATGGTATTTATGTATCCTATCGGTACAGTAATTCCATGGGGCAATTAAAAGTTTTCTCTTTGATACCATGAGAGAAACTAAATAATTTTACCGATAAGATTGTACGCGCTTATTCAAACTATTTATGATTTTATGTCTATCATATATATATATGTATGTATATATATATGTATGTATATATATCAATATGGCTTTCACACGTACCACTCTGCTAGTTATATTCAAATTTAAATTAAGTAGCACGATATATTTCATAAATTAATTAGGTTTTGTTACACAAGAATTTTATTGGACAACATGAATTATTATTAATAACATAATATTTTGCCATTGTCATTAATTTGAACCCAATGGCAGAATTTGAAATAATCTCTGCCCAGATTATTTCCTCCATATTGGATTGTTGCCTGGCAGATTCAACTCAATATCCATGAATGGCAGGTTGGATCTGCATCGACAAGGCATCCATAAACTATAGTCTCCTTCAAGAATTATATAAAATAATAACCGCACTATATTTCAATTGAGAAATATCCAGTGGAATTATTAGATAATTATGTCAAACATAGGTTGCAAAACTAACATGGCAATTCACTGGAAAAAATAATATGTACCGATAAAAAAAATATTGTACCGATGGAACGAGGATTATTGCCAAACGGTACACTAAAACAACCGATCGGTACACGTGGGATAAAACTTATTAGAAATTTTCGTGAAATAAATGAAATGATCGTTATTTTTAAATGTTATAAGAATTTTAAATTAATTATGTAAACTATAGTGCGATTAATGGATAGCCATACGAATTATTCAATTAATAAATAAACCATAGTTCGGGTGATTTATTTCCAAAATAGTCCAACGTACGAATTTTCAAATTCCTAAACAATTAAGTAAACTTTATTCCAACATGATTAATATAATTTCTTGAACTATTATGTTAAATTGTCAAGTAACTTATAGTACTTCTATTGATAAGTTTTCATAACATTAATCCTAAAATGTTTAAGTGATTTTGTAACGCCCCAATTTATTTAAATAAAAAGAAACATTATTATAGAAAACTGAATAAAATATTTGTCTAAAAAATACAGCGGAAAATAAATTAATATAAATTGTCCAACTGAAAATATAAACCCTATGATTTATTCTTATTATTTCTTGATAATTGACCATCGTCACGCGCCACGCCGATCATCGCCCGAGTCCTCTCCTGAAAAAGATATAGTTTAGGGTGAGTACTATAAACTCAGTGGGGTGCACTTATCCAAATTATATAATTTACAACAATAAAAATACATGAAAAACTGTAACTTTAATAACATCGCCCGAAAGCAATGTTTAACTTTTTGGTAGCCCGAAAGCTTAACTAATAGCCCGAAGGCTTTAACTTTACTGTCTCGTAGCCCGGAGGCTATAACTTCTTAGTCTCAAATAGACCGAAGGCTAACTTCTTTTACTGAAATAGCCCGAAGGCTATGCCTGCATATCACATGTATAAATTGTGCAAAATATATAATAAGAATAAATATTAAAATGCAACTTTAAACCCCATCTTAATCTTCTTGACTCGGACAAACTTGTATATATATATATATATATATATATATATATATATATATATATATACGATTAATATTCTAGGAATAGAGTCAAAGTTATTATATATTTTTATTAATGAAACTAAGCAACATAAACTTCTGCCAAAAGAAAATGAATAACTATACTACTTATTAACATAATACTTTCAAAGTGATAAACTTCCTAAAAGTTTATTCACGTAAAACTTATAATCCTAATTTAGATAATTTAATTCTTGTCCTACAAGAATAAACATAGCAAAAATAAATAAGAGAATTAAAATAAAAATTTAAACTCTTGACTCCAAAATAAATTTTAATTAAGAAGATGTATAAATTTTTCTTTTGGATTTCTATCATAAATATTTTGGGACATGCAAATCAAATAAATATACAATCATGCTTATGCTCATGCAATAATTCTAGGCGTGATTTATAAGACTTAAATAATTAATTATATATAAAAAAGATAAAATAAACTTTGTAAGAGTAATCACTACAAGAAAAATAGGAATACATGACACTGCATAGATGACGCTTTATTTTAAATACCGTAATTTATGTCCGTCTTTTAATTTTATATGACGGTTCTAGAAATAATTGTCATCTATGTGCGTGCCTCAAAAGATATTGATGACAATACATACTAAACCGTCATGTATAGATATATACGTAGATGACAGTTTTACATGAACCGTAATATATATGCATAACTTTTTAAAATTATTAAATAAATAAAAATAAAAACTAAAATAAAATAATTCCCACTTAAAAAACCTGCACACTCTAGTTCCTATCAGTATCGACCCACCCTTCTTCCTCTCTCTCTCTCTCTCTCAAATCCAACGACAACACCATCTCGTTTCCTCTCTTGTCCTTCTTTTCCGGTGGGAAATCGACCGCCGGCGGCCACCATTATCCTCGTCACCTCACGTCTCTCTCTTTCTCTTCTCTTGTCTTCAACGCATCGAAGAATCCCCAAATCGAAATTCTCTAATTTCTTTCCCTTATTCCTTACAAGTCCAGCAACGTAACGTCGATCTCCACCACCACGCCGGCGTGCCGTCCCGAGGCCACTACAGGGCCGCTGTTACGGCTAATCTCACTTCCTTCCAACTCGTCCCTCCGGCTCAGACATCAGCACCACTAGCGGTGGTTTCCGCCACCACCGTCGCCGACCGCTAGCGACGTTGCCCTCGGCCTCGCACCACGACCGCGCCGCTGCCGTTCACTCTCAAACGTAAATCTATGTCTCTCCTCTTTCTCCTTTTTATTTTCGATCTCACAGGACTCTCTAATCCTCTTCTCTTCCTTTTTTCAGATCTGGCGTGACAACTTCTAATCTCCACTCCTAGCGCTAGGGTGCAGCGCCTCCCTAAACCCTAGCGCTGCTACCACTCCCTCGTCTCAACTCGGCGGTACACACAACACCACCTCTCTGCTCCTCTTCGGTCAATATGGACAGCCCCTCTCACTCCCTCACAGTTTTGGTGGACTTAGTTAAAAAGAAACAGGGTATAAGTTCTTACAAATTTTCTATTCATAAGGGTAAACAGATTATGAATTAGGCATAGATATGGGTTGGTTGCGATGCTTCTGTTGATTAAGCTTAGTGATTTTGCTGTTCTGGTTTGCAGAATTGATTATGTTTCAATTTTCAATTTTCAATTTGATTATGCTTCTGTAGGAGGTACTTTCTATTTCAATTTCAGTAAGTGTAAATTTAAAACCGAATATGCTTACTAATTGGTTATTTTCTATGCCTAAAAGTTATATGGACAGTCCCTGCCTAAACTTAAACCAGTTACTAAGGTAAATTACTTATAGTCCAATGTTTTCATTTGATGCCTTATATAGTTGGGAAAACTTGAGTTCAGTCGGAAAATCTAATTTGCACATTTTAGGTTACGAAAGGTGGGTATCTGGAAGTTGGTGTGCAAACTTATGGAGGTGGGCTGTGGCACACATGGTTCGATCGTAATTTGACTATTGCGGGAAGAGTAATAGTTAGAGAGCAGAAAGATGGGTCTGAGTCCTACTCACACCGGCTGGTCAGGATTGAGGAGCCAATTATGCGTATTCCAACTCTGGCAATACACTTGGACAAGTGATTTTGTTCGATATCTTGCATCACTTATAAGATCTCTGTTACTGTTTCATTGGATTTTTATTTTTCGCTAATGGGTTATGATGTTGCATTTCTTTGATAGGGACGTGAATGATGGGTTCAAGGTTAACAAACAAACTCACCTTGCTCCTGTGTTGGCTACATCAGTTAAGGTAATCTAGAAAATATCTGCATTATGTATATGTATGTCTATGCGCTGGCAATTATTATTCTGTCAAGATTATCCATAGGAGATATGTTTTAACTTTTAACTCATCTCTCTCTTCCTTGCATATTTTTTTGTGGGATAGTTGGGTATGGCCATCTTAAAACGGTTCCTCCGAAAGCATACAACTTTTGGAACGCATAAGTAGATGTAGAAGTACTAACTTTGGGAAATTATAAAAGTGTGTATTCTAGTTTCTAGCTAATGTTTTTCTAACACACTTATCATTTTGTTTTTCCAATATAGGGTCCTCTGCAACCCGACTCCAAGTAATGTGGTTTTTATGTGATGCGGTTTATGAAAGAGATTGTAGAAGGGTTTCAAAACAATGACTCAGTTTCTATTAGCTTGCTGGTAATAAACTATGCACTCAATTTTTAGCTTAACTTTATTACTTGAAGCAAAAAAAAATTTGTGCACTTGTTTTGTTAATGATGAACTGATACACATTTTGTTCTACTTAACTGATCATGTATACATATTATCAATTATTGTGATTCTGGTAATTTGAATATATATATATATATAGAGCCGATATTATTTCTCACTTTACAAGTTCTACTAGGTACTTGGTTGAACGTGAGCCCGCAGTGTAGCTGGAAAGACATGGGGTCGGAGATTTATAAAAGTTCTATGAGGTTTATAATTGTATGGAGATAATGCATTTTGTAACTTTTAATTAATTAGTTTTTATGATCCAAACACATTTTTATTTTATGACTATGTATCAAAACATTTGGATGATATTTGGATGATCAATGAATGAAATTTTTACTTAGCAAGTGTACAATATTTATTGGTGATTCGGATATGAAACAGGTAAAAATTAATAAATAAAATAAAATAAAATAAAATATGGCCTCGAAAATAAATGACGGTTGCAAACAAATGTCAACTATGATGTGCAAGATACATGACGGTCCTTATAGAAAACCGTCATTATAAAGTGGATATGCATTACAGTAAATTGTAGTACAGATGACGGTTATAAACCGTCATTAATTAACAGTATAGATGACCGTTATTATCCGTCATGTATAGTACCCACTATAGATTACACCACCTTTTTTGACAGTTCTGGATTCACGTACATGACGGTTTTTAGCCGTCATGTATGTCCGTTTTTCTAGTAGTGAATGTAGCAAAATAAAAAATTTTGGGTCGCTACAGATTTTACATCGGATTGACGTAAATCTATAAGCATTGTTACAAAATAGAATTATATATGTCGTATAGATAAAATTCGATATAAATTAATCACTAATTTTGTACTTCATAAACAATGAGAAGCATCATAAATATTTGATTTTATCCCAAAAAAATGATTTACTTATGAATAAAATCATATAATCAACGAGTGTTGTATGAAATAATATGCGTGGCAAAGTAAAATTAACGGTTGGTCGGGCATTTCGAAGCATGCGACTAGTTGGTCGGGCATTTCGAAACATGCGACTCCGAGCTATTCGAAGCGTTCCCGTTAAAGAGATCAAATCACGGAGGGATATATACCTCAAACTGTTGAATTGAGGGATGAATATTGGCGCTACCGCGAGTATGCCTCTTATGTTATTAGACATTTGGACGAAGCAATGGAAAGAATCGCCGCCGGCAAACCCTTTGTGATGCATGTCGGCCAACAGGTTTATATTTTCAAATCCTTAAACATTACTGTAATTCTTACTCAGTCAAAGTTAGCACTGTGAATTGAAATAATATGTGTCGGAAACAAAAAAAAAGTGTACCGATAAGAAAAAAAGTGTACTGATGGGTGCTATATGTTGCTCTATCGGTACAGTCAATCAGCGATCGTTACCTTAACATTTGTCTGCGGAAGCAAGATTAAATATTTTTATCAACTCACATGTCATCACTTCAGAGATGGCTGGCGTCGGGTACTCTTAAATTGGTGAAATGTTAGAATTAGTATTATTTAACAATGAATTTCATCATATTTTATTATTTTTCCGTGTCAATTTAAAAATACTAATTATTATTGGTTGATATTTCTTTCTTCTTGCCCATTATTTATATGTACACAGAAACGCGGCATGTGAAAATGGCGCTATATATGATTAATACAGTGCAAAAACTATAATTAACGGAGGTAACAGGTAATTAAGATCCATATTGAAGGCAATAATGAACGCTAATATTATAGAATTCATTAATTATCATGCAAGATTACCGATTAAAACATTTGTGTCGAGAGAAATTGCGGAGAAAGAACATAACCACTTCATAATTCAGAATATTTACAGAGCACTATATGTACACGAACAACCCGGATTACGTAAGCACCCATGCAGTAAATACCCAAAAAACACCCATGCAGAGTATTAAATTCGACTTTTCACAGCATAAAAACACATGCATTAAGAATCAAACGAGCGGTTCTGCAAGCCACGCCAATTGTGAGCCAGAAACAACATTCAACAACCAACCATAATCCACCTTCGACATGCATCCTTCTTCAAACAAATTGCGGAGTTTGGTGAAGTTTTTTGTGATTTTGATTCTAATTTATCTAACCCGCCAGCGATCCTGAAAACAATTAAATGTACGACTTCAAAGTAAATCCATGGGAGTGTTCATAATTTAGATCAAATTAAATACGATTTCGCACACTTACATCCACACCAAAGGCAATAGAGAAGTCTAGGTGCATGTTTAGCGGCGCGTCATAGACGCAAATCTGCACCCTGGGGCACTTAGCGAACACACTGAAGTCGTCGTAGTCTTCCTTCAGATCCATAATCTTCCTCACTATTTCTGCTTTCGTGAACTTAGTATGAAGCAGCGTGGAATCCGAAATGATAGCATGATATTTGTTCACGAGTTTCAACACTTCCTTACTCTCATTCGGGTTCACTGTGAAGCACACATCGTGCAACCAATGGACCATCTGATCCTCCTCATAGCTCTTCCAAAATTTGTTGCCAACAGCGTTCATGGACATCTTGCTATGTGGTCTGTTGAAATTTCTCGATGCTATGAAATTGTACATCGCCTTTATTACGAGGCAAGTTTGAACTGCTACTGCTTACGTTGCCAGGCGGCGTCACCATCAAAGGCACCATCAGAAGAATTGATGGGTGGGCCCAAAGGGCGCTGCTTTCCCCAATACTCCTTTTTGTTATTCTGTTTTTTATAATATTTCACGTAAAGTAAGGTATCCGCACGCTTTTCTAGGGAGCCTCGATGGTGCATCTCACAATTATGCTTCCACTCTCATATCTCATGTTCATTACTCCATCCGTCCCGCCGAATATGGCTCATTTCTTTTCGGCACGGAGATTAAGAAAAAAGGAATTATGTGTAATAAAGTGTTAATAAAGTAACTTTTTAGTTAATAAAGTGTTTTTTTGGTCAACAATGTACGGCTAAAGTGCTTTTTTAGCTTAAAGTAAGCTCTAATTCTTTCCCAAAAAGGAAACATGCCATATTCGGTGGGACGGCCTAAAATGGAAAACATGCCATATTCGGTGGGACGGAGGGAGTATTTGTTATTCATTTCTGAAACATTTTTTTTTCTATTTATTTTTTAAATATTTATAACAGGGTTCGTTTCTATTATCGCGAAAATCTACATATGTTATTCTATATTTGGAGTCAGATTTAATTATGGAGTAAATGCAATTATAAATTAATCCATCCATGAGCCCAATCACTACGTACAAAAATAAAAATTTGGACTAGGCAAAAATCTATATAAGCCGTCATTATAAACTGTAATCACAACAGATTGTTGTTGCTAAGTAAAACAAAAACTATAAAAAAACAAATGGTAATACTCAGCAATTTTATGAAACACACCAGAAAATAGTAGTGGTGCATATTTTAACTTTGTAATTATTTAATCAAACATACTCGATTAAACTTTCCTGAAAAAGCTAGTACGTGTGTAATTAACTTTGTACAGAATAATGATGGTAATAATAATCAAATAATATGATTATTTAGGTGTGTTGAATGAAATATTTTTCGTGAAAAGAAAAGGGTGTACCGATTATTTAATTATTTGTACCAATCGTGGATACATTTTGTCCATATCGGTAAGATTAAACATTGAGCGGTACATAACATTTCTCTTCGAAGTCACCAATACAAATAAATGTCAACTCATCTGTCAAAATCTCGTAAGAATGGAATTATTTATTTTGAATTGTGAATTGAGAATTTCAACTTATCATTGCTTGATGATCGTTTGTAGACAGTCGTGCGTGTGGTAGGGAAGTACACGAAAATGTCGATCCGCAGACACTAGTGTCGACGGAATATGTATGTAATAGTGAAATTTGAATTATGTTATAATCAATACCGCTGAAATACCTTGTTTTACCTTGTTAATTAAAACTTTCATGTATATGACACTATACTATATTGTTCTGCTATTTTGGTCCTATATTATGCTGTACTAATTGTGACATGTAATTATTCTTGTGACTGAAATTCAAAGTTATGTGATTATCAAAAGTAAACATAAAAGATTGCTATTGCTAAGTTAAACAAAACTATAAAAACTAATAAGGTAATACTTAGCCATTGTATAGTAGCCAACCACGTCAGCTGCCAACTCAGATACTTTTTTTTCACAAAATCAAAAGTGTTCGCTGGTCTCCATTGCCGAGTCGAACGAGGACTTGACATGCCACCTTACCTCATTGTCTGAATTAATGCTGAAATAATTAAATATTTCGTCATGAAGTTTTACATGGAAATTTCAAATGAAATGTAGTGGTGCGGCCGGTTGTTCAGTCGTGGCAGCTTTTACGTCGAGGGTGCTTTACGTCGCAGTAGTTAAGGTACGTATAGTGACTAGTCAATTCAATTGACTATTTAGGGTTTTCTTTTTTTGGCTCGTAGTCCCCTCATCGGGAGTCTGGATCCTGAATCCACATAGCGCGCTTCCCTTTTCCATCCGCCGTACACGTGTACATGTAAAATAGAATGGTATGCCGCCGTACACGTGTACATGTAAAATGCTCATAATCAAGATTAAAGATAATAATAAAATGAATAAAAAGGGCTTCAACTGAAGGATTTAAGATATATATGTCTTTATAAAGTATATATTTACAGTATTTTAATATGTAAATAGAATAAAAAGTTAATAGTAAAATTAAATAAAATAAATGAGTTATGATGATGAGTAGATGATAAAAACTTTCGTGAACTTTATTATAACTTGAAATAGAATAAAAAATCAATGAAAAATATATTCTTCAAAATATTTGGGCCTCAATATTATAACTTTCAATGAATTTCTTTTGCTTAGACGTCATTATGAATTAATATATGAATTATATATAAAATGAATAAAAAAGGCTTAAAATGAGGATTTAAGATAAATATAAATAACGAATGGAGAGAGCGCCACGTAGGCCCCAAAATTAAATAGAGGCCTCGAATCCGCAATCGTTTTAATAATATATGGATGAAACTTTTCAGAAATAATGTTCATATTAAGGTCCAATAAAATTCACTTTTCAAAATTAACAAGAACGATAACTTAATTCAATTTATGAATTATTTATCCGAAGAAAATGGACAACAACGGCTGCGTGTTTGAATGTATAATAAAATTATATTAAAAAAATGTAATCAAAATATTTGTAATACACAAACTGTAATATTTATTCCCAAAATATTCAAGTTGAGTACAATATTTATATATATTTGGTAGGAAGAATAAAATGCAAACGTGTCGCTTAAAATACGGAGGTCACGTTGGACGACGTCGTCTGCAAACAGTGTCAATGATTGTGCGTATATCTAGGGCAGACTAACATAGCAACGCAGTCGCTCATACCCAAATTTGTTGTCAAATTTTTGCTTTAGGAAAACAATGGCAGCACCAGCACATTTCTGGAGAGGTTTGCAAGCACCCGTGTGTGCTCACGGGCTACCAGCTGCTATGCGGACGTCCAGGACTCAACTGAACCCATACCGCCGTTTCTACTGTTGCCCGACTGCATCTGTAAGTTTTAAGTACAACCGGGGAAAAAAGGAACTACTTCCTTCTATCATAGCTACAGATGCCTATATAAAATTAGTTTAATTGGTTGTTATTGCAGGACGATGATTGTGGCTTCTTTCGCTGGATAGATGACGAAATGCCGCCCTATCAAAGGAGGTTTTTCTTGAGGTTTAGAGCTGAACGAGATGAATTCCAGTTGAAATGGGAAGAGCAACAACAACTAGTGAAAAAACTAAAATTTAGGTTATGGCTTTTGCAGTTTGGTGTGGTAATATTGATCGGTTTTGTTTTGTGTTCGCATCGATAGACGCGTGAATATGGTGTAGTTGTGTCATTATGCGCTGTGTAGAATTGGTGTTTATGTGATTATGTATCTGCTGTAGTTGTGTCATTACGTATGGCGGCTGCTTCTTCTTCAGCTGTGGTGTTGAAGTATGTACAAGATGGCCGGAGATTACAGATTTCCGGCCATCCATTTTGAGTCTACTAGGGCGTAATCGTTGTGATCGTTGTGAACTGCGGTTTAAAATTAATGCATATTGTACATCTGTAATTACTACCAAAAATACATTAACGTTAACTACATCAATTCTGCATACCCACGTGCCAGTCATCTTACACATGGGTGTAATTAATTCCATGCAGTGTAATAGATTCGCATGAAACTAATTACATAAACTAAAACTAAAAAATTATAATAAAAATAAAGTAATTTTATAAAAACAATAGGAATAGTAAGATATATTTAAAAACCACCAGTACTGCCGAACCTATATTTTAAAGCGGGCCTGTTAAAAATTAGTACTCCCTCCGTCCCGAAATAAGTGGTCACATTTCCTTTTTAGGTTATCCCGGGATAAGTTACCACTTTCCTTATAAGAAAATATGTCTCTCTCACAAAAAAAGTAGTGGGCTCCGCCACTTTCTATCTTTTTACCTTTTAAACATCTTTCTCCTTAGTACCCGTACCGAAAAGAATGTGGCCACTTATCATGGGAAGGAGATAGTAAAATTTTACTCCAAAAAAAACAAATTAGTAGCCCAAAATCTGTGGTTGTAGTTGGGAAATCAAATTTGGGCAAAAAGTATTCCTGCCATTTCTCCGCGCCAATTAACACCCCCCACCCCCAACCGGTAGAAACCCACCCACCATGCATTTGTCTCACATGGCGGCCAAATAAATCCCAGTATTTTATTTAAAAAGTAAATGGTACGGCGGTTGTCGCAATCGGATATGTGGGAGCTAGCGTAAAGGTTTTCTATTTCTTTTAATACATTTCCAAATAAGATTTTATAAAAATCATAAATGAAGGGGAAACAGTTATTCAAAAATATGGGTTTAGAAATCACGACTGAAATTTGTTCTAGCAAAGAGGGATAAAATATTTCCAAACATCGTTGGGGGGTAAAATGCCTCAACTGATATATATTATGGGGTGAGCGTAAAGTCGAGATAAATTTTCATGCAGGGCTTCGCTCGTGAAAGCAGACATGTACAGTCATCGACGGCAGGCCCGCTACACAGACAGAGTAGTTGTGGAAAATAATTTATTCCTTTAAATCAAATGACATGTGGATATTTGGAGGGATTTCCGTGTAGCCACGACAGCCACATAGATGAAAGCGATTTTAAATATATATATACTGCCCACGTCTATATCTGATGTTGCATTAAATGTTTTCCTCAAACCACTGTTGCTTCGCGCTTTCCCCCGTCTGGTGGTCCCCACACCAAATGTGGTTCCTATAATATATTCTACTGCATATGTATTTTGTCATCTTCACCAAGTGTGTTGTTATCTTTTGGAGAGTTCAGCATTTCTTATTGTACTCAGCATTTATTCCACAGGAATTCTGGGAGCAAATTTAAGAAGGATTCGCTGAGCTATTTTTGGAATCTCGGACTGACACTATATTTCTAAGGAGGCATAATAACTTCTCTGTGTTTACCAGAACAGCCAGACTTGTAGAGGTATATTCAATCTTCCTTATATAGAAAGTCAGTTTTTACGGTTGTAGGGTATACATCTGTATGCATGACTCGCTTTGGTTAATTAAGATGGGTAGATATAATATTTATTATCTGGCGGTGGAAGAAATAAAAATAAGTCAAAACTTTTGCAAGATGTTATATTGTTGTTCCAAATGCAATGGCATGTAATTAGGGCCTCTAATTAACATAATACAATACATGGGGCCGCAATAATTAAATATTTCAATGGATGACACTGGATATGTATAAGTAGCAGTTTCTGTAATGGGTCTATTGTAAGTCATAATGATGTTTTATACCTCCTTAAGCTGCGTTGTAACATGTTTAACATGCATGATGTATAGGTTAATGGATAGATCTCGTCAGACGTCAGCCCCACAGAACATTGCAGCGGCCTTCTCAGCCATGGCTCATAATGAGAACATGTGTTACGAAAGAAGTAAGTATTGTCATTCTGACGTGAGTTATTTTTTAGGACTGAGGTTTGCCGTTGTTGGGGATAATTCATAAAGGTAAAGTTTGGTGTAACTGTTCTAGAGAATAAAAGACACTGGTTTTATTGTGTGGACTGGTAATATACTATGTATATACTTCCAGTTTAAGGTCCAAATTTTAAAAAATGATCATTTCCAGGACATATTTCGACTGGATCGGGCTAAGTTGCACTTGCCTATCACGTTCGGTTGGTTTGTCGGCCCATTCTTACATGGCTGCCAACTAAGTTGTCCATTGATCTCTTAGTTTCATTTGTTTTGTTATTTTTATTCATTTTTTAGTTCAAATCATTTTAGTTTACTTTTTTTTTCTTATTCATGTATAATGTGGCAACCACATAAGCATTAGTTGGCAGCCACATATTCATCGGGCTGCATCAATACAAAATAGCCCGAAAAATCAAAATTGGTCCCATATCTGTCATGGGAATGCTAAATTTCTAAATTTTTATCCTATAATTGGAAGCCCAATAAAATCTGTCATATTTTGGCAAAACTCCAAAACTTACAGTCCTAAAAATACGTTGTACTCATAAAAATACTGATCGTCATTTCCTCCACTTATAATTAACTTTGATTAAGTTTCTACTAGCAGCTGAATTTTTTAGTATCTGCCAACTTTTTAATATATTTTACTAAATATTACATTAATTTCAAGATTAAAATATATTTAATATTTATTATTTAAGTTTTACAGAAAAATATATATATATCGCCATATATATATAGCAAATTATTTCAGTGACAAGTTTGTTGTTAAAATTATTAAATTAATTACATTAATTTCAAGATTAAAATTATTTCTAATTTTAAATAGCACGATAGAAATGCATGCATGTACTTCTTGTACGACTGCTAATACTATTGCACCAAAAAAATTGCTCCATTTTGGCAGAGGCCGTTATTTCCAACAAGTGCCGGGCGTACGAGGTGATTACGGAGATAACGAGGAGGCTGGGAAGTATTAACCTCGCCAGTTTCAGAAACTCTTGCTTTGGCCACTTTCTGGAGTTGCCCAACCTAAAATTCCAGGGGCAGCTCATTTTTCACCTTATGAGGTGCATGAGATATGTGCGCTGCGAAGGGAAGTTGCAGTTCTCATTTAGGAACTGCGAGCCAGAGTTTGGAATGAATGAGTACCGACTTCTAACTAGATTGCAATTCAAGAGTACTAAGCCCTTGCCCCAGAGATCCCGCTTCCATGACGAAATTTTCAACGGTTCAAAGATGGTGTATATGGCCACCATTAAGCAGGCTTTTTTCTACCATGCTGGGTTGAAAGATGGGTCAACGGAAGCCACATACCACCTGGCTTTGCTATATTTTGCATATTGGGCTTTCTTCAATGACAATATAAGATATGATCGCCTGCTACCACTAGGGGTGATGCATTTAATGGATGACCTCGATGCATTTGAGTCATTCAATTGGGGCGGTCAATCGTATGCGTACTTAGTGCGAAACATGTATTCGGCATACGATCGCATGAAAAGTGCCTCCAACTCTCTGGGGAAACAAATGAACTGTGATGTTACTGGTTTCACCATAGCAATACAATGTTGGGCTTATGAGGTTTTTCCAGCCCTGGGGAAGGCCTATGCACACAGAGTGCAAGGAGCACCTCATTTGTTTCCGAGAGTCCTCAGATGGTGGGCGTAAAAAATGCCAGGTTACAGGATGCTGAAGGGTTTCTTCGACAACGCGGGGATATTGAACTACGTAAGCACAACTAGGGATGTCAATTGAGCCCGAACCTGACGGGTCGACCCGAATAAACCGAACAAAATAAAGGGTTAGGGTTGATTTTTTACAACCCGAATACATAACCGGGCTATTTGGGCTGGCCCGCTAGGGTTGAAGGGTTATCCGGGCTAGCCCGATCAGGGTTAGGGTCAACCCGAATAACCCTGATGTATTTTAAAAAAAATAAAATAAATAATACATAATACTAATTACTTGTAGTAGTTGTATGTTGCGCACTCTTTTGCTCTACACAAAAATCATAGAAGATGAATGTTATTCAAGTGTTTAGTTTCATTTGTGAGATAACTAATTAATGTTGAATATTATTGTTATTTTTCATGTCGTGTAGTGCTACTAGATTTGTTTTGTTGGATGCTATTTTTTGGATTTAATCAAGTTTCTATTTTTTGGGCCACTCGTATTCTTGTTTTGTTACTTTTTAATTTTTTTGTGTGTAGTTTTTTTGCGACAAATATTGAATAGTCAAGAAAATATATACATTTTAATTTTTATTTACAAACTTTGTGACCCGACGGGCCAGCCCGAAAACCGAAGGGTTAGGGTTAGGGTTGAGTTTTTTCAACCCGAAAAAAAATCAACCCGATTTAACCCGGACAGAATAGCCCGATAACTCGATAGGGTTGACCCGAAACCGAAAGGGTTGGCCCGATTGACATCTCTAAGCACAACAGTGGTTATTCCATAATTATTAACACTACTACTTGCATAACTAACACGTGTATTGCAGCTGTATTTAACAATACTGGATATGTATTTACACACCAGCAACCAATGACGTCAACTGGGGAAGAGGTAATGAGGCCGCACAATGGCCATGTGGAGGCAACCCCACAAATAGACCTCAACCAGACAAAAAGCACACCTAAATTTCAAGCCCGCGGGATAAAAAGGCGTCTGAGTTTCGAAGAATGCACGGATGCTCATGGAAAACGACCTGTGGAAAGCCCGAAAATTGGGCCGTACATGACTGAAGGAGGACGCGCAAGTCTGGTACATCATAAACCGGAATTGTCATGATAATAATCATTTACACAAACAAAAGCACATTATTGCATTGCATGTGTAATTAATTTCAATGTTTGTGCAGCCCCGTTCCTATGTTTGAAGAATTTGTGTGTACATTGGCATCAATGAATATGATGCTCCAGTATCTGGTGGAAGTGAACGTAGGATTAAAAAATACAGGGAAGTCGTCCAATGGAGTCCACGAGACGCACAATGCGCGTTTTCCCGATGGCTATGCAAATCCCGGACGCATGCAAGACATTAGTGAGAGCTCATACGACTCTAAATGGAGTCGTTATATATGCTAGGGGTGAGCATTCGGTTCGACCCGGACCGACCCGGACCGAACCGCAAAACACGCCGACCCGAAATTTTTAAAAATTTGGACCGACCCGGACCGAATATAAAATGAAAACCGACCCAACCCGGACCGAAACCGAACCTCGGGTTCGGGTCGGGTTCGGTCCAACCCGGGACATTTTGGACAGAATAAATTTTTCCAGTTTTTGCATCATTTCCAGCGGAGGAGCCTGGACGCAGAGGCGGAGGCGTGGACTGGAGCGAGCGGCGGGGCCTGGAGGCGGAGGCGGGTGCGGCGAACCGTGGACTGGAGTGAGCGGCGGAGCCTGGAGGCGGAGGCGGGTGCGGCGAACCGTGGACTGGAGCGAGCGGCGGAGCCTGGAGGCGGAGGCGGGTGCGGCGAACCGTGGACTGGAGCGAGCGGTGGAGCCTGGAGGCGGAAGCGGGTGATGTGAACCGTGGACTGGAGCGAGCGGCGGAGGCGGGTGCGACGAACCGTGGGTGCGGCGAACCGTGGACGGTGGACGTGGACGACTCCCGACTAAGCGACTGGTCGATGGGCGGTACCGCGGTGAAGACTGGCCGGTTGGTGGCTGTGATTGTGAGAATGAGGGATTAAGGGTGACGGGCTTGACGGCGGGACGGCGCGGCGCTGGAGTGGAGAGTGGAGGAGAGAAGAGTGAGTGACTCTGTGACTGTGAATAAGGAAGGCTGCTATCTGCTGCTACTAGGTTTAGAAATAAAATAAAATAAAAATAATTGATTATATATATATACGGGTCGGGCCGGGTTTGGGCGGGTTGAGAAAATTAAACCCGGACCCGACCCAGAAAAAATTCGGTCCTTAAAATTGAACCAGTCCCGGACCGAATACCAAGTGAAACCCGGACCGACCCGCCCGAACCCGTCGGTCCGGGTCAGTTTAGCGGGTTCGGGGCGGGTCTGCTCACCTCTAATATATACCGAGAAAAACTGTTAGCGGAAGCAAAACAGGGCCGTCAGATGTATGTGGATTTGTTTATGGAGATAGTGAGCCACGGTGTAGCCGATTTGGAGGGTAAGCCACCGCATGAGAAGGATGATGAATTTTTAGCTGAGTTCAGGAATGGTGTGGCTCTGTCTACCAGGACACCAAGTGAAAAAGTCGTTGGTGCGTGGAATGAATGCATGTTTCAAAATATGGGGGACAACATGCAATATGAGGAATACAACATTCAACTACAAGAATGTATGCTTGGAGGACAAACCCTTCCCTCACCACAACACACACTCCCAAATTGTTGGAATGGATATCGGGGTGGGCTACTAAAAGAACCAGAATCAGTAACGCAAAAGAAGACGGTTACGTACTGTAGGGCAAAAGGAAAGCAGGCTTCGGAGAGGGACGTGGACAATCGAAAGATAGAGATTGGCTCTCATGTTGGGGTAACTAAATCGACCATTTCGGGAACTCAGAATTCAACAGGGAAAGAAAAGGGGATCGAAGACGAGAATGATGCTGTGGTTCCCACTGTGGAATTCGGTGAGAGTTCAAATGTAGCTAAGTATAATCCATTCGAAAAGGCTGATACTTCACTGCTTAGCGAGTTCGTGTCTTGGTACATCTCCGCAAAGGCCGGATACGTGTAAGTATATTTATGCGTGGTAAGATAGTACTATTTTTAGTGCATTATATATCCCATGTATCGCGGAACTAGAAATGATCATCAACATTTACCATAACTTGTAATGGTTTGTCATGCATGAAACTAAGAGCTCCAAATATCTTATGTGTCTCACCAGATACGGATGCATGCGGGTACCATTGCACTTCAGCAGGATTCTTGATGTAAACAACTTCGACCGTATCATAAACCCCACCGCTTGGATTTCCAACATAGTAAGGATTCATACTATACTCTATACACGTTTGATGACCGGACCAAGCATGATGTGGACAATATAGATTTTTTTTTTCAATAAAATAGAACCAGGATATGCTCCTAAATCTATTGATGTACCGAGCCACGGCGAATCCGGAGCTTTTCAATAATAGATGGGCTGCGGCAGATCAACTCGCATGGGTATGAAACACCTATCTCTATTACTCTGCACAAATTGAGAAAGGTGATTTATAAGTTTTTTACAAACAAGATATTCAGCATATCTTTCATATTTTATGAATGTGTATGTTGTAGACTCGAATGTGCGACCCTGATATGGAATCAGGGCGCAGAAGGATGGAGGGCTATGTGATGGGTGACTGGCCGCGCCAGAGGCCTATACCGTGGGCGGCGGTAGATTACATTTACGGGGTCGCCAACCTTGCTGAAAGCCACTGGGTGGTGTATGAAATTGTGTTTGAAGATGAAAAAATTGTGGTATATGTTCAATTTCATCGGACTGGGACCTAATCTTGAGGGAATTCGAGAATATCAGCAAGTTTATCCCATGGATGTGCAGACTTGAGGGAATTTTTGAGGCGCAGGGACGCGTTCAATCATGTGAAGATGTGTGGAACGTGGTGCCATACCCACATACCCCGCAGCAAGTTAATGGCCATGATTGTGGAATCATGGCAATGAAGTATGTGGAGTGTCTTGCCGCGGGTGTTCCGGTGGATGTCATCCCCTTGAATGAGTGTGGGAATTTCCGAGATGAATATTTGGTACAATTCTGGAAAATGAAGGAGTAGTCGCATGGGAATTTCAGTGGAGTCTGGTAAGTATGTCGAACCTTAGGGTTTAGTATTTATAAGTATTATTATTATATGTATGGTGTATGTATCCAAGAACTTCGATCGTGGGGCTTAATTTGTATGGTATGTTATGTAAAGACCCCTGAACAATGAACCTAGGGGGTGCTTTTGCTATTAATTAGGACCGGGAACGAATGTTGGGTTTTGAACAACGGCAATTTACTCACCGATTGTTACCATCACAACATCCTATTTTGTGTTCCCTGGTTCAAAACCGCTAGTATTGTTATATCTATGTACGAAGCATGTTGTTTGTATATTTGCTGCATAATTCGTATGGATGAATGAACCAGTGACATATATTAGGGTAAATTAATTAGTCGGTTTAAAAACTTAGAAAATGTACACGGTATTAATATTCATAGTTAAAAGTCAGGATATTGAATCAGAAGGGTACGTATATATACTTTAAGATACTTGACAATGAAATGGACAAAATTAAATAGGTATTCAACTATTCATAGAGAATATAAATTCAAAGTGGAATAACAAGTAATGAATCATAACAGTAGATCAAAATGAAATAACAAGATAAGGTGGGAAATGAATCTTCAAAATATTTAAATGAAATAATTCAAAAATTTCTTTTGGATAAAGTGGGAAATGAATGTTCAAAATATTTCATTTATGCGGCAACAACAAGATTGACATGTTCCTCCAGCGCAACATGTTGCGTCGTCAGATTTTCATCACCCGTCCCACAAACATTTCAAAGTTTTCTAAACATAAACTTATATTTAAGTCCAAGTCAATTAAAAAACGTTGTACCGATTGGTACGACAACAGTCACGATCGATAATATGTATGTTCGAGGGTGACTTTATGGTACACATTAGTACACTTCTTTATGGTGGCGACATTGAATTATAATTTTTTTTCAACTGACATTGTCATTATCCGAACATAAAGGCTTCAACACAGCGTAAGAAATCTCAATTAAACCCAACTGAAAAGGGTGGTACGTGTGTAATTAACTTTGCACAGAATAATGATGGTAATATCAATCAAAGAATATTATTATTTAGGTGTGTTGAATGAAATAATTTTCGTCAAAAGAAAAGGGTGTACCGATTAACTCATTATGTGTACCGATGGGAGATTTTTTTTTCATATCGGTACGCTTAAACATTGATCGGTACATTAAATTTCTCTTCGGAAGGACGAATACAAATTAACTCATATGTCATAACTTCGTAAGAATGGAAGTATTTATTTTGAATGAATGATAACAGTAGATCAAATCCTTGTCCTTGGATTGCAAATTTGTTTATATATAATAAAACTTTATTCAATAACAAGGTAAGGTGGGAAATGAATGTTCAAAATATTTAAAAGAAATAATTCAAATTTTTGTTTTGGATAAAGTGGGAAATGATCAAATGAATGTTCAAAATATTTCATTGGCAAATTATTTGAATTACCGCCGGCAAATGAGCCTCACCACCACCATATATACTTACCTAAACTACTAACGAATTATCATATTTTACTCAAACTTATTCGGCCACCCAAATAACACAAAATAATTCCTAAATGGCAGGTTCAATTATAAGCACAATTCGTTTTGATGCGCCAACACCAAGATTGACGTTTGGTTGCCCAATTATTGATACCAAATTCGGAGGTGGGGTGCGTTGTGTCCGAGAGTGCTGCAGGAAAAACACAGCTCGTGCTCCAATTGTTGCTAGCTGCACAATTGCCCCTCTATCATGGGGGTTTAGATGGAAGCTCCATCTATTTTCAAACTGAAAAGCCGTTCCCGTTACGCAGGCTGGACTAACTCGCAGAGAACAAGCCTCATCTCCCAGTTAATGTAATGGACAGAGTGTTCGTCATGTATATCAAGTCTGTAGAGCATCTCATAGACGTGTTGCTGCGAATGGATACGGCGGTCCAGTCAAATAACATAAAACTTATTACTATAGACTCAATAGCGGGATTGTTCCGTGGGGTGTTAGCTAACACACATGCTGAATTATCTGAAAGAAAGACTTATTTCTACAAGATTGTGTCTTTATTGAAATCGCTATCTTATAAGTACGGGATGGCGGTGGTGGTCACAAACCAGGTTTCGGACGTCATAGAGGGTGCAACGAATTCAAGATTTGTAAATGCAGAAAGATTAGTGACTTCGGGAAGAAAGGTTAAACCAGCTTTAGGACCTTGTTGGGGAACTTGTGTAGATTGTAGAATTTTTTTAAGCATACAGATAGAGCATGACCAAGAGATTAACGGCGTCATGACTCGGATGCCAGCCAAAAGAATCATGCAAATCGTTTTCGCACCATACATACCACGTGCACCATGTGAGTTTAGAATCACTAGACACAGTGTAAAGGGAATTGAATCATCTTAAACTAATTTGAGCTCCATTTGCTGTTAAATTATGTAAATTTTGCATCCAACTGTGTAAATTCTTGCATTTTCTAATGAATAACTACGAACAATTGCTCACCATACAATATCAAGCTGCCCAAATTTCCATACCAAATAAAAATCTCAAAATAGATCAAACACAAAAATTAACGCACCATATTTATGTTTGTTCAAATAGAATGCTCAACTAACAGAATATTGGCTGAAGATTATACCAATCAAGGAATTGACCAGACAGATATATAATAATATTGAACACAGGAAAGCACTTAAAATTAACATTACCACTCAACGAACAAGTGTAATACAAATATATAGATCATGTAATGGAAAGTGTTTATGAAAATAAGACACATAAATGTTTTTAATGCTTCAAATATTTGGGACTCATACAACTAAACAAGGCGGCACCGTTAGTAGCTTAATCTTAAAGGGATAAAATTCAAAATCGATGATAAATATTTACTCTAGGGCTGAGAAAAATGATTCACAATTAGGGAATCACGTAACTTGAAGCTGTGGATTGGATGATCATGGAACTTAGGCGGAGCCGTACGGCACGCACATGCACGTATTCAGAGGGAACAAAAGACAATGGTGGTGAGGGACGCTGCTTCATTTTTTTCCGATTATCGCTTCCTGAACAGAATATGCAAATGAGAAAAAGACTAAAAAAAATATGGTCAGATAAGATTCACTACAAAGATTTGACCTTTGTGAACTTTGAATTTAGTCTGTGTCAAATTCCAAGCATGGTTGAACACTTTTTCCAGAATAGGTTTCGGATCTCGAACAGGAACACCATTAAATTCGTTACTATTCTTCCTAATCGATGGATTCGAAGTTGGTTTTTTCCTGGCTTGATCCAAAATATCAAAAACTTCGCGACCAAGGATTTTCAGATGTTTAATAATGTGCAAGCAGGCATCCTCGTGGTCTATAGCAGGACTTGCCATATCGTATAATTGCATCAAAACAGTGTTGACAAACAACATGCCTGGCAGCGTAGAACGGATCGATAAACCACTAATATCAACACGAAATCCAGCTTTGGCTCTTTTGGTCCACCTCTTCAAAATTTGTGAATCCGGAATAGAAAAGACATTCATGAAGAAATATACTTTGATAATATGGCGGCAAAACATTCCCTCACCTTCCAACATCCGACAAGAACAGGAGGCATGATGTGTGTCCTTGTTATACAAGATTGTTCTACAACGACCTCCCTTCAAACTTGTGATGGATATCTCCAGAGTACCATCGCCTAGATCAACCATATCGTGCGAGATTATAACGCTTAATGCCTTGGTCGCTTCGACCTCAAACCATTTGTACACATTTCGAGTAAACATTGAGGTGGCCTGAGTAAATAAATCATTATCACAAACAATCTGACCGGGATTCCAAAGACCGAGTGTGTCTTCCTCTCTTTCCCTTCGGCGCCATCGAGACTGTATTTCCTCGTAATTACGGACAAACTCATACAAGGTGCTACTATATCGGTTCACCTGTTTCAATACACGATTAGTACCTTCATTCCTGGAAGTGGCCAGTAACCCGGCTGTAAAAATGCCGCACGTAAAAATAGAAGCCCACCTATGACGAAGATTGTACATGCCATTAAACCATTTCCTACATTTCAGATCTTTGTTCTCGCTCAACTTATTCCAAACCTCATCAAACTCAGCCTCACTTTCAACATCATTCATACATCTGTGCCACAACTTTTTAAATACAGAATTGCCATTCAAGGACCCAAATTTCGCACCAGCGTTTCTATTGATATGCCATTGGCAGAGACGATGTTTACTGTTTGGAAATTTCGTGTCTAGGGCATTCATCATGGACCGACATTGATCAGTGAACACCACTTGTGGTTGTACACCAGACATGGACTCTAGAAAGGCACCAAAGAGCCACTCAAAAGAACTTTGGGTTTCATCAGAAAGGAAACCAACTCCAAACAGAATGGTCAATGTATGGTGGTTGATTCCTACGAAAGGTGCACATATCAAATTGTAACAATTTGTCCTATGCGTGGTGTCAACAGAAACAACATCATCGAAAGCACAGTAGTCCTCGGCACATCTAGAATCACGAAAGAAGAAGTTCATTATTCGATGATCATCATCCAATTGAACTTTCCAATAAAAAAATGGCTCATCATTAGATTTCTGGATGAAGTATTCCAACAAAGCTGTAGCATCGCTGTGGTCGAGCTTCGTCTTTGTTTTCTTAGACTTTAAATAATCATATGCGTCCTGACGGGTGAAACCGAGGTTCTGAGGACCACTGCATTCCCGTTCCATAAAGCCACATGCACCACTAACTCCAATACCAGCAGAAGTAAGAGCTTCCAAAACGGATTGCTTGGCATACGATAAATTACGAGATGAGCGCAACATATACGTCTGATCACTTGGTACCAAACAATGATTGTGTTCGGTCTCAAAGATCTTAACGCGCCAAGGTTGGCCAATTGTACGAGACAGCCTTATTTTGGCTCTACACCCGGTACGCAACAATAATTTCTTGTAACTGCCAACCGGACCTATAGGTTTTGGACCCTCGTTAACTCCCGCGCAAGAGCATACATATTCTTTCCACTTAAGATCATCCGTTCTGCCAAAATAACGTTGTTCTCCCTTACGTACACCAAATCCTTTACAACGACCGTATTCGCAATAAATGAGATACGCATGTTCCAAATCAAGCACAATCGACCCAACCATCAACCGTTTCTCAATCTCGGTGATCAAGAAGTTCTTACTCTGCTGTGCAACAGCCTCATCAATGCCAACATTTGCAGAATTCGGTTCTGGGAATAATTTCTTCACATATGGATTTACATTCTCTTCTACACACGGTGCGGGGACATCTTTAGAAACAACATTACCACGCATTTTATCAGGATTCACACCGTGCTCCTTTTTAGTAACAATTTCATCTACAAAATTGTCCAAATCTGGTGTTTTCGCCAAAATTTCTTGCGGCAACCCATTAATATCATCTGCGTCTTTTTCTTCTTCACCAATATCGAAACAGTTCAAATCGGCATTGCCATTAATGTCGTCTTCAGGACTAATATGTTCTAAATCACCAATGTCATCCAAACCACACTCTTGGTTGAGGTCGAACTCCATTCTAATTTGGTCGCATAAATTTACATAAATCAATGGATAATTAGAAAATATAAATTCAGAGCAGGCTTATTCCCACGATAATTAGACATCGAGAATTAATTTTTTAAGAAGCATAAATTCAAATCAGGATAACCAACTAACAAATTCAATCATGCAAGATATTAGGCATTTGCAACAAAATATAAACAATATAAATATTTAGTATGCTGCAAAAAGAAGGTTACCTGGAATGCAGATTCTGATGACTAAGAAAGGAGGTGGACAAGCAGGCGATAATAAAAAAGACTGGACGAATTCGGTGGGTCACCTGAAAAACATCAAACTAGGATGTGCCAATTCGTAAATCAATATTTATGGGAAAAATTTGCACCAGCATAGAAAACAAAATAAATATTACAAATTTGGGCTAAACATAGCACGACGATATTGGAAAAATAAATCACGCCGGGGAAAAGGCCTCTGCTATGTCGTCGACTTCGAGTGTTCGTCGTCTAGTATAGTACATCTCGAATACTAGGTGGGTCCTACTGGGTGGCGTATAATGCTAAACAAGCGGCGTCATCAGTGATACAAAACAGTAGCTGATCACAGTCTAACTATACCATAGTTAGACAAATATTAATAAAAAAACACAAACACTGTAAACTAAAATTAATTCAATATTTATTTCATGTACACGTGTACGGCGGATGGAAAAGGGAAGCACGCTATGTGGATTCAGGATCCACTCCCATTAACGACCCCCAAGGGCCCGAACCTATCAAAAGCTCATACACCTTTTTCATATTCAACTTAATTTTTATTTAGGCATGGTCAATTTATTTTAATTTATACTACTTAATCATCAACTCGAATTTGAAAGAAAAAAAAAACAAACAAACATAGATTATGTGTATAATATTTTATGGTTATAATCGCAAAAGACTTGTATGGAAGACTTCGCGTGCCAGTTGTTAAGACGGAATATTCATGCACTAGTTTGAATATAAATAAGGACTTTAAATAAGAATAATAATAATTTTGCAGAAGTTAACTATATATATTTCTCATAACAAACAACGCTGTTATTTTTATATTCAAAGCATTAGTTAAATATAAGATTTTACAGATTTCGGCTATAAAATTAACTCATGACAAAGAATACGTTGTTATTGAATTATTTCTATTATCATGCACGCCCTTATTATATATTTTAACCCAGTACTTTCAGAGTGATAATAATTAAAGCATGAGTTGCACTTGGGTACATCATGATGTACTCATACATCCGGTTCGACCCGACCCGACCCGCCCAATCCGGTCAGCGTTGACCGGTCAATGGTCAACGTTTGACCGTTGACTTTTTGGTTTTTTTTTTCTCCTCTCCGCCTTCGGCTCCGATTTTTAATTTATAGAAATTATTGTGGCAACATTAATGTTTTTTAGCTCGCTCCGAGGCCTTCGGCTCCCCTCGCTCGACTCTTGAAAAAAATGTTAAAAAAAATAAAAAGTCAATGCGGTCAACGTTGACCGGGCGGGCCGGGTTGAACCGGATGTATGGTACATCATCATGTACAAGAGTTTTTGCCTTAAAGCAATAGTATTAATTCTATAATCACTCAAATTAAGAAGTACCAGTGGTTAATAAATCAATGTATTAATTAAATTAAATTAAATTAAATAAAGATAAGACGGAACACAATCGAGAAAAATCTCAAATTGCTGCAAAAAATCAAGATTTTGAATCATCGGAAAAGAAAGAGATTCCAACAAGGGAGAGAAAGAAACTCCCACTCAAAGAGGGGAGAGAGAAGATTTCTGGGTTTGTGTAAATATTTGACAAAATAAAAAATGAAAAACTAAAGGAAGGAAATACTAGTATTTTACTCCTGGTTTATACTTTATAACAATTTAGAATGTGTAAATACATATATAGTTACGTTTATATCGATATATATAAAGGATCCACAAGTCATGTCAACATCAAAAACTTTATGTGTATATATATATACGTGTATATGTATACGCCCACTTAATGCAACTTCAAAAATATATGGCCTTCGTTCAAAAAAAATTCTATAGCCTGCTGCTGCACTCTCCTATATTCACACACACACACATATATATATATATATATATATTTATATAATCAGAGCCAGTAAGCGTGAAGAGAAATTCTTCATCAAGAATTTTGTAAAATTTATAAATTAAAGTTTGTGATTGCTCTACACGAGTTTTGCTCTAAGTCAGGTATCTGTAAAACTTGTAAAGCCTAAAGGGTAAGGTAAGATTAAATCCTTGACAGTATCAATCAATAACTTTAATGAATAAATTATTACGAACATTCTCAATGAAGAAATCATCATCAAGTAGTTTAGAGAACTACAAGAATAAAGAAATTATCCTTTCTAAAAATTTCGAGAGACATTTACATGACTGGAAATTACCAGATATTTCTCAAACTCAAATTTATAAAAAATGAAGCTTTAAATTTCGAAGTAATTATGTTGTAAAAACAATAGAAAAATCAATCCCCTTAAATGGAGGATTTGATTCTTTCAATTTGCTTACAAAAGATCTAATTGAAGATTATAAATTACAAAAGTTTAAATTCCTTCATCTCGGAATGGTCCAAATTGGATTAAAACCGTTAACAAGAGATGAATTAAATGTTAGTGCTTTAATTATGGTAAGAAACCAAAGACATTTACAACTAGAAGATTCTTTATTAGGAATTGTTGAATCATCACTTTGTGATGGCCCGATATTTTTTAGTTGTTTTCCAAATTATACAGTTTCTCTTTCAGATCCACATATTATGGATACTCTTACTCTAAATATAAAAACAGAAGGATTTAAAATGAAATCTCTTTCTGAAAATACTGTTCTTGTTTATAGAATCTGCTATAAAGTTATGAATACTACTATTTCTAATTATAATATCAATGCAGATCTAATGAGATCTAAGAAAGGAGAAACAACTCTTTTTCTTACAAATACTGCTAAAGAAAATATAGTTGTACCAAAAACTATACAGTGGAATCAGGTTACTCTTCCAGAAATCTGGAGGCTTGAAAATGTAACCCCACCTGTAAAAGAAGAAAATAGAAAACTTGAAAGCATTATTCAGTATGTTGATGGTGATGTTGAAATCAAGTTTGAATCTAGAAAATTTCGTCTAAAATTAGATGAAAACTCTTCTAGAGCTTCTACATCTTCTATTCCTTTATCCGATTTTGAAAGGATAAGTATTTCTGGGATTAATAAAACTCTAGAACAAATATCTCGACCTGAATATAAGGTTGAAATACTAGAAAGTAGGAATTCTAGAAGAAATCCTGGATCCCCAACTCTTTCTGATATGGGATATAGTAGTAATGTTTTTATGATTAAAAATAATATTTCCTTTTCAAAAAGAATTGAAAAAAGTCTTAATAAGACTAAAAATGTTGAAAAAAAATGGTTTCTTTGTTCCTTATCATCAGGTCAACAATCTCTTTATACAAAGAGATATGATGAATGGAATATAATAAATAATTCTAACCTAGATTTTTTCCTTTGGTTAGAAAATTTATATTTCCCTCAAAGAAAAAAGGAATTTCTTGATTTTACTAATAAAATCTTTTTATCTGTTTTAGAGAAAAAATATAAAATTTACATTCATGAAACAGGTGAAGAGATAGAAGAAATTCATCCACCCTTTTCAACTCTTGTTCTGAAAACAGGAGAAAAAGAAATCTATGTTACTCCTATTAAAACCGAATCTGGAAAAGGAGATTTTGATAATTTAATACAGCAAAATAATTTTACTAATCTTGCTTTACATTCATTAGGTAATCAAACTAATAGGATTGAAGAACTACTTTGTCCTAAACCTATTAAAAAAAGTAATAATAATTCCCTCATGATTAAACCTCCCCCGAATCTTAAAAAAGAAAAATTCTTATTAAGTCCTAAAAAAGATAATGATTTTCTAGATGGTTTAATCAATAGACTTCAAAAAATTAGTGTAACTGAAAAAGGTGAGAGTGGTTCTAATATCATCTCAGTTATTACTAAAGAAGAAAATTCTTCAATAGAAACTTCTGATGAAGAAATGCAAGTTAATAAAATTGTTAAAGTTTCTAATGTTAAACCTTATTATACAAAAGCTACACCAATTGATCTTCAAATTGAAGAAGGTAAAGATTTTGCTCAGTTCAATGGCGAATCTATTACAGAATGGAATATTGATGGAAAATCTGAATATCAGATTAAAACTATTGTCAAGCAAATGCTTATTTATTTCTCTGCTGCTAAAATTAAAGGTAATAATGATAGGCAAATTGCTCAAGCTATTTTTACTGGTCAGCTACAAGGTTGGTGGGAGTTTTATATCTCAAAATAAGTTAAGAATAAAATTCTTAGTGCCAGTATTATTGATCCTATCTCTAATAGAGAAGAATCTGATGTTGTAAATACATTAATTTATACTATTTTATCTAATTTTGTTGGAGCTAATGAACTTCAACTAGATAGATCTCAAAAACAGCTTATGAACCTTAGATGTTCAACACTATATGATTTTAGATGGTATAAAGATATTTTTATGTCTAAAGTTCTAACTCGCAATGATTGTGGTATGAATTTCTGGAAAGAAAAATTTATTTCAGGACTTCCTCCATTCTTTGCAGAAAGAGTTTCTAATAAACTCAAAACTAAATTTTCTAATGAAAAAATTGAGTGGGAAAAACTCACTTATGGAGACATATCTGCAGAAATTACTGCATAAGGAATTGTTCTTTGCAATGATATCAAGCTAAAAAGACAGCTTGAATTGCAAAAGAATGAAAATAGAAATATAATTGGAAATTTCTGTGATCAAATTGGATTACAATCTGAACATTTTCCTAATAGAAAAAAGAAAAAAACATAAGTTTAGAAATAAACAAAAATTTTATCCAAACAGTCTGTTAAAAGAGGTTATCCTAAAAGGATAAAAAAGGCTAAAAAAGATGATGATGTTAAGCCTGTTTGCTGGAAATGTGGCAAAATTGGTCACAAAGCAAATAAATGTTATGTTAAAAAGAAAATTAATAATCTTAATATTGATAGAGATTTAAAAGAATCTTTATGTAGTATTCTTCTCAATGAAGAAGAACAAGATGATATTTTTGTTAATATTATTAAAGATTATTCTTCTGTTGAATCTTCTGATAATGAATCAGAAGAAGAACAAACAACACCACAAGATTGTGTTGAATATTGTGATTGTAATGTTTGTCTTATAAAATTTATGGGTCTTGAAATTAATGTTATTTCAAAAGAAGAAAACTTTATTCTTGATCTAATAGATCAAATCATAGATCCTATAGAAAAAAGAAAAGCTATAGAACATTATCTTACTCTATCATCTAGTTCTAATCAAGAACAAAGACAAACTAAACTAACTAAACAAGTTAGTCAAGAAAGAGAATTATACTCTTATCAAAAAATATTAGATAAGGCTAATTTTAGTGAAAGAGAACCCACAATTTCTGAATTAAAAGCAGAAATTAATTAGATAAAATCTGAAGTCAAAAACCTTAATGAAAGGTTTGATCTTCTTAAAACCAACAATTGGAAGAATGATTCATCATCATCAGATGAAGAAAATGATGTTATCTCCAATAGAGAAAAAGATTCTAAAATTAATCAAATTATTTTTAAGGATTTAATTTGGGTCAATAAAATTGATCAAATCCGATCTCAGAAATGGTATTCTGAAGTTACTTTGATTATTATCAAAGAATTTACTATTACTATTAATGCACTCCTTGATACAGGAGCAGATGTTAATTGTATTAGTGAAGGGATTATCCCTTCAAAATATTATTAAAAAACAACTCAATTTATTACTGCGGCTAATAAGCAACCACTCATCGTAAATTACAAACTATCAGATGTTGCTATTTATAACTCATGAGTTTGTCTTAACACATCTTTTATTTTAATAAAAAATATTTCTACTCCAGTTATTTTAGGAACACCTTTTTTCCAAATGCTTTTCTCCATTAATAAAATTAATGAGAAAGGACTTTTTGCAAAGGTTAGAGGAAAAAATTTACATTTTCCTTTTTCATAAGTTCCTATTACTAAATCTATTAATTTAATTCAAAAAGTTATTAATAATAAAAATAAATTATTTATTCTCTTAAAGAAGAGATAAATTTTAGAAATATTAAAGAAAAAATTAATTCTGAAAAAATTCAAAATAAAATAAAAAATATTTTTCAACAAATTAATGATGAAATTTGTGCAGAAGTTCCAAATGCTTTTTAGAATAGAAAAAGACATGAAGTTAGTCTTTCCTATATAGATGGCTTTGATGAAAATAATATTTCCACTAAAGCTACACCTATTGCTATGAATGAAAGATTATTAAAATATTGTAAAGAAGAAATTGATAGTCTTCTTAAAAAGGGTTTAATAAGACCTAGTAAAAGTCTATGGAGTTGTCCAGCATTTTATGTTGAAAACACTGCTGAAATTGAAAGAGGAGCTCCAAGACTAGTTATTAATTATAAACCGATTAATAAAGCTCACAAATGGATAAAACATCCATTACCAAATAAAAGAGATTTAATTAATCGAATGTTTAAAGGAAATATATTTTCTTCATTTGATCTTAAATCTGGGTTTTATCAAATTCTTCTAAAAGAAGAAGATAAATATAAAACTGCTTTTACAGTTCCTTTTGGGCATTTTGAATGGAATGTTATGCCATTTGGTTTAAAAAATACGCCAATAAAATTTCAAAATATTATGAATCAAATTTATAATCCTCATATGGATTTTATTTTGGTTTATATTGATGACGTTCTAATATTTTCAGAAAATATAGAACAACATTTTAAGCATCTTGTTGGGAAATTAATAAACATGTTTTGAAGTGATATCAAAACCCAGCTGACCCCAACCGAGTAGATGAATGTACAAACTTTGTGTTGTTTTCAGCTCACCTGTTTGAGCTTATAGAGTTTCTAAGTTTACAGGTAGAGTCGTTGAAGACAGCAGAAGACGCAGCTAAGCAGACACAGCTAAGGAATTCAGCAGAGCAGACTCAGCAGAGCAGACCAAGCAGAGTCAAAGACCCAGCAGTATCAAGACCCAGCTCAGTTACGTTACGGAAACCCATCTCAGTGTCGAAGACCCAGCTCAGTGTAAAAGACCCAGCTTAGTATCGATGACACAGCTCAGGTTGAAGACACAACTCAGGTTGATGATACAGCTCAGAGTCGAGACGCAGCAGAGTCGAAGACGCTGAAGACACAGCAGAAGTGCTTAGCAGCTCGAAGACGAAGACCAACTCCAAGACAAGATCCCGGTGTCAGAAGATCTCATCTAACATGGTCCAATCAGAGATGATGAATAGCTTCTGCAGATGCAGACCTACTTCGTAGGTTAAAGGTCAGAAATCAATGAGAGTAGGTAAGATTCAAACGGCTCTCTTCCAACGGCTAGTTTGAATCTCCACCTATATATATCTCCTCACCATTGAAGAAGGTGAGGCTGGCGAGACGACTGAAGAAATAAAAAGAGCAAACAGAAAAATGAACAACGATCTTCAAAGCCAAATCTTTCAAGAACACCCAGCCAGTCAGCTGTGTTCTTAGTTGTTCACATATTCAGTCATAGGCAGAAAAGATTAGAATAGAAATATCTTAAGCCTAGTTTGAACGAGTTCATCATACTCCATGTTCTTCATTGTAAGAACTCGTTCATAGTTAGAAAACCCAAACCCAAACCCAAACCCAGAAAGGTTAGGTCAAGGTTACGCCTGCTCGAAGCGTGTAATTCGAGTGGTTAGGTTTTACAGTACCTGGAAACTATAAGTCAGGTTTTTTCAGTACCTGCAAACTGAAAGGTGTAGGCTTGACAGTGCCCGTAAACTGTTGGAACACAACTCAGGTTAGAGTTGTGAAGTTGCTTGGTACTTGGAAACCAAGTGGTAGTGAATTACCAGTGAACCTGGTCGTGGACGTAGGAGGTGTTACTCCGAACTACGTTAAAATTGCTTTGTTCTTTACCGCTTTGTTTTATGCATTCTGATAACTCCTCTCATGCATACATTTCAAGCTGCATAAACTGACTAACTAAAAAGAGAAACAAAGCTTTGCAATATATTTGAAGTAACAGACGGACTTTCCAAACCCACCACATTCCGCACACAGCCAGCTGTGTCGATCAAGCTGCCCTCCAGCTGGATCTAACACAGCCAGCTCACTCAAAAGAGTTTTAATTGAAAAAGTTTTTAAACTTTGGTGTATTTACCCCCCTACACCAAGGTATCCGTCTTGGGACCAACACATCTCAATATATTTATACAAACTACTAAAAGAGCTGGTTTTGCTATAAATATAAAAAAGGTTAAACTTTTTCAGACTAAAATTAAATTCCTTGGTCATCATATTGAGAATAAAATTATTATTCCAATTGAACGGGTAATTTTATTTGCGGATAAATTTCCTGATAAAATAATTGATCTTAATCAATTACAACGCTTCCTTGGTTGCCTAAATTATATAGGTGATTTCTACCAAGATCTTGCACAAGATTGTAAGTTATTATTCCAAAGGTTAAAGAAAAACCCTTTACCTTGGACTAATAAGCATACAGAAGCTGCTTTAAGAATAAAAGAAAGAGTTAAAGAACTCCCATATTTGTCTATTGCTAATCCTGAAGCATTTAAAATAATAGAAACTGATGCATCTGAAATCGGATATGGTGGAATCCTTAAACAAAAGAATTCCAACAGTTCTAAAGAAGAACTAGTCAGATTTACTTCTGGAAACTGGAATGACTCTCAAAGAATTATTCTACCATTAAAAAAGAATTACTTGCCATTGTCAAATGTGTCACTAAATTTGAAAGTGATATTTTAAATAAAAAAATTTTAATAAGAGTTGATTGTAAATCAGCTAAAGATATTCTTTTAAAAGATGTTAAAAATATTGCATCAAAACAAATTTTTGCTAGATGACAATCCATTCTTGCATGTTTTGATTTTGATATTGAACATATTGCTGGAAAATCTAATTCATTACCAGATTTTCTAACCAGAGAATTCTTGCAGGGCAGAAACTTAGAACACCATGGTTAAACAAAGGTCCATGGGCAAAAGACCAATGGTTAATTTGACTAAAAAGTCAACTTCATCAAATATGGCTAAAAAGCCTTCTCAACAGAAATCAAATGATCAACAAAAATCAGATGATGATTTTCTTGATCTAAAAGATTTTCCGAAATTTAATCCTAACAAAGAATTTGAAGAAGATGAAATGGCATATGAAATTCAATCCTAACAAAGAATTATTCTACCATTAAAAAAGAATTACTTGCCATTGTCAAATGTGTCACTAAATTTGAAAGTGATATTTTAAATAAAAAAATTTTAATAAGAGTTGATTGTAAATCAGCTAAAGATATTCTTTTAAAAGATGTTAAAAATATTGCATCAAAACAAATTTTTGCTAGATGGCAATCCATTCTTGCATGTTTTGATTTTGATATTGAACATATTGCTGGAAAATCTAATTCATTACCAGATTTTCTAACCAGAGAATTCTTGCAGGGCAGAAACTTGGAACACCATGGTTAAACAAAGGTCCATGGGCAAAAGACCAATGGTTAATTTGACTAAAAAGTCAACTTCATCAAATATGGCTAAAAAGCCTTCTCAACAGAAATCAAATGATCAACAAAAATCAGATGATGATTTTCTTGATCTAAAATATTTTCCGAAATTTAATCCTAACAAAGAATTTGAAGAAGATGAAATGGCATATGAAATTCAATACTATCAAAACGACATCTTCCTTCAAAAGGGTTCAAAAGAAGAAATTAGATACCCATATATTATTTTGGGATATATTAATTGTTTTCCAATTGAAAAAGATCTAAAAGGTCTTTCTCCAAATCAATTGGCACAAAGCTATTTTAATAAAGATATGCTACCAATCTTTAGAAAGAAAAATCGAGAATATTTTGAAGCAATTCTTACTGAAACTGGATATGTTGAAATTCAACATATGGATCGCGGTAAAGAATACGCTTATTCTAAATGTATTATTAAGAAAATTCTTGCTTCCTCAGATTGGGGATTGCCTCTTTATCAAAGCAGGCAACTTGAAAATTATAAAGCACTCCTAAATTTTTATAGTTTTTTTATAATATCAAAGCTTGGGATAATCTGTTTATTTATGAAAATAATGCTAAAAAGCATTCGTGGTGGATTAAATTTGATTTTGATGATGTTACACAATACATCCTCATTTGGTTTTCAACATTTTTCTTTTCATGGGGGTATCACCTTGTATATTTCCTAAGAAAATAAAAATGATTTGGAAAAAATTTCAACAGGTTAATGACAACCTTGAAAGTCTTAATGCAGTTTTGCAATTTGCAAACTATTACTCTGTTCCATGGATTTTAAGATGGGACTATGGTTTGCAAGAGCAAAAAAGAGAAAAGAATGAAATTCAATTTACTCCAACAATTTTAGTTAGGAGAATTCTTATCAAATGGTGACCCAAAGAAGATTTCTTTGGTGAAGGAAAAACTTATGATACACGAGGAGTTTTGGTTATCAAACCATCTCAACAGATTTACAGAAGTCTCAATGCACAGACTCCTTCCTCAGACTCCTTACTTAATATGTGGAAAGAAGTTTTTGGAAAAGACAATCCAGAAATTACTAAAGCAAGTTCCCCCTCTTCTTCAGTAGAGAAAAATATCTCAGATACTGAAATGAAAGAGATTGAAAATTTTGAAGAAGCCCAAGATCCTAGTAGACTGCATGAGTTTTCTTCTTGAAGGAAAACTACAAAAAGAATTACTGCGAAATACGCACACAATGATATCATCAATAGTAGGGTTTCCTATTCATGAATAGTTTGTAGGTTTTCCTATTCATGAATAGTTTGTTTCTATTTAATGAATAGTGTGTTTGCTTTTTGCTTTGTCGTTTCTTTTACTTTCGGCTATATAATAGCCCGTCCTCAGATGTTTTGAGGACAAGTTTTTCATGCTTTCTCTGCTTTCCTCTCTCTTGTAATATTCTCTTTTCCTCACTACTTTCCTCTCTTCGCATTGTAATAATTCCAGTGTAAAGCTCCCAAGAATTAATGTAAGTTCTTGTTTTATGAATCTTCATTGCAATTCATATGAATTTTGGAATGCACCGCATGATTATGATTATGGTCATTATAAAAATTATAAATTAACTGTTAGAGATAAAATATCTTCTACAAGAAATTTTATTTCTTATTTAATTGAATCTATTGAAGACTCTGAAATTCCAGAGGTTTCAAAAATGATATATTTTTATCCTACTCTTAAATCCGTTAAACGAAGCTTAAGACTCTTCGAACAACAATGGTCTTTATTATCTGCTTAAATTAAGCACTCTGATTAAATATCCTTAATTTTAAGGAGATATCCCGCTAATATATATATATAGGGAAGAGATCGTATACAAAAGACTCTTCCCTTAAGAAATAAGAAGTAATCTGAGGCGTCGAAATTTTATCATATGCGGTCAAGATTTATTTTAATATTTTTAATACATTTTATCCGATTTTATAGAGTGTAGGGTTAGTTTTGTATTTTTCTCTTTAAAATATGGACGGTTTTCTTCCCTAGAATTAAGGTATTTGAAATGGTTTGATTTTATTATCCTAAAATCACGCATGGAATCATTTAATTGGTTTATTAAAATATATTATTTGAATTGATTTGATAAATTATCTGATCTATCTAATTTAATGATTAAATTAGCATTTTTTTTCAATCCATTCTTTTGTATATATGTCGCAGGACCGATTTAACAATGCATTTTATTTTACAATATAATGCATTTCATGTATTAGATCAATGCATAATTTCCTTCCATGAATATAGAGCAATTTTTTTTAACGCATTTGACTTTTCTTACAGTATTATTCATGATCATTTGATCCATAATGATAAATTGTGCATCATTCACCATTCACAATAAAAGAATACATTATTTAAAAAATATAAATTATTTCAAAAAATTGGAAGTGTTGCTCATAGTTGATCGCTGTAGTAGTTTTCCCAACAACATAATACTTTCTTTGACTATTTTTGAAAAACCATAGTTCTTTCTACTGCTTTTCGTGATGCATTCGAAATTTGAAGATAAGGATTGTTATTATGTTTTTAAGGTTTTTGAATTTTGTGATCATGCTTCCCCATATTTCGCACACATCTCGTAGTTGATTTTCCATGATTTTAGATTGCTACAAATTGACTATAATGGCCTTAAACGAATTTAATTTAGTGTTGTTAATTAATATAGTAATATATGAATAATAATAAACAATTAATCTTAGACTAGCAACAAGTGATAGAATCTTGAAGATGGGTATTGTTTGTGATCAGCTGTGCTGCTTGTGTAATAGGGAGAATGAGACTCTTAATCATTTGTTCTTTCAATGATCTTTCTCTTCACAAATATGGAAGGCGCTGGCAAATTGGAGTGGAGTACATGGGCAAGTTTATGACTGGGAACGTGAAAAGGAGATCATGGTTACTCAATGCCGATCCAAGACTGGAAGACAGAAGGTTTATAGACTTGTAATGGCTACAGTGATCTATCATATATGGAAGGAAAGGAATTACAGACGGTTTCAAGATAATTATGGCAGTGTTGAGAATGTGGTGAGACAATGCCAACTCCACATTGCAATTCGAGGAGCTAAAGATGCTAGGATAGCTCAGTATCTGAAGACTTAGTGCTGGATTTTGAGCTTTGAGATTTTGAGTTTGTATGTTATGCTTAAATTGCCTTCTTTTGGTATTAAAATGCTAATTTACAAAAAAAAAAAAAAAATTAATCTTGACCATTAGATTTTTGCAAATCAAGGGCTGAGGATGCTTCTTATTTCTTACGGTAAGGGAATTTTATACAAGAACTCACCCCCTATATATATATGTGTGTGTGTGTGTTTAATCTTCATTTATAATTAAATTTCATTCATTTTATATATGCATAGTCACTGTTACTCATGAGTCATGACAGACTGTTGGGAAAATTAATAGAGTTTTGAAGTGATACCAAAACCCAGCTGACCCCAACCGAGTAGATGTTTGCACAAGCCCAAGTGTTTTTCCAGCTCACTTGTTTGAGCTTATAGAGTTTCTAAGTTCAGGTGGAATCGCTGAAGACAGCAGAAGACCCAGCTGAGTACACAGCAGGGTAAGCTAAGTCGAGTGATCAGCAACGTCATCCAGATTCAAGACAATCAAGTTCATCCAGACACAGCTGTAGGAATGACCCAGCTTGTGTGGCAACTCAGCACTACGTCAAGACCCAGCAGAGTTCAAGACTCAGCTCAGCGTCAAAGATCCAGCAGAGTTCAAGACAGCTCAGAGTCACCAGCACAGCAGAGTCGAAGTCAACTTGAGATAAAGTCAGATCTGATCTAGACCATCAGGAACTCGCCACCTCAGCACCTAGAAGTCAGACCTAGGATTGCTTTACGAGGAAATCAAGGAAGAAGACAAGTCAATCCTGTCAGAAGTTAGGTAGAGATTCAGAACGGCTCTTTCCAACGGCTAGTTCTAATCTCTCCCTATAAATATAAGTCTTCTTCATCATCATAGAGAGAGAGAGAGAATATACACAAGAAAGATCAACAGAGAAAGAAGTCTAACAAAAGATCAAGATCTCTCAGAAAAGCTTCAAGATCCAGCAGTCTACATCCTCATGAGTTCTTATTTATTCTCAGGCTGCTGAAGCTCTCTCCTACTAGTATCTAGGCATATAATTCTTCCCATCTTAAGCCTAGTTTGAACGAGTTCATCATACTAAAAGTTCTTCATTGTAAGAACTCGTTCATAGTTGGAAATCCCAAAACCAAACCCTCAAACCCAGAAAAAGGTTAGGTTAAGGTTAAGGTTCTGTAGTACCCGTAAACTACAGGTTAGGTTCTTCAGTACCCGTAAACTGAATGTAGGCTTCAGCTGTGCCCGTAAACAGTCTGGTTACGTTTCGATACAGTACGCGTAAACTTGTATCCAGCTTGAGGAACTAAGCTGCAACGCTTGCTGACTGCGCGAAAAGTCAGTGGTATCCTTAGTGGATTACCAGAGGTTTCTGGTCGTGGACGTAGGAGTAGTTTCTCCGAACCACGTTAAGTTACTTTGTTCTTTCCTGTTTATTTATGCATCCAGCTAACCCCTCATAAGCATTATTTCAAGCTGCATAAACTGACTAACTGAAAAGAAAAACAAAGCTTTGCAATATATTTGAAGCAACAGACGGACTTTCCAAAAACCCACCACATTCCCCACACAGCCAGCTGTGTTGATCAAGCTGCTTTCCAGCTGGATCGAACACAGCTAGCTCACTCAAAAGAGTTTTAATTGGAAAAGTTTTTTAACCTTGGTGTATTCACCCCCCCCCCCCCTCTACACCAAGGTATCCGTCTTGGGACCATCACAGACATCTGAACTACATATACTAAGAACCCTGAATTATTTTTATAGATTGTCATTAATGTAGGGGTTAGAATGAAACAATATTTGAGAGAAAATAAGAAAAATCACAATGTTGATATAAACTTGAATTAGTTTACGAGTTTCCAATAATATTGGAATATATTTTATATATATATATATATATATTTAATTAGAACAATTCAAACATCTTACATCTACCTCTTGTTTTCAAAATCATACTAAGCTTCTTTAACTCAGCCAGCCAGCTCCATGAACTTATTTTACCAATAACTTCAAAAGAGTATTTTTTTAGACAAAAATATATGGTATGTCAATATCTTATTAATTAATCCTTTAATTAAGATATATGAGCTTTAGTTTAAATCTCTAAAACAGAATCCCCAATTAAATTTTCTATCCCACAATTTTGGTGTACCGGCCACTTCTGAACCATCACTTTTATTATTTTAATAATAGTTATTATAAGAATTAAAAAACTAGTTGTAATTTATAAAAATCATCTCTAACTAACATTTATTATATAACTAAGAACTCAAAAAAAACCAATAATCAATTACTAACTAATTATTTCAAAAATTATAAATAATATAAACCCTAATCGGGTATAATCAGCCCCAATTAATAATTGTAAAACACAATAGGTTGAATATTGAAGAAAAACTTGAAAACTTAAAATGAGATAAATGGTCTCAAGAGCAGTACTCAACCAAATATGGAACTTGAATTCATTAAATCTACAATTTTAAATGAAATAACTTCCAATTTTAGTTCAAGGCATCATTTCCCATATAAACACATCATATCAATATATATGACCCCCAAACCAGATTTATACTCAGAGAGGTTCTTTATCTAGCTACTTCCCTTGACTTAGGTAATTAACTATGATTAAACAAATATAAGAACTTGATAATTGTGATTCTAGGAGATCTGAGTTTTTTGAATTATACTATGGCAGCAAATAAGAAACAATGTGCATTAACAAAAATTATAGTATAGATACGATGATATATATATATATGTTGTGTGTGTGTGGGTATGTGTAATTGCTCGAATTTTCAAATCAAATGTCTTCACCTCTTGATTCTTGACCAATAACTAATATAATGTTCTACTTGCAAGAAATTAGATGTGCAAAATTGATCACCACCACTAATTCTTTATATAGTACTCATTCTTAGTCCAAAAAAAAAAGTACTCTCTCCGTCCATGATAAGTGTAACACAATTTTCTTTTGCGTACGTCCACAATAAGTGTAGCACTTTTCATTTTGGAAAATGACCCTACTCACTACCCATATTTTAAACCTCAGAACAATTCACTGTGATGGGTTTCATTCTTCACTTAAAACCAATTTACCAATCATTTTTTAAAATCCGTACCGAACCTAAAATGTTAGACTTATCGTGTATGGAGAGAGTAGTAATATCGGACTTGTATTAGTTAGTTGGGTATAATACTGTTTGCCATTTCTTGGAATTTTGGATTAATTGAACTTACTTGGCCATCTCTCTCTCTCTCCACCCACCTTAACCTCATACGGTCATACTTACCTTCGAATGCCCTAATAATAAAAAAAAAAGAACCAAAACCATATGAAGAAAAGCAACAAGATTTTCTTAAAATCAAGAAATAATAACAACAAAAAAAGACATAATTAATTAAAATCCACCAAAAATCATGCATACCTAAATGAATTGACAGACTTACTTACATAGGTCCTAGCCTTTTGAACACATCAAGATGAACATCTTCATCATGATGCCACATTAATCCAGAAGCTTCCATCCCTTGCAAATTGTCGATCATCATCTCATCCGGACTACAAAAAAACCTATCATCCTCGTACGTCGACCCGCCGGATGTCGAAAGATCCGACCCTTTCTCCGCCGCCCCTCCGCCGCCCTGCTGCCCACCGGCTGCATGAACCAATCCATCTTTGTCCGCCGCCAACCTGGAGTGCTCCGATACGTCGGCGTCCTGGCCGGTCAGCTCCTGCACCAGCGCTCGGAACTCCGACGCGGTGGCCGTGAACTTTATAGGGTTTGTGATGTACACCACTTTGAGCGGCTGCGCCTTCTTTTTGTTCATGCTTTCTTTGTTTGCCCTTTTGGGGTTTTCTGCGACCGTTTTTTGGTCCATGGCCTCGTTCTGTCTCTCTCTTACAAACAAGGGTTTTCTCGCTCATACGAGAGGAGAGGAGATGAGATGAGAGGGAACGGAATGGGATGGGAGTTTTTAGAGAGAGAAGTAGCTAAGGTAGCTATAGCTAGGGAGGAGTGAGAATTGTTTGTTGATAAAGCAAATAGAAAATGGGAAGCTAATGAGCCAATAAATGGAAGCACAAATTAATTGATGAGATATGGATATATCATATCCACCTCTCGCGTGCAATAGGAAAGCGAGTGTACATATATATATAGATATATATATGTGTGTGTGTGTGTGTCAAAGCGTACGCCTTCAATTATTCGATTAATTTCTCAACTACTGATCGATCGTGTTTAATTTATTTTATTACTTAATTGATTAAATACATGTACGCATGTGTTGTATATTGTCAAAAAATAATCGAACTATGTATCTTATTCAAATAATTAAAAATGGTATATATATATATATATATATATGTGGGGGGGGGTGTATATCAAGGAAAGAAAATTTTAACACACATTGAATAAGATTAAACATGAAGTGAGATTCTAATTTTAAGGGGATGCATAAGTATTTAAAATAATAGTTTAAATGATCATCGAGTAGAAAGTTTGAATTAATTAAATAGAGTATGTGGCGCGTCGAGGGAGGGTGGATGGTAGAAAAGACACTGCTTTTATTTCTCCCTTAATTTGGCAACGGTTGATGTAAATATATATTTTTTTCCTAATATTTTTCTACTAAAGGTAAATAGACTATTTACAAATCTTATGGTACTTAGCTTCGCACAACTTCTCAATATTGTCGTTATAAAATATGTACACATTTGTTACACGTAATTACAATTCCTTGCCATCAATTTCAGGTGATGTCGCATATATATATATATATATATATATATATATATTAAAAAATGGAAGGTCTTTTCAAATCATTATATTTGATGGAAAATATACTGTATTGAAGATGTTTCCTTTTAAAATATGTTTATAACTTTCAAAACAAAATTTTGGCAAACATACACGAATTATTAAAATTTGGATGAAGGATAAGATAAATTATTCGTTAGATCAAATGAAAGTTACAAATAAAAATGAAAGTTACAAATATTTCAAGTTTTCACTATAAGGAACTTTTGTTTTATCCCATAAATTATATGTGGAATTAGATAAAATTAATATTTTTAAAATTGTTTTGGTAAAAATTAAACTCTTGGTCTTTCAATAAATCAATTGTAACTCCAACGATTAAACTATTCAGATTTGACTAGAGTTATGTTCGATAAAATTGAGAGATATGTTTAATATATATACCAAACATTTCATAATTTTGAAATATATATTATAAGATTAATATAAAACCTAAACACAATCACTAAATTACCAATCTCAACAATAATTTGATAAAAATACAAGTTTATTTTTATCAAGAGGTCTTGGGTTCGAATTTCATCTACGTGTGGTAAAATATTTTCCATTTTATGTGGTATAGTGGTCTCATCTTTTTGTGGTATAGTTAGTAGTTTCATCTATATGTGGTGGTTTGGTTATTTTACGTGACAATATATTCTGTGTAATTTAAAAAATATATATATTTATAATTTGATAAATTTGTGTTGACTATATGCCAAAAAACTATTTTCCATACCTAAAACCAAAAAGGCATTCACTGTCTAACCCACGCGCTGCAATGGGCCCACTATACTGCATACCACGTGGCGCTACCTAACAGGCTCGGTGAGAATGTGACGTCTTGAGATGCGAGTTCAGTGACGTCATGGACTCGCGTCGGCATCTGGCTTTACCATGATCCGGCCCGAGTTGATTTAATGGACACGTATTCAAATACTCCAAAAAAACAAATATTATATATTTTTTAAAAATTATTATAAATAGAACCGCATTTAAGATGTTTCTTAAGTAAAATAATACTCCATTCCCCTCAAAATAATAATAATAATAATATCAATTAAAATATGTAATAAATAAATTTTAAAATAATGTGGCTGGCCAAGAGGGAAGAGGCCAACGACACCGATAATTTTGAATTGAGATTCATTAGTTGGTGTTTGAAAATTAGAGCTTGCACATTTGTAGATATTCTAACTGAAAAATTACATCAAAAATAGTATAGTATTTATTTTTAATTTGTATGTTTAATAATAGAAATTGTGATTAAGGAAGTTTATTGTGTCAAATATGGAAATAATAGAAACTGTGGTTAAGGAATCAAGCAACTCCCTTTTCTGAAGATTAATCTCGATCAAATGTTGGACGATGAATGGTATTTTCGATTTTGACGATAATGAGAAGAGAGAGAAGAAAAAAAAAATCTTAGATTGAGAATTGCAAAGGGGAAGTAAGGATAAAAGTTTAAGAAAAAAAACTTAAAAATAGTACAGAAAAAAATTCTAAAAATAAACTACACATTAACAGTTAGCAAGTATCCACAAATGGTGTGCGGCATGTTGATTACATCAGATACTAGTATTCCCCGACATTGCACGTGATGCACTATATATATATATATATATATATATATATAGCGGATCAAATAATAAAATATTTTTCCCGTAAAAATAATAATAATTCAATTTATGTACTAAAATAATGTATTTTATGTATTATTACAATGCACTATCATAATAATGCAATTTTTATTTATTACAATGCATTGTTACGATAATGCATTTCATGTTCAATTATAATGCACCGGTCAATGACAACCGTAGATCTACGAAGATCAATGGTCCAGATCGCTTTTTATTTCTTACGGGAAAAGACTTTTACATATGATCTCTTCCACACACACACACACACACAGAGATATATATATATATATATATATATATATATATATATATATATACTCCATCCGTTCTTTTTTAAATGTCCTATTTAGCTTAATTTTTTTTTTTTTAACAAACATTAGAAGAAATTTTAAAGGCCGCGTGACGGTGGACTTGAACTCGTGACCTTTGGTCCGGGCATTAACCACTCTACCACTCGGCTAACACACGCACACTTAGCTTAATTTTTTGTTTCTATATAAGTGTCCTATTTCAAAATTTGAGAGTAAATTAATGACATTTTTCCAATTTTATTCTTATTTAATGCTTCTGGTAATTTGTTAATTAGTTGTATGTATACATTAATAATGATAATTAATAAGGTTATATAGGTAAATTTCTTTATTTTCTTGGTATGTGTAATTTGACGGTGGGGGACACTTATAAAAGAACGGAGGGAGTATATATATAGAGAGGAATGATATGTCGCTCACCTTCCGTGAGCACTGATCACCGTTCGTTCATGTTAGCATTATTCTTTTTAATTTTTTTATTATTTTATCTTTTAATACACTAGAAATTAATAATTGAATCATTAAACCTACAAAATACATAAAAATCAAAGCTCTATTTGTTCTTTTTCCTCTAACTTCAAATAAATGAATAATAAGACAAATCGAGTTTTGATTTTATGGATTTTGTATATTTAATGATTTAAATATTAATTTCTAGTGTATTAAAATATAAAACAATAAAAGATTAAAAAGAATAATGCTAACATGAACGAACGATGGTCGGTGCCCACAAAATGTGCTCATGGAAGGTGAGCGGCATATCATTCCTCTATATATATATAAATATGTATTCTTTATAAAAAAAATTATTAGCTCAGTTATTATACAGAAAAAGATAATTATAATAATGCATTTTGATAGATATTGAATACTCCAACAACAATGCAATATTTAATAAAACTCATAAATTAAATTACGTAATTTTTATAGCCGATAATTTCATAATAATAAAAATTAAAATGATTTATCTTTATCTAACTAGCTGTAGGGGCAAAACACATCGCCGATCTCTAAAGCATGCGATGATTTTTTTTTCAAAATTTATGTTGGTGTACTATCAATTCTAAAAAAAAAAAATTAGAATCCATGTTTAGCTTATTGGTCTCTTATTTTATGAGTAATTCTTATTATTTCGACTAACTCTCATAACTACATAACTTTTACATAAAAAATTACATACTTATGTGTAAAAATTTATATTTTGAGCAATAATAAATGTGAAAAAAAAAATCAGAAAAAGTTTAAATCAATGTTATACCATATAGATTATATCAATTTTTAAGGTATAAATGTTATTTTTGCTCAATAAAAAACATTATGAAAGTAAAAAATATTTGGTGGACAACAATAAATGTCAAATATGAATAAAAATTTATAGAGACATAACTTTTAGATATCAAAGTTAATTAATATTCAAGTTAAATAAAATATTAATTATGTATGAAAATGAGATTTTGGGAGAGAAAATGAAAAAGACAATTTTGTTTTAGTATAAATGTCACTTTAAATATATGTAAATTAATAGTAAATTCCGACATAGTATCTTACAAGATTTAAATACATTGGGATACTAGCTCTCATTGATCACTCATTTTCATTAGATTATAGACACACTTGAAAATTGTGTTGTCATAATTCATTAATAAGAATTTCCAGTTTGGACGGCCCACAATAGATTTTTGGATCAATCTACATTTGTATGTCCGTAACTAATCATACTCTTAAGGGGCGTTTACTTTGCGTGATAGGATAGATTGATAAAACATAGGATTGACTATATGAAGGATTAGATGATCAAACAAGCTAAAAAATAATCAATCCATCAAAGTAAACAGTGGATTAACCTATACTATTTTTATCTATCTATCCTATCACCAAAGGAAAACGCCCCCTTAATGGATTTTGACAAAATAAAGCACAAATTTTAGCTATTTTTGCAATTTCGAAATGATTTATAAAGTTTTGTTTATTAAAGTACGAGCTTTATAAATTTTATAATTGAGACCTTCCCAATTTTTCTGGCAGCCGTAACGATGACATGGAAACGTGAATTGAAAAATATGACCCTTTAACTAAAGTCCTTAACCGACATCGTTTAATACTCCCTCCGTTCTTTTTTAAATGTCCTATTTAGCTTAATTTTTTGTTTCCATATAAGTGTCCTATTTCAAAATTTGAGAGTAAATTAATGACATTTTTCCAATTTTATCCTTATTTAATGCTTCTAGTAATTTGTTAATTAGTTGTATGTATACATTAATGATGGTAATTAATAAGGTTATATAGGTAAATTTCTTTATTTTCTTGGTATGTGTAATTTGACGGTGGGGGACACTTATAAAAGAACGGAGGGAGTACTTAATAAAGCACATAGTATAAATTCGATGTGGATGTCAGAGCCCAATTATGAGCTGTATTAAGAGCAAAAGTATTGATTAAGGGCTTTAGCAAAATAACGTAGTATTCTTCAGTCTATATTTGCGTCCACGTCATCGTTCTAGCTGCCGGAAAAATTGGGGAGATCTCAATTGCAAAATTTATAAAGTTCATGCTTTAATATGCAAAACTTTATGAGTCAGGTAAAAATTGCAAAAACACCTAAAGTTCGTGATTTATTTTGTCAAAACACATACTCTCTTAAACTAATCATATTTGAAATAATTTTTGAAGAGGAAAATATTAAAAATCCCTTTTGTTTCATTTTTATCTTAATTTATACGATCTTAAATATACATATATATATATATATATATATATTCTTAGTTCTCACCTAAAAAAATGTTCTTATTTGATCCGCAATATATATATGTGTGTGTATGTGTTTTTTTTTTCTCACGTCTTTTATATTATTATCAGATTATTATATATAATGAATTAATGTGGGAGATGGACTATAATGTATATCAAGTTTTTAATATTATAATTTTTATATTTCTCTAAGAACTAAGAAACCTTTTTATTTTTGAAAAAATAAATTAAAAGCTAGTGTTCCAACAACTAGCCCAAAATAATGCCTTATAATAATAAATTCTCTGATGGCACTTATTTTAAGATTCCGAGCAGCCCTGCAAGTTATTTTCTTGTTCCCATCATATCAACATGGTTCTGTAAAATATTTATTATTTCAACCTCCATTATTTTTTATTATTTATTTATTTTATTTTTGCATTTCAGTGACCCTAAGTCTGTAAATCATCTTATTTTATTCACAAAACACCATACCTAGTTAGGCAAAAAATACCACGCTACTACATTATATAAATACATACAATAATAATAATAATAATAATAATAATAATAATAATAATAATAATAATAATAATAATAATAATAATAATAATAATACAAAGGGGGTGATATTTATGAGGCAAAATATTTCTATAAGAAAAAAGATGAATGCTACTATTCTTTAATTACTAATAGTGGCCAACGCACGCTTAGGCCGTGGGAGCTTCGGCTCCCCCGATATAATTTTATTTTTATAAGTGTAATTTTGATGAATCGTTGAAAAATTATGCCAGTACCTCCTCATTCCGTCGGGCTTTTCTTGGAATTTTTTATTATGTCTGCCCCTGATTACTAAGATCGAAGAAGAATGATCTTTTATATATATATATATATATATATATATATATATTTGATAAATTACCAATAAAATTTAAAAACCGTGCTATGGTGCACTCGAATTCGAGACATTTAACCTCGGACATTAACCACTCTACCTAAGATCTTATATTTTATACCTAGCTATCGTCACACATTGTGTGTTAATTTAACAACGCTCGGTCCTTTGAGTTTTCTTTATACGTACGATCTCTTTTGGGTTTTAGAAAGTTTATGCATATATGTTTTCCTCTTTTCATTTTTCTTCTATAATAGATCGATGTCTTTTTTGTGTGTCAACTTGTCTAGTTCAAACAAATGAAGCTAAATTTTTTTGTATAAATATATTATTTAGGGGTCCATCACCATAATTAGCGGTAGGAGGAGAATTCATGAATGTGGAGGCCACTTGGTGAATAGTAATAGAGAAAGTTAGGACCATTAATTATGGTATTGAATACCCTTTTTCATAGGCAAAATTAACTGTCATTTCATTTCTTGTTTGTATGTCCCGTGAAAACCATGGGCCTCTCTCATATAGGTTTAGGACAAACTCCTCAAGATTCTTGTATTCCACTAATTTGGATTATAACTAAAAAATAATACTCCCTCCGTCCTCCAAAATGATGCACACTTCAAAATGGCACGAGTTTTAATAAAACTGGTGGAGTGTGTTGTGAGTGGAGTAAGGATCCCACTTATTGTGTAGGTTTAATGTGTATTAACATCCTTAATCCTTTATTGAAATTAGAGTTGTATGGCTATTCATAATGTTAGTATGCCTTGAATCTGTATTGTTTGCCGCCACGCAAACGGGGGTCTCGCTGCGGATACGCCCCCGGCCCGACGGTATGCTATGTTGCCTTTGTGATTAAATAATGTTAGAAAAAAAATTAAAGACTTGGGAACTAAGTAAAAAACCTGCTGCATTAAAAAAAAGGCTCCAAAATTGCCTTAAATTTCAGTTTACAATTCACTGATGTGATCAAAATAGAAGAGGGAAATTTAAACTAACCAAACTCACTCATTTTTTGCTTTAAATACACCTCTCAGCTCCAATAAACCTAACAAAATCCATTAACCAAACACTACATTTATTACACCAAAATCGCCATAAGTAGAGTAAAGAAGATAACATGGCAGATCCAAGAAAAAGACCAAATCTGACTCAGCTTCAAAGGAACACGGTGGCACAGTGGCTTCTTCAAAACATCAACAACAAGCAACTTAGGCGTGGAGCAATTACAGAGGCAGCAGAGAGGTTTGGCATATGCAGAAGGACTGTTCAAAATATTTGGAAGATAGCAAATCAGCAGCTGGCTTCAGGAAGACCTGTCATGTTGGTTTCCAAAAACAAAGGAACATGTCATAGAGATAAGATGGTGTTGGATGTGAACAAGGTCAGGTCACTTTCAGTCCTAGAAAGATCTTCAATCAGAAAACTTGCTACTAAGCTAAATGTGAGCAAAACATTGGTGGGAACATGGATAAAACAGAAGCAGATAAGGCCACATACCTCAGCAATTAAACCAACACTTACATAGCAGAATAAGCTTACTAGGTTGCAATGGAGTCTTAGGCAGTTGGATTCAAAATTTGCAGAAGGAAAAATCAAGTACCAGGGTATGTACAACACAGTACATATTGATGAGAAATGGTTCAATCTAACAAAGACTTCTGATAAGTATTACCTGCTGAAAGATGAGGAAGACCCATACAGGTCATGCAAGTCTAAGAGATTCATCACCAAAATCATGTTCGTGTGTGCTGTGAGCAGACCACAGTATTCAAGTGATGGTACTGTTATCTTTGATGGAAAATTTGACATTTACTACATTAGAGGCAGCACATAGGAATTCCAAAAACAGAGTGAAGGGCACACTAGAGACCAAACTCGTTCAATCAATTACTAAGGCAGTCATCAAGGAATGTATAATCAAACAGATAAGTAGTTTATTTTTCTGTTCAAATATCAGAATGTGTTCAAATTCATTCATCATTTAGGTATTTTATAGATTATTCCTGCCATTAAAGAAAAATGGCCACCTACTGTAAGCAAACACATCATAATTCAACAAGACAATGCCAAACCCCATATCAAGCATACTGATCCAGAGTTCATAGAGGCTACAAATTCAGATGGGTTCAATACCCAACTAATATGTCAACCACCAAATTCACCAGACACAAATATAAATGATCTTGGATTCTTTAGAGCAATTCAAACACTCAAAGATGAGAAGTTGGCAAAAGGGGTGAATGACTTATTAAGGAATGTGACTGCTGCATTTGAAGAAATGGAACCAGATAAATTAAACAATGTATTCCTCACTCTTCAAGGCTGCTATACTGAAATTATGAAGGTCATGGGAGGCAATAACTACAAGATTCCACACATGAATAAGGAAAGGTTGATTAGAGAGGGGACTCTTCCAGAATGCCTTAAAGTGGAGGAGCAGCTTGTACAGGACTGCCTAGAACATCTAAGCTTACATGGAAATGTAGATGGGACTAGCTACAACATTTCACCTCTGGTGGATGCTTTTGATGAGACGGAAATTTAGAGATTATCATCAAATGGTCAGTTTTTTTTGCTATGTTTATAGTATAAGCAACTTACTTAGTCTTTCAAAGTTGTTGTTTAGAATGTAAACCATCAATTGGTATCATATTTTGGCATGTAATGTCTCAGCAATTAAGTTTCTTTAAATTTGCATCATTGACTAATATTTGGAACAAATTCTACAGGCATCAAATGGACCAAACAATGGCAATTTAACACACTATCTCCCCTAACTCAACCTCCAAACTAGGAATTTTGGTACCTAGTGGTGGCATCAATAGGGCAGAGGCATTTAAAGCCATTAACATCAGAAAAAAAATTCATCATTTGTTTCAATAATAGACCACAGAAGCACATAAATCAAGTGCAATAACATAATCTCATCACAGAGGCATCAAAGAGGCCAACACTTGCAAATTAACACACTTGGTGCCCTAACTCAAGGCCATAAAACTAGGGCAGAGGCATTAACATCATAAAAAAAAGCAAGATAGATCAAGTGCAGTATCATAATCTCATCACAGAGGCATCAGAATAACCTCATTCGAGGAGCAGCAAGACACTAGGGAACCAAATTGCTAATAATTGCAGGTACCGCAATTTCATCTCAGCGGTCCACTCACGAATCTGAGGTGGTGGAGGTTGTTCCTCGGCATCGAAGCCATCCAACAAAAATTCAGGCTGTGAGGGTTGCTCATTTGCATCGAAGCCGTCCACCCACATCTCAGGCGGTGATTCTGGCACCACCGTTCCAGATCCAGATAGATATGAACAAAATGAAAGAGATTCATTCGGTGAGGGTTGCTCGTCTGCATCAAAGCCGTCCACCCACATCTCAGGCGGCGATTCTGGCACCACCGTTTCATCTTTAGTAGTCGCAAATAGATCACAACTGATAAATGAAAAGAATTCAGTAGATGTCACCGTCTCTACAGATAAGTTTGCATAATCGGTGGTGGAATCCATCCAATCTTCAGGAAAATGGGTCGATTCAGATTCACCCTTATCGACCCACATTTCTGAAGATGTTTCTGACATCGTCGTTCCAAATCGAGAGGGAGATGAACGAAAACTCAGAGGTTCAGCCATTACAGATCGAGGTGGACGAAACGAAATGGACGGCTTGGGTGGAGATGACAATGAAGGAGAATTGAAGAATAATTAGTGTAATGGGCTGCTAGGGTGAGTGACGTTTATGGGGTTATGTAATGGGTAAGTTAGAGTAATTAGTGTTAGTGATAATGGGCTAGATTAATTGTTAAGTGTGTTGGATTAAATTATTTTTGGTGGGCCCATCAATGGCAAAAGAGTGAATAATTGATATAGTGGAGGGTTAAAGTTAAGTGAAATATTACCAAAAATGGAATGTGCATCTTTTTCGTGGACGGACCAAAATGGAAAAACAGGCATCTTTTTCGTGGACGGAGGGAGTAATACTCCTTCCTTCCACGATAAACATCCACCTCTTTTTTATCCGTCCGTCCACTAAAAACACGTACATTTCTTTTATAGAGTATGACCCACTACATATTCTTATATATTACCCTCTCTCTTTCAACTTATTTATATAATTTACCACCTTTGGCCCACCACAATTCTCTTACAACACTACAAGAATGCAAGACTCTTTTTCCACTCATAATATTCACTACTGCATTTCTTAAACTCCGTGCCAAAGTCAACTGTACATATTTATCATGGACGGAGGAAAATACAATTTAAATTTTGTTGTTACTATCTATCTAGACCTAAAATGTGCTCATCAGATTAGAACTTATGATCTTTCAATCATGTTAATTGCTCTACCAACTAAGCCATCATATTTGAGTTATTCAGGTTGTTAATAAGTACATAAGTATCTAATTATTATATAAAATAGTAGTATATTTTAGTAATTATCTATAGCTTTGGATAAAATAATTATTTTAAATTTTTGGATATTCAATTTAAATGTATATTTATACTTACAAAGCTTGTTCATGTTCGAATAATTTAATACTACTTCGTCCCTAAAAGTATGGTGTGGAGAGTACAGTACGGGTTTTAAGAAATTGCTTTGTAGATATATTTTGAACGGAATAAAGGCCCACAATGTTGTTGGGTTAGGAACAATGAGGTAGTAATTGTGAGCCCAACAATAAAATTTTGGGGGGACCAAAGAAGCAAGTATTATGCATGATATTCATATACGAAATGATATACTCCCTTCGTTTTTTTTTAAGTGTCCTATTGAGAAAAATTACAAAAATCAAGGAAGCATGAAATATTATTTTTATACCCATATTTATTATTTTCAAAGTCTAATAATTACATTTTTCAATAATTATTGTGAGGGTAAAATAGGAGTTTTGTCATTATTTTAATCTCAAATTCCGCAATAGGACACTTAAAAGGGGACAAGAATTTTTTTTCTCAATGGAACACTTATAAAAAAACAGAGGGAGTACTATAGTATTATGAAGAATTATATAATTAATTTTGCAATGACTGTGCCATTATATGCATGATATTTATATACTAATTGAGATACTGCACATTTACGATAAAGATTCCACATTATACTTTCTTGAAGTGGTTGAGACGCGTATACCCAAAAAATAAATAATACGAGAAAAACGAAACATCTATACCTATTATAAAAGTATCTTGTTTACAAAATTTAATTTGCCTATTATACCCTTATTTTAGTATTTTATTATTAGTATCTAATATCATATGATTATTTTATATTTAACATATATATATTATTAAAATATATCAATATTATGTGCATTGCACGTACCACTCAACTAGTTAGAAGAAAAACTAATTGTATGGAATTTACTGCTCTTGAGTATCAAAAATAATTTTATAGGAATATTACTTATTGTTAATTATTTTTATTCAAAAATTTATATATGTACCGGATAATATATAATTAAATGTAGTGGGACTTTGTTGCTTATAAATTGTTATGCCAGCGGTGTGAGGTAGATTTTAATGCTATGAGGAAACACTAGCAGGAGTACAATTATAGTGAAATAATAAGGGAGGAATAGTTTTAAATTCACAGTTCTTATTACATCTAAGTTCAACTTTATCATTTACTGCGACTATGAAAACTCATACTCCCTATAAATTATTAAGCATAATAAATACCAAAATTTTGTTTTTTTCTCACAACACCAATCATTAAATCTATTATATAATAACTCACGCATTGATTATTACAGTAAATTCACACTATCAGCTGATACACGTTGCTTATCTTATGCGACTTTACAATAATATTTTACCAATAGGTGTTATTTAATGTAGCAAAAAAATAATTTTCCTTTAAATAAAATTATTTCTACATGCAGCCAATCCAATCACAATTTTAAAAACAAAAGCCAAAAAACTAAACCAAATTTATTAATTCAATTCAACAAATCTCAATTCGATTTTACTGAACGTACAACCCCACTTAGCACATCGGAAGCATTAATTCCGAGTTCTGTGGCGGAACATGGCACAACATTAACTACACATAAAAATGTACCTTAAATTATATATCAACCACAAAAAATTAATAATACATATTCTATGGTCTTGTCTTGTCACTTGCAACGTTCGAGACTATTAAATAAAATAAAATTTCACAACATTATAAGATTCAAACTCATGAACTATTACACCGTCACGTCTTCAACACTTGTTCAAGCTACGTCCGACTAATAACACGAAATGTAACCTAACAATGTAACACGATTACACGACCATAACACCAACGATCGAGCAATCAGCACTACCGACCAAATTTATTCAAATAAGTTGAGCATGTTAAAGACCATATATAATTAATGTTATATAACTTTCTGGTAATTATTGATCATCACTAAATTGATAGAGAAACCCTAATACCTAAAATTCCTTTGCCACATACTGAATATTTCTTGAGGTAAAGAAGGCCACAAACAGCAACATGATTCCATCTCGTTTTATACACAAATAATAGCAGAGGCTCAAGCTTTACGCGACAAACTAATGTTCATGCTTAATGCGTGCCTTAAGAATACCAGGAAGGGGAGGTGAGGTGGGAGGCCTACCAGAAATGCTCGACCTTGAAGCACGAAGGAGTCGAGGTTGGTTAATATTTGGCATGCTGGAGCTTTCACCTCCGTCTGTCAGTATATTCTGTGCAGTACCATCAACTTGTGTTTTTTCGGAGAGTTTCATTGCCTTGAGAACGTAATTATCATCATGTAGCTCAAATGGAGTGCTGCAATTTGATAAAAATAATTCAGTGTTAGAAATTCTGCTGTAAGTTGATATAGTTTTTGTCTTCATATCATACTCCATCTTTTTTTTTTTCCTTTTCAATTTTGATCAAACTGTCACCAGAAATGCATGTAAATCTAAATTGCAAGGAAAATACAAAATTAGAAATATAAAGCATAATTTGTCAAATAATGATACCAAAACAAGATAAACGGTTAGTGAAAAGATGGAAAAAACACAATTTTCTCTAACTGTATTTAACAACAAATAGCAGCACATATTAGAAAACTTTGCTTACCTATTAAAATCAAAATGTACAAGCTGCATATCTTCTGATATTTCCACCTCCACGGTAGCATGAGGACGAGTCTACATTTCAGACATTCGTCAATGAGATTTATGCAACGAATTCCAAAAAACACATCTTAGAAAAGATTCATGGTTCATCGATGCTTGAATGAATTCAAAAGAAAAGGCACCTTAGTTCTTAGAGAAGGTTCAAATCATATATATATATATATAATATATCCTTTGTCAAAACAAACCAACAGTCAACAGAAGAGCCCATGCAGGATGTAGATATTTATATTGTCGCAAGAAGCAAAAGGAGAAAAAGGAGAAAAAACACAAAAAATCCATTTCAATATGTAACAAACAATAACGTTAATATGTGAAAGATCTTCATAAAAACAAAGCAAGCCTACCTGCACCAAAATAAAAGGCAATGCCACTCCACCACTAGGAGCATTTCCTGAGGCATACAGTTTCTCGTTGCGCTGTGTGAGGTTTTCAAGACCAACGTACTGCAGCAAAATACAGGAACGAGAGGGTAAAAACATAAGATTTTCCACCGTGGATGACATCCAGATGTATAATGCACATCCTGGAGCAATTTCCTGCCAAACTCAGAAAAGCAGATAGTACTCTCAAAGATCCCATACTTGTTGCTCCAGCTCTTCCAGATACGCTGCTTTCTTTTCAATTCTGCTTCTGAGTCCAGCACGTTCAGTCTGCAATCAATTAAATCAAATTAGAATGGATTAGTTGATGCAAGTTCTAAATAATTAAGACACTGATAGCTCGCTTTCTTATGTTTGAAATAAAAGAATACATAAAAATCATAATATTTAGAAAGGAAAAAATAAAACATAATTTTAAAGCATAGTTAAAGGAAGGAACAGAAATCTAACCTTCAGTTCTTCAATATCACTCAAGCTAGTCCGAGGTAGACCCTTCCATTGTATTTCCTTTTTATCTTTAGAAATGATATCCATTGCCATTAGCACATTTAAAGCATCATATACCCTTCTACGTATATTTTTCTCGTCATACTGTTGCTGGTAAACATTTTTACAATCAGCATTCATAGCTTCAATGTAGGGCTTCACAAATATAAGCAGAAGATATGAGAAGTAGAGCAACTAAAAACCTGGTCTGGAGTTCCAAGATTGTTGTTGGGATCTGCAAATTCAGTAACAAGTTCATCTGCCACCTGCAAGGACCAAAACAATGTCATAATTAGATGGTAAAGATCAATGGTCTCAATTGCAGAAATAATTCCATATATAGAATTCAAACATTGTGATTGTGATGCAATGAGAAGGAAAAAAAGCAATGGCTAAAAACGTTTAGGGTGTTCTCTTATAGATACACAGATAAGTTCTCAAGAATAACCATACCCGAAATATAGTTAAAGCATATACTGCAGGCTTTCTTGGTTGTCCCTAATGAAAATAATGTCTATACTAAAAATTATTGGAAAAACGTACAGAACTAATGATATGCAAAATTCAGAGAAATGTGATCTCAAACAAAACACGATTTTTGTAAGCCGTCTAACCTCATTATATGTAGTTCTCCCTTTACTTTCCACTTTCTCACACACTGTCCAGTAGAACAACAAAAGGTTAGCAAATAGCAATAATGTAGCTCACATTAAAGTTCATTGAGCCAGACAAACTGTATCAAGAAGCCCCTTCAATTTAGAAAGTTAAAGTAACTTCCTCCACAGTCCGAACCCAGCCCTCATAATAAGAGTGTTGCATATTGCAACCACAACTTGGTGATGACTGATGATGCCATAAATTGTTTATCGAGACATACACAGATGCAAAACCCGAGTATTTATCAGTTTAAACTATTCCTGCATCTGAGGTGACATTAAAGCTACTGAAAACTCTTTTTAAAGCAAAAATGATATCTCATTTCCAAATCCACCTTAGCATGCAAACATTTCTTTTAAAAAAGTCTAAAGTACCATATCTGACGCTAATGCAACTTATTAAGAATTAACCAACAAACAAAGGAGCATTGCCTTCGTGTTGCAATTTTTGAAAGTCACATAACACCAGTTATCTCTTGTTGTCATGCCAACCTTTTCAGCTGTAGGAAACATGTATTAATGTCATGCACGTTACAAATGCCTCTTTAGGGACGTTTCTTCAAAAGAAGGAAAGAACATATGCAAATCCAACTATCATAAGCCTACATCAGAAGAAGCCTAATTACGGAAAATTATAATTCCAATGAAGCACAAGATCATGTTCCATCAGAGCTGTATAGAAGATTATTTTTCGTAGTATGCTAAATATTATGGCACCCAATAAGTGATAGTGAGTCCTACAAGCAAATATGCAATCCAATGGAATAAATAATTATGAGGTATGACATATATTAATGGTCATCAATCCCGCCCTAAGAGAAAAATTCGGTTACAAAAGCATACAACGATTCTTAGTCAAACTCTGCTGACTACTGCAAATCTAATAGTCAGTTAGTCATAGACTTTTAATATGTAATAAATCATAGATTTATGTTTCTGCATGTGTGATATAGAGAATGATGCATTCATGAGCTCAACTAGATAATGACATATAATCCTGACTACACCTTGTAGATATGGCCAATAAAAATTGTAGTTATTGCTGATTACTGGAAAAGGAAGGAAAAAGCAGGAATTCAACAGAAGAATCAAGACGTCCTATAAATTTCATGTGAATACTGGTATCGTCATATTGCCTTTGTTTCATACTTGCTAGGTTGCTCCTCTCATCATAATTCCAATGGCATTTTAACTAGCTTTACCGAATTCAGTTATAAAGGCATCCCAAAGAGAGGAGGTCAAATGGTCAATACAAATTGTTCAAACCAAAAAATGCAATTAGCACAAGCAACTATCACAAAGGGATTATGTCTCAAATGAATTTTATGAAAGCACAGTAGCCAGGACTTAAACTTTTACTTAGGTTAATTGAATTTAGAAAGTAAGAACACAAGGAAAGTAGAGAAAGAAGCAAAAACCTTTCATGCTAAATTGACGGAGCCCTCGACCACTCTTATCACCTGCTACTGCACGCTGACCTCTCTTCTTCTTTCTATTGCTGCAAATATGATAAGATCAGAAACAAAATTTGTCATGGTGAAGACAGGGCATTTATCCTTAATGACTTTTGACAGACTCATGTAGGAACAAAATTCAAAATACAAATAAAATTGACTTCATAGCACCATCTAATACCCACATCAGAGCTGATGTTTTCATTATACAAAATTCACTGTCCGTGCAAGATACGTCCTACTAACCACTTCCAATCACATTAATAACTTCATTCAGTTTTTCGAGATCTGATAAAAAAAACTCGTACTCCACCACTCTAACCAACAACACATACATCCAAAGCTCCATTTTCCCACAATTTTCATATCAGTGCTCTATGGAGTCGCAGTCTACAAGGAACCAATTCTGTCTACCAAACAGAAATGGAATCAGCACTGCAAAGTATCCGATCATACTAACTGGATATTGTAATGTGGACCTCCTAATCATCTGCCTCAGACTACTTTGCTAGCCGGCAATCTATCAGTCTATCACAATATTTCCAAAATCACTCATTCATATAATTTTAATCATACTCATACCAAGTTATTATGCTCTCCCTTGATGAGAACCTAATATATAACAATAAAAGCTATCAATATCTACTCAATTACATATATAGAACTTCCATGGTCAACAGTCAAAATTCAAGTCATTCGCAACCAAAAACTACAGGAAATACAAATATAATACTACATATATATATATATATATATAGAGAGAGAGAGAGAGAAGTCTCAGTGGCTCACCCAGCTGGCTCTTGAGACCCAGCATCATCTCCTTGGACATCAAGATTGTTTAACCGACTGAATTGGCTATCACTGGCCGGAGTTGCCGCGGCAGCCTCACTCCGGCTAGACGGTGAGCCCACACTGCCGCTAGTCGACATAGATTGGCCGGAAGCAGTGGTGCCCCATGACCTGGTGGCTCCTCCTCCACCACCACCACCACCTCCTCCTCCTTTAGACAAGTTAGGTGGGTTCTTCTGCCCACCTTCTTGAGGATTATTATCACTGCTATGATTCACCATTTTTCAAGGAAAATACATAGAAGAAAGACCTAATTCTAACGACAAATCCGGGAATTCCAACAGAATGAACAAACGCTAAGGTGTGAATTTGATTGATCCCAGGTATAATTCAAATACAACAACAAAAAAGCTACCAAAAATCACGAATTTCTCTGAGAAAACCAGTAAGGAATCCTGCCGTACAAACAGAAGTAGCGCATGAATTTCTGCAACATACAGTACACACCATAAACTCCTCCCAAAAAACAAATAACGGCGCAGGTCAAAACCAAATCAAAAGGTAAATTATTGAGAAATATCAGATTCAGAATCTTTCGCGGTAAATTTCCAAAAAGGTAACACGGTTCATAAAGAATTGGGAGTTCCTAATTTTAAATCAAAGAACGACAGGCGGCAGTGAGGGAGAGTCAGTTGTCAAAATTAGTGCAAAGTTTACCTTTTTTTCCCTCTAAAAAATTTATTTTTGAGAATCTCCAAGAGTTCTGATACAATAGAGGATTATAGAGTAGAGAACACGTATCATCTCCAATAATTATTTTACTTCCTATTTTATTTCAAAAAAATTATATTATTTTTTTAATTTTACACACTATATTAATGATAAGGTATAAATTAATAAAAAATAAATGCACAAAATCAAATAAAATTAAAATAATATTTTTAGTTATTTAAAATTAAAAGTTTCAATATTTCTATATAACTCAATGGACGAGCCTCATTAAAAGCTCTCATATTGAGGAATATGTTTAGGAATTTATTTCCGGGTCTTGAAGGTGATGGAAGTGGTGGAGACGATCTTTCTAAATTTTAGAATTCGTATCTTTAATGTTGTTGGAATCTAGTTTTTAATTTTCGTATCAATAAATATTGTTGGAATCTAGTAATATATTGTTGTAATGTTGTTGAATCTTATTTTTAGTGATTTATGTTGTTGGAATCTAGTAATTTTATATTCCAAATATTTTTAATATACTATATAGTATAATTTAATATCTAAAATATAATTAAATGTCATATGTTTAATGAAGTACTACTATAACTAAATGTAATAAAAAAATGAAAAACAAAAAGAAAATTATAAAGAAATGAATAGTGTTCCTTTACTAGTAGAAGGATACTATTCAAATCTCTATTATAGAGTGAAAGGATAGAGCATTGTTGGAGAGAAAAGGGCCCCTAAAATAGAGATGGGAGATATTTTAGAGGAGTATTGGAGATGCTCTTATACTCTATAAAACTGTAAAAATAAAATATACCCCCCCCCCAAAAAAAATAGTCCCCTTCAATTTATCACAAAAATTAAGAAAATACATTTAATTATTCTTTGAAAATGTAATTTATGGAGTATGTTATTGTTCTATTTGACCCTTATTATTAATGCATACATCATTTTCACATATTTTGAATAATGTTATTTTAACAAAAAAACATTTTAATACAATTCCAATTAATATTGGGCTATATTTTGGGACATCCCAAATTAAAATGAATAAAGGACTATTTTTTTTGTCCACGTTTTGTTTTAATTTTTATTATTATTTTTTATTATAAATTAATATTGGAATCATTAAATTTATAAAATATATCAAAATCAAAGCTCAATTTATCTTTATTATTCATAGTTTTTAAATTTAGAAAATAAAGGAACAATTAAGTTTTGATTTTGATGTATTTTATAGATTTAATGATTCCAATATCAATTTGTAATGTATTAGAATAAAAATTATTAAAAATTTTAAAAAAATATTAAGGTGGACAAAACGTGAATAATCTCTACGAAAAATGCTCACAAAAGATGACTATGTGACCATATTTAAAACATCGCCCATTTCCTAAAGTTAGTAAAGGTTGAATTGAAAGTTTGTCACAACCCCAATCACCTTATTGAGAAAGTCAATAATACTCTATTTAATAGGTCAATATGCAAGATTTTTTTGAATGATAACTTTTTTTAAAGGATTATTTGAATGATACTATTATATTACGTACATGTAAATAGCATATAATATATATTAATAATATTAAAATATGAGACGAGAAATTATGATATTCAAACGCTCTCTTTGTTACCTTTAGGTTATATATATATCAGTCGTCAGATTATCTATCTCATTTTTAATTATGTTTCACTTGTGTTTCTCTATCATTTTTTTTTAATTCTTCAATTTATTTATTTTTTCATGAAAAACAATATATTAATGTTTTAGTTTAATTTTACAATTAAATTTAAATTTAATCAAATTAGAGTTCATTATTCAATATTTATTGTAATGTGCATAGTATTTTTAAGCTTCAAATTTTAGTAATTATAAATGCTAGCTAATGAGAATTCGTTATTGTATTTTCATGGTACACAAAAAAAATTGTGGGACGAAGGATCAGAACCACGTCAAACTCCGGAATTCCAAATGAATTAATTTTTTTATCACTAGATAGATGTATACGACTCTAAATATCATGAAAATATCCAAAACCCTCAACGGCAAACCACATCGCATTAAAGCATGATAACAAAAACATAAACTCTTTTGAATGCAAGATTGTTTGTTTCTGGCTCTCTAACATATCTTCAATTTAATTTCACAAAAATTTCTGGCTCTCTAATATATCTTCAATTTAATTTCCTCTATAAATAGATGTGACCAAATAGTACTATAATCTAATTCTCATCACTTCCTACTTTTAGAAGAAAAAAAACATAAATAAATTTTTACGAGAAAATGAAGGCCGCAGCTTTAGTTTTGTTCTGCACCCTTCTTGCCCTTCTTCTCATCTCCTTTGTTGCGGGCAACGATTCGACTCAAGACGAGATCAAAGGTGAGTTCAGATGACTCGAACGTAATTATTTTTTTTTTTTTTTATAAACTTTTATAATGTTTGAATTATGCATGTGCGGTGGCCTATGCAGGTACTGATGATGAACCAAATCATGTAGCTGACGAGAAGTATTATGACGGCGGCGGATGGGATGGATATGGCGGTGGTGGCTGGGGCAGGGGCGGTCGTGGTGGTGGTGGATGGGGTGGAGGCGGTCGTGGTGGTGGTGGATGGGGTGGAGGCGGTCGTGGTGGTGGTGGATGGGGTGGAGGCGGTCGTGGTGGTGGTGGATGGGGTGGAGGAGGTCGTGGCGGTGGCCGGGGTGGAGGCGGTCGTGGAGGTGGTGGATGGGGTGGAGGAGGTCGTGGCGGTGGCCGGGGTGGAGGTGGCTGGGGTTGAGGCGGCTGGAATTGAGGCGGCGGTGACTGCCGTTTGGGTTGCTGACAAGAAGCATTAGCCTACGTGCAAAATGAGGCCAACCCATAAAATATTAGTATCACTAAAGTATGAAGTATCCCATTGCATGTGTATTATAACTTTAAATAAAATAAGCAGACTGGCAAGAAAAATAATAGAACTATATACTATAACAAATATAGTTTTGCGAACTTTTTTTTTTTTTTGTATCTTTTTGTACGAGCGACAATAATATATTGTAATGAATATTACTTTTTCGATTATTGTTCGTGTTTTTTGCAATCGCGCGCGTACTTTTTCTTTTAATCCTTTTAATGCCGATGGAGTCATGAATATGGTGGACTAGTATTAATATTTTCTGATACTCTAATCTAGTTCTGAAATCTAGATTTATCTATTTTCGGTCATTAATTAATTAATATGATTGTTATTTTTAATCGTGAAAAATAAATTTGATTGCTTCACATGCCTAGCAGCTAAAACAAATGAATACTAAGTCAGATCACCTCTGGTTAATTAAGGTGGAACCATAAATTTTTTTGAGGGACAGTACGTGTGAAAAAATTTACGCAATAAAAAAATACTACTTATAAATTATCAATCTATATCAATTACTATTTCTTAGGATGTGTGACAAACATGAATTTTTTACTCTTTCAAAGCTTATTTGATACTCCCTTCTTATTTAAATAAGTATCCCCACCATTAATAATAGGGATGAAATGGAAAGTATCACATTAACTAACTCTAGATTTTTTAAATAAGACACCTACTAAGGAACAAGAAAAAAAGTTAAATGAAATACATATTTAATAACGGAGGGAGTATCGTATTAATGTATTGGAAAATCATGTTTGCAAATAAGTTCGGACTTTTGTGGAATTGATAGGATTTGAAGGCTAATAGGAAGAGAATTGAGGAGTTCAGAATTCTTTTAAGCCACCAACTTTACCTCTTTTCGAAAATAGGACAATATGTTTGCGGGCCGATAAGTAGGACAATAAGTTTTAAAAGTTGTATTAATAGGCCACATTTCAGCCCGAACAGTACTCGCAAGCCCATTAATGACACATTTGAAATAAAATCCATAGAAAATACTCAAGTTTATCATTTCTTCCCATTTAAATCCAATTTTCAATTTGGAGATAAATCATGCAAAACTATCAGGCCCATCACACTTCCGTATAAAATTTCTAAGTATACCAACTTCGTACCTTTTTTACCGTAATGCTGCCGGGTATTTTCGCCGGAAGTTTTAGGGACCCCGTCCAACCACACGATCGCAACCGATGGTTTCCAGATGCAGACTCCTTCAGCAACACTCAGCACAGCCTTCGTTCGTTTCCTACCCGAGGCGTATGGTAATTATTTTGGTATACAGAGAATAATTAGACACTGGAAATGATGAGCAAAAGCCCGAACTTTATTTAGGAATTATATAATATTTATTACAACATAAGTATATCTCCTTTAAGGAGGAGACAAACTTGTTTAGCTATCTATGGTAGCAGAAATGAAATACATAAACTAAACTATACTAGAATAGGAACTATAACTATAACAATTTTATTTTGGAGATAGCAGAGAAGATGGTATGGAGGATTTCTGATATCGAATGCTCTCTTCAATCCTTGTTTATATAGAGGTCTTCAGTGAAGGGCCTCTTCTCCTGCATTATTGCCTTGGATGCTCTTATCCTTGGCCAGCTTGCTTTCACGTGAATGGATCCTCCCTTGTCTTCCATTATTGAATGAAGACAACAAACTTTCGGTGTGAGGTCCATTTCTTGTGACTAATGGACCACTTTTTGGTAGTGGTTCTCCTGTTGCTTTACCCATCTGTTTTCTAGTGGGTAATCACTGTTCATCCATGATCCACCCACTACTGTCGTTTTCTTTTTAGTGGGTGGTTCTCCAGCTCAGAGTCACATAACTCTACCAACTTGTGTCGGGAATCTACTTTTTTCCCGGGACCCTGGGCGTCCTTGCTTTTGGCAGCGCCTTGTGCTCTAGATACTCGTTGGACCGAGCCTTCTCTTTTTCCCTTCTGGGCAAGAAACCCTTTCCGAATTCTGGTTCCTTCTGGTTCTGGCAATCCGAACAAACGCGCTCAGACCAGTTTCCAAAATGAGCCATGTTGCAGTATTTGCGATGAGTTTCTTTGTTCGTCGCAATCTTGTTTTCCCATAGCAAAGTCCTCTTTCTTTCGAAAGTTTCCTCTACAAATCTTGTTAATTTTCTTGTCATAGTATTTAGCAGGAAGGATCTGTTTACTGAATTCTGGAAGAATTTAAACGGAAACTTGACTTTGTCCATCTGTAAGACAGACCCATAATCCTCATGCTCTTCTGGTGGAGATGAGGTCTTCTGGTAATGTAGAGACTAGAGTAGTCTCTTTCTCTGTAGGCGCCTTGATTTTTTCGAGGGCGCGTGTATCTGGTCTTCGAAGCCTAATATAGTGGAAGGCTTCATGATTTCCTTTTCCCGCTGGTTCTGGGGCTGAACTAATAAAATACAGCTCCAAAATGTCACCTCGGCTGAGCTGTGAATTGTTAGCCCAGGTATCATACACCGCTTCTTGAATCCATTTAGGTAGATTCTTGATTTCGGCGAATGATGGAGATGTGGTATAAACTAAAGCAAGTGCACCAAATTCATACCATCTTTTCACTTCGTGTGGATCTGAATTTGGCATCATCCACACCCGAGGATATTTCCCCGAAACATCAACCCTTATTTTTTCTGGGTTGATTCCCGTCCTTGGCTTGATAAGCCTGCCAAAAAGAAGAAACTTCAATCTTATCAGTATTAATCTTAGAAGTGCCAGTCATTGGCCTAAGATTAATCTCTCCCTCTTTTTCCCCAGAGGTGCTGGGTTGACATGATGTTTCAGAGTGTGACCCCTGAATATCATCTTTTTCTTGGGGCAATGGTTCTGAAGATACCACCACCTTAGAACTTGGGCAAGAGGTATTAGAATCCTCTGCTACAGGTTTAGAGCCATGTACTCGAAACTCTTCTTTTACCAAAGGATCTTTGGCCACCCGAAGGATTGGTGTTTGGCATGCAGCCCAGAGTTGACCCTGAGACCGTATGCAAGCTCGTATTCTCTCGGTGACTTTTGTCTTGTCGAGAGTCTGCAATCTTCCTGCTTGTTCAGCATTCAGAACGCACTCGTCCCACTCTCCCGTTAACATCTCCAGATTTTCTCTGAGATGTCTATGGGCCAGTAGAATGGAGTTCACATCAGTTTGCTCCATCTCTTGTTAAGAAATCTGCAAGAACATTTTCGTGAGATTTCACTACGACAATATCAAAAATATAATATTGACATTCAGCTTGCCATCTAATTAATCTAGCCTTTTCAGGCTTAGATTCCATCTTGTTTCTTAAGAAAGCCTTAACCTGTGTGTTATCGACTTTCAAAGTAAATTTATTTGCTAATAAAAATAAAGGCCATTTTTTAAACGCCTTTCGGACTGCAAAGAATTCTTTTTCGTTGATGTGCCATCACACGGCCTCATCTTCTGAGAATAAACCACTACAGTATCTGCAGAGTTCTTCTTCATAAGGAGTGATCTTGGTTAAGACTGTTGCCCACCAATAATCACTTGCATCTGTATACAGGACTAAGTCGTCTTCCTCCTGCGGTATCGAGAGTTTTGGGAGATTTCTGCAAACCTCTTTTAACTCTTTCATTCCCTGTCGATGTTCTTCCGTCCAGATGAACGGAACATCTTTTTTCAGTAATGTACTGAAAACTTTTCTGTGTTTTGCGAGATTCTTAATGAATGGTCCCGCAAAATTAACAACTCCCAAAAAGCTTTGAAGTTGCTTCTTTTCTTTCAGATCTTCAGGAAAATTCTGGACCTTCTGAACAATATGGTCATGTAGAATAATTCCTGCTTCATCGATCTCGATACCCAGAAATTCCATTTTCCGAGTTGCAACGACTGCCTTCTTTTCAGACAGTACTAAACCTTCTTTATAACAAACATCTGCAAAGATTTCAAGATATTTGATATGTTCCTCTATATTTTTTTATGCAATTAATATATCATCAATATAGACAAGCATAAAAGAAAAATAATCTTTTAACAGATTATCCATCTTTCTCTCAAATATTTGAGGCGCATTAGCCAATACCATTGGCATTACTTTCCAAACATAATGCCCTTGTGGAGTAGAGAAGGCTGTAAACTTCTTACTCTCTTCCTCCATACGAATGTGGTAGAAACCTGACTTGTAATCAAACTTAGAGAATACCTTAGCATTTCTAATGCAGTTAATAAGGTGTTCCCTACTAGGGATAAAATATCCATCAAACTCCAGATATCATTAATTCCTTTGTAATTAATAACTAATCTGGATTTACCTCGTTTGATCTCACCATGATTCTTTACCAGAAATTCGGGACTGCTGTAAGGCAAGTTCCCTGGTTTGATCAACTTTAAATCAAGGTGTTCCTTGATTATCTCCTTCATATCCTTTTGATCTTTAAGGTTCATCAGGATTGGTCTGTATCTAACAAACTCATACTCCTTATCTGGCTTTACCTTCAAGGTAGCTTTGAGCTTGTTTCTATCCCACCATGCCAAATGATTCTCATTGTAATTCCTTTTAATCTTCCTTTTGACATCTTCTAGGGACACATGCATCTCTTCCTTAATATCTTGATGAGATATTAAAGATGCTTTGAGGATCTGGACCTCTTCATCTTTGATATTCTCTTCCCTAATACAGCTTAGCACTGCTTCGCTGAATCTCCTTTGATCCTTCATTTTTGGGTGTCGAAGTTTTCCTTCATCACCACGCTTGCTGCGAAAACTCAATGGTATCTGGCGATTAAAAGCCCCTTTGAGCCTCTGGACAATGATTTTGTGATCGCAGATGGTTGTGAACACCAATTGCCTTCTTTCATTATCCTGCATGTATCTTTTGAACATCTGTAGGAAATTATTTCCTAACAGAATATCTGCTCATGTATCATGGAAATAAATTGGTGGAGTTTTAACCTTATACCAAGGTGTACCTCTGGCTCCGCCAATTAGAATTTCCGTCTCTTTTACTCCTTTAGCTAAGAGCAAAATCTTCTTTGAAAAATCTCTTCCTGCAATTCGGGGTAGATCTTCTTCTACCTCTGCTGGAAAGGCTCCTCGTTTTGCAGTACAAATTCCTGCACCTGAATCAATATAAGCAGCAAAATATTATGTCTTATATTTTTCATATAACATCCATATAGAGATGTATATGGATAATGGACTTGTCATTCGATTAATAGTTTTCTTCCATTAATCGTTATTTCCATTCCATCTTCTTTATTTGCCCAAGGTTTGTGATCCTCAAGAAAATCCAAACCCAACAGCAAGACTGATTCTCTTCCAGCTCTGCCTTTGATCTCCATCACTTGTCTCCTAATCTCCAGGGTCCCTTTGTAATGATTGATCTCCGGCTGCTGTAGATAGTAAAGAACATTACAAGGGAAGTTGGTTTCCCACCTTGTAGTGTCGAATTTTACTATCACTTCTCTCCATCCCTTAGGACATTTCAGATTCACTGGAATTTTGTTACTCTGAGATGTTTGAGGTTGAGCTTCTCGAATGAGACTCCGACTCCTCCCATATGGCAAAGACATAATTCTGTCTCCTTGGAAAGATAATCTTCCTGAAGTTATCCTGAGACTTTGATCGTGTCTCATGACTTCTCTATCTCGGATTTGAATATCAACGTTTCTTAACCGAGCAATTTCCACTCTATCGGGACAAACAGCTGTTGTCACCTTGTTGAAGATATCTGGTATCTCAATGAACTTCTTTCCCAGAAATAACTCAGTGTGATGTGAGTTAGAAAGAGCATATGATACCTGATAAGTAATGGAGTAAGGCCTATTTCCTTCCTTCAATAAATCCTTGCGTTTAAAGTCCTAATACAGTGTCAGAGCTTTGCTGAAATGAGTATCATTAAGATTATAAGCAATCTTTGGATAGATGATTCCCACTACTTGTCCTGCACAAATATCTCCCGCAATTGTTTCCAATACGAAATCTTTCAGATTTCTAACCCTTTTATCGCATATAGCGATATCGATCGGCGTGTGAACTCCAGTAAAGAGAGCCAATTTTAACATCAACTGGATTGCTCCAATATGGATCCAGTTCATCTTTTCAGCGACCTCAGGCTTCATCTTTGATAGATCTTCCCTGATGTCACTTGCTGGAATCAACTGCATCTCCACTTGATTCCTCATAAGCTCTATAGGAAGCGACATTCTCGTCTAGTAATTCCATAGACGATTTGTTGTTTCCTGCTCCGTAGATTAAAGTTCCTCAGACTTGATCTATGTTATTTGCTGAAAAGCCTTGATACTTTTGTATATTCAGACTTTTCTTCATAATCTTGTCAATCAGATTTTGAGAGAGAGTTGTGTGACTGGAGAATCCCGTCCTGTCCTCTTTCTCCTGATGAACAATCTCTAGATCAGTCTGACTCCGATCTAGTTCCATCAGACCATTCTGAATCTTCTTCACTGAAGACTTCTTCTTGTTCATATATACTCTCATATGAGGGTATATCTTCGAACTGATATACTTGTATCAGTTCTTGGTAGTAGATAGCATCTTCAATATCCGGAGTAGATTCGAATTTATTGATACCTCTTCTCTCGTTGTCAGGGCAATTTGTGGAAATATGCCCTTTCGCACCGCACGTCCAGCAGTTGCAATCCTTGAAACTTTCATTAACTCTAGTGTGAGTTCTCCTGAAAGTTTTCTTGGCAGGTGTCATTCCTTGGGATTTATTACCTCCTTGGAATGGATACATATTCCTTGATAGTCCACTTCTTTGGCCTGATTTGTAAGATCTGACCTTCTGCCTTGACCATCTAGTTCTTGGTTTCCAAGAATTTCTTTTTGGATCTCCACCTTTATGATAGGGCTTAAACCTATTTTTCTTGCTTCTTTTCAGCCTTGATGGTTCTCCTCCAATGATCGTTGGTAGATCATTATCATCACAATTTAGAGGAGCGTATTTGTTAATCCTCATCAGTTTCTTCATGTTCCTCAGAGCTGTTGCTTGTTGACACCACTCTGAGAGCTTTCGATGTACATAAGACATCCTCCTTGCGACATTTTCAGGATCTCCTGGTTCGTAATCCCGAATCAGTATTTCTTTCCATGGGCTTGGAAATTTTAGAAAAAAATTTCCAGCGCAACTCTATCATCAACTTTAGATTGATGTTGATAAAGAGTAAAGAGCTGTAGAAACTTGTTTAGCGATTGTTGATCTAAAACTGCAAGTCTTAGATTATACAATGCCATTAAGTATTTCTTTCTCTTTTCTTGATCAAATCCCTCAAAGTATCATTCTCCTAGAAAATGGCTTTTAAATATCGTTGCCATATTCTGAACATGTTCAGTGAAGTTTTCACTCTGATGGTCCCAAGACGGATACCTTGGTGTAGAGGGGGGTGAATACACCAAGGTTAAAAACTTTTCCAATTAAAACTCTTTTGAGTGAGCTGGCTGTGTGCGATCCAGCTGGGAGGCAGCTTGATCAACACAGCTGGCTGTGTACGGAATGTGGTGGAATTTTGGAAAGTCCGTTTGTTGCTTCAAATATATTGCAAAGCTTTGTTTATCTTTTCACTTAGTCAGTTTATGCAGCTTGAAATAATGCTTATGAGGGGTTAGCTGGATGCATAAATAAAACAGGAAATAACAAAGCTATTTAACGTGGTTCGGAGAAACTACTCCTACGTCCACGACCAGAAACCTCTGGTAATCCACTAAGGATACCACTGACTTTTTGCGCAGTCAGCAAGCGTTGCAGCTTAGTTCCTCAAGCTGGATACAAGTTTACGCGTACTGTATCGAAACGTAACCAGACTGTTTACGGGCACAGCTGAAGCCTAACCTGTAGTTTACGGGTACTACAGAACCAACACTCAAATTTCGCGCTTCGAGCAAGCGTACCTTTACCTAATATTTTATGGGTTTTGGTTTGGGGTTTCCAACTATGAACGAGTTCTTACAATGAAGAACAATGAGTATGATGAACTCATTCAAACTAGGCTTAAGATGGGAAGGATTATGTGCCTAGATACTAGTGGGAGAGAGCTTCAGCAGCCTAAGAATGAATAAGAACTCATAAGAATGAAGGCTGTTGGATCTTGAAGCTTTTCTGAGAGGTCTCTTGATCTTTGGTTAGACTTCTTTCAATGAAGTATGTTGATCTCTCTTGTGTATATTCTCTCTCGTCACTTCTCTCTCTCTGATGATGAAGAAAAGTTATATTTATAGGGAGAGATTAGAACTAGCTGTTGGAAAGAGCCGTTCTAAATCTCTACCTAATTTCTGATAGGATTGACTTGTCTTCTTCCTTGATTTCCTCGTAGAGCAATCCTAGGTCTGACTTCTAGGTGCTGAGGTGTCGAGTTCCTGATGGTCCAGATCAGATCTGACTTTATCTCAAGTTGACTTCGACTCTGTTTGTCTTTGGTGACTCTGAGCTGTCTTGAACTCTGCTGGATCTTTGACGCTGAGCTGAGTTGCCACACAAGCTGGGTCTTTCCTACAGCTGTGTCTGGATGAACTTGATTGTCTTGAATAAGGATGACTTTGCTGATCACTCGACTTGGCTTACCCTGCTGTGTACTCAGCTGGGTCTTCTGTTGTCTTCAGCGACCACCTGTAAACTTAGAAAACTCTATAAGTTCAAACAGGTGAGCTGGAAAAACACTTGGGCTTGAGCAAAACATCTACTCGGTTGGGGTCAGCTGGGTTTTGGTATTACTTCAAAGCTCTATTAATTTTCCCAACAATTTCTCCCTTTTTGATGATGCCAAAACCCCAAGTTGGAAAAATAAAATTGCTTCCCCCTTAACAGGAAACGGGGTTTCAAAGGATTAAACATTCACAGCAGGTAAACATATTAAGAGCCTGGACAAAGAAAGATTGTCTTCAGGTTGATTTTGATAAAACGAACTTTTCATTAATAGGAAGAAATTTTACAATTTTCTGATTACAAAAGGTTCAAAAGAAAATTCCCAGTTGGCTGGGTCTTCAGCTTTGCTGCTTCTTTTGTTCATCAATCTGATGGTCAGTCTTGAGACCATATCTGTTGAAGATGAACTCTTCCAGCTCCTTCCATTCTGCTTGATTCTTTGATTTGGAAATTCCTCTTTCACCAGCCCAGTGATGAACTTCTTTGATAATTTGGGCTTTGTCAGGAAGGTTTGTTCCAGCTAGAGAGGGAGGCTTCAATTGCTTGACTTTTGGAGCCATCAGCTGGATATTGTTTCTCTTGGCATAAAAAGCAATTGATCTTGTCATCATTGGATCCGTCTCATGTAGTTCGAGGAGATAATCTTGGAATGCAGTTTCTGGATCCATGCCTTTGTACTGATTCAAGTAGTAGAATTCTTTGATGAATTCTGATTTGCAACGTTCCCAGTTTTCATTGATATCATCTGGGTTCTTCTTGTCGATTGAAATTTTGCTTGGATTTGTTTCTTCTTAGCTTGCCTGTAGCTCTGCCTTTTCTTCTTCTGCTTTTTCTCAGCAGGCTTGAGCGATTCAGCTTTCTTCTTAATAATTTTATCCAGCTCTTGCATTTCTCTTCTTTGCTCGTTGTGGAAGTTACACAGCCAGTGATAGTCCATGTATTCTTCTGGCTTGTGTCCACAGGCTTTGGCAAGAGCAACCATCTTTTCTCTCCATGTCACTTTGACTACTTTGGCTGTTGTAGTTGGCTCTAGCTCTTCGTCATCCAGCTCTTTGGCGAAATTGTCGATCTCCGATTGAATTGGCTGCACAGGTTCCCCCTTAGCTGCAGCTTGCCTCTCCATTGTTTTTCCAGCTTCACTCTTATCTTCCCCGTTTTTGGCATTATCAACAAGGGAGGCAGAGAGGTTGGTAACTGTTGCGCTGAGCTTGGAAAGAATACCTTCAACATCAGCGATCTTGGCTGAGTTGTCAGCTGTGACGAGGTTCAGCTGGGCATTGTTGCTGCTTTCAGCTCTGAACTGAGCATCCAGATCTTTGTACAAGTTGAAGAGTTGGCGGATGTCAGAGCTGTTGGAGATAGTGGACTTTTTGAGAGCTTCCAGCTGGCTTGTGATATTTGCTATGTTGTCAACCAGTGGAGCTTGAAGGTTTGAGATGATCTCAGGGACTCTCTTCTCTAGATGATTTGACTGATCAATTTGTTGAGAAACGAGAGATTGCCTGAAATCTTGACTGGTGCTTTCTTGAAGATTTTGAGCAAATTTGTGGACTTCGTCAATTGTCAGTTGTTACTCTTTAACTTGACAGTCTAGAGTTGTGAACCGCATGATGACATCGACTTGAGACTTCAGTCTGTCCTGAAAAAGTATTTCTTCAACCTCTTTAGAGATTGCTTCCTTCATGGCGGTTGAGAGCTCGACAGCTGAGTCAGTTTGGGTTGCAGAATTAACAAGACTGGGTTTGTTTGCCTCGAACTCGACCAGAGCGCGAGTGTCATCGGCAATTGGACTTTGTGAGGCAGCTTCGGTAGGCTCAACTGTTGCATTAGTTGGCTCTTCTTCAATTATCATTGCCTCAGCTGTGTCAGCAGGGACAGCTTCCTTGGCAAGTTCAGCTGCGACTTCTTTGGATTTGACAGCTCCAGAAGATGTCTCCCATCCTGCTGTTGTTAGAAGCTTATTAGCAGATTCCCAGACTTCAGCTGGGTGCGGCTTGGGGTACAGCTGAGATACTTCAATTATACCTCTGATGAGATCATCTTGATGCAAGTATGCATCCTCCAGACTTCCAAAGCCAAAGGTGTGCTGGAGGCATGCTTCATCTGTCTTCAATTTCTCATAAGAGAAGGTCTCGATTAGCTGCTCATTCTGGTACCAGGTTGCCATCTTGGTGGCCAGATAGAATTTGAGATCTCCTACTTTAACGAGGGCAATGGGCAGGTGCGCCAGAATCGGATACTGAGTTAGAACACTCTTGATCCCTGCAATGCGCAAGTCCTCGTACATGGCTTCCATGAAGGCTGAGCCAGTGGAGTTGAGTGAAGGAGAGGCAGAAGAATCACTCTCCTCTGATTCTGTGGAGATTTGAGAAACTGGTTCAAATGGGTTCACAGTAGGCTGTGAAGAAGTATCAGCCAACTGCGTGGGAGATTGAACTTTGGGTGAAGGCAGTTTTGGGGGTGAGCTGGGATTAGTGGAAGAGGGTTCAGCTTGGGTGTTAGCTGGCTGTGAAGGAGCTTCAGCCTGTTGAATATCTGTCTGCTCTCTTACAGGAGATGGCTCTTTGGTTGGAGAGCTGGGTGGAGGAGAAGGCTGTTTGGGTGGAAAGCTGTGAGGCGGTGAGGGCTGGGGTGAGCCTTTTGGATTATCCAGCTCGTCCTCTGAACTGGATGACGATCCATCATTCAATCTCATCTCAGCCAGGATGTTTGATCCGTATTGGTTAAAGGCCGACACTGGCTGTGGGGAGAGAATCACCAATGCTTGACTTGGAGTTTCTTCAGAGAAAGGTCTCGCCTTTGATGGTGGAATGACAGTTGTTTTCTTTTTCTTCTCAGCTGGACCTCCAGCTGGTTTGGGGTCAGCTGTCTTCCTTTTTATCTGAATCTTCTTAGCTGGAACCTCTGCCTCTGTTTCTTCCAGCTGCTTCTTGCCTTTGCTCACCATTGTTTCTTCAGAAGATCATTGATTTGACTTATTCTCTGGAAGAGAATCTTCGTTTCTGGAAACGGTTCTGAATCAGCCCACTTTACTGTGTGCCCTTTCACAGCTTGCTCTATCAAGAAAGAAATCTTAGAGCATAGCTACAGTGGCTCTGAAGTTGAATACGTCATCCTGGTGGAGTTGAACTTTATCTTCTCTGACTCCTTGACCAGTCGGTTGAGTAAGAAATCAAACCAGTTGACTTTTACGCCTTTGATCATGGCAATCATCGGCTTGAGCTTTGGAATGCTGATCTCTCCATGAGATCCAGCTATCCCTAAGATGCATTTTTGCGTGATATCCAGCAGCAGCCTGTACTTTGGCTTGAGAAGGAGCTTTGACATGCTCGCTCTATATGGCTCTGGAGAGATAAGCATCTCTTGACTGAGAAATTCATCTACTTCTTCACGGCTGAAATCGTCTGGGATGAATCCTCATTCTCTGGGTAGGTTGAACACCTTTCGTAGTATCTTATTGATTTTGATATTTACGGTTGCTGAATCAAACTTTTCGTCTGCACCTTTGACGATCATGTCAAATGAAGATGAGTAGAAGCTGTCTTCATCAATGATGTTGAGGTAGAAGAGAGCAGCATCTCTCTTCAGCATAAGCTTCGGCATGGAGGTTGCCCATAGCAAGAGACCGGAGTCTGCAACAAGATCCACCATCTCTTTTAATTCTGAAACATGGAGGTTGGAGGTGGACAGAACATTCTCAAAAGATAGCTTTGTCATTAGAGCTTCAAACTGGTTCATCCCTGCGGTTGATTTCTTGGGCGCCATTTCTGCAATCTATTGATTTTGATCGTGCGAAGAACTTACAGAAAATAGATAGAGGATTTGAATATTTGAAATTTGCAGAGATAAAGATGAAGGAAGAAAGAATCCGCGTATCTTTTCCATATATATCAACTGCCATATATGATCAACGGTTGAGATTGAATCAGTTAATATTCTGATCAACGACTGGGAGAGATTCACTCATCACGTTTTGCTGACGTGCTTTCGGCGAGTGTTTTACAACCGCGCGTGAGGCAGTTCAAACGTTTGACGTTCTGCCTCGATACTGCCGTGCTACAGTACTATGCAGACTTTATAATTAATGCGACGGGAAAGGAAACTTATCAAACAATTCAACTAAGGAATATATGTCCGCTTAACATAGGAATTCAAAATAATTGGACTTATATAGCATATTCCTCAGAGCAGTAAATGCATGAGACGCAAACCGGTCAGCTTGGACACAGTATCCAGATGATACCACGGCGGTCTTCTTCTTTGTTTGACTGAGTTTTTCTCCTCAGCTGAGAAACTGGAGATTAGCTTGAATTTCCTTCAGCTGGGTTCCCCTGAGTTCTGCGACTGGCGTCCAGCTGAGCTTGATTCCCTTTTTTGGCTGGGAAATCCTTCTGCACTGAGCTTTGGGATCCAGCTGAGTTTGTTCCCTCTCAGCTGGATAGTTTTTCTTCACCCGGATTTAGCAGTCCAAGTAATCCACACATCATCTTGACTTAGATTTCAGCAAGTTGTGCTTCTGTGCGAATTTTCCCAACAATGGATTGCTTCAGATGTTGAGAAATTTCTTGGATGCTTTCATGTCATCAGCTGGGTTAGAGAATCATCTTGATTGCTCCGCTGGATCAGGTTTCCCTTCAGCTGGTGAATCCAGCTGAATCTATCTTGCTGAGTGCATCATGCTTGGTATTTTGCTGATACTTTTCAGCTATGTAGAGTTCCCCCTTGATTTGATAGTAGGTGGCTTTTTCTTCAGCTGCATCCTACTTCCTTTGATCGAACGGATCATCAGCTCACTTCTTTGATGAGGTCTCAGTTTGTATAGCAAGTAGACAGCTGTCCCAAATCCAGCTGAATCATATGCTACTTCTCTAATCTTCTCTTGAGACCAATGAACTCAGCTGTAATACTGGCTGAATCTTCAGTTTTGTATCCAGCTGTCTATATTTCACAGCTGGTCCCAATCAGCTAGCTGGGTTTCTTTATTTTTTTCGTTGGTTGAATCAATAAGATGTTTCAGACATCTTAATCAGAGCAGTCATCCTCATCTGAGTCGGAGAAGGAGATTTGATCATCATCCGTTTCGCTCGATTCGAACCTTTTATCCTTTCTCCGGGAGGATGACTCAGCTGGGTTTCTCTTTGGATAGAGTTGCTTGTCGTGATGAACCTTCACGATATTCTTGTACTTTTCCTTGCTTTGTTCCAGCTGATTAATGTTCCGTACAAGCATGACAACTTCTTCGTTCAATTCTTCTTTGCTCATATTTCTGTGCTCCTTGTTGGTCCTTCCAAGCTAAGCTGATTGAACTTCTTTCCTTGGCTTGATCCTCAGCTCTGCTTGATTCATTCGACTGGATGAATCTCTGCTTGTGATCCCCAGATCAAATTCGTTGGCTTTCAAGATGAAGAACAATTTTTCAGTCTCCATGCTGCCAAGATCAGTTCTGCTTTGGTGAACCACCTTGTGTGTACACCATTCTGAGGAGAGAGCTGCAAGAACTTTCAAGTTCTTATCTCGAGCTGTATATTTTCCAGTTCGGATCGTCTCGATCTCGATGACGAGGTTGGAGAATCTGAGCTCCATTTGATCAATGGACTCGCAGGGGAGTTGCTTGAAGTTGTCAAACTTCTGGCATGCAACTGAGAATTTGTTCTCTTGAATTTCCTCTGAGCCTTCACACAGCTTGGCTAGAGTGTCCCACATCCCCTTAGCTGTCTCGCAATTGATGATCTTGCTGAGATAAGCGTCCGTCACCGTTGAGGAGATGACGTTGCGAGCGTAGCTGTCCAATCCAGCTTGTCTTCTTTCTTCTGGAGAGTACTCCCTTTTGGGCTTTACAACTTGCCGGAGTATTGGTTCAGCTCCAGGTGTGGTTTCTGCTTGTCTTTCTGATTTCATGATGATGATGGGTCCGTCAGTGATAACATCCCACATCATGTCGTGATGTGCACTCAGAAAGCTTTTGAGTCGGAACTTCCAGATCTGATAATCATAGACAGAGAATGTCGGAAGATTTCTGCACAGAGAAGATTCCATGACAGTATGCAATATAATGATTTTTTTTTAAAAAAAATTTGAAACTTTGAAGGATCTGTTCATGTGACCACTATCAGCAAAGAGGCTGACTTGACACAGAAAAAGTGATCTTTTGAACCACTGCTCTGATACCAATTGATGGTCCCAAGACGGATACCTTGGTGTAGAGAGGGGGGGTGAATACACCAAGGTTAAAAACTTTTCCAATTAAAACTCTTTTGAGTGAGCTGGTTGTGTGCGATCCAGCTGGGAGGCAGCTTGATCAACACAGCTGGCTGTGTGCGGAATGTGGTGGGATTTTGGAAAGTCCGTCGGTTGCTTCAAATATATTGCAAAGCTTTGTTTCTCTTTTCAGTTAGTCAGTTTATGCAGCTTGAAATAATGCTTATGAGGGGTTAGCTGGATGCATAAATAAAACAGGAAATAACAAAGCTATTTAACGTGGTTCGGAGAAACTACTCCTACGTCCACGACCAGAAACCTCTGGTAATCCACTAAGGATACCACTGACTTTTCGCGCAGTCAGCAAGCGTTGCAGCTTAGTTCCTCAAGCTGGATACAAGTTTACGCGTACTGTATCGAAACGTAACCAGACTGTTTACGGGCACAGCTGAAGCCTAACCTGTAGTTTACGGGTACTACAGAACCAATACTCGAATTTCGCGCTTCGAGCAAGCGTACCTTTACCTAACCTTTTATGGGTTTTGGTTTGGGGTTTCCAACTATGAACGAGTTTTTACAATGAAGAACAATGAGTATGATGAACTCGTTCAGACTAGGCTTAAGATGGGAAGGATTATGTGCCTAGATACTAGTGGGAGAGAGCTTCAGCAGCCTAAGAATGAATAAGAACTCATAAGAATGAAGGCTGTTGGATCTTGAAGTTTTTCTGAGAGGTCTCTTGATCTTTGGTTAGACTTCTTTCAATGAAGTATGTTGATCTCTCTTGTGTATATTCTCTCTCGTCACTTCTCTCTCTATGATGATGAAGAAGACTTATATTTATAGGGAGAGATTAGAACTAGCCGTTGGAAATAGCCGTTCTGAATCTCTACCTAATTTCTGACCGGAATGACTTGTCTTCTTCCTTGATTTCCTCGTAGAGCAATCCTAGGTCTGACTTCTAAGTGCTGAGGTGTCGAGTTCCTGATGGTCCAGATCAGATATGACTTTATCTCAAGTTGACTTCGACTCTGCTGTGCTGGTGACTCTGAGCTGTCTTGAACTCTGCTGGATCTTTGACGCTGAGCTGAGTTGCCACACAAGCTGGGTCTTTCCTACAGCTGTGTCTGGATGAACTTGATTGTCTTGAATAAGGATGACTTTGCTGATCACTCGACTTGGCTTACCCTGTTGTGTACTCAGCTGGGTCTTCTGCTGTCTTCAGCGACCACCTGTAAACTTAGAAAACTCTATAAGCTCAAACAGGTGAGCTGGAAAAACACTTGGGCTTGTGCAAAACATCTACTCGGTTGGGGTCAGCTGGGTTTTGGTATTACTTCAAAACTCTATTAATTTTCCCAACACACTCTCAAAACATGCATTCTTGATATCCAATGGGAAGAATTCTCATGCTATCTTGGCAATTCCTGCAAGGCTCATTTCGAGGATTCTCACAAATCCTTCCTTGTTTAAATTGAGAGTTGCTGCCGCAATTCTCAAAGCTGACGTCCACTCATCAATTACAGATTCTCGATCTTTGAAATTTACTTCATCGAGATCGAGCATCACTCTGTAGGGATGAATTGGATCCAGGGTCGCCTTACCATAAGGTGTATCCTGCACCTTTGGTTGTGGCCTTCTTGCCCTTGTCCTTCTTGCCACCATATATGCATCATTTGGGGTATGTTGATCATACCTTGCTCCAGTCTGAAAATCCTGGACAGCCCGGGTACATTTTGAAAATCTTGTTGATTTCCAATGATAGCTCCTTGTGGAAGTTGATTCACCGGCTGTGGGTTTTGGACCACATTCTGGTTCATTTTTAAATCAACCATCGTCATGTTAGCAAAAGATTATGCTAACTCCTGGAGGTCGTCAAGATTGATTCTTTCGAGATTATTCATCTTTTCTTTTCTCAAATCATTCTTATCAAGGCCTCCATGTTTGGGTCCTTCTTGGTTTCTCCCACTGGAAATGGATAAGTGGGTTCATTACCAAAAGGATTCCTTCTTTGACTGGAACGAGGTTGTTGCTCCAGTTTTTCGATCCGTGATTGGATCTCCTTCAGGATATGATAAATTTCATCCTGTTTCATAGCAATCTTGTAAAGATCGAGTGGTACACCATACAGGCTATCACCATAATGTTGTACTGTTTTCTGTATTTCTCTCAGATCTTCCGATATCTTGGATGAATCTGGAGTAATCTCTTGATATAAAATAGTAGATGATACTCCTTTATCTTTCTTTGGTTCCATCAGAGCTAATTCCAATTTACTCCCAGATGGATCCAATGGTCTCTTCTCATGGCATGTTCTATCTCCCATTCAAGGCAGATACAACTATGGAGAAGATCTTCTTTTCTTTTGATTCCTTGGAGGCAAGAATCAATTAATTCTTTCTCCTAGTTATGTTGAATCAAGAGATTCAACATATTCCTCCAGTGTGTCAGAACACTCTGGTATCTTATCCTTCTTTTCTCCAAAATTTGGAGACGTTCCTGGAAATGTCCACACCTTGGACATCCTTCTAGATCCAACAGATATGATTGTTCTGATGGTTTCTCCTCATGGTGTTTATCACCTCGAACTGGAGAGTGCTTAGATTTGCATCAAATCTCACTCTTGCCTCAATTTCTTGAATCAAAAGCTCCATGTATTCAAGCCTTCTTTCTCGTACGACTCGGGAGTCGAATAATTCTCTCCAGAATGTCCGTAACATCTGGTTTCTTTCTATTTTTATCTCCAGATCTTGGAGATAATTCCTGTAACACTCGCATCTCGGACAATTGTCCGGATCCATGTTTTCTTGATGTCTCCTCCGTTAGGATAATACTTAAAGCAATAAATAAAATATAATTTCCAGATAAACCTAAGGCTCTGATACCATTATGAAAGCGTGGATCATTAAGCTGAATGCTAGAGTAGAAAAATAACCTTGAGTATTTATAATTTATTTTATCTTAAATATGTATTTGAATATATGATCAAGAGCTAGTGAGAATAATGTTTTCGGGCTTTTAATTTACAATTTTCAAAACTTTGTGTCCTGTTTTTGCAACTCAAAAACTTACTGTCCTTTTCTTGCAAGCCCGAAAAATTATGACCTATATTTACAAGTCACCCTAAATTAGCGGCCCATAAAAACTTTTAACTCGAGAATTGAGCATAAAGGAAGTGAAGTTCGACTCGATACGAGTTTGTGAAAAAAATGGCTTGAAAAATGGATCAAAATTAAAGAAAAATATTGTGTACACCGAGACTGACCGAGCCATGTGACCGCACGCAAGAAAAGACACATGCGGTTGGTCATGTACATGACTGGACCTCATGGCACAGTCAATTGTTACAAGAGACACATGCAGCCGCATGGCGGACACGGAATTTTGGAATTCTACTAAGCCGAATTTCTATTCCTACTCGATTTAAACTTTATTCTCAAGTATAAATACACTCTAAGACATCTTCTAATGACTTTTGACATACTTTTGCATCTTGGAGGAGTTTTGAAGATTGAGATAAGAGAAGAGTGCATGGAGAACACAATTTAGGGGCATTCAAGAACTAATTAATTAAGGATTCATACGATTTCTTATTATTTTTCTTTTCATCTTCTTTAATTATTGGATTATTGTTTTATATATATATGATGCTTATGAATAGCTAATTTCCCTTTTATCCTGAGGCTAGAGAGTTCTTAGATTCAAATTTTGATTTATAAGTAACTAGTATGTATCCCGTCGAAAATCAACGGCGAATTGAACTATATTATGCTGTAATTTATAAGTATGTAACCGTAAAAGTAATACAATATTATGCATAAGAGGGTAATATTATTTCAACAATTCACTATAAGAAATCTTACAAAAGTGATGAAATTATAATAAAAAAAAAATACATCAATAAAGATTGTTTCTTCAATTTTAAGTTGCTTCCTTTATCAGTTATCTGCAAGAAAAATCATATAAAGTAAATTTTAGTAGGCTAGCTCAATTTTAAACACAACATCAATTTCAAGGAATTACTACTATTTTGTGTACCTTTCCTTTCCCACAAACTCATAAATCTGCAGCAACTGCAGCTATGGTAACTCTAACATAATCAACTTTCACTCCTGAAAAGTTAAGTAGAAGCATTGTCAGCATTAATAAATACTAGTGCTGTCAAAACAGGCCCGGCCCGACGGGCCGGCCTGTTTTCGGGCCGGGCTGGGCTCAGCAAATTCAGGCCCGACGAATTTTCGGGCCGGCCCGGCCCGAAATAGGCAAAAGCCCGGTGGGCTCGGGCCGGCCCGGCCCGGCCCGGCCCGGAAATTTGTCAGCCCTAATAAATACATTATGAGTAATATTATTTCAATAATTTACTAAAGATGTCTTATAAAAGTGATGAAATTAAAATAAAATACATCAATAAGTGTGTTTCTTCAATTTTATTGTACTTCCTTTAACAAATATTTTTAATTTTTTTTTATTATTTTGCAATATATAAGCATGAACATTAAAAATAATTTAATATTATTTCGTAGAGATAATATTTCGATAATTGATAAAAAAGAGTGTTTCTTTGATTTTATCTCATTTTCTTTAGTTGCAAGAAATCAATAGAAATCAAACTATTTTTTTTACCTCTCAATCTGTCTATCAAAGATTTCATTATATACAATGTTAATTGTTGTGTACGTCTGATCATCTCGTCACAAAGTCAAATTTTGAGAATTATCCCTATGTATATATCAAATCCGAGAATTATAATTGAGAATACGTATTGTTGAGATTTTTCCTTTATTTACGTCAATTTTAAAAAATTTGTTAAATTAAGCAAATTAATATTGACAACTTAATAATTGATCAAATTAAAATTGTCAATAAAATAAAACTATTTATTTGACTAGCAAATTAATTTGCCAAATTATATTGGTTGTGCAACATAATTGCAGAATGAGAAAATACATATGGATTGTGAGTTTTATATAGGTTCTCCAAGAGTTAAGTTTTATTAATAATCAATGTGGGATGAAAAAGTTTATATTAAATATACATAGAATAAATCAATAAAAATGCTCAAAATGAAAATTAAAGATAAATAAGAATACTAAAAGAAAAGAAACCTTGAATTAAGGGAAGGGCTCAAATCTGCAATCGTTTTAATGAGATATATATTGGGACCTTCTCTTATTTTCTTTGTTATTGTGTCTTCTCTTAATCGGGCCGAGAGTGAAGACATAGTCGTTGTGAAGTTTTTATACTGTATTAAAAAATTATTAAATTTTATAATTTATTCTTATGTGTTAAAGATAATAAAAGAAATAATAAAAAATAAGATGTAATAATTAACTTGGGAGATTCAGAAAATGTACTTATTTTGCATCAAACACAAACTAATTAAATAAGTGTCCGTGAAACATTCAAAATCTAGTCTACATATGTGACGATGTTTAGAACATCACCCATTTCCTAAAGTCAGAAATGGTTGAATCAAAAGTTTGTCACAACCCCAAACAACCCTTATTAAGAAAGTCAATAATACTCAAGCTAGTTGGTCAATGAATCCCCATGCAATTAAGATTATTTTAAAAGGTTACTGATTAAGTCAAACGCTCTATATCCGTTTCATCAGTACTCATCACCATTTTTTTATTTTTTATTTTTTATTTTTGAATGACACTCATCACCAAATTAACACACTTGTTAATATTCCACTCAGTTTTCTTTTATCTTTTATTATCAAATTTTATATTTTATAAAAAAAAACTGTGGGATAAAGCATTAGAACTACGTCAAATATACCACCTATAGTATATTATACTCCCTCCGTCCCAATAGCAAGGTCCCCTTCTATTAATGAATACTCTCATCTCCAATAGAAAGAGACCTTGCTATTGGGACGGAAGGAGTATCATAGAATGGAGTTCCAAATGAATTAGTTTTTCTATCATAAGATAAATACATATGACTCTAATTCAAATAATTAATACATGAAATTATCCGAAAACCTCAACGGCAAACCACATCGCATTAATGCATGATAACAAAAACACATAAACGCTTTTGAATGCAAGATTGTTTGTTTCTGGCTCTCTAATATATTTTCAATTTAATTTCCTCTATATTCCTGGCTCTCTAATATATCTTCATTTTAATTTCCACTATAAATAGATGTGGCCAAATACTATAATTCTCATCACTTCCTACTTTAAAAAATACAAATATAAATTTTCCATAATTTGGAGCGAGCAGTTTACGAGAAAATGAAGGCCGCAGCTTTAGTTTTATTCTGCACCCTTCTTGCCCTTCTTCTCATCTCCTTTGTTGCAGGGAACGATTCGACTCAAGAAGAGACCAAAGGTGAGTTCAGCTGACTCGAACGAGCTAACTCGAGTAAATGAGCATCTAAATTATTTTATAAACTTTAATAATTATTATTGAATTATGTGGTGGCCATGGCCTATGCAGGTGATGAAGCAAATCACGTAGCTGATCAGAAGTATTATGGCGGCGGCGGATGGGGTGGACCCGGAGGCGGCGGCGGATGGGGTGGATGGGGCGGTTATGGCGGCGGAGGATGGGGCGGGGGCGGTCGTGGTGGTGGATGGGGCGGTTATGGCGGTGGCGGATGGGGCGGGGGCGGTCGTGGTGGTGGATGGGGCGGAGGGGGTCGTGGATGGGGTGGAGGCGGTCGTGGAGGTGGCTGGGGCGGCGGTGGATGGGGTGGAGGCTGCCGTTGGGGCTGCTGCGGCCACGGTGGCTACGGCGGCGGATGCGGGAAATGCTGCTACACTGCACAAGAAGCATTAGCCTACATGCAAAATGAGGCCAGCCCATAAAATATTATCACTAAATATGCCATGGCATATGTATTATAACTTTAAATAAAATGAGCACACGCGCAAGAAAAATAATATGGTTTTGTGAATTTTTCTTTTTTCGACCTTTTTGTACATGTGACAATAATATATTGTAATAAAATATTACTTTTTCGATTATTAATATTCGTGTTTTTTGCTATATATATATAGTGTACTAATTCATTTAATCCTTTAAACCGATGGACACGGAGTATTCATATTTTTCTGATATTCATTTAATTGATCACCTCAGGTTAATTAAGGTGTAACCAATGCAAATAGAAAGATCTATAGAACTAATATTAATTTTATTAATGTCTAATTAATCAATCAAGTAGTAGAAAAAAATGAAAATAACTTTGGTGAATCAATCTAATTAAGAATAACATAACTCTAGTTGTCGTATTCATTTTAGTTCATACGAAAAATTATGTCCAGATAATTTCTTTTTCTAATCATATCACATAACAAATCAATCTTTCGGAAAAATGTCTTGGACTATTATTGGGTGGGAACCCTTTGTGTCATAAAGCGATCCTAACAATTAATTGCTATTCATCATTATTTAAAAAAAAAATATGTATCTTAATTAGGAGTAGTATTAAAATTATTGATACAAAATTATAAATCGTTAAAATAATTTTCCTTAACATGCATCTTAATCCCACGGCAAAGATAAATCTAGTGAAGCATAATGATTTCCTTCAGAGAAACTTGGGCCTGTCAGTTTGATTTCAGCCCAGAAATAATTTCCCCTAATTTTCAGTTGACCGAGCTTGACTTCAACTTCTCTCTCCCTCTCTCTCTCTCTCTCTCTCATACACTACTCTTTGTTTTTTGCACGCTCAGTGTGGTTCAAGAGTAGCGGCTAAAGCTCAAAGCCAAAATGCGTGCGATCACGAACCGTTCCTTCCTTATCCACTACCACCACCCCTCCGTCGCCTCCGCCTTCCTTCGCTCCATCCGCCACCGTGTGCCCCTCTTCGCTCCATCTGTTCTTAAAATTAAGGCCCTGTCCACTTCCGCCTCCTACGCTGAACTGGACAATGCCTCAACCAGTCGATCCGGCTCGCTGGCTTCCCCTCCGACCTCTTCCGATTTCACGCAGAAAATCGACGTTAATCCGCCCAAGGGAACCCGAGATTTCCCTCCTGAAGAAATGCGGCTCCGCAGTTGGCTGTTTCATAATTTCAGAGAGGTAATTTGCGAAAATTTGGTGATTGAAACTGAGTTATTTGGTTTATGCACTGTTTGGAAGAAATTCATTGACACTGATGATGCGATTCCTCATTTCTACGGTAGTTAGGCTTTTAGCCATCCTATACAAAAGTGTAGTCTCAAATGTGCAAAGATCGTTGGTTTTTTAGGTATCGCAATTATTCGGGTTTGAAGAAGTTGATTATCCCGTGCTTGAATCCGAGGCACTGTTTGTGAGGAAAGCAGGAGAGGAAATCAAAGACCAGGTTCACCTCCTTTTAAGTTTGATAATTTGTTGATACATTTACTATGTGCTAGCCGTATTAGCTCGTTGACTCAATTAGAATGCCATTGTATATGCAATATAAAGACTTCGAGATGTCAAAATGACATTTGAACGACAGATTTCGTAAGTTTTCTTTCACCAGGTTACTTACAATGCTCTTTCTTCTTGTATGGGTGAAGCTTTACTGCTTTGAGGATCGGGGAAACCGTAGAGTAGCTTTAAGGCCAGAACTCACCCCTTCTCTGGCAAGGCTAGTGATGCAGAAAGGGTAAGTTCTTGACATCTTATATTCAGTGATTTATACATGCAAGTCTATACTTTTTTCTGCACAAATGCTCAAGACTCTGCTCAAAATATTTATTTTGTATGACAATTCTTGTATCCAGGTACAGATGCCAGATTTTGATCTCCATGTTTTTTTCTGTTCAGAAAATCTGTATCCCTTCCACTGAAATGGTTTGCCATTGGACAGTGCTGGCGATATGAGCGAATGACCAGGGGACGCCGTCGTGAGCATTACCAATGGAACATGGATATTATTGGTGTACCTGGTGTTACAGTAAGTTAACTAATTTTCTGTTCTTCTTCGGTTTTTGGGTACTACATTATAACCACATTTAGGCTACGTAGAACCTAGGGCTGTCTACATGTTCAGATTATTTGCTCTGTCACTGACAATCATCGGAACTGAGTTATCAATCTTTTTTCAAAATTAGTGACAAATTTGCATCTTATTTTTCTCAATTTATTTCATTGAGTCATCATAAGAGGCTTTTTAGGGCCATTTGTTCTGATTTAGATTGTTGACCTTGAAGGAAAGCAAACTTGAACTGAGCTTGTGTGTGTAAATCTTCATGATCAATAGTTGAACTTGACTTGATTTTAAACTCTTGTAACCTGAGTATGTGATGAGCTGTTTCACTTTCTTCTTTTTCTAACATATCTTGTAGATATCTAGTATCCTTTACTGTCTCATCCAATTCCAAGCCATAGGGTTATATGATGTGATTGAGAAATATCTTTTCTTCCTAAACTTTTGGTATCAACTGTTGCACTGGCACCTCATTGTAGTGGTTTGCTCACTAACTTTAACCATTCCACATTGAATGACTTGATAGTTGAGAAAGCTAGAGGCAGAGCCAGTATTTAGTAGTCATTTTATAAACCTAATACACACACACACACATCACATGTTGGAGATATTTTTTTTTAATGATCTGCGCACTGTCAGGCTGAGGCAGAGCTGATTTCTTCCATAATTACCTTCTTCAAACGCATTGGAATTACAGCATCAGATGTTGGGTTTAAAGTTTCTAGTCGGAAGGTATGAAGGTAGATGTTTTTTTTTTTAATTTAGATACATACCCCAAGTTCAAGATAGTGAAAATTGGAATTAATACAATTCTTAATTCGTTTTCCTTTCTTTTTTTGGTTGGATTGGGTTGGGGAGTGCGGTGGATTGATGAATATATGACAGTATTAAAGTTTGTGATTCAGAGATTAAGTTATAAATATTTCTTCCCTGAGTAAATGTGATACATCATTACCAATAGAAGTTTTGTGCAATTAATTTTTCTTACACTGTGCCTTAGGTTATTGTTATTCTGGCATTTTGCAGGTTTTGCAAGAAGTGCTGAGGCGCTACTCCGTACCCGAGAACTTATTTGGCAGGGTTTGTGTGACAATAGACAAGGTCAGTTTGATCATGAGCTATTTATGGATATCCACAAGCATTTAACTCTCATAAATTTGCGCATCATACTTTGCATCTTATTTCCATTTTTCTGTTTCATGCTATGTTTAATATTATATTCTCTGATCTGCCTTGTTTCCTGTTTCTTTGGTTATTTTTTTCATTCTAAACAGTTGGAGAAGATTCCCATGGATGACATCAAGAAGGAGCTGATGGCTGCCGAGTTATCAGAGCAGGCGGTTGAAGAGCTACTACAAGTTCTTACTGTGAAATCTTTGAATGAGTTGGAAGGTAGTATGTCAGACACGATAAGGCTTAGATTTTTATTTAGATAATGTCTTGTTCCTTCAGTATATTGGTATCAGTCTTGTCTTTTCAAAGACTTCGAATGGTGACTGAACCAAAATAGCACTATTAAAAAACAAAGAGTGTTATGTATGGTAGACTATGCATATTTATTATATTAGCTACTGGAAAGTGCAAGCTTCTAAAATAAAAAGTGAGGAGGCTTATGGCACTGTGATGTTTAAACTTCTGTCTAAGGCTAGCTTTGTCTTAAATTCTTTTGCCTGGGAGACATAGGTGCTATTTTCTGCTAATCTATGAAGAAAGTGTAATCTTAATCTCTATGCTTGCTTATACATCATTACAGAGAAACTTGGCTCTTCAGTCGAGGCCCTTACTGAGTTAAAGCAACTATTCTCGCTTGCTGAAAAGTATGGTTATTCTGAGTGGATCCAGTTTGATGCATCCATTGTCCGTGGCCTAGCCTACTACACTGGAATAGTTTTTGAGGTATGGACTATAGTACATCTGTGTAAATAGATCTTTTTAAGTCTATTACTTCTATAGGTCGTGTGTCTATCCAGACTAGTCCTGGCTCGGTCCTACACTCAAGACTGGCAGGAACGGGAATAAGCCGGTCATTAAATCCGGAACTATATGTTTCAATAGTTGGAAATCGTCAAAATAAGGCACCCTCTAGTAATATATGAAGTTAGGATAATCTAATCAGGCAACTTTCAAGTAAGATCTGAAACAAGTTCACTGCAAACTTGAAGTGAAGTAATCCCAGTGTAAACAATATGTACATTCTTTCATAACTGAATGTACCATCTTATCCTTGTCTAACTATGTTTCTCTACTTATTAGCATTAGCTCTATAAGGTTTGAGGGAAGTGCTCATACCAGTAGGAAGCATATTTCTGATGCTTAATCACTGCAAGATTTATAATGATTACCAGAAACCACAGTTAAAGCATAGGGGACTCTGCTCAATAGCTAGTGGCTTGAGCAAGTGTGGAAGCATGTACTGAACCATCTTAAGTTCTAGTATCATATGAATAGCACGTGTTGAATGTATCAGTTTCTTAAGAACATAGCATTATAATATTGTCTACTCACCCTCCATTTTCTTCCTTTGGACCCCCTCTCCCTCTCTTGCACACAAACTGATGCACAGAGCACATTCTAAAGTAAGCTGCAGGGTCAATGTGTGTATCTTAAACGGTTTCTAGTGTATCTAGGCTGTATCTGGTTTCAATTGATACCAAGGCTCTTCTCGTCTTACAGGGATTTGATCGAGAAAGAAAGCTGAGAGCTATATGTGGCGGTGGGCGATATGACAGGTTACTCTCCACTTTCGGAGGCGAAGATGTCCCAGCTTGTGGATTTGGATTTGGCGATGCTGTTATTGTAGAAGTGAGTACAATTCATTCAATCTCCCCTTCCCGATTAGAAAGTTTGGCATCAGCATTCAACTGCCACTATACGACTTCATTTCCTTCAATCAACCTGTTCTCATATAACCATCTAAAACAATTTTATTGATTTTGTTATGCAGCTGCTAAAAGAGAGGGGACTTCTTCCAGAACTTAGCCCCCAGGTACAGAACATTGTCTGCTCGCTGGGTCAGGATCTGCAGGGCGCAGCATCTTTCGTTGCTGCTAGACTCAGGGAAAAGGGCCAAACCGTCGACTTGGTTTTGGAGAATAAACCACTTAAATGGTGAGTTATATGTTGGTCCAACTTTCTGTTGATCAAAAGAAAATCCTTGAAATCTTATGCACCAAACAATACATTACTTTCTTTTGACAAGCCTCTTATTTTATAGTATGTCTTGTATTTTTCTTATATTAAGATATCCCATCCCATGTTGTTCAAATTTTCATTTCTTGCCTCTTATATTGCAGGGTGTTTAAAAGGGCAGCAAGAGTAAATGCCCAGAGACTGGTAATAGTGGGAAGTTCAGAGTGGGAAAAAGGTATGGTTGGTGTCAAAATTCTTTCATCTGGGGAACAGTACGAGATCAAAATTGATGAACTAGAATGACAATTAGGTTCTAATATATTTTCTAAAATAGGTTTAATTTTGTTACTACTAGGTTTTCTTTTTTCTTTTATTTTACGTCCTAGTGGTCTATTTGCACAATATTAATTTTTGTCTTATTTTAGCCATTTCAGTTCCAATTTTCCCCATTTCTTTTTTTTTTTTATCTCTATTTTCATTGTCCAGATCAGCTGAAAATATCCACAATTTCAGGAGTCGAAACAGAATTGGAAAGTGTATGTATATACACACACACAAAATAAAAAACATAAATTCATTATGATTTTACTTGGATATTTACATAAAAAAATAAAAAATTGAAACAATATGAAGAAACAAAATAAAAAGAGATGATGCCAAGCAAAATTTTGTATCAGCAGAAAACAATTCTTTAGCAGTGTTTTCTTGGTAGTCTTGCTTCAGTGGTCTCCTCTCCTTCTGTGATGATGATAATAGACCACAGCCAGCACGAGTTGATGAGAAGAATGGTGTGAAGGGCGAGCTTCCAGTTTGAACTCTTGCATCAGCCATTGAGTTTTCTTGTTGTTCTTATGATATGCCAGAGGTGTTTTGTAGCCAATAGTAATTCCATTTCACCCCTCACAGGTTTGGCCTTTTGAGTTGGCTTCCAATTTCCCTTCTTCGATTTTATACTTCGATCAGTCTTGGATTTATTCTTCTTAATCCGACTGTAGAAGTACCTCTTCCCATCTCCATGATCTTCACCCAATTCTGCAGATTAAATTATAGTATTACATTTTACGTTATTAATATGCAATATTAAACTTTTATAATATTAAATTCTCTCTCAACAAATAATAAAATGTACTATCTATTCAAACTATTCCAGATTTCTCTATTCACATGTAGGGCTACATAAACTTGTACCCATGGATACCTTACCCGTTTTTTCCAGGTACCCGTATCCAGATAAGCTGAAAATGCATACATGTTCCTGTTCTGTTTTAAGTTTTAACCAACCGGATAACCAATACCTGGTCGGGTATACCCGATCCGAGTAACGGGTATCCGGTCTACCAGTTTAAAAAGAAAACAAAAGGACAACTCTAAAATAAATAAATGCTTTGATCTTCACACTTCACAATAAATTCCCTGTAATTACATTAATAATCCCTAAATAAGTTGATAGTGATTATGCGCACCATTTTCTGATTAATTATATTAATAATGATCTATTACATCGAACATAAATATGAATAAGAAGTTTCCTGCTCAACTTTCTTGCTCTGTGGACTCTTTCAATAGCATACATACATACATACACAAAACATAATCTGAAGAGGAGGAGGAGTGGAGTCACGTTGCGTGACTTATTTTTTGGAAGAAAGAAATATTTTATTTTTTTATATAAAAATATAATTAAAAATACAAAATACTCCCTCTGTCCAATATAGATCACATAGGGTGCGACATGAGTTTTAATAAACGTTAGGTAGGTAGTGTTTGAGTGGAGAAAGAGACTCAATATAATAAGTTGTTGTGAGGTATACAATAATAAACGTGTGTGGGGTATTGTATCAAAAAAGAAAGTGATATAAATATGATGTCTTAAATATCATGGACGGAGGAGTCTTAATAATAATAATAATAATAATAATAATAATAATAATAATAATAATAATAATAATAATAATAATAATAATAATAATAATAATAATAATAATAATATGCTTGGGATCCTTTGCTCCAAGATTGGTGTCTCATCTATGTCCCATAATTTATATTTAATTAGTTTTTAATCATTTTTTTCTTCAGCTCCAATCTATAATGTTTCAGTATAATTTTGTAAGTATTAACTATGATTTATCCATCGGAATAGGGTTTATATATATTTTTTGTATTTAATAATTTGTACTTTTAAACTTTTTAATTGATTATTAGGGTATTATTTCAAAATTAGGGTATATAATTTTTTTAAATTTCAATTCTTTTTAATAATAAATAGTACTCCCTCCGTCTCAATAGCAAGGTCCCCTTGTTTTGGGCACAATTATTAAGAAACAAGAGTGAAAAGATAAAAAGTGGTAATCTTTTAAAGAGTTAATTATTTCCATTTTTTGACTGAGACCTTATTATTGGGATAGAGAGAATTAATTAAGATTTATTATATATTAAAATTTTATTTTAAAATAAATATATTTAAAAAAATAATATGAATAGTGAGACACCGAGAATGAGACCAAGTTGGAGACAGAGGATCATCCGGTTGGAAATATGGACGCGGACCGTTCTTGAAAAAAAATAATCCCTCCGTTCCAATATTCATGGCCTGTATTCATTTTCGGACCGTCCCATGTAACATGGATTGTTTTCTTTTTGGGCTAATTTAGAACTTACTTAGATCCTAATTAAAACACTTTATTGACTAAAAAATACATTATTGACTAAATGATTAAATAATGAATAAAAACTACACTAAACATGTGGGTCACACATCTTTTGATCTCTAATTTCCTTCTCCTTAATACTTGTGTCCAAAAGAAATAGACCATGAATATTGGGACGGATGGAATAAATAAATAAATAAATTCAAAGGTCAAGACCACAAATCATGTTTACCCTTTCTCTCTCTAAACTAGGGCTTTTTTCACCTTATAACAACCACCCATTCAAGAAAATGATGGATTTGATGAAATTACACATGCATGAAAAGATGAAATTAATTAAAGATTGATGTACGTACCTAAAAGCTGATGTGGCTCGTAGTTGTAGACATCCGCACAAGCGATAGGCTGACCATTGTCGAAGGAGCGACCAAGAAAATGAGGTTTTAAATAATGAGTTATCAGTTCTTCGTCGGTCGGTCGGAATTTCACTCCGGGAGGAAGATTCAGCCTCCAGTCTCTGCCTCCAAGGAAGTCGGCATTCCCGTAGCCGTCGACGGATAAATACTCTTCTAGAGAGAGAAAGCCGTCGGTGTTGATGCCGGCGTTGTCTTCATGAGAGAGAATGTAGTTGGTGGTGATGCCGGCGTTGCCTTCTTGATGAGGGAGAACGTTGTCGGCTCTGACGACGCCGTCGAAAGATGGATACGGCGGCGGCAGGAAGTGGTCGACGGATGGAAGTAGAGTATACAATGGCGGATCAAAGTCGTCCAAGGATGGAAAGGCCGAGTACGACGACGGCGACGGCGGACAAGAAAGTGGAGAAGGAAACGCCGGCAGCATTGTTAATTAATCTTTCTTCAATTCTTCTTTTTAAATAGGGGATTGAGTTGAGGTGAGTGAGTTTGATCGATGTACATGCATATATAGTGTAGTAGTGTATGTTGAATAGGGGTAGGATTTTGAGTCCCATTGAGAGGAGGAAATGTTGAATTTAATTACTTTGAAAGAGCGCGGTTCAACAATTTTAATCTCACTATTAAATTTATTGTTTATATAATATTCGCTATAATATAAAATTGAATATAACGAACTCTGATTAATGTTAATAATAAAAGTTATAGCTAAAAAAATAATAGGGTTAATTACCTGTAAATATATAAATCATTCAAAATCTGGTTTTTACCGTAATAAAAGAATTGGCGAAAAAATATTTAAACCTTTCGAGTATTTGGCAAAATTAAGATGGAAGTGCACGCAATTGGGACCATATTCTCCTTTCTACTCTCTTATAATTAACACTTGCAACTCCATTCAAGCCGCAAAGTGTTCTTAAGTTTGTGCCCTAAATTAATTGCAAAAATTATAAATCCATATTCGTTACTAAAATTAATGTTGAAGTATCTGATCTTAATTGCAATTAAGACTAAATATGTTTTAGAGACAAGAGGAGATTTGTGTTAGTGCAAATGAAGAAATTGGAATGATTGTCAATTAATCCTCAATTAATCCAGCATTTTTATTATTCTTTTATTTTGTCTGTTTCCACAAAAGCATATATATATACCAGCCAAAGAACCTGCTATATTAGCTTAATGGATCAAAAAAACTACAATTTTAAGAAGTTACATCTAGGAATATCAATGAGGTGAACTCATCAGTTTTGTACCGATCATCATATTAAGCTATCAATATAAGTTTTCAATCATAACCCATCTTTTTATTTAATTTATTTCGCAACTCATTGATCTCAAACTGAATTGACCTTCTTAGGACACCAGTGGAGATAGGGAAAGGTTGAGGGGCTACTAAAGCCTCCACCAATCATTTTTCCAACTATTATAAGCTTCCAACTATCATCGTCTGTGCAAAAGTCGCTATCGTCGAACAAAATTGTTGTCTCGAACTTGAAGTGATGAAATATGAAGCCCCCACCAAATTTTCTTCTGCATTTGCGCCAACCCATTTTATTTTGAGTCAGTCTACTGAACTATTCATTTCGAACAAATCAGATTTAATTTTTTCGTGTTATAAATTTTGAGCCTAACCTTCCATTATATTCAGTTTATTCAGACCAATTCTATAATTCTATTTGCTAAAACACTATGATTTATAAAGTAAAATGAGTAATTCGCAAATAAAATCAGGTGGTTGGTGCCAAATTCCATCTTTCTTTCCTTTTTTTATGTTTTGCAACGGAAAAAGGAAAACCAAAATAGGAAAAACAAAAACCAAAAGAAGAATTCAAGAAGGGGTGGATCGTATAATTGACCACACGCTGCGGTATATCTCTTTAAATTTTTAAATTTAATTTCTTTTGGAATTATAAGCATTAAATGATGATAAATAAAATAAATTAAGGTTAAATAAACTTTAATTAAAAATTAAAAATTGTAATTAGGACTAGTTACTTTTTTATATCTTAGTACTACTCCATCCGTCCCAATAACAATATCTCATTTCTTGTAGCCACGATTATTAAGAAACAAGAGTAAAAAGTGATAGGTCTCAAGCCTTTTAAAAAATTAATTATTTTCATTTTTAAAATGAGACTTTGTTATTGAGACAGTGTATTAGGTCGACCTTAAATAGGTCGACCCATCTGATGTTCGCCACGTGTAAAGTAAAATAGTAATGCAAACCAACCCGGTCTGATTCTTTACATATTCCGGTTTTCTTCTGAAAAGTTACTGATTTGACATTAAATAGGTAAGGGGCTATAGGTTGGGTCGCCACTTTTATGTCACCATGGGTTGCCATGATCAACTAGTAGAAATTTCTTAACAATTTTATGTCGCCAAACTCATTTCATTAATCTAAAAATTAATTAGATGGTATTAGAATATTGACCTTAAGTTAATTGTAATTATATGTAATTAATTCATAACAATTGTATCGATTTTCTTAATTTTGATATTTTTCTGGACAAATTGTATGAGGTAAATTGTATTTTCCCAATTATACCCTTCTCTTCATAGTGTATTTTGTTAAGTAGAACGTGGATGGACAAAAATACCCCAATTACACACCCTGCTTTTATTTATTTTGAATGGCATGTTGTTGAAAGAAAAGAAAGAAGAAAAAAGCGAAGAAGAAGAAGAAGAAGAAGAAGAAGAAGAAAGAAAAAGAAAGAAAGAATTCTTGAAGGGGGCATGAACGAAAGAGAGAGTGAGTAAGGGAAGGGAAAGGGAAAGGGAAGAAGAAAAGAAGCGAAAATAACAGAAGGCAAGAAAAACTGTCTGCAATGAACGAAGACGCTATTGAATGCTTTCGTAACGGCGACGATGGTTACACCGGCGACGACTTCGACAAAGAAATCTCCGATTCCGGAAATAGTAGCTGCTCATCTGAAAGAATACATTACGCTAAAAGGGTTCCTAAGGGTGGATTAACACAACCTCGCGCCCAGAGCAGGACCCGAGGTAATTTACATTTTCCGTTTTTCTTTTTCGTAATTTACATTCACAATGTTTGCAATTTAAAGTAGTAGTAATTTTCGTTTTTTTTGTGTGATTTTTGTGAATCCTGATATTTGTTGTTTAAATTATATGATTTTAGAATGTCGAAAATTGGGGTTTGATTGATAATTGGGGTTTTGGAACACATTTTGATTGTGTTATAAAATTTTAATTAATTAAATGAACAAATTAGTGTAATTTAGTGAAGGAGAAAATTCATTATTACATAAGATCTAAATTATTATGCACTTCAAACAGGTAGAGATATGCACTCCCGATTATTTGTTTTTGTTGATTTGCAAAATTAATTAATGAAGTGTGGTTATGCACTGGAAAGTGGTAGATATATGGTTGATTTTATCCTGAAAATGCTCTCGATCAATTTGCTATGTTTTATTTTTTGAAGGTAGCAAAGTCTCAACACGGTGCCATTTATGGTTTCTCGATATAATAAGGACTCGATTGTCCCCGTGTAATGTAGCTAGGATGCAGGCATCTTGTTTTGGTCAGTTGTTTAATGTTCCCAAAATTCAGTACCAAGGTCAGTTAATTCACAATTTGTTATTATCTCTGCAACCTAGTTATAGGGATCGTGGTACTCTCGTTTTCAAGATTAACAGTAGTTTGATTGAGTTCGGTCCAACTCAATTCGCTCTAATGACCGGATTGAACTTCAATGAAGTTGAACCCCCTCCTACATCTAATGAGTTTCACGGTTTGTTTTTCAATGGCCAAGGAAGAATTGTAATTAAGGATATTTTAACGAAATTTAGAGATGAGACAGACAAGACCAAGACCAAGGGCACGTCAGAAGCTTCGTACAAATTGGCTCTGTTGTATATTTTGTACTCTATATTGTTGATAAGGGATGTTACGTCGAAAGGAATAAACAAATGTTATTTCCACTTGACTGATGATACATATCGTTTTAATAATTTCCATTGGGGTCGAGTGGCTTATGATTTTCTGGTTAATAGTGTTTATAATGCAAGAGATAATGTTATAAATTGTAAGGAGGAGGACGGCAGCAAAACGAAGGTTAAGAGTTGTGAGGTGCACGGCTTCGTGTATGCTCTACAAACATGGGCGTACGAGGTGATTCTTGGTTTGGGCGACTACATTGCTTATCGGGTTTCTTGTACTGAAGATAGCATCCCCAGGATGGTTAGATGGAATTCTGAGTATTACTATGGACGTGATGACCTTGCGAGATATTTCAGCCCTTCTAGTGGCCCAATTCCGGTATATCTATATTAATAATATTAATATTAATATTTTGTACAAGCATTTTGTTTTTTTATTAACATGTAATCAACAGGTTCCCATTGTACCATCAGAGCATGAGCGGCAGTTTCTTGCTAGGTTGGGCCTACCTGATTTTTGTGTTGAACCTCGGTTTGATAAGTTGCCTGTGAAGAAGCGTAATCAAAAGCTTGATTTCGAAAGCAGTCACGATGATGATGATGATGATGATGATGATGATGATGATGATGATGATGATGATGATTGAGTTTATATTTCTAGGGGTGAGCAAACTGTTCCGAAAACCGAAAACCGAACCGAACCGAAACCGAAAATTAATTTCGGTTCGGTTATTTCGGATATTTCGGTCAATTCGGATTTCAAAATTTTAATATTTCGGATTTCGGATTTCGGTTCGGTTATATTGTTTAAAAAACCGAAATATCCGAAATCCGAAATATATATATACTATTTATATTTTTTTAAATTTATATTTAATTTATTAAAACTAAAATATTGAATACTACTCTAAATTGAAAGTTATTAACATGCTCGTGCTCTAGTATTTGTTGGAAGATATTGATTATTGAACTTTGAATTAGTTTTTGTTGGTACTTGGATTTTTAATTTAACTATTTGTTGGATTATTTTCATTTTGTTGTTGGTGGTTTGTGAAGATTTGAAACTTTATTTGTTGTTGGTGGTTTGGATGGTTTGGATGAATATAAAAAATATAGGAAAACTGTTTAAAAAACGTGGAAAAACCGAATTAACCGAAATATCAATTTGGTTATTTCGGATATTTCGGTTCGGTCACCGAAATAATTTCGGATTCGGTTCGGATATGGATTTGAAAAAACCGAAATTTTAGTTTGGTTATTTTTTATGTAATAACCGAACCGAATATCTGAATGCTCACCCCTATATATTTCTTTAATAATAATAATAATATAATCGCGGGGTCGTAAACTATATTCAAGGAGAGATAATCAACCAGATTATAATAATAATCAACGCTAATTGAGTTTCTATTTCTTTAATAATAATAATAATAATAATAATAATAATAATTAGGGCTGGGGAAAAATACCAAATACCGTTAAACCGCACTTACCGTACCGGTATATTCGGTGTATACTCTAATACCGGTATATACCGTAATAAATTAATAATAAATATTTAATTATTAATAATAATAGTTATATTTAATAAAAAATATTTTTTTATTATATTTGTTTGATATCATTACATTAAGTATCAATATTGTTGGGAGTTTAATTATTAGAATTTTAATCGTATATATATGCACATATTTTTTAAACATTTAAATTTTCGGCACTAAATGATAAACAAATATACCATGAAATTTAAGCATGAAATCGTATATATGTATAGCGATATACCGGAATTTTTCGGTATACCGAATTTCAGTAAGGTATACCGAATGGTTCGATAAGGTAAAGGTATGAAACTTCTTATACCGTTACTTTCGGTAAGGTATAAGGTATGACGAGAATTTTACGGTATACCGTACCGCCCATCCCTAATAATAATAATAATAATAATAATAATAATAATAATAATAATAATAATAATATAATCGCGGGGTCGTAATCTTCCCAAAATTTAATTTAAAAATGCAATACTCTTAATCAGAAATTAACTAAAATTGAAACAAGCAACTTAACTCGAAGCATAAACAAGCAACTAAAATTAAAAAATGCAGTAATCATAATCAGTAATCATAAACATTCCAACAAAATTCAAAAACTTCACCATAGTATTAGAAATCACCTCGTTCCAAGATTAGAAATCAACTAGTACGAACTTCACCATAGTATTAGAAATCACCTCGTTCCAAGATTATTCATCAACTAGTACGAACTTCGCCATAGTATTAGAAATCACCACGTTCCAAGATTATTCATCAACTAGTACGAACTTCGCCATAGTATTAGAAATCACCTCGTTCCAAGATTATTCATCAACTAGTACGAACTTCGCCATAGTATTCGAAATCACCTCGTTCCAAGATTATTCATCAACTAGTACGAACTTCGCCATAGTATTAGAAATCACCTCGTTCCAAGATTATTCATCAACTAGTACGAACTTCGCTATAGTATTCGAAATCACCTCGTTCTAAGATTATTCATCAACTAGTTCGAACTTCGCCATAGTATTAGAAATCTCCTCGTTCCAAGATTATTCATCAACTAGTACGAACTTCGCCATAGTATTCGAAATCACCTCGTTCCAAGATTATTCATCAACTAGTACGAACTTCGCCATAGTATTCGAAATCACCTCGTTCCAAGATTATTCATCAACTAGTACGAACTTCGCCATAGTATTCGAAATCACCTCGTTCCAAGATTATTCATCAACTAGTACGAACTTCGCCATAGTATTCGAAATCACCTCGTTCCAAGATTATTCATCAACTAGTACGAACTTCGCCATAGTATTCGAAATCACCTCGTTCCAAGATTATTCATCAACTAGTACGAACTTCGCCATAGTATTAGAAATCACCTCGTTCCAAGATTATTCATCAACTAGTACGAACTTCGCCATAGTATTAGAAATCACCTCGTTCCAAGATTATTCATCAACTAGTACGAACTTCGCCATAGTATTCGAAATCACCTCGTTACAAGATTATTCATCAACTAGTACGAACTTCGCCATAGTATTCGAAATCACCTCGTTCCAAGATTATTCATCAACTAGTACGAACTTCGCCATAGTATTCGAAATCACCTCGTTCCAAGATTATTCATCAACTAGTACGAACTTCGCCATAGTATTAAAAATCACCTCGTTCCAAGATTATTCATCAACTAGTACGAACTTCGCCATAGTATTAGAAATCACCTCGTTCCAAGATTATTCATCAACTAGTACAAACTTCGCCATAGTATTCGAAATCACCTCGTTCCAAGATTATTCATCAACTAGTACGAACTTCGCCATAGTATTCGAAATCACCTCGTTCCAAGATTATTCGTCAACTAGTAAGAATTTCGCCATAGTATTAGAAATCACCTCGTTCCAATATTATTCATCAACTAGTACGAACTTCGCCATAGTATTAGAAATCACCTCGATCCAAGATTATTCATCAACTAGTACGAACTTCGCCATAGTATTCGAAATCACCTCGTTCCAAGATTATTCATCAACTAGTACGAACTTCGCCATTGTATTAGAAATCACCTCGTTCCAAGATTATTCATCAACTAGTACGAACTTCGCCATAGTATTAGAAATCACCTCGTTCCAAGATTATTCATCAACTAGTACGAACTTCGCCATAGTATTAGAAATCTCCTCGTTCCAAGATTATTCATCAACTAGTACGAACTTCGCCATAGTATTCGAAATCACCTCGTTCCAAGATTATTCATCAAATAGTACGAACTTTGCCATAGTATTCGAAATCACCTCGTTCCAAGATTATTCATCAACTAGTATGAACTTCGCCAAAGTATTCGAAATCATCTCGTTCCAAAATTATTCATCAACTAGTACGAACTTCGCCATAGTATTAGAAATCACCTCGTTCCAAGATTATTCATCAACTAGTACGAACTTCCCCATAGTATTCGAATCACTGCTCCAAGATTATCTATCAATCTAGTACGAACTTCGCTAGTATTCAAAATCATCGTTCCAAGATTATTCATCAACTATAACTTCGCCATAGTATTCAAATACCTCGTTCCAAGATTATTCATCAACTAGCACGAACTTCATCATAGTATTCGAATCACCTCGTTACAAGATTATTCATCAAAGTAACTTCGCCATAGTATTCGAAATCACCCGTTACAAGATTATTCATCAATTAGTACGAACTTCGCCATAGTATTCGAAATCACCTCGCCCAAGATTATTCATCAACTAGTACGAACTCTCGCCATAGTATTAGAAATCACCTCGTTCCAAGATTATTCATCAACTGCAGTACGAACTTCGCCAAAGTATTCAAAATCACTCGCTCCAGATTATTCATCAACTAGTACGAACTCATAGTATTCAAATCAACTGTCTGATTATTCATCAACTAGTACGAACTTCATCATAGTATTCGAAATCACCTCGTTACAAGATTATTCATCAACTAGTAAACTCCATAGTATTCGAAATCATCTTCGTTCAAGATTATTCAATAAGCAGTAACTTCGCCATAGTATTGAATCACTGCTCCAAGATTATTCATCAACTAGAACGAACTTCGCCATAGTATTAGAAATTACCTCGTTCCAAGATTATTCATCAACTAGTACGAACTTCGCCATAGTATTAGAAATCACGTCTTTCCAAGATTATTCATCAACTAGTACGAACTTCGCCATAGTATTCGAAATCACCTCGTTCCAAGATTATTCATCAACTAGTAAGAACTTCGCCATAGTATTAGAAATCACCTCGTTCCAAGATTATTCATCAACTAGTAAGAACTTCGCCATAGTATTAGAAATCACCTCGTTCCAAGATTATTCATCAACTAGTACGAACTTCGCCATAGTATACGAAATCACCTAGTTCCAAGATTATTCATCAACTAGAACGAACTTCGCCATAGTATTAGAAATTACCTCGTTCCAAGATTATTCATCAACTAGTACGAACTTTGCCATAGTATTCGAAATCACCTCGTTCCAAGATTATTCATCAACTAGTACGAACTTCGCCATAGTATTAGAAATCGAGGTGATTTCTAATACTATGGCGAAGTTCGTACTAGTTGATGAATAATCTTGGAACGAGGTGATTTCTAATACTATGGCGAAGTTCGTACTAGTTGATGAATAATCTTGTAACGAGGTGATTTCGAATACTATGGCGAAGTTCGTACTAGTTGATGAATAATCTTGGAACGAGGTGATTTCGAATACTATGGCGAAGTTCGTACTAGTTGATGAATAATCTTGGAACGAGGTGATTTCGAATACTATGGCGAAGTTCGTACTAGTTGATGAATAATCTTGGAACGAGGTGATTTCTAATACTATGGCGAAGTTCGTACTAGTTGATGAATAATCTTGGAACGAGGTGATTTCGAATACTATGGCGAAGTTCGTACTAGTTGATGAATAATCTTGTAACGAGGTGATTTCGAATACTATGGCGAAGTTCGTACTAATTGATGAATAATCTTGGAACGAGGTGATTTCGAATACTATGGCTAAGTTCATACTAGTTGATGAATAATCTTGGAACGAGGTGATATCGAATACTTTGGCGAAGTTCGTACTAGTTGATGAATAATCTTGGAACGAGGTGATTTCTAATACTATGGCGAAGTTCGTACTAGTTGATGAATAATCTTGGAACGAGGTGATTTCGAATACTATGGCGAAGTTCGTACTAGTTGATGAATAATCTTGGAACGAGGTGATTTCGAATACTATGGCGAAGTTCGTACTAGTTGATGAATAATCTTGTAACGAGGTGATTTCGAATACTATGAAGAAGTTCGTACTAGTTGATGAATAATCTTGGAACGAGGTGATTTTGAATACTTTGGCGAAGTTCGTACTAGTTGATGAATAATCTTGGAACGAGGTGATTTCGAATACTATGGCGAAGTTCGTACTAGTTTATGAATAATCTTGGAACGAGGTGATTTCGAATACTATGGCGAAGTTCGTACTAGTTGATGAATAATCTTGGAACGAGGTGATTTCGAATACTATGGCGAAGTTCGTACTAGTTGATGAATAATCTTGGAACGAGGAGATTTCTAATACTATGGCGAAGTTCGAACTAGTTGATGAATAATCTTGGAACGAGGTGATTTCGAATACTATAGCGAAGTTCGTACTAGTTGATGAATAATCTTGGAACGAGGTGATTTCTAATACTATGGCGAAGTTTGTACTAGTTGATGAATAATCTTGGAAGGAGGTGATTTCGAATACTATGGCGAAGTTCGTACTAGTTGATAAATAATCTTGGAAGGAGGTGATTTCGAATACTATGGCGAAGTTCGTACTAGTTGATGAATAATCTTGGAACGAGGTGATTTCTAATACTATGGCGAAGTGCGTACTAGTTGATGAATAATCTTGGAACGAGGTGATTTCTAATACTATGGCGAAGTTCGTACTAGTTGATGAATAATCTTGGAACGAGGTGAGAGGTAGAGGCTCTAATTCAAGGGGAAGAGGCTCGACTACAAGGGGTCGCGGTAGAGGAAATTCCCATGCTAGTGGAAATAATATCGGAGGACAATCGACATAGTGGAGTTGTATCTAATTAGTTACTTAAGTTGCTTCGAGTTAGGTAATTGATAGGATTTATTGAAGTTTTTGGATTTTGTTGGAATGTTTATGATTACTGATTATGATTACTGCATTTTTTAATTTTAGTTGCTTGTTTATGCTTCGAGTTAAGTTGCTTGTTTCAATTTTAGTTAATTTCTGATTAAGAGCATTGCATTTTTAAATTAAATTTTGGGAAGATTACGACCCCGCGGTTATACTATTACTATTATTATTATTATTATTATTATTATTATTATTATTATTATTATTATTATTATTATTATTATTAGGGGTGGGCGGTTCGGTATACCGTAAAATTCTCATCATACCTTATACCTTACCGAAAGTAACGGTATAAGAAGTTTCATACCTTTACCTAACGAACCGTTCGGTATACCTTACTGAAATTCGGTATACCAAAAAATTCCGGTATACCGCCATACATATATACGATTTCATGCTGAAATTTCATGATATATTTGTTTATCGTTTCGTGCCGAAAATTTAAATGTTTAAAAAATATGTGCATATATATACGATTAAAATCCCAATAATTAAACTCCCAACAATATTGATACTTAATGTCATGATATCAAACAAATATAATAAAAAAATATTTTTTATTAAATATAACTATTATTATTAATTTATTACGGTATATACCGGTATTAGAGTATACACCGAATATACCGGTACGGTAAGTACGGTATTTGGTATTTTTCCCCAGCCCTAATTATTATTATTATTATTATTATTATTATTATTATTATTATTATTATTATTATTATTAAAGAAATAGAAACTCAATTAGCGTTGATTATTATTATAATCTGGTTGATTATCTCTCCTTGAATATAGTTTACGACCCCGCGGTTATATTATTATTATTATTAAAGAAATAGAAACTCAATTAGCTGAGTTTATATTTATTGAATATTGATTGTCTGTTCTCATTCTCATTCTCCGTCTCCTCTCTCTCTTGAAGGGTTCATTTTTTTCTTTTTTTGAAACTCTCTATCTCTCTAAATTGCTGCAAGGTTTGCCGCGGCCGACTCCAAATCCACAGTTGTCACCGCCGTGAAAGAACGGGCTCCCCCGCGCATCGTACATTAAATCACAACTCGTCGATTCGATCACCGTAAGTCGTCACCGGCCATCTAAATTCGATCACTGCGGACAACTCGTCGCGGGCATACTATGGCATCTAAAGGAGCGGGAAGGTTGAATACCATCAACAAATTATTCCTTAGTTTGTCCTCGACAGACCCAGAATTCTTAGACAGGTTATTTTCAAGAACATATTTCCCTTTTGATTTACTGAAGATTAAGGGCCCTAATATACCCACGCCTTTGGTAAAGATTCTGCTAGACTTTTATGATACTAGAGAAGAATTATTCATTTGCAATAACATTAGATTTTCCATTACATTAGAAGACATCCTATACATCACTGGATTGCCAATAGTTGGAACCCTAATAGCTAATGCTCCGAAGAAGGTTGAAAGTTTTAAGGATGTTTTTAACTTAGATGTGAAAGGCGGTAAATGTTCTATTACAAGCATAACATCAATTGCACTGGACAAACAGTTAGAGGATGATGTGCGGATAAAGGCGGTATTATTGATTTTAATGATCTGTTTTGTGGTGCCAACGGGGGATGGTCATCGAGTAAAAGCAGACTACGTTAGATACGTAGACGATCTTAATGAAGTCGGCGGATATGCGTGGGGAGCCGCATTGCTTGCATTTTTAAAGCATGGCATCAGAAAGTGGAAGAAACCAAAGAATAAAAGTCATGTCGATGGCAATTTGTGGGTTGTATTGGTAAGTTGATGACTTGCTAGCTTTCTGTAACGTACATAAAATTATCTTACCTTGTTTTGTTCTTTTACAGGCTTTTTTCTTGGTTAGGATAAACGGATTGGAGGAATTAATAGGCATTAAGGTGAATCATGATTCCACAGTGTCCACAGTGCCACTTATTCTCAAATGTGTGGAGGCCGTAGGAAAAATTTCTCAAAACCACAAACTCTCTTATGCGGATGTAAAAGTATATTTAGAGAACCTTACTGAAAAGGCAAGTAAATTTGATGAGCTTATCTGAATAATTTGACGGGCTTGTACTTGAGATTTTTGTTTGCTAAGTGATTAGGCTGTATAAGTTCTTTCTTGCCGCTGGATATTCATGCTTAAGAATTCATTGAAAGATATGAAAATGAAAGAAGATATATGTACTACAATGATGTTTTATGATAAATTGCCCAGTTGTGCTATAAGGCTGTTTTGGACTGTGGATGTGCGGTATCTTATAGGTTTCTTATGCTTGATGTTGCCCCCTAAGCCATTAATTTATTATTTGATCTTTCAAATCTTTGCATGAATAGGATGTTAGGTGGACTCCGTATGTTGATTTACTGCCTCAGCTTCCTGAAAATCTGAAATCACAAGAGAAGTACGGGCTTCTCTTAGCTCCAATATGTTTTATGAACTGCCTGGTGTATCATAAACCGCATCTTACCCCTAAACAATTTCCGAGGCTTAAAGGAGTACATTTGGAGAAGTTGACCTGGAAGGAGGCTCCTCTGGAGTTTAGAGAAATTAGCGGGGGGTTTGCTCAAAACTTTTTGGAAATCTATAAAAAGGAGCTCCAAGACTGGTGTGATCGCAAGTTAGTGACAGATTTTTTGCCTCTATCGGAGGGTCGGGACTGTGCTTCTGAGGATGACGAAGAAGAGGAATGTGTTATTGGGGATGACGAAGAGAACATATGTTTCAGGCAAGTCTACGAAAAGGTATTTAAATCCTTCTAGCAAACAATTAATTTTAATTATGTGATTGTTCATTAATTTGTATCTGGTGTATTAAATTGTATGAATTAGGTTTGTCCATCCACGTTCTACTTAACAAAATACACTATGAAGAGAAGGGTATAATTGGGAAAATACAATTTACCTCATACAATTTGTCCAGAAAAATATCAAAATTAAGAAAATCGATACAATTGTTATGAATTAATTACATATAATTACAATTAACTTAAGGTCAATATTCTAATACCATCTAATTAATTTTTAGATTAATGAAATGAGTTTGGCGACATAAAATTGTTAAGAAAATTCTATTAGTTGATCATGGCAACCCATGGCGACATAAAAGTGGCGACCCAACCTATAACCCCCTACCTATTTAATGTCAAATCAGTAACTTTTCAGAAGAAAACCGGAATATGTAAAGAATTAGACCGAGTTGATTTGCATTACTATTTTACTTTACACGTGGCGAACATCGGATGCATCGACCTAATTAAGGTCGACCTAGCATCGATTAAGAAAAAGGGTATATAAATTAGAGCTCCTGTCTCCATACGCCAGGTGGAGAAGATGTTTTTCGTTCAAGAAAAAGGGTATATAAATTAGAGCTCCTGTCTCCATACGCCAGGTGGAGAAGATGTTTTTCTCTTTATAAACAAGCTCACACGTGCCGTCGACATGTGTAAGATTCTTTCACACGTGCGAAGATTTTATAAAATTGCGAACGCCAGGGGAAATAGCAATAGCGAAAAAGAAGGAAGATTTAGCTTCCTCTCTCGTCATCCCGCCAGAAAATCCGCCGCGACTCACCGGAATATTCAGTCTCCGGCATAAGGTACCTCCAATGACTCTTGTTTTTTCATCGGAAGAAGTTCTTTTTTTGAGATGTTTTTTGACGAGTTAGATTCTTCGTTGCTCGTGTTTATTCTGCTTTCTCAGTTTCAATGTAAATTTGGAGTTATAAAACGATGATTTTTGCCTTCTTTTCTGTTTCGAGAACGTATATATTGTGGAATGTCTTGCGAAGTTGACGATTTCTTGTTAAATTGGACATGTTTATTGAAATTTTCAAGAGTGAAGTTGTATTCTAGTTTCATCACGAGGTTCTTTGATGCTTTTGACCATATTTAGGTTTTCTTCAGTGATTGTGTGACTGTGATAAAAGAGATATGCGTTGTCGATGTTGTCTGCCACTTCATCATGATAGTAAATATTGATATGAGTGAATTCAGCATAATGATTTATTTCTTGCCGTAAGTAGAGGTGTTGATCATAGAAAATAGTTAATGATGAAGATTCGTGTTCCCTCCGTCCAAGATGACTCGTCTATGAGATTCGAGTCTTAAGAGTTACTCCCTCTGTCTCCCAATAATGTCCCATTTTGAAATGAATGTTGTCCCCGAATTAGTGTTCATTTAAGAATTCTAGAGTAAAGGATACCAAGCTTCCCATTTTGAAATGAATGTTGTCATCAATGCAAATTTTTAACTTTTTAGGTTTTCTATGCAATAATTGGGGGTAAAGAGAGTAAATTTGCCACTTCCTTGATATGTGAGTTTTGACGGTTGGCGACACTTTTTTAAGAACGGAGGGAGTATGTGGAACTTGTTAAGGTCTTTCCTATTTTTTGTGACAACTAAAATTGGATGGTGTGAACCAATATGAAGTGATTGCTAATTTATGCTGCTGATACTCGATGTTTTCATTTATTTCTCTTGATTACGAATTTGAATTGGACACTAAAATTTAACTTCAAATAGGCTTTTATTTCTTCTCTCTCAATTCTCCATCCATCTGAGGTAGGTGCTAGATTGGTCGTGTTGGTATGCCGTACCTGGTACGTGAGCACTTATTCATTGGCAACATTGGTGATGCTGCGGATGTTCTCCAGAATGGGAGTAATGAAATCACACATATATTGTCACTTCTAAGTTCGGAATCTATTTCTTTCTTCTCGGAGTGGCGCAGTGGGATCTCAATTCCATGCAAAGAAATCCGGAAGGTCTATGCTGGGGACTCAGGATCTGAAGATGTTTCACATGACATATCAAAGAGTTCATTATCACCAGATAAGCTGCTATATTCACTGGAGTATGCTGGTAAGGACTTGAAGATTGTGAGGATGGCTGTACCTTTGAGGGATATGGAAAGTGAAAATTTGCTGGACTATTTGGATGTGTGTTTGGATTTTATTGAAGAGAGTAGGAAAGAAGGTTCAATTCTTGTCCACTGCTTTGCAGGCGTATCAAGGAGGTATAGAATATAATTTTGATTATGTCATGTCTGTACTTATACTATAGCTACTTAGTTGGTCCGATCCAATCTATGGTTTTTAGAAATAATTATATTAGTATTGATTCACTTCCCTTAAATTAATGGTTGCCTGTATTTTATAATTTTAACCATGGCTACAGTGTTATTCTCTTATTAAAGCTAACACTTTGGTACCTTGTGATTCTGATGAGACTGAATTACCAAAACTGGCTAATAGCTTACAAAGATCCTAAAGATAATAGAGCTGGCAAAGGGGGCTTTCATCAAATACCTACTAACTTAGTTGTTAAATATTGTTGGGCGGCTATTTATTTTCATACTAACCTTCCATCATGACTCCACCAGATCAGTTTCATTTTTCTCAGCTGTTGCTTTTCTCATGTAGGTTAAAGAAGGCTCCATTATTTACCACCTTCCAAGTTTTTCAATAACTCTATGAGCTAATTAATAGATTATCAAGCACAGGCCTACCATAATTTCTTTTACCTCAGCTGCTGTTTATATACAGTCGAACATTTATATGTTGACATCCCAAATATTTTTACAATGTATGTTTTCTTGGCCAGACTATCATGGTGTACAGGTCAACTTTGAATTGAATATGCTTGCTCCCAGTGTTGTCCTTATTTACAGCTTATTGTTATCTGTCTGCTAATTATCATGCAAATTATTAAATTAGAGAGGGCATACATTGCAATTGATTTACTCTCTGCTTTGTCAAGCCTTAAGGGTTTACACCCTTCTTTGCCTGTATTCATTGCAGTGCAGCAATAATTACAGCATACCTGATGAAATGTGAACAGCTATCACTAGAAGGTTTGGAGCTGTCCTTTTGTTGTAGTTTAAAGTGATACATGCACATGCCATTTTACCAAAGATCTTTGGATTCTTTTTTAAATGAGCATTTCTGTGCTATTACTATGAATTTCATATCTTTTTTTTATATTATATTTAAACTCTTTTGCATTCTTCTTGTGATTATTAGATGCTATTGAATCCTTGAAGCAGAGCTGTGAATCTGTGTGCCCAAATGATGGTTTCTTGGATCAGGTAATGTATATGCAAACCTTTGTGTTAGTTCATAATTATTACTCCCTCCGTCTCAATAGCAAGGTCTCACTTCTATTAATTAATACTCTCATCAATTAAAGAAGTGAGACCTTGCTATTGGGACGGAGGGAATATAATTAAAGGTTCCTGGGTGATAGTCTCCTGTCCTCAATTGTTGCAGCTGAAAATGTTTGAACAAATGGGTTTTAAAGTTGATCGTGCAAGCTCCATATACAAGCGCTTTCGATTGAAAGTTTTAGGTGCATATTTTTTTCCCTGAACTAATTTGTTATATTCCTTTTTAATTTTATTGTTTCAGATAATAGTTGTCTGATTTTATATAATTTCTGATTTCGTAGTTCTTGTTTTGCTTAATCACACAAAGTATGAAATGTTCTAGAACAAATTCTGTTGTGACTGTATTAACGTAGTAGCCAATAGATCACGACTAGTACTTTTAAAAATTGTCCCTGAATTGGGTTCTAGAGGATAGCGGGTCATTTCAATACTTATTCAAATTGATATACTTCAACTATGAAACTGTTATTTATTTTGCGCCTCATGCTTTGACAATCTTACATTTGTCATTCAACCAAAGAAATTGAGTTTTAAGAATTGTATCATAAGGTTAGTTGTATCTTAGGTATATTGATGTCATTCCATTATTATCAATATATATTCAACAGGATTATCTGTAAAATTAGCTTGACAATTGCTAATCACATTAGTTCTTTTTGTTCACTTCAGTAAATTGGGTAATGGTTTTTACATGAATGTACGTTCTTTCAATTTCTTATAACTCATATTAGTCAGGTTTGTCCTACGTATAATGAGGAGCACTAAATACTATTTATGTTGTATTATCTTTTTGCAATACCCTTTTCATTTCCTGATGCTCGGGATCATTCTTTACGGAATAACAGGTGATTGTTATAATCGTGGGGAAAAAATAGACGGTTCGAAGTTTGGTGCAGATCCTGGATTGCCAGCTGAAATTATTTCCTCGAATACTGAAGCATCACCTGGTAAACAGGCTCCTCCTACTCCTGCATACCGATGCAAAAAATGCCGTAGAGTTATTGCATTGCAGGAAAACGTTCTGGATCATGTTCCAGGAGAGGGTGAATCATGCTTTGATTGGCACAAAAGGAGGGGGGGAAATCCTTTCAGTAGACCTGGTGACTATGAGTGTTCTTCCGTCTTTGTTGAGCCTCTTCGTTGGATGAAAACAGGTGCGATGACTAATATATCTCATCTAGAATTATGATTATTTGGAAAAACTGGAGCTAAACTGAATGAAATTTGTCGTTATGTGGCTATTCAGTCTTGGCTTCATGCTTTCATTACACTTGAGTTTCTCAATCTGATTCTTTAGTTATTTCTCTTTTATTTCATCTTCTTATAAGCGATTTACATGTTATAACTAACAAATGGATATCGTTGAAATGATGATGTTCTAATTGTTGGTACAATTTCCAGTTGAAGAAGGCGGTCTTGAGGGCAAGCTGACGTGCATCCACTGTGAAGCCCGATTAGGTTACTTTAACTGGTCCGGAATCCAGTGCAGTTGCGGAAGTTGGATCACGCCTGCCTTCCAGCTTCACAAAAGCCGAGTGGACATAAGTACTATCTAGATTTGAACTGCTCTATTCGGTGCTGTGCTAGGGAAGCTCCATTGCCCCCCCTGCCTTACTAAATGGATATGCGAGCTGTCTGAATCCAGAAACGGGCTTTGATCCGTCACCCTGTTTCTACGTGCTTTGTGTTCATCTCAAAACTATGATCCTATTTAGTTTACTCATCATAGAAGAGCATATAATTGTTTCAAGATGGCTGGTATGTTGAAATCCAGCTCTTTTACCTGAATTCGAGTTGCAGTAATGTTACAGGTATAATAATTGTGAATTTGCCTGTACTTGGTTTACTCTGGCATTAAGTTTGATTGTTAAAGTAAATTTTGCATCTCTCTCTCTCTCTCTCTCTCTCTCTCTCTCTCATGTCGCAACATACTGCAGCATCAATTTTCAATAGAAACATAAGTTGTATTAGTACTGCTGAGAGGCAAACTGTACACAGCGTCATGTTTACAGCTATTCAATAATCCATTATAGTTAGATATAACTTCAGTAGTGAAAGTCGAAAGTGAACCCTCGTAAGAAAAATATATAACGGTAATAAGAATCTCCTGCCACACCGGGAAATCGGAATCTCCAACACCGGCAAAATGCTACTACTAACACAGAATAAAGATGCAACCGCGTCTTTCACCCTTGAATGCATGTTCTGTTTTTTGACACCTAATTATGCCCCTGAGACTCGAGGAGAATATTAGTGGCAGCATTAATGTCGTTTCTGGCACGTACGAGAGCTTGCCTTGCTGAGTTCCTATCAAAGCCCATTGAAACCAGTGTGGAAATAGAGTCCTCTGGTGGTTCAATCGATGATAAGTTGGGAGATGGATAGTTCCCCTGTACCCAAAGAAAACCAATACTCAGAGAGAGAGAGAGAGAAAGTGATGCAACATAATTCAAATTCATACCAAATCCCTTTAATCCAAATAGACCTAACAGTATTTATTCACGCATTTCTGCAGGGGTAGTTGGCATTCCGATTTCTGAACAAGTTACTTGAAAAAAGAACAGCAAAAAAGGAACAAACAGATCACCTTTTATGAATAAAAAGCACAAACAGATCACCTTTTTATGAATAAATTTTAATCCTATAGACTACTAATCAAAAGAAGGCGAGACATGTAATATAGTTAAGAGAGTTGGTTAAATTCATCTCGAGAGGCAATCAGCCAAAATTCATTCTTGCAGGAGGGAGGAAATCCACGATAGACCTACCTCCATCTGGCGACCTGGATAGGTTGGTGCACTTCCTACAACATTCCTAGATGATCCAGTGGCTGGAGTACTACTCCCCATCAATGGCCAAGACAATCTCGAGAAGAACGAAGCAATAGCTTCAGGAAACTGAAACGGAGATGCACAAGCTTAGTCAGAGCTCAATAAGAGCATTAATTATGGAATAACTGGGGTATCTTTCAATGATAAAATTTGACAAGTAAATGAGCTCGTGACTACTTCTGCATGGTGATAGATTTCTCTACACGTTATCTTTAAGAGTCTCGATTATCAATTTATCAATATATAATCAACAGAGTATCAAGACAAATCTAAATTTCAGTTCACCAAATTGTAAGATTAGGATGACTTATTTATGAAGAAATAGATATATCAGATCACAAGAAGATGACGTGCAACCTTCATCCTGCGTACACGGAGAACATTCAAGCGATACAGGGAACCCGCTAAAATACCACAAATCCCCGGAAGCATGGATCTTTTCCATGATGACAAAAATAGCTGCAAGATGGAAATAGGGCACATGAAATAAACAAATATCAGCAGATGATGCAAAATAACAGTAGTCAAGGCTATGCCTCACATTTAGGTACATGAAGTAGGCAGACTAATCGCAAAACATAATACTTGTGAATTACCTGAAGACCAGCTAGATATATAAAAGTCTTGTCAGAGAAGTTGAGGTTAAACACACGAAACCGCGTTGAAACAGGGATGTCGAAATAAAATGGTACAAATGAAGAAAATATAAGGCCATAGGGTCCAGATGTGAGTATATTCAAGGACGGATCTGCCAAAAAAATAAAGCCAAATTGTTACCATAAAGATTAAATCATTAAACATGTTTATGTACAGAGCTATACGAGCAAGCAATTTAATTTGATATTTAGAAGACAAAAAAAAAAATTTGGAAAATAACGGAATCCTTGAAATAAGGAAAGACAATGAAGAGGTTATATGTTAATACATAAAAGCAGGAAACAGCACATGACCAATTAATCGACGGAACTAAATGCTACTTTCAGAGAAGGTTCTACTGTAGGGCTGTAAACGAGCCAAATCGAGCCGAGTATCGGTCTGCTCAAACTCGACTCGTTTAAATATTCGCTTGCTCGAGCTCGACTCAAGCTCGAGTCGAGTTTTTGCCATGGTGATCAAGCTCGACTCGATCCAAAATTAACGAGCTCGAGTTCGGCTCGTCAAATACTCGATAACGAGGTATTCGAGCTCGAGCTAGACTCATCACGAACTCGATTATATTTAAATTCAACTCGTCAACATGTTAATTGAACTCGAGCTCGAGCTCGTTTAAAGCTAAGTTTTTTGGTTTTATGTACAAAACTCGATTATTACACTCGCGAACAAGCTCGACTAAAACTCGATTTGTAGGCTCGCGAACAGACTCGATTGTAGGCTCACGAACATGCTCGCGAGCCTGTCGAGTCGAGCAATACGATACTCGAACTCGGCTCGATAAACTTATCGAGCTCAATTTCATGCTCGAACTCGACTCGATTAGTTATCGAATCGAGTGCCGAACGAGCTTTTTCGAGTCGATCGCCAAGTAACTCACGAACGGCTTGACTTGACTCATTTACAGCCCTACTGGTATATCCTATGACAGCTCATAGCAGCATAAGTACCAATTACACCATATAAAAAGTGGCTTTTTAGTAAATAACTACAGTAAAGAAAAACCCTACAATAACAACCCCCCGCCCCACCGGGAACTAAAGAAATAGTGAGCAAAACTGATTCCAGGAAAGACACATACAATTCTTTTTTTGGTAAAAATATAACAAATTCTGGCACGGTCAGTAGCAAATTATTCCACCAAATTCCCTCCCAAAAGAAAAATATTAATGTCCAATAATTACTAGGGAAAAGACTAACTTAATGTCTGCATATGCAATAAAGTACAAAGTTATGACTTTTCCAGATTGGCTCATAGTAATCCCATTAAAATATGTTCATTTTAATAATTAGAGCATTAGGTTGAAAGCAAGTGAATTACCTGTGTGACGGCACAAAAGAAAGATTACTTCAGTGAAGAAGTGAATCACTAGCCAGTTTAAATTGGTTTCAAATCAACAATGGAACCTAAATTTTCATTCACGAGAAATTCGATGAAGGTACCCTCAACAGCATGCCATTACAGTGATTACACAATACATCATCTAACAGGATTTGGGCTTCATAATTTTTCTCTATGGAATACGCATGTTGCTTTAAATTCTAATTCAACACGAGGACAATTGATAGGAGCAGGGGCATAACAACTCACTGATATTGAGAAGAAGGAGATTAAGAAAATTATTGCACCTTTAAGTAGTAATAGCGCAAGGACTTCAAGCAGAATCGAGATGGCGACCGAGAATATAATAAAAATCTGCAGAAAAGATGATCACAACAATCAACCAAATAAATTAATCACCATAATACAGGGTCAAGGATATAATCAATCAATTGATCAAAACAATTTCGCTTCAAATTTTTTTCTGATTTCATCAACTCGTAAGTAAGAGAAGCCACCAAAAAAGACTGGAAATGCAGGGACTCCTCATAGGGATATTATGTTATATTCTTGTCATATAAGATCAATGAATTAGCTCCATTTTTCTCGTATATCTGACATGGCACTTATTCATTACAGAGCAAAATGTCAATCAAGCATATACTATACACTTTCTCTTCAATTGTTGCATGGCATCCGACAATAGTGGCGGCATAATTTTGCAGTTTGAACTTTATAAGAAACAGAAAAGCAAGAAATTGAGCTTGAACAAGAACTTACAGTGTATTTATTAGAACCTATCTGCCTCTCAAATACACGGAAGTAGTACAGAAGATAAATTCCAAAAACAAGTTCTGGTGTAGATGAGAATCCAAAAATTGAAACTATGAGCTTCCATATTTGAAGTTTTCTGAAAATGTCCTGTCATGTATAAGAACCAAGTTAATGACGCTAATATGTACTCAGTAAAATGTAAGAAAAGTATTGCAGAAAGGATAGGCATGTTAATGATGCTGCAAAGCAATGCGTACAAAGTCCGAACAGAAGTTCTTCAAATGAATTCAGAAAGGAATATATAATTTGTAAAAAAAAAAAGATGCCGGGGCACATTATTACCCACAAAAATACAAAGTAGTACATGCATACAAAACTAGAAAACAAATTAGAGTATGAACTTGAAAAGCAGAAATCCGTGAACCAGAACAACTTTTAATTCTTTGCCGAATTGAGCTGAGCCAAGCACACTACATCCATCATACTTCCAAGATCCTATCTAAGCCTGTTCATTGGAGCTTTGTCAAACCATCAGTTTTGTTAGACTCGAACACAAAATGAGCAGAAAGTAGTTTGATCTTCTTAAACATATTGTACGTAATACTTGATCTTCATATAAACACTGGGTATTTTGTAAAGCACAGCAACTTATATGCAAGCTTGTTTGTTATGTTTACTCAACCAGTTCTGAAAGAGTTATTAACAACAATATCGAGCTCATCACATAAGTAAGTCCATTTTAGTCCCATCCTAAAGTATATTAAAAGCAAAGTGAAAAATTCAGACCAACAAAAATAAGAAAACTCATTTCCACCATGACACAAGAGATGCAAAAACTTCAAGAAATTAATGAATGCATGTAAGCGAACCTCCCACTGCATCCAAGCAAGAATGGAATTCGCAGATGGCAATCACACTAAAATTAAATCAATTCAGCAAATATACAACTAAAACTATATCAGACAATATATGAAGTCAGCATCCACAACCGGCATAAAACTCGTCGGGAAAAACTAATTACACAAAGGAAATGGAAAAATAAATAAATTGGGCACTGAATTTCCGAAAAAACAAACGAAGTTTAAAAATCAGAAACACTTATTAAGAGGGAAAAGAAGAGAACCTGATAAGACCAAGAGAGGTTTCTAGAACGACCTTGGATCCCAAAAATGATTGTGAAAAGAGCACTTGCAATCACTATCGTCCTTGTTACCGGCGCATTATCTGCCAACAGAAAAATATTGTTATCGGAATTTCAATTTCCAATAGCAAAAAATAAAAAAAAAAATAAAAATAAAAATAAAAATAAAGAAGAAGAAGAAGAAGAAGAAGAAGAAGAAGAAGAAGAAGAAAGAAAAAATCAATCTTTAAAACCGAAAAAACATCAAAATGCACAGAAAAACGTACTAAAACCAGATGGGCCGCCGTTCATTTTCTGGGCGAACCAACAACCTCGCTAATTACTTGAATCGCTATTTCTTTGCGGTTATATGTATATGTGTATGTCTTTCTCGGATTTCTCCCAAATAATTTTCTCTCTCTAAAATCTCTCTGTTTTCTGCTTCTCCGAGTCGTCGTCATCGACTAAAATTATCTGGGTTTGGTAAGCGGGCTCGGGCTGGGCCTGCTCTTTCTTTTGGGCCCTCGATTGGTAGGTAATTATGTAATTTGCTTGATTCCTTATTTATTTATATTTTATTTGAATTGACGTGTTTAATTTTATTTTTAACCAATAATACACGACATAAAAAGTTCAAAAATCACAAAAAATTAAGGGTAAAAAAACATCTCAATTAAGGGAAAAAAAAAAACTCAATAGATAATTATCAAAAAAAAAAAAGAAACTCAATTAGACTTGATTTAGAAGTATTTTGTTCAATCATGACTCCAAATTCAAATTTTGGAATTGCAACCTCAATAAAACTTAAAAACTTAAGTTTACTTCACTCGTCCAGAAATCCAGACACAATCATAGGCCAACATCAATGAAGCGATAAATTAGTCAATTATAATTCGGTAAACCAACAAAAAAAAATCACACAAATAACTCAAATGTCTAATTCACAATTGTGAAACACACAAATCTCAAACATTTGATTGAAAAAAAAAATCATCTAACACTTACATGAGAACTTGATTTAAAGGTACTTTTAATTAATCATGAATTCAAATTACGAATTGTGACCAATCTCAAACATCTCATGATCTAATAAAAAAAAATCACCAAACACTTGATTGACGAATTTATTTAAAAGTGTTTCGACTTTCGACCAATCATGAATTCAAATTATGAATTGCAACTTCATAACAATATGAGTTAACCTCACTCGTAACCAACAAACAATCATAACCACTTGATTTTCCTGGGGACTCCCCATTCGACCGTCTTAAACACGAACATAGAAGTATGACATGTGTACGAGTCAATGGGCAAGTTACCCGTAAAGCACAAGAAAGTTGTACGACGCGATCTACGTAAGTACCTAAAGAAAAACGTCCATTGCTGGACACGAGTTTTAATAAATGTTGTTGTAGTCGTTGTGAGTGGAATAAAGATCTCATTTATTGTGTAGTTGTTGTGAGTGAAAAAAGTGAATGAACAAGTTTTTCATAACAAAAAAAAAAAGAGTGAGCAAGTGAATATTTTTTTGTGGATGTAGGAAGTATATATTTTTAAGAGTAACCCACATTTTATTGTTTCTAGTATATTCTAAAACTTTGGCTCCCACTTTTGGACTTCTTAAAAGCGCCCCACTTAAGGAGTACATGAAGCACGTCTAGAAGAGTCGTTACTTGTCAAAAGAAGGTCAATACAATATATGAATCGAGTGATATCCAATGTGCAAGTGTCCAAGCAGCTGCAACACCCTCATCCTCAACTATCGGTATGGTGGTCATAGCAACACACTCATGTTAGATGAATATGAAACGAAATCATATAATAATAAAGCAATAGCGAGGACTAGACAGTTCGTGTCGTAATTCTAATCAGAAGTCCTTCAAAAATCACGTCAGCCATAGTAAAGCGGTAATTCCAATTAAAAGTCCTTCAAAAATCACGTCGACCACAGTAAGTCGGTAATTCCAATCAGAAATCCCTCAAAATCCACTCCAGTCACTAGCAATGCAAGTTGTAAAATAATGAGAATTTATTGTAATTAAAGAATTTTCTCAGAAAGTCCAAAATCATCTACAATCAATTGTCATAATTTATGATTGATTTCCAAGGCTCCATATATTTAACGAATTTAAAGTTAAGGCACGATTGAATTTTTAGATAAGATAGATTTTTACACTAAAATTGGTGTTAGCCGTTATTTTTATGGCCCAACCAATTTCCGGGCCAACATTGACTTAGTTCGATTTGTGCCTCTAGAATTCTATTATTTTTTATTACAATGTTCAAATAGTATATGATATTTTGAAACAATTATATTAATTATAAGCCTGAGGTAACATTTCACTTTGTTGGAATTGAATGTTAAAATGACTTAGTAAAACAATATTAAGTATTGTGATTCATCTTGATTTAATGAAAACAAATTGTAGATTTGGAATATGCATTCTGAGTAGATGAATCTAGTGCATTTACTTGTTCAACTTTGATTTGGGATGAACAAACAATTAAAGTACAAAGATTAGTTACTTGAACTTTGAAATGTGAAGGACATAGAACAAACTATCCAAAAAATAAGAAATAACAAAACTATTTATAAATACATTCACATCATTAAATAACAATCTAGTGTGCTCCTTTATGGTGCACCCTAGTGGTGTTTTAGTTAAGAATAAGGTAAGGTATTTTTGTATTTTTGTGGTCATCCACACCAATATTCTCGTCAATCAATCAAAGAGAAATAAGAATTTATCTTTGTGTCTGATAATATTATTACAAAATATTGAAACATTATAACATTATTGTAAAAGCGATCAAAACATTGTGACAATATTTAACATTTGCCCAAAGAATTGAATCATAATAATCCAAGGTGATGCAAAATTCTAGTAATAAAGAAAAAAAATATGCAGGAAATAAGAATTGTAGCGGGGGGCCACTCATGGGCTTTCTTTATAGGCCCAATAATTTATTGGCCCAACGTATAATCGTACTATCCAGTGGCAAAGTCAGCGTAATAATTTGGGAATTCTATTATTTTTTTGTACACTACAGTCTGTAATAAATATTAATATATTATTATCAGTTTTTTTTTTTTTGAGGTATATTATCAGTTAAATATTAGATTGTAATTTTATAACAATTATCTCTGTAAAGAAAAAATAAAAAAATTACTATATTAAGTAGAGTTTTACTTCCCAGAATACACTGCCTTTTTTCTCTTTCATCATCACATCCGATTAATGGTTGATATTTTTTTGGGCTTTCTCTAAGATATGAAATTTTCTGCTCAACTATTTATGATGTTCGTAATGAAAAATACTTGTAATATAGCCCACTACTATTAATTATGTAACAAACTGCATTTGGAAATTAGGTACATTATGTTTATTAAAATAGACAGAACAACACTTTTTAATTTTTGTTTGGTGTTCCTTTCCCAAAAATAATTGAAAAAACGATGGATGTTAATGAAATAAACAAATGGTCTAATTTTATGATATCAAGATTTTGGTCAAACAGTCCACTTTAATTAGTATTGTTCCAATCAATAGTATATTTATTTTCATTTTATCAATTTAAGCAGTGAAACATAATCAGTTTAAAAGACACATAATTTCCTCTTTCACTCTTGGAAATACAATTTAAGACTTTTTTTTTTGCCAACTGTGAATTTTTATGGTAAACTTCTGCTCGTTTGTTATTTATTGCCCGAGAATCGACCAATATCTTAAAATTAGAATATTGTACAAGAACGAGACTAGATCCACAAAAAATAAAGTAAAATAAAATAAGTACAGTAATAGTAATTATAATAGCTAAAATAAACCATTTTCTTACTTCATCCCATCTCAAAATGTCTCTTTTCTTTCACCACATAAATCAAGTAAAAAAGGTCCAAAAACAACCACTCTTCCTATGTAGAAACATTAGGAGCTGTTTGTTTGATCAAAAATAGAAGGCCACAAAAGGGAATAAAGATTCCCAGAATCACTACCTTAGGCTTCTGCAACAAAAAAAAACAAAGCCTAATTTCATCATCTAATCTACCATTTCCTATCTACAATTTGCTAAAAATTACATAAAAAATTAACCAAGTAACAACTATTCCAAGGTGCAGTTTGGCCAAAGCAGCTTCCATTTTTCAATTTCTTGTTTCTTGCTAAGTTTTACAATTCCACCATAAAATCCATCAACCACATTCCCAATTTCTGTATGGCTCTTCCTCCTGATCTCCACCTTCCTCCACCGCGATTCCGGCGTGTATTGCTTGAACTCCAAGATTATCGTATCTGTAAATACAAGATACGAAGAATAATATAAGTTTTTTAGCCACTTTATTCCGACTAAGACACATTTCTTGGACATAAATTTAAGTTGTAAAGAAACCCAAAACAGATTTAGAGGCATTTATTAGCTGAAAATAATGTGTCAAAGCCACCCTGTGGAGCACTCTCAAGGGCAGGGCATGTGGAATAAGATTAAGGGACCACATTTTGCATAATTCAACACTCTTATTTATCATGAATTATAACCATTCTCAAATTATGAGATTGAAATATAGACGAGTGTAATAAAGTTTAAGCAAGCCATGCATATGAGAAGAAAAGGTAGAAATAGAAATAAATAGAGTTTATATGTAATGTGCCCACCGCTAATGTGACAATGACAATTGAATTCATTGCCGCTGCACGAATCCAGATGCCCAACAACTCCATACCACCAACCTGTGATTTTGGGACAAAAATTTTAAATTTCCATTAATGACTACAGTTGGAAAAATCCAACTTTGAGACCCTGCAATGAAATCTTTGCTTGACTCTTGCTCACCACATGACCCCATAATCTCTCTCTCTCTCATACACACACATGGTGGGAGACAGACCATATGGGATCACCAGGTTTTAGACCCCTCACTGAAATCTTTTCTTGACTCTAGACCATGAGGCCACAATCTCTCTCTCTCTCTCTCTCACACACACACACACACATGGTGGGAAACATGCCATATGGGATCAACAGGCTTTAGACCCTTCAATGAAATCTTTTCTTGACTCTAGATCATGAGGCCACAATCTCTATCTCTCTCTCTCTCTCTCTCACACACACACACATGGTGGGGAACATACCAAATGGGAAGTCTTTGTTTTTCCTCCACTGTATCTCAATGTGATCATGAGGTTTGAGATCATCTAAGCAGGAAGAAATGTGAAGAACATCTGCACGAGTGTCAACAGTTGGTGCCCTAATTCGTTTCCACTCAATGCCTTCCTCTATCATACACCTCCCTTGAGCTTTATACCTTCAACATCAACTCAAACTCAAAATCAAATGAAACAATAAGAAATAAAAGACTAAAACTTTGAAGGGCAATGTTGATCCAAACCTAGCAACAAAATTGTCTGTATTCGAACCGTAGCTTAATTGAGCATCATAACATGAAAGCATAAATCCCACATGCTCATGCTGCACCTCAAAACAAATAAAGAAACATCAGCAAAACTACCAGCAAAAAATGTTCACATCAAGAAAATAATTTCATCCATAAGTAAAAATTAAATAAAAATTACCTCTCGGTTAAAAACCTGAGCTGGAAACCAGAATTTCCCACTTTCAAGAGCAATATAGCAAGACATGACTGAATTTGGTAGTGATAAGCTTCTTCTTCTCTTTACCTTCATCTCTGATTTATACCCAAAAAGGCTAGAAAATAGTAAAAAATTGCTTCTTTTTTCAGTGAAATGCCGGAATTCAAGAGCCCTTTTTGAACAAATTTGAGATTGCCATTCTCTGTAAGCAGCATCGCCAATCACTTCACCCCATTTTTGTTTCATCAGCTTCTGCCATAGATGGTCAGTAGTGCACTTCTCTCTCATAGAAATGCAAACTCCAGCCATGCTGCAGAGCTCAGCAGGTGAGAGTTTCTCAAGAATGCAGTCCATAACCAAATCAGGAAGATCAAGTAGAGAAATTTCATGTTTCTCCTCTTCAATTTCCTCAAAATTATCAAATTTTGGGCAAAAGGCTTTCTTGATTGATGGAGCTTGAAAAACTTTGATGAGAATCTTTCTTTTCCTGGCCAGAAGCACAAAAATTTCTCTGAAAATGGAGGGGAATCTCCACTGTCTAGACCCCATTTTGTGAGAGGGATTTGGTTTGAGAAATGACTGAGAAAGCAGAAGAAGAAAAGACAGACAAGAGACTAGGAAGAACAGCATTGTCAACAAGAAGAAGATGTTTGAGGAAAAGCTTCAATGAAAATTTTCAAGATCTAAAAGGTGGTTGTAGCTGCATTTATGCATGAAAAAGCAAGAAACAGAACTCCCACACACACACAAAAAAAAAATATATATATATATATATAATATATAAAAAATAGATAGATAAAACTTGGGATTTAAACAAAGATGTTATAATCACCTGAAAGTTAAGTTTCTTTATATTTGCAAGAAATGGCGGAGTAGCCAATATTAATAAATCAATTTAATGTTTTAAGAAAAAGGGGCGCTGTCTATGGACAATACAACCGACAATTTTTTATTGTTGGGAGTTACAACTCCCAAAGCGATGAAGCTTTAAATCAAATTATGTGGCATCTACATGCATTGAATTTTCACCTCTGTAAGAAAAGAAACCAAGCTTTTCTTTTCTTGCATTATTATTAAAGAATGCTAAATGGGCAGGTGGGGTTGCATTTTGCAAGGATGGTGGATTTTGTAATATTTTAAAAAATAAATAAATAAATAGAGGAATAAAATCTAGGCGAATGAGCCGTTTACTTTGCTAAGATTTGGAGTATTACCAAAAGTCTAGGCCAAATCTATTGCTAAACCTTTGGTGAAAACAAAGTGGAATGCCTTTGTTAAAATCAAAAGACAAACTAGGAACAAACAAAGTATCGACATCTCCTTTTTTATTTGCTCTAATCTAGATAATTAAGACTTCATTTTCAAAAAAGAAAAGTTTTTATTTTAAATGAGGGTTGTGATGAAAAGGGTTTTTCTTTATTTTTTATAAAGAAGTGTCAAGATCCAAACTTTTTTTGAGTGAAGGTTATTTATTTTTTGGGTTCTTGAAGAAAAGTAAAACTGTTTATAGCTGCACAAATTGGTGGGTGCACAGCTCACCTATTTATGGCCACATGGCAATAAAAAACTCTCCTATTTTAGTTTTTTTTGTTTTGCCTAACTTTGAACTAAATTTTTTTTCTAGATAAATGATAAGATTGTTTGCAAATTGTCTGCTGGCAGCAGATAGTTAAAATTTAATCTCATTTAGAGATTTAGGCCAACTCTAATACACCTAATTTCCAATAGCCTTTCCCCCCGATTTTAAACTCACCCTTATTTAAGAGATTTATTAAAAAAAATAGTTATCCTAAAATGAAATTTTTATGACATTCAAGTATAAAAAAAATAAATAAAAAATCGATCCTTTTAAAAATGAATATTCGATTATGAATTATGAAATATGAATAGGTTTTCTGGTGATGTAATCCTTGAATTGTGAAAGAAGATGAAGTTGGTTCATCAATAAATTAATGTAACTTCTTTCTGATTGAATTAGACCATTACATATGAGAATGATAGTTGTTTGAATCCATCTAATTTAATCACTAATAAATGTTGCCTGTTTAACCAACATATAAACAGTCCCACCGCCCAATGATTTCAATCTAGAGATGCTTTGACCTTTTCAAGATTATAAAAATGAAAGGCCAAAATTAAATTTCAAGAAAGAGCAAAGGAAAGGGGAACAGACTTCAAGAACTGGGAAACTTCAAGAAATGAAAAGACTAATTGTTTCCCCCTTTTTCTTGCCAATAAAACAGTAAAACTCCTAAGTATTTATTTGAGTTACACAATCATTTGAATTCTTTGAACGCTAAACATATAATTATTTAGTTTTCAAATGATAATTTTTGTTATCTCATCTTGGATAATACTTGATAATACAAGCGCAAGCCTTCGGTAAATAATTAGTTAGTCGGAGGCGTTGATAAATAATTATAACGTTTATATCTAAATTCCTATAAAATCAATGCTATACAACAACGTATTTATTATTATGACGCGGCATACTTAATTCAGCATCTATAGGAAAATATTGCCCTTCAACGGTGGGTATCATAATGAATTTGCTCGACTCTCTCGACTCTATTACGATCGTAAATCCCAATCATAATAGTATTTTTGTCATTTAATTTAATATATACACGATAAATAAATCATATACATACCTTCGAAATTAATGCGAACCACCCTATTTTTTAATTTCTTCTTTCCTTTTACATGCTACAATTAATGTTGTTTATAATGCTATCGCCCTTTTTTTTTTAGTTGATAACGCATGCACACAGAACTCAAACCTTCAACCTCTTTATTAGAGGGAAGCGTCTTACCACTAAACTGCGCATGTGAATATCCTTTCCCCACCTCACTCTTAGCCCGAATAATTGTGGTACCTAGCATTAACTTTTATTCAGTTTGTTAGTTATTATAGAAAATAATAATTACATACAAATCATAAGTACACGTAAATATTTTTGCTTTTGATGTGATGGTCGAGTAAAACACACTCCCTCCGTTCCACTTTAAGTGACATGTTTTTTTCGATACGAGTATTTAGGAAATAGGCGATTAAAGAATAAAGAAATAAAAAATGATGAATCTCATATCTTTTTATGAGAGAAAATGATTTCCTTTTTAGAATAGGCCACTTGAAGTGGAACGAGGGGAATAATTTTTATGTGTTAAGATCGAAGTATCAAGTTCGAATCCCCACCTTATTAACATCCTAGTATTGTTTGTGAGACTATGGTTCATTTACCAACATAAAATAAATATTTTATAATGGATACAATGAGATTGGCAATTACATGTGGTGGAGGCCATGAATCCTTAGATAGGTAGCATGATGCAGAGAACTCAAATATTTATGATTGTCTTATTTCGTGGTCCAAATATATGGTCCTCTCCTCATAAGTAAACCACCAATTAATGGAGGTCCCAAGTTTATACTTCATAGGGTGTTATGCTAAAAGGCAGTACTGCAAACTAGATTCTGATCACAAAAACTTTTATGATATAATCTTACAGTGAAATAGATCAAAGATCCAAATCCAAATCAATATTTCAATGACTTACAAATTTGTCACTGTGATAGAATTTGGATCCTTAAACCATTGGGATATACATTTGAAAATATGAATCTTTATCCCCCATCTCACTATGAGATCGTCACACCAAGATCCTCTCATCCTTGAAAAATGTCCCATCAGTTTTTGAAATATAAAGATGAAACGCCCGTTTGGAATATAGACCCAATACCTTCTTCATGCACGAGAAAAGTTCAAAATGAAGATATATAATACCCATCACAATTTTACATGTACCAATCATATTCTCTTGTTTTCAATTTTCTACTTTCTGCATTATTGGCGTATGAAATTGAGAGCAAATGATCGAAGTCAAAAACAGTGAAACCAAAAACATTTGAACAAGCAAGTTGATTCCACTAATAAAAGATGAACCAAATACTCGAATCATAAAAGATCTAGAAACCTCACCATCAGTCACGTTCAAGGACAAGATTACGGCACGACCGACATTCATAGTCTTGCAAAATAGTTTTTTCATGAGAAATACATTAATACAGTACCTAAAGCAAACTTCTAAAGACCGAGTCCAACAGTCCGACCATCTCTTCGACGCAGTCCAGCTGTATACTGCTTCTCCAGTTCCATCTGAAGTTGCTCTCGCTGCTTTTCCATATCGGGGTTGTCCTCCACCTTCGCGTCCCCCTTCACGCCCTACAATTGGCCACCAATGCAACCTCAGACTCTAAAAGGGCGTTAGTATGTAGATAAAATTATTATTGGACACAAATTAATGATTCATGTATATGGTTCCATGCACAATATGATGTGACAGCCAAGCAAAAGAAGGTAAGGAAATTACCATGAGTTTGTTGAATTTTTCTTGTCGTTCACGGTCACCAAACATTGGCGTATCCCAACGATGAGCAGTAGACTATATGGAGCATTTTGTCAACCATACAGAAAGAAGACAGGAGATGGTAAATTGCAAAGCACAACTTGGAAGAAATGATAGTATAGAAAGAAAAGGCATATGATGTTGTAAATATAGAAATAGTCCAACATGTAAACAGATTTAAAAAGGTAAGTCAGTTCTTAACGATTGCAAATAAGTGAGGTTATTTATATATTTGGTTTGAACTAAAAGATAATGTAAGTAGAGAGACGATCTAAAATACCTCTTCAGTAACAGTGCTCTTTTTGTTGCCCCACAAAAGCTTTTTCTTTTGATCAGTTGACATGTATCCAGTTCCAACTAAATTCTTATTAACTGTGTTCATCCAGAAACAGAATCAAAGCCAGAAAATCCAACTCACTAAAAGATAACAATTGCATGACTAATGTTGCAATTTCAACAGTAGCACATAACCACCTCATAATTTTATTTTATTTTTAAAGTTGACAAAAGTTCAAGATAAAATTGAATATAATAGGTACGGACATGCTCCAGACATTAGAAAGAAATCAGGCCACATTGTGGCATGTAAAACCAGTTCACAGCTTCAACAGGAAAGAAAATAAAGATGCTTGCTCTATATAAAATAATTCTTTGCATGTTAACAAATACATTCATTGAGTTGAAAATTATGTGGTATCAAATGTAAACTATATGTCTTATGAGTCCAATGATAAATTAACACACCTAATTCAGCAGCTTTCATGGCAGCCATTCTTGCAGCATCAATATCAGAGTCTGTCACACAAGCTGGCTCAGAAGTACCTGTTGAGTATTTCCATACGATCTCAGACCTTTAAAAATGAATATTAAGATAGAAAGAAACTAGAGAACAAAAGAAACAAACCATCAGTCCCTGGACTTGTGCTGCCCAAACCAAACATTTTGGGCTTCTTAAAATCTTGACCGTTGATGGACATATCATCAGAATGCTCCTTTGGTTCTCTATTACCTTGCTCCTTATATGTACCACGATCATCATCTCTTCTCTTTTCATCATTAGCATGCCTCTCAGAGTCAAGTTCTTTGCCGTCTCTCCATGTAGCTTCTTTCACACGAGGCCCAGAACTATCCCTTCGAGCAAAAGAATCATTTCGGAGGGCCCTTGACTCTTCATAAGTAGGTGAACGATCACTTCTGTGATCCACAGAACTCTTCTTACTATCTGTCTTTCCATACCTGTCAGCTTTCCCCTCTCTGTTCCTATCCCGGTCCCTTTCCTCAATAGCAGCATGCCTCCTACCAGATCCAGTTTTGTCATATGAGTCCTTATCCCTACTTCTACTCCCCAAACCATCAGATTTTCCATGAGAGTCTGCATCATTTACATAATCTCTTGATTTTTGCTCTTTATCCGACCTGGAGTAATCCAAATTATTGTTCTCTCGTGGATCCCGTGAACGATAGGATGACTTAGAATAACCTCTATCATAGTCATCCACATGCCTATCACGTCTGCTACGATCATCATGCCGATAGTGACTCTTAGATGAATGCCGATCAGAGTATTTATATGGTTCGCCACCACGGCCAGACTGATTCCTATCATCATCCCTTTTTCGTTTATCATTAGCAACTCTAGCAGTTTCCTTCCTAGATGGGACTGGACTCCCTGAATACAAGCAAAAGATGCTATAGGAGTAAAAGAATAGTTAATTACAAACAACAGAGTAAAAAGAAACAAAATACTAGATATGGAGAACAACTCAAAGCCCATATAATATGTCATAAACAGTACAGTAGGAATTCCCCCGTCAGGTTCAGTTCAATTCTCTTCAGAATGAGAATCGAAAGTAATGCTTCCTGATTACTCATGCTCTCAAAAATGCATTTCAAGAGTATCAATTTTACCAAATGTGGAATTGGCCAAAATCACCAACCTACGTAATGGGATGCATGAATTAACCTTTGGACTAAACAGAAGCATTAACAAAGAAAATTAACTAAAACTCCATACAATCTCCTTGAGCACCATATATTAAGAAGAAAAATGAGGAACCAAACGAATACTTATAGCAGTCAAGTCAATTAGAGAGCTGAAGACAAGAATAGTCACACAAATGTGGACCTTGACCGCAATCATATCACTAGTAACTAATAGAAGAACAATTATTAATTACAGCAAAACAAAAAAAATTATGTTTTTTTTTTCCAAAACATTTCTTTCTTGTGATGATTCAAAATCATATGAAGAAACTGACCATCAGATGAAGACGATGATCCACCAACAGGAGATCTGCGCCTGTACTTCCTATTAACAGCATCATTCGTAGGCTTCCGGAATTCCGGTTTCGTGTCCGAACTTTCTCGCGCATTTGAATCCATACTGCCTAAATTAAATCCGACGAGCCAAAAAATTGCAAAACATCAAATGAAATCGCTCAATTCGGTAATAAATTGAAGAACAAGCTGAATGAAAATAAAAATAGTACGAATCATAAACACGTATGAAACAGCAATTCGCATGCGACTTATATCCATACGCAGAAACTCAATAAATTAAGCTCAAATTCCGAAACAAACCTCAGTTATTGAGCTTTTTTCCTTCAATTTTAACTCTCAATTCGAATATCGAAGAACTGCAAGCCTGTTGCTTCGCGCTAGGGTTCCTTTTTTGCGAGTGCTTTTGAAATAAGCTATGATGGAATGAGAGAGAGAGTTCAAAGATAAATGCAAACAAGCGAAAGATATTTGTGGATATAATTGGTTTAATGGGCTCTTGTGTTGAGTATTATTAGGCCCATATTTACTACCCCAAAAGCCCAGTGGCTATCCAATTTAAACAAGTTAGCACAATATTTATTCGAATTTACAATTTTCACATTATTTTTTTATAATATTGCAATTATGAGATTACTTTTAAAAAAAATATTTTTATCGAAGTTTATCCAATATGTACCACTAAAACTACATTGGTTTACCAATAAAACGACATAATATTATTGCTAAAAGAACAAGAGATGTTTTAATTATAAAAAATAAAATTCATGTTGTAATTGCAATGCTTTAAAGGTTGTGAAAATTATAGTTTTTGGAAAAAGTTGTGTTGATTTTCAAAATTAATCCTTTATTTTTGACAAATAAATAAATTACAAACTTTAGGGCATTCACATTTTCTTTTTAAATTTGATACATTTTTGTATATCATTGTTTGTAAGATTATCTCCCTGTATTTTGTAAATACAGTTATTGATTATCTCATAATATAACTTAAATAATTAAAATACTATGATTTATTGAAAGTACGCAAAGATACAATTTACCAAATAACTTGAACTGAGAGACAGTAAAAAAAAAAACGTCGAATTTCATAATTACATTCTGGAGTTAATTTGTAGCCCTCGAGAAATTGAGTTGTCTATCTATTACTAATACGAAAGTAAAGCTGCCCCCTCCCCGGTGTTCCGTTCAGATTTTTCTTTATTCTGGTAATTTGTCTAATTTTAATTCATATATATTCTAATTAATGAGACCGTTCAAATATACTTAAAAAGTAGAATTTCTACTAATTTTAATTAATATTAACTTTGTTTAGATTTTTATTGAATAATTTAGCATAAACCAATGAGACGGTTCAAATAACATAAAAAGAAGGATTTTTACTAATTTTAATTAATATTACTTTGAAGATGTAAACATATTTTTTTCCGCATTTTGGCAAAGATTAGAGATATCGATTTAACATGAACCAACGAGACGGTTCAAATATACTTAAAAATGAAGGATTTTTACTAATTTAAATTATTATAAACTTTGTTTATATTTTTATCGAGTAATTTAGAATAAACCAACTAGACGGTTCAAATAACATAGAAAGAAGGATTTTTACTAATTTTAATTAACATTACTTGGAGTGTTCATATTTTTATCGAGTATTACTCAACGGATTTGAGACGAGTATGTACAGTAAAGTCACTATTTTAACCGAGATTAAGACGAACATGTAGAAAAAATTCTAAACAAATTTAGATTTAGAAAATACATAATAAATGAGTATACTCGATTCATTGGTATTCCTAATTATAAATCTAGACACGTGAAATAAAATTAATTTGTTAAGTTTGATTAATAATTAACGCGAACAATATCTCAACTTCTAAATAAGATAAAAAAAATTATTTTTAAAATGTATACATATAAATTAAAACATAAAGTTATTTCCCGTCGAATTTCGACGGGCTACTTACTAGTAATATAATCAAATAATTTAAAAATGAGTTAGAATCAAAACGACCTAGTATATTATATTATGAAAACCTCCAGCGTAGATTTTATTTATATTTTTATTTCGATAATTTTCAGCATTCAAACAAGAAACAACTTCGTTTATATCCATCTCATTTTGAGTTTATCTACACAAACACAACCCCTCCCCCAGTGGGCTAAATGGTATTATCCAAAAACAAAGGGACCAAAACAGAAAATCATACCCCAAGACTTCCGCGGGCTTGATATAACCAACCAGTCAGGCGAATAGGGTTTATATTAGGGTTTTAGGAAACTCGAGTTGTTTCACTGTCATTCACCACTTCTTTTTTCTACCAAGTTTTGAGATCTCAGAAAACCAAAATGTGGGCAATTCGCAGAGCCTCCAATCAGTTAAGGTAATTCTTTTTTTCCCTAAAGTATCTCGCTCTCCGCAGGCTTGCTTCTCAGTCCATTTTCGCGCGTTGGAGATAAATGTTTGTGTTCTGTTTCTTCCTCTGTCGACTGCCATGCGGTCGTTCTGCTTACGTAGTTTGGGGATTTTGGTTTTTTTGTTTCATTTTGAGTTCTTCACTGGTGTCACGTGATGTTGTCGTTGCTGGTTGTTTAATTAAGCTTTGGAATTGATATTTATTGTATTTTGGGTTGATATTTGTATTTATGAGATTATATAGATTTATGCTGCATTCTTCTTCATAATGTCTGTTAATTCTGTGAGTGGGTGCCGGCCTCTGTAATTATGTATGTGTGCCTTTGATTTTTTTAAAGATTGGCTATGACGAAATTTGTTTTTAATTGGGTGATTTTTTAAGTGTGTATAAGTAGAAATCACAGAGGATTGTGTATACTTCGTCTTCTGCGCGCATATGGTCGCATACCCAAGGGTTGTTGAAGTCTTTGTGGTTTATAAGTATATGACCCTGTTCATACAGACTATATCTGTGAGTTGTAAATAAAATAGTAAAAATCATTTCAAAAGTTGAATCTTTTTCTTTTAGTGGTGCATTACTTATTGATCTTGAACTTGACTTGGTTTCTGGAAATGTGTATTACTCTTAGTTAGTTTTTTAATAATTTATTTGGCATGGTCTCCGTTTATTATATGTTTGGTTGCTACATGCTAATGTTGCCCTAGTTATCAGCATTTTCATCTTTGCTTCTTTCTCATGTCACTGAAAATCAAGCTCTCATTTTTACGAGACTCATTTCAAGTGGGTTATTACTTAATAATGTTTTTGTATTTCAGGAACAAAGGATTAGCATCAAGGTCTGGTCGAATTTTATGTGGGAAAACTGAGTCTACAAAATGTTCTTCAGAGACTTGCAGTGCTGCAATTATTGCACCTCAAGAAACAGTATTTGATGGGTTGCTTTCATGTACAAGATTTTATAGCAAATCATCTGGTTATCCTAGGGAAATCCGCACTTTTTCGTCCCAGGTAGGTGCTAAGAGCGATGGAGAGGTCGTGGAGGATGGATTTTCAGAGCTTGAATTTGCACACGACACAGTTAAGGAAGCTATTTCTGGAGACGAGAATAATGATGGTACGAGCTCTGAATCAGAGCTGTCTGATGATGAAGGCATTGCTGATGATGCACTGAATGAATTGGAAACACTTGGTTCTGAAACTGATGGGATAAAAAAATTATCTACAGCTAAAGGTTCATCGGCAATGTGTAAGGCTATCCTATCTTCTCCAGCCGTACCAGTAAACAAGGTTTTGGATAAATGGGTTGAAGAAGGTAAGGAAGTAACCCGATCAGAAGCACTTACAGCCATGGATATTCTTCGTAAGCGGCGACTGTTTGTCAAGGCCTTGCAGGTATGTTGTTTAGTATAGCAAGATGCACTGCCTTTTCTTGATGATATTTAGTGTCCATGTATTGCTGCTTCTTTAACCTTGTTTCCAGATTAGATCGATGTTTTTTCTCTCTAAAAAAAATGTTATTTTAATGATATTTAGGATATAAGGTTTGTGCTTATTGAGCTGTAATTGTTGTTAGACAGTATCACACACCAGTTTACTTGGCTTTCAATATTTCGGTTAAAACACGACATCTGTATTGTCTTTTCTTCCTTTCGCTCAGAAGTTGGTCTGATATTGAGGGAAATGTCTCATGCAGTCTAATATATAAAAAATTAAATCAAAATTCTGATGCTCCATTAACTAGGGGTAGATGGCTCAGTTATGCTCTTCAATATTGAGCTTTACATTTTGTTTTTGCCATCAAATCATTATGCTGTTTGCGGTTATGAGAGATTTGGAGCGGTACTCACGAATTTGATCTTTACATTTTGCAGTTGTCAGAATGGTTGGAATCGAACAAACATCTTGAGTTTAATGAGGCAACTTGCGTATCCCGTGTAGATCTAATTGCTAAAGTACAGGGCCTCTTTAAGGCAGAAAGCTACGTTAAGAAGCTTCCCGAGTCTTTGAGAACTGAAATAGTTTACCGCACCCTGTTGGCCAACAGTGTGTCTGCCTCCAATGTGAAAAAAGCTGAGGAACTTTTTAACACTATGAAAGATTTAGGATTTCCTGTTACAAGTTTTGCTTGCAACCAGCTGCTGCTTCTGTACAAGAGAACTGATAGAAAGAAAATTGCCGATGTGCTTCAGCTGATGGAGAAGGAAAATATCAAACCATCTGTTTTCTCTTACCAGGTTCTGGTTGATGTGAAAGGACAGTCCAATGATATTTCCGGGATGGAACAAATAGTCGAAGCGTTGGAGGCTGATGGGTTGAAACCTAGCACCCAAATTCAGACTTCAATGGCACGGTACTATGCTAATGCTGGATTAAAAGACAAAGCTGAGGCTGTCTTGAAAGAGATTGAAGGAGATGATCTGGAAAATAATCGCTGGGCTTGTCGAATGTTGATACCTATCTACGCTTCCCTCGGAAGAGCTGAAGAGGTCGAAAGAATCTGGAAGGTCTGTGAATCGGACCCGCGTTTGGAAGATTGCCTAGCTGCAATCGAGGCATGGGGCCAGCTCAAGAAAATCGAGAATGCTGAGGCAGCCTTTGACAAACTCGTGAAAAAGGTGAAGAAGCCCTCTTCGAAACACTACACTTCGCTTCTAAAAGTCTACGCGAATCACAAGATGCTGAACAAGGGGAAGGAACTCGTGAACAAAATGGCTGCTGACGGATGCACACTGGGACCACTGACGTGGGATGCGCTGGTGAAGCTATATGTTGGGGCTGGAGAAGTCGAGAAGGCGGACTCGATTCTCGGGAAGGCTATCAAGAAGAAGATGGGGAAGCCATTGTTTAGTACATACATGGCCGTCATGGATAAATATGCAGAGAGAGGAGATGTGCATAATGCAGAGAAGATCTTTCAGATGATGAGAGAGGGAGGCTACTTGGCTCGTATTCGTCAGTACCAGTCGCTTCTCAACGCATACATGAATGCAAAGAAGCCGGCGTACGGGTTCAGAGATAGGATGAAGGCGGATAGTATTTCCCCGAATAGATCTTTGAGCGGTCAGTTGGCGAAAATGGATGCATTTAAAAAGTCGCCAGTATCCGAGCTGCTGGAGTGAGTGATGAAAATGGAGGCGAAGGAGCAGTAGTTCGCGTGTAATATATCTCTCCCCCTACGCAGAAACTTTTTTTCATTTTAAGGCCAATTCCATAATAGACAGACCTCTGTTTGTCGAACTCTGTTCCTTCAATTTCTACTCTCAATTCAAGTTTTGCTGAGATTAATGTTGCTATGCTCAAGCTTGCCTTGTTTATTATCGTGGCTACATTCGAACTTTATTTACTGGATATTTTGATGTTTACGACCTTATTCGATCCTAAACAAACTCTGAATTTAATTTTATGTTCAAAATATTATTTATTTTCTTTTGAATGTAATTTTCTTAGTTCAGAATAATATATACATTTATTCTTTTCTTGCAACAAATAAGGCGTGTTAGAAGCTTAAGTTTCTTAGTTCAGAATAATATGTATGTAGTTAATAATTTTATAGTATTTGTTAGTACAATCACTTAATGAGCTTGCGCATAAGCTGACGAGTCAAATATTGTCAAACTCAAGCTTGTCTCGTTTAACTAACGAATTTCACTGAATAATCTCGTACAGGATTTTTTAAGCCCAATTTCCATGAATTTACTACCTCAAGAGCCCAATCCAGTCAATCACCATCGAATTTGAACAAATAAATATACCACTATATTTGAATTACATTTCACATAGATTTTGAGACATTTCAATTATAATAGGATATTATATTTTGTTACACTTGTGATCAAATCTATCCAATGTGTACCACATACTAGCGAAAGTATATAATTTAATTGTTAAAAATTAGAGATATCTAATTACAACGTTTTTAAAATTACGTGAAATTACAAGGTTTTTATGTTGTGTTATTTATGATAATTAACCATCTTTTTTGTTAATTTCAGATAAACTTACAAACTATAAAGCACTAATAAGTAACAATTATATTTGTAATTTTATGCATCAATTTTAATGTATTCTATATCATACTAGTTTGTAAATGTATTTCCGTGTAAGTTGTTTATTTTCGCAGTTTATAACTTAATTAATTAATAATCATATATTTTATTCTTAATTTAGCTAAATAAATTCACCATCTTTATCTTTATAAACTATAATAGCAAGCCCGGGCTGCTATTTTTAGAAACTTTTATTTTTCAGTTTTTTTTTAAAATTTTTCACTTTTTAATTCTGGAAATTATAAATAAAAATGGTATATCACAATCATTCATTAATATTTTTCAATTAGATGATTAATACAGACGTTAAGCATAAATTCTAACAACTATTTAATATAATTGAAAGCTAAAAATCAAATTTAATATATTTTCATTTAATAGTATTGCCTATATATAGTGTTTGGATTTTTATTTTTTTAGTTGCGGTACCTTTTACTTGATTGAGTTTAGAGGATATACTGTAGTATTAATTTTTTTTTATCTAATTGTATAGTACTATTAATTACTATAAATATAATCACTCAAAAAAAATCTTTATAAACTATAATAGCAAGCTCGGGCTGCTATTTTTAGAAACTTTTATTTTTCATTTTTTTTAAATTTTTCACTTTTCAATTCTGGAAATTATAAATAAAAATGGTATATCACAATTATTCATTAATATTTTTCAATTAGATGATTAATACAGACGTTACAAAAGCATAAATTCCGACAACTATTTAATATAATTGAAAGCTAAAAATCAAATTTAATATATTTCCATTTAATAGTATTTTGTGCCTATATAGAGTGTTTGTATATGAATTATTTTTTTCATATCACTTTATCCCTTCACCTTGAATTCAAGTGGTGGTTAACAAGAGTGTATGTTTGACACTCGATCTCGATCAACATTGATGCATGAATGTATACGATAGTCCAAATAAATGTAGGTCGATTGAGTATTCAAAGGTGTTTAAGTACATTTTTATTGTATATTTTACCTATGTGTCCGATTCTTCGTCATTGTTAAAGTTGGTGAATTATCCATCGGATGATTGTGATTGTATTTATATTGTTTCACATGTTATAGATGTACACATTATAAATAAATATAGTTATCGTTCTTCCTATTTTATTTTAGATATTTTAGTATTTTATAATTTAATGTGTAGAATATTAATTTGTTAATGTAAATGGGAGACTTTTCACTTATTCGACAAGAATCATAATACTATCATTTCTCTCTTGGGTAAATATTTATTTTGATAATTGTTTGAGCTTCCAACAAAATTATTTTGTATATATGATTGTGTAAAAATTAGGTTCAGGTGAATTTGGTGTTTATAGCTTCTTATATTTTTATTAAATATTATGAACAACTTATCTTTAGCAGTTCACGATGTAATATTGATCTATCTTACTATCACACATTTTTTTTGGCATCGGCAGACGACATCAGATTATTCTATATACAATGCATGTGAAATTCAGATGACAGTGTTTGTGCCCATCTTTTCCGTCTGTGAAGAAATGTAGAATGTTTGTACCTCACAAAATTGAATGATTTAAAATATTTTAACTAGTGCAATATTTATGGTTTTGTTTTATTTATAAATAAATGTAATTTATTATATTAGACATATGTGGAGAGGTATAATTAAGACGCAAAATCTTCTTACCCAATTTTTTTTATAATTAATTTAAGACATGTGAAAAGAGATGTAATTAAGTTAATTATCTAAATAACTTTATTTTCTTAAAAATAAATATTATTTAGTCTAATATTTATATCTGAAAAGTGTATGGAATTATATGCAATGGAGTTACTAAGTGAATAAATTACTTAGCCCAGTAATTACTCCCTACTATTAAAACACATCTATATCTATAATAATGACTAATGATCTGGAGTTAGAAAAATCAGGCTTTTCATCACATCTGTATCTTTATGTTTCTGAAAATTAACTTTCTTAAAAAGAATCAACTTCAATGAATTGATTAGCTGTCAATACATTAATATTGACCAAAATCCAATTATCATCATGAAACCTGTGTTGGCAATAATTTCCATTAATTATGAAAATACATTAAAATAAATTGTCTTTATTGAATTTACATATTTATTATGTATAATTAACTAATACATGTCGAAAGAGTTTTAATTAAAACAATCCAATAATTACCTTCCTACTGTTATACACATTAATAGAGATATATCAAATTTAATAATAAGATGTGATTTCAAACTTTTAGGTAATGCATTCACAATGACAATCTTTTGCATGGTGGCCTCTCCATTATTTAATTAATATAGTAGGTCTAAGTGATCTCTCAAAATTTGAACGAACAAGTAAATGTTAAATTGAAAATAAATTTATTATCAATAATATTTCTAAAAAACGTTATTTCAACCTACCCGCATCGGTAACTATCAACTATAATTTACATCACATGTGATCCTCTATTTTATTTTTTTGGTGTCTCAACCATGTCATACTTTAAGTTTCTTTAATTTTTTTCTCATATTTCCTTCAATTTAATTTCTTAAGTACTAATTTAATTTTGTACGATTGACTACATCTAATTAGAGTATATGTTTATTTTTTGCATTTAATTTAAAATTTTTTCATTACTAAATTATTGTTGGGATTGATTATTCTACAATCATGATATATTAATTTATTTTGTAGTTAAACATCAATTTTTAGTAATGAATATTAATTACGAGTCACTATATTATACTTCATCCGTCCCATTCATAACGTCCCATTTCCCATTTTAGTCCGTCCCATTGATAATGTCCTATTTCTAAATAAGGAAATAATTAGGGTCTTAATCATCTATTAGTTTGGGTCCACCATATGAAAAGGAAAAGGAATAAGTGTACTGGGTTATTAATTAACAATAAAGTACACCTTAATAAAGTGGAGTAGATAAGTTTTATGGACTAAACCCATTCTCCTTAACCTTCGTGCCCAAAAGAAACGTGACGTTATGGATGGGACGGAAGGAGTAATTATTTTTATCTTAATAATAAATATTAATATTACATTGATGCATCTAATTAATAACAGATACGTATGGATGAAACATATAAATATTGGGACATATGATCCGAACAAAATATACGTAACTACATTCCATATCCCTTATGATTTGGTATGTGCATCGATAGTGTGGTTGTATATATTCCTGCTATGAGAAGTTATTTGTAGAGATGGATGATAGTGATGAGACAAACAACTTTAACTGTCTTATTTTTAGAACAAATAAAATAAAAATATGAGAATTCAATTAATTACTTTTTGCATTTCAATGATGGTATGTTAGATATTACACAGAGGCGTATAATGTGTAATCTATGAAGAATTTTAGTATTATTTTATATTTTCAACTTCAAATTATGAAATTAAAGATGATCGAGTGATGTTGATGTACTAAAACGATGTCCACACGCATGAATTTCTGAATAGTTTGAAGTGTTTCGGGAATACCCAAGCACGAGCTGAATCTGAAAGGAAAGCACACCAATTATGTTGGTAAGGAAGATTGATCATTATCTCAAATTGTGGGCAATGACATGCGTTTGGTTCAAAATCACGTTCTAGAGACCAAGATATTAACAAAAATAACTCCAAACATAAGATGTTGGTTTTGAGAATGTCACTAACTCCATCAAGATAAATTCTATTAAGGGTGTGCATGTAGTACACCCACCTCTCACATAACAATATTTTATCAATATAAATTATATTAATATAATATTATCACGTGACTGGAGTGTGATATTAATAAAATATTATTATGTGAGAGGGGTGTACTACATCAGATCCATGTCAAACGAAGACAATACCCTTTAGTTATTTTGTATGTCATGAAAATGAACAAAAGTCGAGAAAAAATCTCAATCTCATACGGAGGCTCTTTCTTAAGAAATTAATGCTCTCATGGATAACTATACATTGTTGTCTCGAGAATATGGTGGCCAACTATATTTTGTGGTCTCGAGAGTATGAAGATGGAGTGGTTTGAAAATCTTCATATGTAATAAAAAATTAATAATAATGTAAGTACAACAAACGTTGCTTATAACGAAGTTTTTCAAAATTTATAAATCTATAGATTTTGAATGAAAATTTAATTTATATTGATTGATACTTTTGTTTCTTATACTTTATTGCTCATACTAATTATATAATTTTACATAAATAATAACATTCAACTTATCTTGTGCATCGCACGGGTGTGATACTAGTATGTCTTAAATAAAATAACCATCGGATAAAATCACAAATAAGTATAATATAAGAAGGAAAAACAAGATGAAACGTAAGAGCCGAATAGAAAGGGTCATATTCGAAATATAAAGCCCCAAGTGGGCAAAATGATATTATCCAAAAATAAAGGGACCGCTAAAAAAATCATACTACAAGAACAAGGTTTTATTTAGGGGTTTAGGAAATTGGAGTTGTTTCCACTGTAATTCACTGCTCCATTTTTGTATCACGATTTGAGATTTCGAATAACCGAAAAATGTGGGCAATTCGCAGAGCCTCCAATCAGTTCAGGTAATTCGGTTTTTCCTTCAACTATCTCGATCTACGTAGGTTTGTTTATCGGAATCCATTTTCGCGCGTTGAAGATATATGTTTGTGTTCTGTTTCTTCTTCTTACGTAATTTGATTTTTTTATCAGTTGTTTCGCGTGAGGTTTGTCGTTTCTGGTTGTTGCACAATGCTTTGGGATGAATGTTTTTTTGTATTTTGGGTTGATATTTGCTGTCAATGGAATTATTATCTATCAGATTATATAAAATTTACGCAGTTCTTCTTCATAATGGCCTCCGTTTATTGTATTATTGGCTGCTACTGCTGTTCTAGTTATCAGCATTTTCATCTTTGCTTCATTCTGATGTAACTTGAAAGTTGAAATCAAGCACTCATTTTTTATCATACTCATCTCAAGTGGGTTATTACATGATAATTTCCAGGAATAGAGGATTACTGTCCAGTTCTGGTCGAATTTTCTGTGGGGAAACTGAGTTTGCAAAATTAGCTTGTAATGCTGCAGATATTGCATCTCAAGAAATAAGATTTTTTAGCAAATCATCTGGTTTTAAAAAGGAATTCCACACTTTTTGGTCCCAGGTTGGTGCTAAGAGCAATGGAGAAGTCTCAAAGGATGAATTTCCAGTTGAAGAAGCTGCTTCTGGAGATGAGAATGATGATGATGATGCACTAAATAAATCGGAAACACTGGGTTCGGAAACTGATGGAAAACACAAATTATCTTCATTAGCAATGAGTAAGGCTATCTTATCTGCTCCAGCCTTACCAGTAAGCATGGTTTTGGATAATGGGTTGAGGAAGGTAATGAAGTAACCGAATCAGTAGTACTTTCAGCCATAGATATTCTTCGTAAGCGGCGACTGTATGTGAAGGCCTTGCAGGTAAGTTGTTTAGTATAGTAAGATGCACTGTCATTTCTCCATGATGTTTAGTCTCCATTTTTCTTGCTGCTGCTATAACATTGTTTTGAGATTAGATGGGTATATTTTCCTTTAGTAAATAATGATATTTATAATAAAATGAAAATAGTTTACGAAGAAGACCCAAAATTCAAAGGCATACACTAGCCCGGCTATTGTTGTTACTTGTTAGACATTATTACACACTAGTTTACTTTGGCTAGTTGCCTTTCAATATTTTGATTAAAACACGGCTTTCATCATATATTTAGGGAAATGGCTCTTGGATCTTCTGCAAGTGAAGTCTAATAAATAAAAAAAACTAGATCATGCTCTTCGAATATTGAGCTTTACATTTTGTTTCTGCATAAATATATTAACTTTCATCTTTGGTATTGCCATGTCTTCAAATCATTATGCTGTTTGTGGTTATAAGAGATTTGTTGCAGTACTCACATATTTGATTTTTACATTTTGCAGTTGTTGGAATGGTTGGTAAGAAAGAAACATGTTGAGCTTGGCGAGTCAACTTGTTATTTATGCGTGGATCTAATTGCTAAAGTACAGGGTATCCTTGAGGCAGAAAACTACGTGAAGCAGCTTCCTGAGTCTTTGAGAACTGAAATAGTTTACCTCACTTTGTTGGCCAATTGTGTGTTCTCCTTCAATGTGAAAAAAGCTGAGGAGCTTTTCAACAAAATGAAAGTTTCAGAGTTTCCTATTACATGTTTTGCTTGCAATCAGATGATGCTTCTGTACAAGAAAACTGATAGGAAGAAAATTGCTGATGTGCTTTTGTTGATGGAGAAGGAAGATATCAAACCATCTGTTTTCTCTTACAGATTCTGATTGATGTGAAAGGACAGTCCAATGATATTGCTGGGGTTGAACAACTACTCGAGAAGATGCAGGCTGAAGGGCTGAAACCTAGCACTCGAATTCAGACATCAGTGGCATGGTACTATTGTAATGCTGGATTAAAAGACAAAGCTGAGGTTCTCTTGAAAGAACTTGAAGGAGGTGATCTGGAAAAGAACTCTGGGCTTGTCTTCTGTTGATCCCTATCTATGCGTACCTCGGAAAGACTGAAGAGGTCGAAAGACTCTGGAAAGTCTGTGAATCCGACCCACGTTTGGAAGAGTGCCTAGCTGCCATCAAAGCATGGGGGCAGCTCAAGAAAATCGAGAATGCAGAGGCAGCCTTCGACATACTCTCAAAAAAAGGTGAAGAATCCTTCGTCTAGGCAGTACACCGCGCTTCTAAGAGTCTATGCGAAACACAAGATGCTGAACAAGGGGAAGGAACTTGTGAACCAAATGGCTGCTGCCGGTTGCTATATGGGCCCGCTGACATGGGACGCCCTCGTGAAGCTCTACATCGGGGCTGGAGAAGTCGAGAAAGCGGACTCGATTCTCGGGAAGGCGATCAAGAAGATGATGGGTAGGCCATTATTCACCTCTTACATGGCCAACATTAAGATTAAAAAGATAAATAAGTCACTCTTACCTTTTTACCCGTTCATCTTATTTCACATATTAAAAATATAATAAATATATGCCTTATTTAAAATCATGATATATACGATACGAAAATATGAGATTTCTTGCCAATACCTATTAATTAAATATATAATAATAAAATTTATGAATTAAAAATGCATAAAATGAAGATTTAAGATAAATATGAATACTGAATGAAGGTTGCACTATGTAGGACCTAAAATTAAGGAGAGATCTCGAATGCGTAATCGTTTTAATACTATATATATAGATAGATTCATAAATTTTTAAAGCATTTTATATCATTGCTTGTAAAACTATTTTTGAGTAGCTAAAACTATTTTAAACAAATACATAGTTGTTAATTTTCGCAGTTTATAAATAATTAATTAATAATTATATATTTTATTTTGAATTTACCTAACAAAAAATTCACCGTAAGACTTGAAAAATGGAAACATCTGATAAAATAAAAATTACAAGATAAGAAGGGAAAAAAAAAAGATAAAACATAAGACCCGAATAGAAAGGGTCATATTCGAAATACATAAAAATCCAAAGTGGGCTAAAAATGATACTTCGTCCATTTATGAATAGTAACACTAATTTTCTTTTTTCATCCCGCTATAAAAGATATGATTATTTTATTTTGAGATATGACATCACTTATCATTTTTTATCTTTTTTTTCACTAACAAACTACTTACTCTTTCCGTTCTTAAATAAGTGTTCCGAGCCGCCAAAATTTTTGTCCCCGAATAAGTGTTCTATTTCAAATTTCTATGCAAAAGTTATATCAAATTGTCATATTTACTTTTTAGTTCATGCCAAAATATTTACTTTTTGCAATAATTAAGGAAATCATTTTGTCCACTATCTTGGTATATACGTCAAAGTTGAATAATTTTTATTAAAATTCCGTGCCCTTGCAAAATAGTCTAACTATAGAGAGAGTAATAATCCTAAAATAAAGGGACCGCTAAGAAAATCGTACCCCACAAGAAGAGGGTTTTTAGTAGGGTTTATTAGGAAATTGGAGTTGTTTCACTGTAATTAATCACTGGTCTATTTTTGTATCACGATTTGAGATTTCGGATTTACCAAAATGTGGGCAATTCGCAGAGCTTCCAGTCAGTTCAGGCAATTCGTTGTTTCGTTAAATTATCTCGATCTACGTAGGCTTATTTCTCGCAATCCATTTTCGTGTGTTGGAGATAATTGTTTGTGTTCTGTTTCTTCTTCTTACGAAATTTGATTTTTTTTTTGTTTTTTAGTTTTTTCGCGTGAGGTTTGTCGTTTCTGGTTGTTGCATAAAGCTTTGGGATGAATATTTTTGTATTTTGGGTTTTTGCTGTCAGTGGAGTTATTATCTATGATATTTTTTTTAATATCAATTTATGAGCATTCTTCTTCATAATGTCGCCCGAGTGTTCATACTGTGAGTGAGTGCCTGCCTCTGTAATTGCATATTGATTTTATTAAGGTTGGGTATGGCAAAATTTGTTTTTCATTGGATGATTTTTGAAGTGTGGAAAAGTAGAAATCAGAGAGTATTGAGCACACATATTTCATCATACTCATGACTCGTCTCAAGTGGGTTATTACGTGATAATATCCAGGAATAAAGGATTGCTGTCGAGTTCTGGTCGAATTTTCTGTGGCGAAACAGAGTTTGCAAAATGTTGTTCAGAGACTTGTAATGCTGCAAATATTGCATCTCAAGAAACAATATTTGATGGGTTGCTATATTGTACAAGATTTTATAGCAAATCATGTGGTTTTATAAAGGAATTCCGCACTTTTTGGTCCCAGGTTGGTGCTAAGAGCAGTAAAGAGGTCTCGGAGGATGAATTTTCAGAGCTTGAAACTCCACAAGACACGTTTAAAGAAGCTGCTTCTCGAGATGAGAATGATGAGGATCTGAGCTCTGGATCAGAGCTGTCTGATGACGAAGGTAATGCTGATGATGCACTGAATGAATTGGAAACACTTGTTTCTGAAACTGACGGGAAAGACAAATTATCTTCATCACCAATGTGTAAGGCTCTCCTATCTGCTCCAGCCTTACCAGCAAGCAAGGTTTTGGATAAATGGATCGAGGAAGGTAATGAAGTAACAGAATCAGAAATACTTTCAGCCATGGATATTCTTCTTAAGCGGCGACTATATGTGAAGGCCTTGCAGGTAAGTTGTTTAGTATAGACATTATCACACACTAGTTTACATGGCTTTCAATATTTTGGTTAAAACTCAGCATTTATCTTGATTTTTCTTTCTTTGCTTAAGAGTTGGTTGGTTCTATCAGATATTTTGGGAAATGGCTCTTGGATCTTCTGCAAGTGAAGTCTTGTTAAAAATAACAAAAACAAAAACAAAAACAAAAAACAAAATAAAACCATGATTTACTATTTGAGCTTTACATTTTGTTTTTGCATGAATATCTAAAATTTCATCTTTAGTATTGTCATGCCATCAAATCATTATGCTGTTAACTGGTTATAAGAGATTTGGTGCAGTACTCACATATTTGATTTTTACATTTTGCAGTTGTCAGAATGGTTGGAATCAAGAAAATATGTTGAGCTTGATGAGTCAACTTGTTATTTACGCGTGGATCTAATTGCTAAAGTACATGGTCTCTTTAAGGCAGAAAACTATGTTAAGCAGCTTCCTGAGTCTTTGAGAACTGAAAAGGTTTACAGCACTTTGTTGGCCAATTGTGTGTTCTCCGCCAATGTGAAAAAAGCTGAGGAGCTTTTCAACAAAATGAAAGTTTCAGAGTTTCCTATTACATGTTTTGCTTTCCATCAGATGATGCTTCTGTACAAGAAAACTGATAGGAAGAAAATTGCTGATGTGCTTCTGCTGATGGAGAAGGAAGATATCAAACCATCTGTGTTCTCTTACCAGATTCTGATTGTTGTGACAGGGTGGTCCAATGATATTGACGGGGTGGAACAATTACTTGAGAAGATGGAGGCTGAAGGGCTGAAACCTAGCTCTCAAATTCAAGCAGCAGTGGCACAGTTCTATGTTTATGCTGGATTAAAAGACTAAGCTGAGGCTGTCTTGAAAGAGATCGAAGGAGGTGATCTGGAAAAGAATCGCTGGGCTTGTCGTTTGTTGATCCCTATATATGCTTCCCTCAAAAGGGTTGAAGAGGTTGAAAGAATCTGGAAAGTCTGTGAATCCGACCCACGTTTGGACGAGTGCCAAGCTGTCATTGAAGCATGGGGGCAGCTCAATAAAATCGAGAATGCAGAGGCAACCTTCGACAAATTCTCAAAATAGGTGAAAAAGCCCTCTATTAGGCTTTACACCATGCTTCTAAGAGTCTATGCAAAACACAAGATGCTGAACAAGGGGAAGGAACTCGTGAACCAAATGGCAGCTGCCGGATGCAATCTGGGCCCGCTGACATGCAACACCCTTGTGAAGCTCTACATCGGGGCTGGAGAAGTTGAGAAAGGGGACTTGATTCTTGGGAATGCGATCAAGAAGAGGATTGGGTAAGCCATTATTCGCCTATTTCATGGCCATCATGGATAAGTATGCAGAGAGAGGAGATGTGCACAATGCAGAGAAGATGTTTCAGATGATGGAGGAGGGAGGTTACGATGTGCGTGTTCGTCAGTACCAGTCGTTTCTCAAGGCGCACGTGAATGTGAAGAAGCCGGCATACGGGTTCAAAGATAGGATGAAGGCGGACAGTATTTTCCCAAATACTATTATTTCTGATCTGCTGGCGAAAATGGATGCATTTAAAAAGTCGCCAGTGTCTGTCTGATCTGCTGGAGTGATGAAAATGGAGGTTATTTTGAAGTATGAAAATTGTAGTGTTCATATTCTTCCGAATATATCTTCTTGTAGTGTTCTTCGAATATTAGCTCTGTTGATAGAGTATGGAATAATATATTGTCGCAGAAATGTTTAAAATAGGCCGAGTATGTCACACTTCATTTTACAAATGCGGTTTACATTTTCTGTGAGGTTTGCTAGCTATTGCATTACAATGATAGTTATTTAGTGCCCAATGCAAGTTAAAGTTATAGGTCCATGTCATAAATAGTTGTTAACTTTCGCAGTTTTATAACATAATTAATTAAAATAATTATATATTTTATTTTCTGTTATAAACTAGAGAGAATAAGGAATAAAGTAGAGAGAATAAGAGTTCTATCTATTGAGATGTATTCAAAGTATGTCGAATATGAGGACCAAAGACCTCTATTTATAATGGTACAGAGCTAGGGTTTTAGGGTTAATTACTTGGTCAACACTCATATGATGTATATCTATAAGATATTTACAACACTCCCCCTTGAGTGACCAATCCCTAAAACAAATGTTGCCTCATTAAAACCTTTCCAGGAAAACCCAGTGGGACAAAACCTGATCGAAGAAAAAAGAGTACAATTGCTCCGCTTGAACTTGATCATTGTAGTCTTTGAGTCGTTGCATGTCGATCTTGTGTACCAACTTTCTTAATGTTGACGTCGACAATGCCTTTGTGAATAAACCCACCAAATTGTCACTTGAGCGAGTCTTCGTTGAACAATTATACAAGTATAACACTTCACATTTGATTTATTGTTGTGATGTGCATGCCTCGTTAAAAACCTCTTCAGAAAGACCCTGTGGGAAAAAAAACTCGATAGAGGAAAAAATATTTGACATACACTTACTCATGTGTTGCATTAATTGTCTCGTTAAAAACCTTGACTAAGAAAATCCATCGGGAGAAAAACTTAGTAAGGAAAAAATACGAGTCAACCATTTGGCCTTTAGAGTATAATCTTTAGGATTACTCAAAATTAACCTTTATGGCCAAATCTTCATAAATATATAGTACTTTCTCACTCCCCCTGAAGATAATAATCTTCAAAGTTAACATATTTCACTACTATAAACGTAATTTCGTATAAAGATTGGGAGGAGATTTAGTGAATAAATCCACAAGTTTATCACTAAACAAATTTTTGTGGCCATAGTTCATATAGAACTCATTTGTGCAACACAAGTTGAATTATTCTCATAGAGAATAGTGGGGGATATATCTCATATCATTACACCAATTTGAGAAATTGCATTATTAGGATGAGATAAATAACCAACATTTTAGTAGCCACCAATGTGAATCTCAATCTATTTCATAAAATAGATTAAAGATCGTTTAACCTTTAAGATAACGAATGATATTCTCAATATCATTTCAATGTCTCCTTGTGAGAGCATTAAATCTTGCTAGCAAGTTAACTTTAAATGTTATATCAGATTTGATAGAATATATAATGCTATCGGCACTCAAAGTAGGGAACTTCTGGCCCCATAATATAATCGTTATCTTCTATATTCACTTCAAGTCAAGTGAACAGAGAATCATTGGGGTCTCACTAGATGTGATTTATAATAAAATATTTTCTCTACAACCTTTCAAGTAGGTCGACTGATGTAATAATAATATGCTCCTTTAGGAGATGCTCGATCTTCATATCGAGTCAATACTTAGATTTAGCTAAATCTTCTATTCCAAACTCTACCTTTATGTACGAGTTGACTCTTTCATCAATATAAGTCATTCAAAGACTTTTGGATATGTACACAAGTACATATATCATTATTCACATATCCTTACTTCAGAAGGATTAATTCACACTTGTTGTGAATTTATATTTCTCTTTCTTAGAAATTTTTAGTACATTAGAGACTTTTATATATATTCACGTACAATGACCCAACAAATATACGGATCAATGATATTCATTACTGCGATAGATATTAAATAATGGAACGTGATGCCATATTAGGAGAATATACATAAGAAAAATCAATTTAGGATCTCTGCCTAAATCTTTGAGCTATTTACATCGCTTTATTTCTCATCATCTCATCAATTTCTTTTCTCTTAATACAAATACTCATTTGTGTCAACATTATTTGACAAGTGTACTACAGAGCAAAAGATTATTTATTTAGCGAGTCAAGCTCTGCCTCAATTGCTTCTTTCAAATTTACTCAGTGCCTCTGGCACTTCTATTTTCTTTGATCTGGATCCAGAATATTATTTCAAAATGATATAAGCAATTTTGTCAAGGAAAAAGTATTGTCGACAATTATAATATTTTACTATTTCTCATTTCTCTTGAATTCACATAATTCATGGCATTTTCAATCAACCAGATTTTCATAATTTCTCAATGATATTTTCTTTACTGGTTGTTCTGTAATCCCAGTCTTTTAATATTTGGTGCACGTGCATATGCACTGGGATTTTCGTCCTTATGACGATCCTCTTTAAGAGATTGATGAAGTGATACAATTTCTCTATTCAATTTTATATTCCGCGGATCTTTATATTTAACACCAATAGATCTCTCACTCTTATGACGTTAAAGAGCATCATCTAATTTATTTAGTTCACGAGGAACTTCAAGATCTTTTTGGTGCATATATAATATGTATATGAGATTTGATCACTCATTTGGCAGTAATAACTTGTTGAACTTTAAGTTCATCTGCGTGAATATTTAATCCAGCGTATATTCCAACCTTTTGTTGGGAACCCATATTTTGTATGTTGTGGGTGTGCAATTGAGACTTGAATTCAAAAGTTCGTGGATAAGAAACATTACGTTCTCGACCAACAATATACGAACTAATGTTGTCTCAATGTGATATCCATTGTAGCGGATATCATCAAAATTTAGTAAGTTTCTTTTTTACTTACTTAAGTATTGAACTTTTCTATTGTTAATTTAGTATCATAAATTGATACAAGCTCTTCCGGAGCCATGTGTCATTTGTGCAATAAATATGCACAAGAATCAGGGATAATTATATATTATCCAAATATTTTATTGCTCATCAAGGCATATAATATTCTTTAAAAATATTAATTGTGCTACTTCAATAGCATCAATATATAATCTTTCAAGATTATTCGTAAATTCCCGTTTCTTCGGAAACAATGATTCTTATATCATAAGAATTATGGACATAATATATCACATATATTTCCATAGACATAATATATTAAAAGAAATAAACTCGAAGGGATCACTATCATAATATGATATGTTGGTATGATGGAGAATTAACTTCAAGATTCATAAAAAAAAAAAACTTTCTTCTCATAGCATCTCTGTACATATCGATTTTATATATTATAAATATATAGCTTGCTTTACATGAATGAACAACTTAGCAAAAAAAAAAAAAATGACGATGGCAATCATATAAAATGTGTATCGAAATTAGATCATACCTCCACAGTAGTCAAACCTTTTTAGAATTGAATCAGGTAAAACAATCGTGCTGATAACGTGCTATAAACTAGAGAGAACATGGAATAAAGTAGAGAGAATAAGAATTATGTATATTCAGATGTATTCAAAGTGTGTCGAATATGAGGACCAAAGACATCTATTTATAATGGTACAGAGCTAAGATTTTAGGGTTAATTACTTGGTCAACACTCATATGATGTATATCTATAAGATATTTACAATATTTTCAATTTACCTAAAATAATTCACCGTACGACTTGAAAAAAGAAACATCGGAAAAAATCAAAAGTATTAAGATAAGGAAAAAAAAAAGATGAAACAAAAGAGCCGAATAGAAAGGGTCATATTCGAAATACATATCCCCAAGTGGGCTGAATGATATTATCCAAAACTAAAGGGACCGCTAAGAAAATTGTACCCCACAAGAAAAGAGTTTGATGTAGGTTTAGGAAATTGGAGCTGTTTCACTGTAATTCACTGCTTCATTTTTCTATCACGATTTGAGATTTCGGATTATCAAAATGTGGGCAATTCGCAGAGCTTCCAGTCAATTCAGGTAATTCTTTTTTTTTTTTCCTTCAATTATCTCGGTCTACGTACTCTTGTTTGTCGGAATCCATGATCGTGTCCGTTTCTTATTCCGTCGATTGCCGTGTGGTCGTTTTGCGTAATTTGGTTTTTCTTATCAGTTGTTTTGCGTGAGGTTGTAGTTGCTGGTTGTTGAATTTCGGGATGAAGATTTTGGATTGATATTTGCTGTTACTGGTGTTCTTATCTATTATATTATATCAATTTATGCAACATTCTTCTTCATAATGTCGCCGAGTGATCATAATGTGAGTGGGTTCCTGCCTCTGTAATTGTATGTGCGTGCCTTTGATTTTATAATGTGATTTTATAATGGTTGGCTATGGCGAAATTTATTTTTCATTGGATGATTTTAGAAAGTGTGGAAAAGTCACAGAGTATTTATGGTTATTAACTGGATCAGTGAATGGTACGAGTCTTTTGTACTACTTTCTTTAACACGAAAACTCGTTTTAACCATAACTCCGGTCACATAGACTATATACCAGCGAGATCCACAATTTTTTGATTTTTTTTCTATGGTGCATTACTGATTTTGACTTTGTTTCTGGAACAGCTCTTACTCTATACTTAGTTCTTGCAGACATTCATTCGGCATGTCCTCATTTTATTGTATTGTTGGCTGCTACTGCTGCCTTAGTTATCAGCATTTTCATCTTTGCTTCTTTCTGATGTCACTTGAAATCAAGCACTCTTTGTCGTACTCGTCTCAAGTGGGTTGTTACATGATAATTTCCAGGAATAGAGGATTACTGTCCAGTTCTGGTCGAATTTTCTGTGGGGAAACAGAGCTTATGTTATGTTGTTCAGCGACTTGTAATGCTGCAAATGTTGCATCTCAAGAAACAATATTTGATAGTTTGCTATCTTCTGCAAGGTTTTATAGCAAACCTTCTGGTTTTCCAAGGGAAGTCCGCACTTTTTCGTCCCAGGTTGGTGCTAAATGCAATGGAGAGGATACTCCTCCTATGTTCAGAAATGGTTTTCTATCCCGATCTAGTAAAAATGGGGTATCTAAGACACACTCAGCAGGTAACCAACGGCATAAAAGCAGTCTAGTAGGAACCTCAGAGACTACACATGCAACAACTTATCCTAAATCCTTCTGTGAGTGGCTAGCTGGAGTTATTGATGGTGATGGAAGTATTCAAGTTAGTAAAAAAGGATCTACATCTCTTGAAATTACTATGGGATTTGAAGATCTACGACTACTACGATATATCCAAAATATTCTTGGTGGAAGTATTAAAATGCGATCAGGTGCTAAATCTTATCGTTATCGGCTACACAGTCACCTTGGTATGATTAAACTAATGAATTGTTTAAACGGTCATATCCGACATTCTGCACGACTACTTCAACTACATCGTGTCTGTCAAGTACTGGAAATCCCCGTAATTCCACCTCTTCCACTAGATGCTCAATCAAATTGGTTTGCAGGATTCTTTGATGCTGACGGTACTATTACTATGGATATGAAGGATGGACTACCTCAACTAAGTATTCGAGTATCTAATAAACTTCTACAAGATGTAGAGTCTTATAAGGTAGTATTTGGAGGAAGTCTCTACTTTGATAGCAGTCACAATGGTTACTATCAATGGTCCATACAAAGTCGAAAAGATGTTATCATGATGCTAGATTACTTTAAATCAAATACTTTTCGAAGTCATCAATCACAACGATTCTTCCTTATTGAGGAATATTACAGTCTTTACGATCTCAAAGCATTTGAACCTGACAGTATTCACCATAAAGCATGTCTAGCTTTCCTAGACAAATGGAATAAGTCGATGATATAGTCCCCCTTTCTTCTGTTCATCCACTTATATTAGTAGAAGAGAGAAGCACCCTCAAGTTTACATCCTCATTCTGCCTGGATCCAGTATCATATGTTATAAGTCATGATATAGGAAGAAAATTGCTGATGTGCTTTTGTTGATGGAGAAGGAAGATATCAAACCATCTGTTTTCTCTTACCAGATTCCAATTGATGTGGAAGGGAAGTCCAATGATATTTCCGGGGTGGAACATTACTTGAGAAGATGGAGGCTGAAGGGCTGAAACCTAGCTCTCAAATTAAAGCAGCAGTGGTACAGTTCTATGTTTATGCTGGATTAAAAGACAAAGCTGAGTCTGTCTTGAAAGAGCTCGAAGGAGGTGATCTGGTAAAGAAAATGTTGATCCCTATCTACGCTTCTGGTAAAGAATAATTCGAAAGAACCTGGAAAGTCTGAATCCAACCCACGTTTGGAAGAGTGCCTAGCTGCCATCAAAGCATGAGGGCAGCTCAAGAAAATTGAGAATGCAGAGGCAGTCTTCAACAGACTCAAAGGTCCTCTTCGAGGCACTATACCGTGCTGCTTAAAGTGTACATGAAACGCAAGATGCTGAACAAGGGGAAGGAACTCGTGAACAAATGGGTGGCTGCCGGATGCATTTTGGGCCCACTGACATGGGACACCCTCGTGAAGCTCTACGTTGTGGCAGGAGAAGTCGAGAAAGCGGACTTGATTCTCAGGAAGGTGATCAAGAAGAGGACGTGGAAGCCATTTTCAACCTCTTACATGGCCATCATGGATAAGTATGCAGAGAGAGGAGATGTGCACAATGCAGAGAAGATGTTTCAGATAAGGTTGGAGGCTACAATCCGCGTGTTCGTCAGTGCGAGTCTATTCTCAACGTGTACCTACATGCGAAGAAGCCGGCGAGTATTGAAGGCGGATAGTATTTTCCCAAGTAGATGGATGAGCGGTCACTTGGCGAGTATTGATTCACTTAGAAAGTTGCTGGTGTCTGATCTGCTGGAGTGAGTGATGAAAATGAAGGTTATTTTGGTGCTTTCTTGGATCATTTGCTAGTTTGTTGGATGAAACTGAAAGTGCTACTGCTGCTTAGGTGGTATTTTACTTTGTTATTTTTAGATTATGATTTGTGTTGTGGATTTTGGAACTTTGTAGCTCTCTCTTCTCTGATTTCTTGTGATTATACCTTCTCCCTGTAGTGTTTATCGAATATTAGCTCTTTAGACGGTGTGTAGAATATTAAATTGTTGCACAAATGCCTTAAATAAGTTGAGCATGTCACTTTATTTGAAATGTAGTTTATTTTTTTGTGTGTGGTTCGTAGGTTATTGCATTGAATTGAAAGTTTATCTAGTGCAAACTGAAAGTAGCAATTATGAGTTTCCTGTTATTAAAAAAAAATGGTATTTTGTTTATAAATAAGTATGGTGTTCAATTTTAGATTCAGTGGGTGAGCATATTTTTTCAAGCTAGATATTTTGGCTCATAATTTTGAGGGTATACATCATTTTGTAACCTAAAGTTTTCACAATTTTTCATAAATGTTCTACACTTGATGTTAATAAATTAATACCTTCAAATCTAAGATGAGTGTACTTCTCTGTTACCAAGAAATCATGTTGGCAATCAGAATTATGCATAACGATTTTATGTTTGAATAAAATGTGTCCTCATTTTAAGTACCAAAAAATCATGTTAGCAATCAGAGTTATTCAAAGTGATAATATTTGAATAAAATTAATATTTGGTACCGAAAAAGTATGTACGTCCTAGATTAGAAATCAAAATTTATTCTTTAGATATTAATCCATCACTATAAAAAAATTTAGAACATTTCTATACTAAAGAAACGTGAATAATAGTATAGATTAGAAATTGATATTCACCCTAATTATTATTATTATTATTATTTTTTTGAAAAGCCCTATTTTGAATTTTGATAACGCAAATGTCTCTCTCTCTCTCTCTCTCTTCACACACACTGGAGTTGGAACTTTTTCGCACCGGAAAAGCAGTCAAAAGCAGTCAGTTGTGCTTTGTTCTCTCCTCAAAGTGTGTGTTTGTGTGTTTGAGAATTGATTCATATTTAGATATTTCTCGCCTTCTTAATTGGAGAATTGTGGTCAAACAATAGGCGTATTTATGCTAATCGTATTTGTACATGGCTAATTTGATTTGATATTGATTTGTTTGCTGGAGTCGTTACCGTAATATGATGATAATTTGGAACTGGATCAGTTGCTCCTTTTCGGTCCCTATGTCTTTGCATTTTGGCTGATTTACCAAAGATTTTGATGGCGCGTTGGGATTAATGGCACCTTTGAATTCACGAACACAGAGATTTGTCGAGAATGAGATTTTTTGATTTTATGCTTGACAGTATTTCTTAAATATGATGCCGAATTTTAAATGTATCGTCTTGTACAATATGCACTCTGTTGTGTTTTTGTTAAAGATTATTAGTGACCTGATCTGATCATCAGTTTATTATTTGAATGTTAGGCTCAATAAATGGCTGATTGGTCCAAACTTCCATATGATATCATCCACAAGATCTCCACATATATTATGGTGATTGAGGATTTCCTTGCATTTTCAGCTGTTTGTCACCCTTGGAGATCAGTTTATTCTGCTAACCAATGGCATCCGCGTCCTCAGGTTCCAATGTTGATGTTCTCCGACTATGAAAACAGTAGCTTTAGAAGTTTCATTAGCTTGTATAGGAATAGAGTTTATAACTCAGAGCTACCTGAGGTTCGTGGTAGGCGGTGCTGGGGGTCTTCTTCAGGGTGGCTAGTAACTATCGGAGGTGATCTTAAAATCCATCTTCTTAATCCTTTTACTCGTGTCTCTACATGTCTTCCACCTAAGTCCTCGTTACAAATCCACTTCGATGAGATTTTTGAGTGGCATGATATAATACAGAGAGCTTTTGTCTTTAGGAATCCATTTAATTCGGATGTGAACGAAGAGGGCTTGCTGGTGTTGATAATATACGGCCCATTAAACCAGTTGGCCTTCTGTAGACCTGGCTATAGTTCTTGGACAAATGTTAGAGATACAAATGATGCTGGGTTTATAGATGTCACATGCTTAAAGAATCAAGTTTTTGCTCTACGCGACATGGGATCTCTCGTTGTTATTGACACAGAGAGCCTAACGGTTGTGAATATCAACAGCCAACACCGTCCTCAACATCTTGTTGCCCCATCACTTCTTCCCCATTGGGATTGGGAGAAATTATGCTTGGTAGAATCTTCTGGAGAACTCTGGATTGTTCTCCAAAGACGCAACCAGAGGAAGTCATGCATTAACTCGACAGAGTTTCTGATCTACAATTTTGATTTTGTCAAGAAGCAGTGGATTAGGTTGAGCAACTTGGGATGTTGCACAGTTTTTGTTGGTGATAATTGCTCTGTTGCCACTGCATCTGACTTCTTGAACTGCAAAAGGAATTGTGTTTATTTTGTAGGGACGAGTAACGAAGAGCGATGGCCACACAGGGAGGTTCATGTTGGCCTGGGTGTGTACAGCATGGAAAAAGGGTTTTCTGAGCCCCTTAGCTTTGGTCCTGATGCTTCAAAATGTTACTCTTTTCCTCTCTGGGTAACACCTACCTTGTATTAGTGTGTTTCTTTGAAAGATAAGAACTTTCTTTCGTTGTTCTAGTCCCAAACGAGCACGGTGAAAGGTTGTGAATCTTGTGGAGACTTTGTACTTGTGGTAGAACCAATATGCAGATTGATGAATATGGAGCAAGTTTTGTGGTTCTTGTAGTTGTATTCTGTAAATTTACTCGAGCAACTTCAGTTATCTATAAGGAAATGTATGAAGCTGAAGTACAACATTATTTTGTATCATAATTCCATGATTTTTTTTGTTCGTTATTGGGTTCTAGTTTTCATTATTTTATGCAGCTTGTAATTGTAGTGTATATATATATCTAGTAATGGAAAGGGACTCGTTGATGTTCTTTCATACAAAGTAAAGCAGTTTATTAAGGGCCTTATAAAAGGGAATATAAAAAAACTCAAGTATGATATAAAAAATGAACAATCATATACATTAGAAACTTGTTATGATTAATTTATTCCGTAAGACATTTTTTTATGACGAGGGTGTAGTGGTCTCACCTTTGTGTGATGTAATTGTCCCACCCTGCGTGGTTGTATAGAGGTCCCACCTTTGTGTGGTGTAATCGTCTCACCCTGCGTGGTGGTATAGAGGTCTCGCCTATATGTTGGTGTAGTACTTAAGTTGATTATATATATATACCTTGTAATTCTCGAAAAAAAAAATATATATATAAGCCATAATCGTAAATACACATTATATTAATTATATATATATATTTCATAGACCAATAATTATCTTATTTTTATCAGAAAGCCCATAACAATTAAAAAGACCTAATATTTTTATAGGCCCAATTTTCCTGAAGCAGCATATCTGTGAAACATAAGCCGTTTCCTCGTCTTCCTCCTCACTCTCCGACAATTCTGTTTACTATACTGGTAATTTCTCTTGTTTTGCTGCACATTTCAATACTGTAAGATTTATCTTTTATTTCTCATTACCCCTGAAATTATCTTACATATGTTCAATGAAAAAGTTTACGCCATTCGAAGAAAGCGGCTCAGCTGAGTACATAAAAAAATTGGTAGTTTTTTCGCGCTTTTGGATGCTTAGGGCCAAATATTAGGCGTATAGATGCTGCGGTATGTCTCTATTCGCAAATTTGATTTGTTGGTTTTTGCGGGATTGAATGCAATAATATAATACGAATTGCAATTAATTGCGCGGACGACTGCATTTGTTTTTTCACAATTTAATCCCTTGCTATTCCTTATGCTTAGTAGTTTTGTTGTGATATAAAAAAAATAAAAAATTAGGACGCTAATATTGAAATATCGATATAAATTCATCTGATTTCTTGGTTTGTTCTCGAGGATCGCCATGATTTGAGAGAAAACTGAATTGGCTGCTAAGGCAGAATTTAGTGAAAATGTCACTACTTTGTAAATTTTAAGTGTGATTTGCAATGCAGGAGAGAAAAAAATATCTCTTTAGTTAGGAGTATAATCATAGTCCTGTCCTGTTTGAGCTGTGTGCACTAGAAAGAAATTTGGCTTCTTTCTTTACACTGGGATTGCTGCTTTTATGCTGCAGAAAAGTATAGGTTTCAGTAGTTTCTTCATCTCTTATATGTGATGCCCTTTCTATATGGATCATTTTCCAGGCCAGTCGTTTGGTGCTCGTGTCGTCTGCATGTTTTCCTTTTTTCATTTTTGCTGTATTCAGCTGATTATTTGTATAAATTACTAATAACCTAGTTATACTATCTGAATCAGCTCATGAATTTTCAAGTTGCAGGCTCAATAATGGCTGATTGGTCCAAACTTCCATATGATATCATTCACAAGGTTGCTACACATTTATCAGTCATTGAGGATTTCCTTGCATTTTCTGCTGTTTGTTGCTCGTGGAGATTAGTTTATTTGGCTAAGCAATGGAATCCAGGTCCTCAAGTTCCAGTTTTAATGTTCTCCAACGATGAAAACAGTAGCATTAGAAGTTTTTTGAGCTTGTATAGAAGTAAGGTTTCTAACTCAGAGCTAGTTGAGGCTCATGGTAGACGGTGCTGGGGTTCTTCGTCGGGGTGGCTTGTGACTATAGGAAATGATAGTCAAATCCGACTTCTGAATCCCTTTACTCGTGTCTCTTTCAATCTTCCGTCTAAGTCCTCACTACAAATGAGCTTTGGTGATTTTCTAAGTTGGTATGATATCATAGAGCGAGCCTATGTCTTTAGAAATCCATGTACTTCAGATGCTAATGAGGATTTGGTGGTTATGATAATTTATGGTCCTTTGAAACAGTTAGCTTTTTGTAAACCTGGCTACAGTTCTTGGAGATGTATCAAAGATAAAACTTATGCTGAGTTTATAGATGTTACATGTGTAAAAGATCAAATATTTGCTCTCTCCTTCATGGGATCCCTCGTTCTTGTCGATATTGATAGTTTAGGTGTTACTGCTATAAGTGGCCAAGACCCTCCTCGGAATGTTGCCCTGTCACTTCTTATTGGGGGTTCGGAGCGAATATCATTGGTCGAATCATCTGGCGATCTATGGATGGTTTATCAAAACCCGGGGGGTAATCAGTGGAGGTCTCGCGTAGAATCAGCAGCATTTCTGGTCTACAATTTCGATTTTGACAACAAACAGTGGATTAAGTTGAGCAACTTGGGAAGCCACACAATTTTTGTTGGTGATAATAGCTGTATTGCTGTATGTGCATCTCATTATTTGAACTGTGAAAGTAACAGTATTTATTTCGTAGCGTCGAAGAAGGAAAAAGGGTGGCCACATAGGGTCACTCATGTTAATGTGGGTGTGTATAGCATGGGAAGTGGAAATTCAGGACCCATGTGCATAGGCTCTGATATTCAGAATTATTTTTCTTTCCCAATTTGGGTGATGCCTACCTTGCATTAGAGTACAACCGTGTTTCTTTGGAAGATCGAGCTTTGTTCTGTTCGTCGTGTTCTTTGCAGGTTGCAGCTATGGCAGATCTGTTCAAGCAAAATCTGAATCCTGAGGGATGTGTATTGATGTAAGTATTTGTTTATATTCTGAAATAAATTTGTGATACTCGAGATTCAAGATTAATATATTAAGGTCTTTTGATCATAAATGAATTGCAGTTTACATGAGGATTTTTCTATTACAATGTATGGATTTCTTGGTGATTCCAAGTGTTTCTGGTAAGCAACCGCAGCATGTTGTGTTTCGAGCCGAGTATGGTTCACCAATCGCCATTGATTGGCTGTTGCTCCATTTATACGATGGCAAAACTGCAGTCAAGGTAATATTGAAGTACAATAGAGGATAGAAATGGTAGAATTGGTATAAAGGTGACAATGAGCTATTTTTCGAAATGTGCATTATTTTTCTACAAGAAACATGTTGATGAGCTCCAATGAACCTGGAGGGATAAAAATGCGCAAAGCATCTGGCGCAGAAAAAGGCCAGATACATTATAAGAAGCTCAATTATGTACCCAGACTAAATCCAAGACAAAATTCCTAACAATTCGAAAGAAATCTGTTTGTACTCTTCTGAAAAGTACGTACTTGAACCTTTCTCTGTTTGGGGATTTTGCTTGTTAGATGAGTAGATAATGTTATTCATTGCATTGAAGTGAATCTTGGCCAGATTTACGTCTGAATGCATTGTGTATCAATATGATTAAGTATTTGAATCTTTCTAGAAAATCGTCTGGATACCTGTATTTCGCGGTGTGGGTCAATTGAATTTTTGTCGGTATATATGTTCTACGCATAATTCCATCTTCTCACTTCAGTTTCGAAATATCCGTACAAGTAATGCCTTCAGATGTAATAGTCAAACTTTGCTTACAAGTAAGAGCAACAAACATTGAAATTTATATCTAATTTTTGTTAGTGTCTCACCTAATTACCATTTTTTATTTTTTGGAGTTTGGACTATAATAGAAAATATCAAGTTTCAAACCGATCTTTCAAGCCTTCCTTCTTGTATTATGAATTTTCTACTTTCTTCTCGAAATATGAATGTTGGTTATATACTCTCTTAGTTCTCAAATAAGTATCATATTTTAAAATAAAATTTATTGTCTTGTCTTTTTGGGAACGTTCAAGCAGTAAAGATCTCATCTCTAAATACAAAGATAGGGTTCAAAGCCACCATCATCTTCCCCAAACTAAAAAAAAAAAAAAAACTTTCTTTTATTTCTGTCATCAATGAAAATTATTAAGACTTTTATATTTCTATGTAATAATTATAGATAAAAAGAATAAAATTTCCCACTTCCTTCATGTATGAGTTTGATGGAAGGATATAAATAAAATATTACTCTGAAACAAGAATACTATACATGAAGAGTCAATAAACTTAGAGAAAGTCAAAAAAGTGCAATTAATGACGCAGATTTCTCAGCTTCATCCTCCAAACACAAGCTGCACATCAAATAATCTCAAAAAAGAAAAAAAATCCTCTTCCCATCTAAGTCGTCCAAAACCAGAAGAAATTTCACCTCAGAATTTTCGGACAGTAGATTCTGAAAAACAGTAGTACATAAGACCACCTATGATGTAAGAGAAAAATATTCCAACCTTCCCAAAATTCCAAACATGGCATCATTCAAAACAACCAAAAAACACCACAAACACATCAACAACCCTTTTCCTTCCAACCCAAAGACTCTTCCATTAATTCAAGGAACTCTCTTTTTCGATCCTCAAACCATTCCTCCACACCACGTTTATGATATAGGCCATGATTTTCAGCTCAATTGGTCGTCCAACAATGGAGGGTCGCTTTCAGTTTGCCGCAATCCCAACTTTTCAAGATCCATATGGTCCACAGTTCCTGGCCGGGCCTTCGTCTCTGCAGCCGTGGCTGATACAGAGGTGGAAGAGAGCAGAGGTTCATTTGTGATCAAAGACAGCAACATCCGCCTCATATGCAATCATCAAACTATTGAGGAGATCAGAGTCATTCAAGAATCTGATCTCACATCAGTTTCTAATGATCATCATGAATCATTAGAGGACGGCCCGAAGAGGGAGAGGGCCCGGTGGCCCGTTGTGCTGATCACAGGAAGGATTTTTAGTGTGAAGGGAGGAAGGAAAAGAGGGGTGCAAAGTTGTGTTGAGAAGGGAAGTTTGGAACTAGTTGAGAAGAAGTTAGCTACTTATGCTAAGTATTGGATGGTGTTTGATCAGAAAAACAGTGATCAAGTAGGATTTCGAGTGAGATTTGGGAGGCCGAATTCGGGCCAGCAGCAGAAGCTGTCTCCAAGAAGCTATGGATACAGAGGCTTTGCTCGAAAAATGGTGAGAATTCGTAGGCTTCGGGTTGGTTGGTGTGGATCTTTTTCAATGAGGAGAGTGGCGGTTGCATTTTCTCCAAACGAAGAGGAAGAAAATGTAGTGATGAAGAATGCAGCTTGTGTTGATCATTTCAATAGGATTTGCATCACTTATTCTAGTGAGAGGAGTGAGAGATTCTATGGCTTTGGAGAGCAGTTCTCTCACATGGATTTAAAGGGGAAAAGGGTGCCAATATTAGTTCAAGAACAAGGAATTGGAAGAGGAGATCAGCCCATCACTTTTGCTGCTAATTTAGTTAGCTACAGGTGAAAAAAAAAATCATTTTGTCACACATTTGAAAGAAAAAAAAAAGATTGAATTTTTTGAATGATGATTACAATCATAATCCTTTCTCTTTTTTTTTTTTCATGTGCAGGGCAGGAGGTGATGAGAGCACAACTTATGCTCCTTCACCTTTTTATATCACATCAAAGATGAGATCACTTTATCTTGAAGGATATAACTATTCAGTCTTTGATCTAACAAATGATGAATCAGTCCAGATACAGGTAATGATGATATATATAATATTTTTTGGCCTAATTTGATGAACAAAAGTTGAAACCTCTGATTTTGTTGGAAATGTAATGTAGATGTATGGAGACATGATTGAAGGTAGAATACTGAATGGAAACTCACCAGCTGAGCTCATTGAACGCTTTACGGAAACCATAGGTCGACCTCAAGAGCTTCCTGAGTGGATAATCTCAGGGGCTGTGGTGGGCTTGCAAGGAGGCACGAACATTGTTCGTGATATCTGGGAGCAGCTGCAAGCCATGGATACACCAATATCAGCATTTTGGTTGCAGGTAGAAAACAACATTCCCTTAAAAAGAAGAGATAATCTTGTCTGTGTGTTCTTGAATATAGAATCTTGATGATTAAGAGCTCGTCGTGCAGGATTGGGTGGGACAGAGGAAGACAGTTATCGGGTCACAACTATGGTGGAACTGGGAAGTGGATTCAACTAGGTATTCAGATTGGAAACTACTGATTAAAGATCTTAGTACTGAGAAAATTAAAGTGATGACATACTGCAATCCTTGTTTAGCTCCAGTAAGTGATAACTGACTGTAGTTAAGTGCAGTTAAGTGCTTGTTTAGAGATATATTCGAGCTTTGTGTTAAAATGAAATTCTCATTCATGAATGCAGATGGATGAAAAGAAAAATGTAGGCAGACACCTTTTTGAGGAAGCCAAGAAGTTGGATATCTTAGTGAAAGACAAAAATGGAGGACCATACATGGTTCCCAACACAGCTTTTGATGTCGGGATGCTAGATTTCACGCACCCGAAAGCAGCAAGTTGGTTCAAACAGATCTTGCAAGAAATGGTGGATGATGGAGTACGAGGCTGGATGGCTGATTTCGGTGAAGGCCTTCCAATAGATGCTTCCCTCTACTCAGGTTGATCTCGTAGTTTCTTTCATATGTTTTACTTATAATAAATATGACTAAAACTGAAATAAAATTTTCAGGAGAAGATCCAATCATAGCCCACAACAGGTATCCAGAGATCTGGGCTAGAGTGAATAGGGAATTTGTCGAAGAATGGAAAAGCAGACGCGTTGGGGAGGAGGACCCGCAAGAGTCTTTGGTGTTCTTCATGAGGGCTGGCTTTAGAGATAGTCCAAAATGGGCTAGCCTCTTTTGGGAAGGGGATCAAATGGTGAGCTGGCAAGCGAACGACGGTATAAAAAGTGCAGTAGTAGGCTTACTAAGCAGTGGAATATCTGGTTATGCTTTCAACCATAGCGATATTGGAGGCTATTGTGCTGTGAACTTACCATTCTTCAACTACCAACGGAGCGAGGAGCTTCTCCTCCGTTGGATGGAGCTCAACGCGTTCACCACTGTCTTTCGTACACATGAAGTAAGTGAAATTTTCACACACAAAACATCTAACATCTTCAAAGTTTATGCAACTAATTTGCTTCATGTATTGTGGAACAAAGGGAAACAAGCCATCTTGCAATAGTCAGTTCTACTCCAACCAGAAAACTTTATCTCATTTCTCAAGATTTGCAAAGATATACAAAGCATGGAAGTTTTACAGGCTGCAGCTAGTAAAGGTGACAATCATATCTAAATCAAGAAACCTCACTTTGCAACACGAACTAATCTAAAAACGCGTTTTTGAATGTTTATGCAGGAAGCATCGGAGAAAGGGCTGCCTGTTTGTCGCCACCTCTTTCTTCACTACCCAAAAGACGAACATGTGCATACACTAACATACGAGCAATTTCTAGTTGGGACAGAGATCCTAGTGGCGCCTGTCCTCGACAAAGGCAAGGAAAGTGTTAAGGTTTACTTCCCACAAGGAGAAAGTCATGTGTGGAAGCATGTTTGGACAGGTAAACTACATTCCAAACAAGGCTCCGAAGCTTGGGTGGAAGCTCGAATAGGATATCCGGCCATTTTTGTCAAGGATGGATCCAAAATCGGAGGAACATTTGTAGAAAACCTTAGAGATTACAACATCTTGTAAAGCATTTTGATGGAATGGATTCTTTTGGAGTGGTTTGGAATAGTTAGGGTGTAGTTGAACATTCAAGAATGTAAATAGCATCTCTTCCCTTCAAAAAAGAATGATTTTGATTCAATATTGGAAGCACAAGTTTGCAAGAATCTTACATTAAATCAAAGCTATATGTTGAATCCCACTTTAAAAACTCAAATTTGCATCCTTTGATCATAGTGGGAAATCTAGATAATGTCTTAATATGCTAATTTTAGCGATACATTAAGGAGGCGTTTACTTTGCGTGATATTATAGATTGATAAAACATATGATTGACTATATGAAGGATTAAATGATCAAATAAGTTCAAAAATAATCAATCCATCAAAGTAAATAGTAAATGATGGATTAACATATACTATTTTTATCTATCTATCCTATCATACAAAGTAAACGCCTAAAAGAATTAAGTGTCAAATCCTGTGTACGACCAACTCTAGCTCCACAGATGCAGAAAAATGAATTAGAAGCTACAAAACAACTATCCCTATAATAAAATTAACATCTATGTATGGAAAACTAAGAACATGATCGAACAAACTATGCCTGGAAAAAGTGTCCAAAATGGAAAAATGTAACAAGAAAAGGTGGGAATTGTGGAAGTAGAATGAGAAGAACTCACTTAAATTTATGCATGGCAGCTGCTTGATCAATAACCAAATACCTTGGAGATTTGTGATGATGAATTTTGAGGTTTCTGTTTGGTTAAGTAAGAGTTGTTTATGTTTTTAAGAATGTGTTTGTGCTAGTCTAAGTTGCAACTGATTCGGATTTGTGTGGGGATATTCCCTCTCTCTCTCTCTCTCTCATGGATGCTTGTTGGCATCACATGTGGCAAGTTCTACTCCTTTTACCTTGCACTTCCTTAATTTTGGGTTATTTCTACTTTGAGCCCCTAAAACAAATCTAATTCAACAAGAGATTATTTTTGCAGGGAAAGTTATAATGAAAGATTTTGCATGTGCTTGCAACTTATTCAAACTAAACTAAAAAAATTATAATCATTATTTACTATTTAATTAATTAGACAAATTAATATTCTTACACCCACCACAAATAAAGTCACTTTTCGTAGCATTAGAAAAACCATTATATATATATATATATATATATTAAATTTTAACATATGCATACATGACTCTAACATCCAACTTCATAGCAGGAGAGAAAGTGTTTTACCATTAGAAAGCTCAAAAATGATCTTTTACTAATTTGATTATCTTTTCAAAATAAAATAATAATAATAATAATAATAATAATCACTATATGCTAATGTTCTTTTTTTGTTTTTAAACTGAGAAAAGTGTATTTTTTTTCTTATAATTATTGGGAAGCCTTTTCTTTTTCATCAAATCCCCTGCTCTCAACTCAAATATAAAAAAATAAAAAACAAAATAAAAATTCGGTAGATACACAAATGTAATTTCAAAATATTAGTGAATAAAAGTAAATCCTTTCGCATTTCTCGATTGACGAAGCCGCAGAGGTTAAAAAATAATAAGGGTAATTTAAAAAATAATCAAAATAAAAAGCGTATGTTAGAACCTGAAATTGTACCGAGACTTGTCGCTCGCTTTCTCTCTCTGCATCCACCTCCCCCTCTCACTCCCTCTCTCTCGCCGCCGCTCTCTGCAAGTTTCAGTCATATCTCCGGTATGCAATCCCATTTTTTATTCGTTAATTGAATACCTTTTTCTTTTCTTATATTTATTGCTCAAGTTACTCGATTGTGTATTATGACTGGATGAGCTTTGCTGAATCCTGAAATGGCGGCTAATGTGCGTAGTATTTTTCTCAATAATTATATGGGACTTTCTTATTTGGGATCTACTAGAAGTGATAAATTTTCTAACCTTTCAAATTATAGAATACTGGGTTTCGTATGATTGCAATATGTTGCCATAAATTCAATTGTGGGATCGAAAATTTTATGAAAAAAATCTGCATTCAGTTCTTTCAAGCAATTGATTGTGCGTAGATATTGATGTATTTGCTGAACATTGTATAGATAGACGACTACTATTGTGTTTTAGAGTTAGATACTGAGTTCATTTTAGCATATTTAAGCTGATTGAAATTTTGGCTAAGCATTCTCAGGTATTCATTCCATTTTCCTAGCAGTATGCTGTTTTTATTATACACAATTTGGAAGAATTTGTGCCTAATCTGTCATTGAAGTTTAAAGAGAATCGGTGTACTGTAAAACTATTAAGGCTTGTTTGGTACTTAATCCAGTTCTTTTCTGCGTGAACGAAGCAATATATCTGGTTGGTGTACTTTTTTGCCTGTGTGAATATTGTGCATTAGATGTCAATGCATTTATTAGGTGAATACTGTGCCTGTGTCTATGCTATTGCTTCTTGATGAGATTTCCTGTCGAAATTTTGCCAAGAGAAAATTACTTTTATTTGTAAATCATCATCATGACCTCTTCTGGATTATGAATTTGGTTGGAGTGATGATATGAGTTTGTTTCTCAATCAATCCTACCCTACAATATGACTATGCTATGGGGGTTGGGAACCTACTGATATCCCTTTTAATTTGAAGAATGCTGCACTTTGTCTTATGTTATGTTGAATGAAGATTACCTTTTCTGAATCGCCTTTCACTTGCTTCAGACCGTTTCTGAATTTTTGCTCAACCATATACTGCATTTGATCCGTGCCCTACATGATCCCATCCTGGCCAATAGCCTCAAAAGATTCAAGAGCAATCTAATGAGTTACATGCTTTCTATATATTTATCTACTGTATTAAAACTAGTCGTCATTTTAAAGAAAAGAGAGTGTGTTCATTTATCATCTTGAACATTTTTCTTTACTGATTACCTGCTCAATGAAGAAGATGGATTAGAACCCATATTTCTAGGGATGTCAATTGAGCCCGAACCTGACGGGCCGACCCGAATAAACCGAACAAAATAAAGGGTTAGGGTTGATTTTTTACAACCCGAATACATAACCGGGCTATTTGGGCTGGCCTGCTATGAAGGGTTATCCGGGCTAGCCCGATCAGGGTTAGGGTCAACCCGAATAACCCTGATGTATTTTTAAAAAATTAAAATAAATAATACATCATACTAATTACTTGTGGTAGTTGTATGTCGCGCCCTCTTTTGCTCTACACAAAAATCATAGAAAATGAATGTCATTCAAGTGTTTAGTTTCATTTATGAGATAACGAATTAATGTTGAATATTATTGTTATTTTTCATGTCGTGTAGTGCTACTAGACTTGTTTTGTTGGATGCTATTTTTTGGATTTAATCAAGTTTCTATTTTTTGGGCCACTCGTATTCTTGTTTTGTTACTTTTTAATTTTTTTGTGTGTAGTTTTTTTGCGACAAATATTGAATAGTCAAGAAAATATATACATTTTAATTTTAATTTACAAACTTTGTGACCCGACGGGTCAGCCCGAAAACCGAAGGGTTAGGGTTAGGGTTGAGTTTTTTCAACCCGAAAAAAAATAAACCCGATTTAATTCGGACCGAATAGCCTGATAACCCGATAGGGTTGACCCGAAACCGAAAGGGTTGGCCCGATTGACATCCCTACATATTTCTATCAATAATTCATGATTAGAGATGATAAAAATGATATATTGTGGAGGAAGTGGCATCTTACTAATGCTAATTCAGCCAATTGTTGTTCATATTCTTGTGCAGCAAAAATGGTAGTCCCTCCTCCAGTAAGGCCAGAAAGATTGACAAAGTTTCTCAAACCATACGTCCTAAGAATGCACTTCACCAATAAGTATGTGAACGCACAAGTTGTCCACACACCAACTGCAACAGTGGCTGCTGCTGCTAGCACGCAAGAGAAAGCTCTTAGATTGGCCATGGAGAAAGATAAACAGAACACTAGAGATGTTGCTGCTGCTGCAAAGATTGGCATGATACTCGCACAACGACTGCTGGTTAGAAATATACCGGCCGTTACAGTGCACTACAAAAGAGATCAGAAGTATCATGGCAAGGTGAAAGCAGTAGTCGATCAATTAATAAGTGCCGGGGTGAAAATGATATGAATATGTTTTTTGGTCTTGTTGATTTTGCATCTGATGCTGGTTATAAATCTGAAGACGAGATATTTGAGAGTATTAGTGTGCTAGAATGACCAAATTCTTGTATTTTGACTTTTCCTGGCTGTAGGTTTTGATGTTTCAAAAGATGAATAATTTATGCTATGGGTTTCCAGCATTCTTACATGTGTAGATCTAAAGAATACATAATAACACTCATTTTATGTAAGAACGGCATTAGGTTCTATCTGGACTATTGATTTTTGTATGATTTACAAATATTAATAATAAGATTAGTTATTGTAGTAATACAGAAAATGCATCTTTATAATAATGTATTTTGTGTATTACAATGATGCATCTTATGGTCCAAATTAATTCCTAGATCTTAATGGGAAAAAGTTTTTAGCAGATTAAATGTTGCAATTACGAGTTGTTTTGTTTCTTAATGTATCAAGATTGTAAGATGTCACCTGCAAATGAAAACTTGTAAAACATTCTCACAAAATATTATCTTGAAATTTAACATATTTGTTTTCAACCTTTTTGGTTAACATCTCATAAAATTTTGAAATGTTACAAAAGACGAGATACCATAAAATTCACCAACCATCTTTCCAAAATCAGCCATGTACATTATTCTTGGACAAATTCAAGAAATTTTATCTCAACTCTTGGATCGAAATTACTGGCGATAATATACTAGACAGATTCTGATCAAATATCTAATCAATATATACTAAGATAGTACAAAATAATTTACTAACATTTAAGCTAGAGAGAGGAGAGAGAGAGACGAGCAGTACATCTCTTAAAAACTCCCCCAAAATCTCGCAGGGATCTTTTCAGGTATTTTACAAAAAATTGGACTAAGATTGAATCATCTAAGCTTCCTTACTGCAAAATCCCCAAGTTGCCTGCATGTTCAAGACGCCATAAAAATCTGCACCAACGCGTTTATATATCAAGATGATCAAGATTGACAACATTTGCCGAGTTCTGAATGAGTTCTTTCCTGAAATCAACCTGAAAAACAAGGCAATACATCAAAACATGGATCTAAATCTTTGTTAAATGCGCGACAAAGTTAGATCACCAACAGTTTTGGGGAAGAAACAAAACAATCAAATAAAATAAATGCATCACGATTCACTTACTCGGGCTCCCATGAGAGATGAAAAAACAACGTTGGCTTCTGCAACATCCTCTACTCTTAATTGCTTCAGAAGTCGGGTCTCAGGATTCAAGGTTGTATCCCAGAGCTGTAAAGGCATCATCTCCCCCAGACCTGCAATATTTAACGTGTATAACTAGATCAGTGAACGAGGTGATATAATTATTCCTTTCCAATTTGGATGATTAGAACCCTCAAATGATCAGAGTAACATCCATAGGTTGTTTTTCCCATGAGTTTCTTTATTTTCACAAGAGGCAATGTCTTATTGAGAACATCCTTGGCTAACAATGATGATCGACATCTAATTAAAAAATCAATGTTTGACTCGAGAAAAAAGTTGAAAGATCCGCTACCTTTAAATCTCTGAATGTTGTATGATGCATTTGCAGGAAAAGAACGTTGAAGTTTTTTGAGTTCTGCTTCATCATAACAGTAGTGTGATTGCTTCCCTCTCTCAACCTGAACGTTGATAAAAACATATTAAAACGTAATGAAACTTAAAAAAAAAAGGCTCTCTCCCTTTTGTATTCAAATTAAAAGGAATAGTGCTCTTTGAGAATCATCTTCAAGATACCTTATATAGAGGAGGAACACCAACGTAGATACAACCTTCATCAAACAAAGCTCTCTGCAGGCAATTAAATCCAAGTAAAACTAAATTACCAACTTGATCCACAAAACACATGAATTATAGTTATCAAGTAATGATGTCTCTCATAACTAGAAGCCACACGATTTGAGCTTCTCAGTCTTACGACCCCCCATTACATACCTGATACCTAAAGAAGAAGGTTAATAACAATGTCCTTATGTGAGCACCATCTACGTCAGCATCTGTTAATATTATGATTTTGTGATAACGGAGTGCATCCTTCCGAAAATCTTCACCCTGGCAATACAGATTACTCAATTAGCAGAAACGAAAAGGTAAAGAGATCACCTAATTATCAGGTATAGAATAGCACAATGCAAGAAACAAAATAGCATCTGAAAGACCAACACCTTCACTCCAAGTCCCAAACCAAGAATTAGGTTTTGAATCTCTTCATTTTTGTACATGGCAGCTTCATCTTTGCGTTCAATGTTCAAAATTTTACCTCGTAAAGGTAGCACTGCCTGCAAGATACCGACATTGTTTCAGATTTTCATTTGCAATTTCAAGGAAGCTAACAGAACACTTTTAGAAGAATCCAAGAGACCAAGATAATTGATGAAACTTTTTCAAAATAGATTAGAAGCACGGATGCTTCTTCCTCATATTACGCTATCTGCTTATATTATTAACATTTCAGAATAGATAATACAAAAGAAATGGTTCGAGAAAAACGAATTCTGGTTCTTGTAACTGCAGATGACATTCAAATCATGCGGGGGAGAGAAGCAATAAATAAGCTGGAAATTACAGAAGTTGAAATAGAAGCTCTTCCCTTTTTGCAGGAACTGAGGCCAAATGGTGGCAATAAAAAAAAAAACAGAGAGAAAATGTCATCACCTGAAATCGACGGTCACGACCTTGTTTAGCACTCCCACCAGCTGAATCTCCTTCAACTATGAATATCTCTGAAATTTTTGGAAATTAATTAATGCTCTTTGCTGTAAGGGTAGAGACTCCAAAAAATATAGTATCTCCATATCTCGTAACAGTAAACTTGTTTCCTTTATTTCTGAGTCATCAGCCTTCCTAGTGTAGAACAAACAAAAAGGATAAAATCATACCAGCCTCTGCAGGATCGGTAGCTGAACAATCAGCAAGCTTTCCGGGAAGGGACGAAGATTTTAAGACACTCTTTTGTCTCACCAATTCTCTAGCCCTCTTCGCCGCTAAAGCTGCCTGAAAAAACAAGGTTCAATACAATTAAAATGGAAGGAAGAAAATGAATGAAGAAGAAAAGGAAAATGTCACTCAGTGATAAATTACAGTAACAACAGCATAGATAAATCCATTAGATATTACAGATGATGCTGAAGATACCTTGAGAGCATTGAGGGATTTCGATAGAATTGCATCGAGGACATCAGGATGTAACTCCAGGTACTCAGTAAGATATTCTAGAATAGATTGATCGACAATCTTCCTTACCTCCGGGTTTCCTAATCTCGTCTTTCAGAACAAAAAATAAAAATATAAGATAAAAATTAAATGTTTAGAGTATTAGGCCATCTATAAAAGAACTTTCTCCTAGAAAATGGTTAAAGTATTAAAATGTGCATATAAATATGGCACACCTTTGTTTGTCCTTCAAACTCTGGGTTTGGAACTTTCACGGAAATCACACAAGTCAGACCCTCTCTTACATGTTCGCCACTTAAAGTAATATCCTTTTCCTATAAATCGAAATCAAGCCTTCAGAGAAAATTTTAAAGAAAAACTAGTGGAAAATACCAAAACTGATATAGGATACCTTAATGACTTTAGACTTTTTCGCGAGATTGTTGAGGGTTCTAGTTAATGAAGCTTTGACACCATCAATGTGAGTGCCACCATCAACTGTTCTAATGCTGTTAGCATATCCTAACAATGTATCTGAATAAGCATCTGAGCTCCTGTATGAAGATCAACTAAGCGAAATTAACTTCTGAAAGGTAGATAGAGATAATTCACATCATTCTTCACCCTACATAATTGCTCCTGTGTACTAAGCATGACATCACGAGAAGGTTTACCTATAATAAAGCAAAAGGAAAGGAATATATTTAGGTAAAAGGAAATTTAGAACTCTTACCATTGAAGTGCAATATCAATTGACATTCCATCTACTTCTTTTCTGAATCCCACAACGTCATGCAAAGGTTTCTGGACCAGAAATATACACGTCATGTATTGCAATAAAATGACAAAGTTTGATAATTGCAGCAGGAAATTAATTAAAGCATGTAGTAATTATTGAAAAACCTTCAAATTCACTTAGAACAAACGGCTAAGTAGCTCATGATTTTTCAGTGAAATGAAATGAAACGCTTAAGAAATTCAAGAAACCTCAAGCACATCAACTTTGCAGCAGTTACACCGCCAAGTAATTACAAAAGAGTAGCTAAACAAACATCAAGCATACCTTATCAGCATTAAGCCACTTCACATATTCCATTAATCCTCCAGCATAGCTGTACTCATTATGCAGCGTCTTCTCTGGGTCCACATCTTGTTTCTCAAGAGCAATTGTAACCTAACAATTGAAAAAATAGATCGTTATTCCATGTTCTCAGTACATGAAAGCATAAACTAGGGTTTCCTCCCAAATGATGGTCTAAGAAGAATGAGAGGCTGCATGGAAAGAACAGGCACATATGTTGTCAAAAATCAAAAATTGAAAATCCATCTAAGCTCCTATACACTTGTGTGTAAAAGTGATTGAGCTGTCTTCATATAACCATTATAAAACAGCCACAACTTGGGACCAGATCAAAGTCCTACTAAAGGAGGCAATTCTCAGAAACTACAGGAAATCACCACAAGTTAATGATGCAAATTAGGAGATTGCTATAAGTAAAGGATTAAAATCAGAATATGGCAACATATAGAAACTTTTACAAATATGCATGTCATATAGGACTCACAATGAAAATGTAAAGAAATCCACAACCAAGCCCAGAGGAAAGCTAATGATCTACCTCAGGATTTAAAAAGGCAAGCTCCCGGATTCTGCCCGATATTGTGTTGTAGTCAAACTCAATTTCTGTTGTAAACACTGTAGTAAAAGAAAGGCTAGTCAATCATTGTATAAATTCAAGAATTAATCACAGACAGAAAAAGAAAAAAAAGAACAAAAGATTGACAACCTTCTTTGTCAGGCCAAAAATGTATGCGAGTCCCTTGATGGTCCTTCATATCAGCTGGAAGCTCACGAGAGATCAATTTTGCCACAGGCTTCCCACGGGAATATTTCTGCTTATACTCCTTACCATTACGCCATACTGTGACTTCAAGGGCCTGGCCATGAGCAATTATAAGGATTACTAACTGAGTGGAGCTAGTAAAAGTGATATTTATTATGCTAAACAACCATAAGCCTACAGACATCAGATGACAATACATGTCGCAAAAGGAACAAAGAATCAGCTCTGATAATCTATCTCCTACAAAAATGTTTGTAATGTGGCAAAATTTTCAGAACTGGTCGCTGAATCAGCCATATGAAATACTACCATTAATGTTAGAAAGTAGAAGATTGTTAAAGTATGAATTTACAAAATATCTAAGTTACTCAGGGGAAGAAAGATCATTTTCCATCCCTTAAAATTAATTCTGTAAGTAAAGCAAACATATAGAAGTATTTTCTAATTAAATATAGAAAGTCTGGAGGCTTCTTAAGAAATTCAACAAGACTAACTCATCTTAGAGATAGTAACAAAAACTTGTAATTAGGTGATCTAAATCACAAAATATTAATATCAGTATCTTTTCGAAAGAGACCAATTTCCCCTCCCTAAGTAGCACGGAGCCAACATAAGAATAAGTAATTGTGGTTCAAAAGTAATGCAAGGGTCTAACATAATAAAGTTTTTTTTTTTTTTCATTTTCATTGTCTACTTTACTCTACTGATACAGCTTGTAGATTGTCTGAAAGAGCCGGACTCTTCTCAAATCACTGAAGAAGCTAGTCTACAATTAAACATTGTATCTATACTAATCTATTCCTTCATGTACCAGTACCAGTAGTAGGCTGAAGTAAGGTAAGATTTTGAAAGAAAATAAACAGTAGACAATTGATGAAACTAACAGAGTGAAAGTCAATAAAGTCCTGCACAAAACACTAATTTGATTCGGCCAAGAACCTGAGGAAAAAATTCATCTACTGATGTGGTTGATTATGTGATAGTTAGAAGTGCAATTGTACCATATTTTATATGGATGTATATTTCAACCTTCACCACACAATTTGGATTAGCATATACATATGACAGTCAACTATAAAGTTCCAAAATGCTAAGTATTTTCAAGCAAATATTTGACTGAAGTAGCTCTAGCATTGTTTAAATCTATCAAGGTAAGCTAAATGGAAAAGTGACATCAAGAGTAGCAAACGCATGTTAATAAATCATACTAAATGGAGTGCTTTACAAAAACTTAAGAGCTGATTAGCAAGAACTGACACCTCTGACAATGCGTTGACAACTGATAAACCCACACCATGTAGTCCACCAGATACACTATAACCACTACTTGTACCACCAAACTTGCCACCAGCATGCAAAACCTGCAGCAATGCGCTAAGAGTGTTAATCATCTGCAGAATGCAGACATGCAAAGAGAAATTCCATAATTTATCATTTCAAAATATTTGTGCAACATGCATGGATGGGTAAAAGAAAATAATAAGCCCAGTAAATCCAATAGAAAATAGAATGCTGCAATGATTTTCACCGTAAAGTTCATTTCTTCATCAAATACAACAGAAAGTTTATAAGTCAGGCCAAACCAGATTAAAGTGACTGATCTAAACAGCTGCTTTCTTCTCCACTGTACTACTTTGCTACAAAAAGTCCTTGAAAGTTGCGAGAAAGGAACTTAGCAATATATAACTGAAACTGAAGGTATGAAAAAGAAAATCTACCGTTAACACAGTCTCCAAAGCAGACTTTTTTGTTGTTGGGTGCATGTCGGTTGGGATCTGTAATACACAAATAAGTAACATAAGTTGACTTAAATAATTCTTATATTCATCCACATGCAGCAAGCGTAAGTAGTATTCTCATAGAACGCCTCAAAACTAATTCTTCACTTAACAGTTAATAGTGAATATACTAGAAATAAACACTAAACTATTGCGCAAAAACAGTATTATAACTTGAGGAAATTCCATCATGCATCAGAAATTCCTGTGGGACGAGCAAGCAAAACTCGTGACTTTCCACATATAATATATAACTAAAGAATGAGAAGTGAAATAAGATGTCATTCAACGAACTAGGGCCAGTATTGTTAAACAAAGTATGTCTATATTCTAGAGCTGATTTAATAGTTCATGGTTAAAAAATTTGACGAACTTCAGAGACATGTCAAAGAATTACTTCAGAAGACAAAATAAAGAGCAACTAAAGCCTATTGTTCCAACTTCCGTGCAACCCGTCTCTAGAATAATGTACATTGCACAAGTTAATACATGCTACGCTCACTCTGCAATACTCTGTTACCAAAAAATTTGAACGCAATGCATGCTGATTTTTGAACACCATATATTTCCACTTAAGCATAAAATTTCACTCTAATAATCAGCAGAAAATCAGGCATGTACCCCTCGTCCATTGTCAGTGATGCTAACTGAATTGTCTGCGAGCAGAATGACATCAATCTTTGAAGCATGTCCTGCTTGTGCCTCATCAATAGCATTATCCAAGATTTCATAAACCTTTAAAGAAAGCAACAACAACAAATTAAGTAACACTAATCTGGACTTCCTTTCAATCAGCACAATGACTAGCAAAAGAGCAAAAAGGAGAAAAGAACAGACCAAATGATGAAGACCACGGGATCCAGTGCTTCCAATGTACATGCCCGGTCGTTTCCGTACAGGGTCCAACCCTTCCAGTACCTAAGAGAACATTATGATTGCTACTGGGGAAGAGAAAATTCAAACCGAACTATACAACAAGACAGTTCGGTTATTACATGTTCATCAAGGCAAGCAGTTCACCTGAATCTGCTCCGACCCATATTCTTTTGAGACTTTACTCTCACGAACAGTCTCGGTGCTGGCGCCTGATGACATGAATGCTCTTGGAACCACAGCATGACATGGTAAATAGTTGCCGGAGAGCTTTTTCAACCTATCACTGGATCTAAACACAAAACGTATACGCTCATAATGTCGACATGAAACGCAAGAAACAAACAACATGAAAAGGTTTCATTTTCAGCCCCATGAAAGAGTTATTACATTACCGGAAAACCCACAAACAACCGCATAAGTATGTAAGTAAAAACTTGGCTAAATTCAATAACCCATTTTCTTCCAAGAAACCAAAGAAGAACCCGAACTTAATTTTGAGAAATGATGTTAATCCTCCACTAAATTACTAATCTTTTTCAAAAAAAAACCCACATCCGATTAACACATACAAAAGCAAACACAACCGAGCAAAAAAATACAACAAAAAATAAAAAATTACCTGGTGGTAAGAAGGATGAAAGAGGGCGTAGAGAGAGAGAACGAAGATGATACGGCGAGATTACAGCGGGCATGGGAATGGAAAGAATGAATAGAAGAAGGAGAGAGTGCGAAAAACCGAGCCATCCGTTTAAGAGAAGTGGTTGGCTTGAGAAGAAGGGCCATTCATAAATGTTTTTTAAGTTTTCACTATCATTCGGTGTTTGGGGTTCAGGGTTTTAAGGGCTTGAATGGAAGCAAATGGCTGAAGAAGATAAAAAAAAAAAAAAAAACTCTTTTACTGTCACAGTCTTGGTTAGGGGGAAACGTCTTGGTTAAGGGGGGAACTGGGAAAGGGAGGATGATTTATTTCTTTTCTTTTTTAACTTTTTTTTTTATGTTAAAATTCAAAACCCTAGAAAAGTTATAATTTTTTTTTTATTATACAGCTTTTCTTTTTATGTCCTAAATGCCCCAAAATTTTGAATTTAAATTGTAGACCTTTTTATGATTTTTTTTTTTGAAAGGAACCTTTTTTATGATACTTGTCCAAAATTTTGAAATTAAATCGTAGACCTTTTTATACCTTTTTTATGATACCAGTTGAATAATCTTCTATGGTCTTGATTTATTAAGATATTAGGAAGACAAATTATTATTTAATAAACCACTGCCTTTTATTATTTTAATTCATATATCTTAACTAGGATATTATTTTTTAAAAGTCCTATTGTAATGTAGACTATGAACTAAAGCAATTTATCGGTATGAATATAAATACTAGTATATTGTAAATAATTTTTTTTAGGGAAATAAATACTGTATATTGTAAATAAGGCAGTGTGAAAAATTAGCTTAAGAGGATTAAATTTGAACCATCTATTCGGGGCATTGTTTATAAACAATACTCCCTCCGTTCTTTTATAAGTGTCCCCCACCGTCAAATTACACATACCAAGAAAATAAAGAAATTTACCTATGTAACCTTATTAATTACCATCATTAATGTATACATACAACTAATTAACAAATTACTAGAAGCATTAAATAAGGATAAAATTGGAAAAATGTCATTAATTTACTCTCAAATTTTGAAATAAGACACTTATATGAAAACAAAAAATTAAGCTAAATGGGACATTTAAAAAAGAACGGAGGGAGTATGTTTTTAGAAAAATGCAAATATAATTTTTTAAGAATATTTGTTTTCTACTCAAAAAAAAAAGAAAATAGAATACTTCTTTAAAAAAAATAGAATGATTTTATTTTTTTGAGAAAAATAAAATAAAAGCATTCTTATCGTAGGAAATATTAGTGTAGCCCAATTAAATTACACAGTTGTAAATATAATAGAAAACGGCGTGGATATATATATGCAAAATCAACACAAAATCATGATTGAAGATAGGATACCTCAAGGCTCAAGCTACAACTTCATTTACAATTTGCATTAGAGCAGCTCTCAAATCAGAAAAATATACAACAGTCTTCACTTTCCTAAAATCAGACGGTTTGCAAACAAGATATACAAAATTATTACTATTGTAGGAAGTATATATAATCCTTTACAAATTACTACAAGTTAAAAGCTCTACGCTTACAAAACTATACTTGCCTCTCATATAACCCACACATTCCCATTCCCATTCCCATTCCCATACCGGACTGATAATATTCACACTAAGGGAGCCGTCCATTCCTGCAAATTTTAACAAAAATCATCATTGAACTGTTGCACGACTGCACGAATATTGTATATTTGGATTCTTCGTCAAAGATGAGTTCATGTTTAAGAGTAACACAGAAAAATTTAGCAAAAGTCATCATTGAACAGTCTGTCACACGACTGCACGGATATTGCATCTATTTGAATTCTTCCTAGCAACGAGGATGTAAAGAATGAGCCCCCGTTTGAGAGTAACACAACTATGTATGATTGGTTTGAAACGTACCTCATGGAATACGTATGAGACCCAACAACGGCTCCTCTAGTAGCACTAGGGCGCCTGCTCCTTTGATCTTGCTCTTTTCCTGTGCGTACAGCAGCAACTTCCTTCTCCATAGCAGCTACTTCTCTCCGCATTTTCTTGGCCTCGACTTCCATTGCCTTGTTCAACATTTCCACCTTTTTGGCCAACATCTGAGCAATTTTTCATTTGGAGAACAGTTCAGAGAGAGAAAGTTTGGGGGGGGGGGGGGGGAGGGATTTGGAAACAACCAATTATTTATCACCATACCTCAACCGCATCATCTTTGTCCTTTAAGCTCTGATCTTTCTCATGGCAAGCTTTTCTCAGTGTAATAACCTCTTTCTGCAGCAAATCATATAGCATTCCAGAAACGCAGTCTTCATATTCATTTGACAACTTTTCAGTTAAATGAACACCATTCCCATTCTCACTGGGATGAATTATGCCATTGTTTGGGGTGTGTTTACCATTGGTGAATCGACTGTCTTTCTCGTTTATATCTGTCACCTTCTTATCACCATTGGATAGTTCACCATCACTTTCAAATGAACTTGACGAATCTCCCTGCTTTAACAATGAACTGGCATTAATGATCCGGGATGACGCTGATAGACTCCCTTTTCTTGATAGAACGCCATTTGATGGTCTGGACAAATTTTCTGATCCTCCAAGTGATTGCCTACGCAGAGTTCCATTGCTCGTACTTCTTCCTTGCGATGTAGTACGGTTTATACAATTTGGAGACCCTTTAAGTCTTTCCTCCAAAACTTTAAAGCGTAAATGGTATTTTTCCTAGTATTATATGAAGAATATCGAGATCAGATCAATAATGGAAACTATCACAGTTCACAGCAGAAAGATATAGATCATCATTATCTTCACCTTCAGTTGTGCTTCAGACTTCGCAGCACGCTCTGCAATTGCCAGCTTATCTTTCAGCTGCTGCATTTCTCCCTGTTTCGTTCCCAATTTAAGTCCAAATTAATTAATGTGTGGTACTAAAATTAATAATCAGCTGAGAGTTATAAAATACTAAATACTACATCATATTAATCAGTAATAAACAATTTATAATCAGGTGATGCAGGGGAACCTGATAGAATTTCCGTTCTTCAAGCCACTGCTTTACTGGCATTACTTTGTCACTGGCATCTTTCCAATCATTAGCAACAACAACAGCTACACGATTTGCTGATACCTTAGCACGTGCTAGTTCACGGTCTAGAATTCTTTTTTCTTCCTGTTCAAGCTTTGCAGTTAGCAACATCTCAAGAAAAACATGTGATACGCCAAAAGAACTGAGCATTTACGTAAATGTAATCGAAGACCGTAGTATTTTGTCACTTACATTTATTTCTTGCACTTTTTTCTGGTATTCACGTACAGCATTGGCAGCAGCGCCCCCAGCCAAAACGGCCTCCTCAAGTTCATGAACAGTTTGCGTCAGCTTTTCAACCTCAGAAACCTTTTGTCTGTGCATTTTGTCCATTATTTTATTCTCTTCCTGATGTGATATCATAAGCATATACATCAGAAATCAAAACCAAAACATAATAATTACCTTTACTAGCTTTCTTGTAAACATAAAATGGTATAAAGTAGACAAACCTGGCAAATCTCGATCTGTTTACCCAAATCCTGGTTTTTGTTCTGCAAATCATCAACCAAGGATGCTTTCGCTAGAGCCATTTGAACCGTACGTTCTGCTTCTAACAGAGCAGCCTCTTTAGATTTAGTGAGTCGATCAAGAGCTCTGTTGTCCTCCTGTAGCTTTGCTACCTAATAAATGCATATCCACGCACTTTTAGTTAAAGACTTTTACAACTCCATCCTAATATACAGCGGTAATAGGGGTCCATTTGCGAACTAAGATCTACAATACTAAATGCAAGAGGAATACAAAGTGGCCACGTTGAACACCTCCATTCTAGTCAGCTTTAACTCGGCCTCCAGAGGTGCGATGATTGCCTCAATAGGAGGCATCTCATCATCTTTCTGCGCGGCATGCACTCTCCGAAGAGTGGCTTCTGCAGCAAATTGTGCAGCCAGAGCAGCTTTTTTCTCCTCATTTATTTTCTTGATTTCTAGATTCTGAAATTCACAAGGAATAATATAAGTTATATAACCTCGTACTCAATAGAATATATGAATTAAAATTTTGAAGTTCTTAAATGGCTTCTCACCTTCGAACCTGCAGTAAAATGTAGGAGCTACGAACTAGAAAAAAAACTAGAAAAAGAACTGAATACTATGGATTCAGAAACTTTTGTCGTACCTTGCTTTCAAGTTGTGATTCTGCTGCTTTTAACTTTGCATCTACTTTCTTAAGCTCTTCAGTAAGCTACAGAAACATATTAATATCACATGAGACCTTCCACTAATGAGAAGCGAACATATATAGTGTAAAGAGCAACAGTAAAGAGGGGGGAAAAAAACCAATTTTAGGCCTATGACGATAATATATATGGCACAGTAAACGACTACAACAAACTACACACCATTCAACAGTTTAACAAGTGAACAAAAGCTTCAACCAGTCCAACTTAACATTCACTTCCTCCCTCATAATCTAAGCGCATCCAACCCCCATGCCACCTCAAAGATATTGTTCAGAGTGCTTCTTTCATGTATCACATATGGAGGAACTGTAGACAAATGTCTTACAATGTGGCCATTTTTCCAGTTAGACCCCCCAGTAACTTTTATAGCATATGTCCACAAAATATGAAAAAAATCAACATTATATGCGAAAGTGTACCTCTTCAACTGCCTTCTCCTTGAGGCGTTCTGAATACTTCAATGCTTTGATTTCTGCATGTGCCTCTCCCAATTCTCGATCTTTCTCTGTGCAATGCAATATTATTTAATATGAATCCACAAACTAAGATATATGCTTGCTTTACCACTGAGCAAAATATAGTCGTGTAAATCATGCTCTCCTAAAATTGATTAAGATAAAAGGCTATTTGCCTAATTCGAGCTTCAGAATTTTCATGAATAATTGAACAGCACAAACTTCGTGTTCATTTTTGAGTAATTTCACTCCATACCAAATGCAAGATATACTTTGGGACCATCTTTTCTGTTCATAAAGAGAAAGAAAAACGTAATGATATAGCCATTGGTGAAGCACTAGTGGTCCTCACTGTCTTCAATGTGCGGGTTAAATTGCAAGGCATATCTTTGCTTTAAACACAGACTATTAAATTCAGCATCTAGCAATTTATCACAAACAGCAATTTTTAGATTATATTTTTCAGAAATGAGGTACACATCCTATGCAAAACTGCAAAAAAAGCAATTAAATGCATGAACCCTCCTAGGACAACTAGCAGCCACATGATTCAAAACAAATACTTTTAAAATCTCACTTCAATTGCTGCTTAAAATCGATTCTCGAAGAAAGATCTACGAATTTCCCCAACTTAGAAAGTTCTATCGATCAAGGACCACAACTCGGAAATGAATTGGATTGATGAGCCAATAAAGCCAAACAATGTATTTCTAATTAAAAATAAATGATAGGACGCTCAAAAAGTGTGCAGTGCAGTATCTTTAATATGGAAATGGTATAATCTAATATATCCCATAAGCAACATGCAGTGGGGACTAAAGAATTGACTTTACGTTCACTCCATATTCAGAACCTAAGGTCCACAGCCCACACAACCACATGCTGCCCCCATTTCTTTTTCTTTTTTTCTTTCTATGCCTGTCTTTAGCTATTCGTAACAGCAATCACTATCAGTATTCAACAAGAAAATCTAGCTTCTGTTAATTTCATTTTAGCTTTACATCTCAATTGAAAGAAAAGAAATCCACCCTATTGCCCACCGCACACAATTAGATTTCTTTGATTTAATACTAATTAAGAAACCTTAAACATTCCACTTCAGAGTAAGACATCATTAAATTAAATGCAAATTGCAACTAGTAATATATTGCCTTGCCGGTGGTCCAAATTCTGTATTTTAAAATCAAAGTTTATCAGAGTCCAGTAGCTTTTTCAAGTTAAAAAATTGAAAAGTAAGCCATTAGGATTTTGGGGAAAGGTCAAGAAAAACTTGATTTTCCACCAAATTCACTACCTTCGACTTGCAAAACATCAACATTAAAAAAAAAAAAAATTAGAGATTTGCCCAAAACTTCAATTTTAAGGAAAATAAATTTCAACCAAAATTCAACCACTTCCACCAAGAATCAAGATAGACGTTCAAAATAATCACAGTCCGAACACACACAGACCTCGAACTTCGTTTTCCAGGCGAGTGAGCTCGACGCGCACCGGATCAGAGCCATGCAAGAGAGTAATGATGTCATCCGCCTCCGAGCCAGCTCGGGAGATGGCGGCGGCTGGTTTCTTCTTAGCCTTGAAGGAAGCCGATGACGTCAGCTTCGGCGGCTCAGCTTCTCCATTGACGCAATTCTGATAACTCCCCATTTTAATCACAAAACCAGACTCACCGAGATAAAATAGGGAACTACAATAATAACTCGATCGAAACTCCCAAAAATTCGGAGACTGTTTTGCAGCACAATCGCTCCCGGTTCCTTTCTATGGATGCACACACGTACAAATATCGTCGATATATAAGCGTTTGTGCGTCCGTGTGTATGTCAGTAGTGTATGTATTTATTGCATCTGTAGAGAGAGAGAGAGATAGAGAGGGAGAGGGAGAGAGAGAGAGGCAGTGAGGCTGTGGCAGTATGTGTCGTGATTTGCTGTAGATAGAGAAAGTGAAGGGCAGGTTTGATTGTGGGGTTTATATAGAGCGAGAAAATCAGAGGGAGGCAGTTTAGGCGGGGTTTTAATGAGGCAGGCGAATTACCGCAATTAATTAAGAAGGGTTTCTATCTTCTGTGTCGCACCTTAACTTAATTTCTTGTCTGCTCCGCGTGGCCAACAACCACTGTTATTTCGTATATTAATAATCTCTATGAGGACACTCAAATAGTGTATTTTTGTATAAAAGATAGTCGTATCGATTTCAACTCTATCTATTTTTCATAAATCACATACCGTATACAAAAAATAGATGATGAATACTATTGAATCAAAAAAAATAATGATAACTATGTTATATTCAATTATATTTAACAATTTCTTTTTAAAAAAATACATAAAAAATTGTCGGAATTTTTAAGCCACAACAATCTGATAATTTGTTTAGATGAGAAGCATAAACACATTAGAAGAGGATAAGAATGTAACAATTCTCACTCAAATGCATGCATATTTGTAGCTTACGAAATTCATTGTGTTCGACTTCTTTTAGCATTAATTAATTTTCATGCAATTTTTTCACAAAAAAGCAAATGTACAAGTCATTTTCTAAGGATGAGAAATTAATAAAGTGACATAACAACGGCAACATTTTGTTTAGGAACGGTCGCAACCCACAACAACTTGTGGTCCATGACTCCATTTCGAAAAGGTTGGCTACAATTTACCGTTGGAAATTACTAAATAAAAACAAAAGAATAAAATAAATTGTGATTTTGCTTTACTTGATTAGTGCCAAAAAATATATATTAGAAAAAAGGGGGAAGTAAGTAATATCCCTATTTTAAATCTCACCTAATCCAATTTAATGATTTGGTTTCACTAGGTCTTGTTCACGTAATCATTTTGTTTTGTTTTTTTTTTAATATACATGACATGAGTAATTTAACTTTGCATGTTCAAGTATAAAATTAACATATTTTTAATATTATTAAATTAAATGTTCAAATCAAATAAAAGTAATCATAAATATGAACTACATATAAGATTTTCAAACAAATCCATAACTTGGATAGTTTAATAATTATACTGTCTTAATTAAATATCGTGCGATCACTACAACAAAATCAAGTAAGTATGATGTATAGAACACAAAAGTCTTGTATCTCAATTTCATTTTATTTTTTTAAATATTGATTTGTATTGAGTAGTATAATAAGGTATTATAAGACTTCTCATCAATATATGCAAACCTAGTACCCTCATTATTAATTTATTCGTATTATAAATCATACTTTAGGAAAAAGTCAATACTAAACCAATTAGTAATCACCATATCAATAAATAGATTTAATAATAAAATGAATAAAAAAAAAAGCAATCTAATCAACATCGGACAGATCATTATGGAATGATTAGTTGGAGAAACACAAGCATGTGCGCTTAAAGAAAGACTTGAAACGAGCATAATTAAATGCATCCAACACACTAATAAACATGGATTAAGCCGGAATTCCTTTTTTCTCCGAACAAGTGTCTAATTTAAAAATACTTATTTTGTTTCTGAACAAGTTTTATATTTCAAAATTATATTAGAAAAGTAATATTAAATTTCTGCTCTCGTCCTCAACACAAATTCTTTAGTTGTTTGATTTTTCATTCAATAATTAGGGATAAAAGGATTAATTTTGCCAATTTCATTTGTACACGAATTTTGACAGCTGAAAACACTTATTCATTGACAGAGGAAGTAAAATCTAACCTCATAATGGTGTAGTAATATTTCAAAATTCTGTGAAAGAATGATATCAAGCTTCTCATATTATCATTGTCCTCAATGCAATTTTTTTTTATTTTTTGATTCTCCATACAAAATTTAGTGATGGAAATAACAAATTTATCCAGAGTATATCACATGTATTTGGGGAGGGAGGATAGTATGATTCTTGCAAATGATAGAGAATCAAAAGTAATCACCAGCTAATCGAGGCAGCATGAATGAATCACGTGAGCGATGATCGAAAATCAAGCGAATAATAATGGAAGTGGGGGAGAGCAACATGATAACTAGAGTGGGTGGAGGTACAGGGACTCATATCAGCTGGAAGAATAATTATAGTGGAAAAAGGAGGGGTAAAAATGGAAAGCGGGTAGGGAAAGCAAGAAACGGGACAAGCGCACATGCGAGAAAGCGTAGAGAGGCGCACATGCGATGCCTTGAAAACAGAAAGCGTCATTCCTAATTTCATGCCCCAAATGGGGTCCTTTTTTTAATTTCTATTTACTTATTTATTTATTTATACTATCCTCATCCACTTATCCTCTCTCACACGCACTCCCAAACTAACCCTTCATCCATTTATTGCATAAATATGTTTTAATTTCATAAATAAATACTTCATTCGTTCCATTTATATAGACTTATTTTCCTTTTTCGGATGTTCCAAATATATAAGTTTGTTTCCATAAAAAGTAATATTTTTTAGCTCATTTACTAATATATCCCTATTTAATTCTTTGATTAATTCATAAAAAATAAATAGTCAAATAATAAATAGGGGCATATTAAGAAATTTACTATATAATTTACTTTTCCAATAATTTTTCTTAATCCTTGTGAAAATTTCAATCCGCCTATATAAATGGGACGGAGGGAGTATTTTAATTTCGCTTCAAATGATTGTTTATTTCACGTGCCGTTAGTAAAATTTACAAATCTTACAAACTCATTTATTTTAGCTTTGTTGTCATTAATCGTAATAATCGCGATGTTAATGATGTCATTTATCACTAGTCATAATTATGTGAGCAAATGCTAATATATTATGAGCCCGAAGATGCCGATTTTAGGTTAGTAGTTTTGAAAATTAATTGCTAAAATGCTAGGTGTCGATGAAATTACAAAACGGTAACGGTTGGCGACTTTAATTGCTATTAAACTCGTATTATCATATTCGGGTTGGTATCTCATTAAAAAAAAATTGAAGTTAAAAAAAGAATACAAAATTAATAAAATTAGACTTCACCAAAACAAATTAAGATCTTTTTTTGTTTTGAACCCAACCAAAAAAAATCTCACAAATAAATCAAAATATGAAGACATTTGTATAATTGAGACTCAATCATTATTACGACGCGCATGTTCCTTATTTGCTGCAGATGACAAATGCGTACGGTAAGGACCAATAATGGATAGTTCAGATATTCTGCAATATTATTTGCATACGGTGGGACACAAAAATAATATAGCTGTGTTAATATATGATGAAAAAAATAGTGACTAATTATTTGATTGCCAATATTGCATGAACCATAAGACAGAAACACTGCAGGTGAAGCTTTAATTGAAAACATTAATGCATTTTTATCGTAGGACCAATGTAAACTATTCAGTAATTTAAAGCGTAAAATGAATATTATCATCATTTTTTTCCCCTTCCATTAGGTTTACACTTTACACAAAGGCCTTGTGACAAGTGATAATTATGAATGTCTAGGGGCTGTTTTGATAAAAATGAATAGTTTAGATGACAACAGATAAAAGCAAAAGCTCAGATACAGACCACACAGTGTGTGTGTGTGTGTGAGAGAGAGAGAGAGAGGAAGCCAGTTTGGGTGTAACTGTAACTATTCAAATACTGTAAATGTATTAAATACTCATAAACATAGCACTATTCCTGTAATAAAGGAAAGGCACTGCCTATATAAAAAATCTCATACAAAAATAAATGTAATTTTCAATATAAGTCCAGAATATACGAATAACATAAGTATTTTTTTATTATATGTACTAACATACATACCAAATACTGGGATGTAAATCCGGTCAGCAGAAAGTTAGAATCAGGTTACTTGCCACTGTTACTGCAATTCTAAGTGATGCCACTACATTAAAACATTCAGCATTGTGCAATCCACAACCCACAACCTCTACGCAGCGGGAAGCCATTCTCGAGTAATGTGGATCGGGACCTATGATGATAATTGATATCGACTCAACAGAGAGGGCAACGCCAGATGAAGACAAAGAATACTCACAAGGCCATACTATCCTACAAGAACGATATATAAATGTAGACAAAAGATCCAAAAAGTGCAATTGGGACAGATAGTGCTAGCTAACAACCAGTGTAAACACTATCTAGAACATCAAAATTAATACGAGTGGCCAAATTGCAGGTATCTCATTGGTGGAGCCCTAGAGCAAATGGTATCGATAATAAAGTAAACTAATCTGTAGAGGTTCTAAGCAAATGAGAGTAAAGGTAATAGCCATAAAGAACAGCATAATTTTTCAGGATCAAGAAAGTACGATTGGAGAAGCCAAAATTCAACAAGTTGAAGTAACTCTTAAGGCAAACCTACAGAATAAACTTAAGCTTTCAGAACCAAGCAATAGTGGATGATGCATCCTGACATCTTTTCTAGAACTTAAAACCAACACAAAGTACTAAAAATTGATCGTGCAATTTGGAGTTGACTAGATTTCTATCTAAATTCCTCATTTTACCTTCTACTGACAATATACCGCTATTACTATGTGAATTCCCTAATTCATCATTCCTAATGGTAGGTGACGCTTTCATATTAATAGGATGACTAGAAAAAGGCATGCTCCAATTCATAACAAGAATCACATCGCGTTGTATAGTAGAGAGAAGAGATGCGAAACAGTATTTAGCCATATTAGAGTACAACAGCATCACGAGTCACATAAACATCTAAACAAAATTATTTTATCAGCTTCTTATGAATCTAAATGGAGACTCTGTGTCCACCACTCTCATGAGAGACCTAACTACATGTACAATCATTTTCTACAATGCATATGCTGATATCTCACCTCTGATAGTGTTCCTAACTTATTGACTATGACGATCCAACAGTTCTGCCGGAGGCAGCTTCACGTTCTTGGCGCCGACGTTCCCTCTGTGTAAATAGATCGAGAATCATCAATGTGAAAATATAAAAAAGCAATGGATGACACATCACTAAATTAGCACTAAACTTCAATGCTGCACATGCAAGATATAATACGAAGCACCACCATATAATGACATGTATCACAACAAAATCTTAGGCATAGAACGATCATGTGCAATAGATCATGAATAACAGTTAATACATTATTCAAACTTCAGTTTTCAGCTGATCAAAATTCAATGTGCATCCCTTTTAATGGAAAACTCCTGCCAAAAGAAGAAAAGGACAAAGAAAACGTGTTGCACAATAACATGACAAGAAACAGAATTCAGAACCAATAAGGCACAGATATATGAAGCATTTGGTGCATAAATACAGCAGAAGAGATCAAAAGCAACTCAGTCAAGGGAAAATTAAATGAGAATAAATCATCCATAACTTCCATAAAAATGAAAATAATTCCATTCTCATCAAAGGCGTATCGACTACGAGAAACATACCCTTCTTTCCCAGTACGGAAGGAAGCAGACGAAATCATAAACAGGTCCAATTGTTGAAACCAAGACAGCATTCACCCCAGTGAAGACCAAAAGTGCCGTCATAGGCCGAGTTTTGTGTGGCATTTTCCTCTAATCTGTAACCAAACAACTCAAAATTAGCTAAGCTTAAAAAACAGAATTATAAGCACCCCTCAGAAATTCCTGCATATTACATCTAATCCTTCAAATTAGCCTCCCACCATCTCTGCTCGTTCCCAAATGTCTCTACTACTAAATCAGTTAAAATCTAGCGCAACCAAGTTTCAACTATTTACTATTGTTGCTGGATATTACATTAATAGAAATTAAATTCAGCAACTTTCACAAAATTCATCCACAATTTATCAACCCTAAAAAAAATTGAGATATCGAACCGTTCCATTAACATCCATATAGAAAAAATCAGAAAGTAATTGCAAATTTGCATACTGTACTACTACCAACACAAAAAACTGAAATGAGAAATTACCAGAAGAGAAACGTCCGTGCGACGGGCGGCGGTCGGCGGTCGGCGGTTGGCTTTTCGCCAAGTTTTAAAGGTTGTTTTCTGATTCAAACTATATTTGTTAATGGGCCTGAGCCTGGCTTGCTTGAAATGGGCCAAATTTTATTTTTAGTTCTCTCTTTTTCACTGAAAGTCTGATCACTTTAGTTTACAAATAGTTTTGTTTTACAGAATTTAGATTGTCCTTGCATTCTTAATATACAATTAATTAAAGGATACATAATATTTTATGGGGAATTTAATAATTATTATAAAACGTTTGTTCTTATTTAATTCGCATTGCATATTCGTCTCAATTAAATACGTAATTTAGTAGGAAATGATATTTTTGTAAGAATTTGTATGATCTATCCTAACTCCCTTTTTTTTTTTTTGGGACATGAAGAGTGGTGTGGTTTAATGAGCTTATTCATGCTCTCAAGAGGTGGCTGAAACACCGGAATCAATTTTTTAAAAACCGGACCGAATATCGAACCGATCTCTTTATCATGTCACTAGTTACTAGAATTTTATAGTTAACAACTAGTTATTATTGGATCAAAAGTTTGTCCGAATAATAATAATAACCATTTAAGTAATTCCCAAATATAAATAGGGTGTTGTACCTCATTTTGTAATCAATTCAAAGCCTAAATAATAGATTGCATTTCAATTAAAAATTAATAATAAATTTCATTTATATAGAATAAATATCTCTTAAATTTTTAATTTTCGTCCTTCAAATTTTCCAATAAAAATGAAATTAATTCAAAACCAAAATACAATTTATACATGTTTTCTCATACAACATCCATGTATAAACCATCATATAAAATGCAACATTTATAATTAGTGTAATTGCTATTTAATTTTGAATTAATTTTTTTTATATGTGCCTGTTCATACAATAATATTTTTGAACTTGTAATCTTTTTTACCTCACTCTAACCCTAAACTTTTGTTGTAGATGAAGATAAACACTTTTAGAGAGAGTTTGTTTTTTCTAGCTAAAAATAGTGTCTTGAGATGATTTTTTGTTCTTCTTTGGCTTAGATTTTTTGTAATGAAAACATTATGCTGAATTTCAGTTAAATTTGACGTCGGTTGAATTTAGCTTGAAATTGTTTGACTCACTGAATTTTGTAAAAAACGTAGGCTGAAATAAACCTTGCATTTCTTTAGTTCGATTCTTGAAGCCATATGTTGGGAAGTAGCCAAATTGAGTGGAACTAGGGATGGCAATGGGTCGGATTTCACGGGTACCCGGCTCTACAAAACCCTAATGGGTCGAGTTTGAAAATTATTAAATGATTTTGGGACGGGTTTGGGTGAAAATATTCAAACCCGTGATAGATTTGGGTCTGGTTTGGGAAATTATCTATGGGTACGCTACCCAACCCCATTTATATATGTAAGATAACAAAATATTATATATATATATATATATAATTTATAATATAATTATAGATATTAGTATAAATGTTAATAATTTTGAATTTTATATTATTCTTTTTAACCCGCATACAAAGAATTAATAATTTTAGTAATTAAATATTTGTTTTATATGTAATTTATATTTGTATAAATATTTATAATTCTTAGGATTTTATATTATTCTTTTAACCCCACATATAATTTAATTTAATGAAATTTTCTATTTATACCTATGTTAAAATTATGTTTATAATATTTTGTTATTTCTACTACTTAATATTGATGTTTATGTTCTAGTACATTCAAATTTTTAGCGGGTATTACCCAACGTGTTTGGGTCGGGTATGAGTTTTAAAATTATTTTTTAATTGGGTTTGGAACGGGTATGTGTTGAAGAAATTTTAATGGGTTTGAGTTTGGAAAATGTTTAATGGGTGGGCTAGCTAACAAGTTCTTGAAGTTTTATTCAACCAGCAAAATGTGTTTGATGTACCAGCTAACAATATCTCCATCACAATTGGGCAGATAATATGCTAATTTAAGATAAGTACCGACTTGAAAAAACCAATAAATTAACTTGGTTTGAAATCTAGAGTTGGTTAATTTGTTTAATGTCCGCATTGTCAAGTTAGCACTCTACCAATATCAAAATGATGTCGTTTTAGTCCTAAAATACTTTGATGTCTATTTGTAAATACTTAAATGATACATCCTCTGTCCTCCAAAAGTGTGATCTAATTAATATTTTATACCTCACATATAATCAAATTTGGATCACACTTTTGGGGGACGGAGGGAGTATCACTTTGGTATCCAGTCAAAAGACTATCTCCAAGGATTCATCGTTGTATAGGCTGATCAGCTTGATAAGTAATTGCCTCACGAACTGATACTCGTAGTAGTATAGTAGCCCCCAAACCCTAAAGCTGAATTTTCTATAGGGTAGCTTAGAGTTTAAAAATGCATTGCTAGATTTTGAATCCTCATTGCGCTAGAGCAAGTGAAGATATAGCAACAAGTTGAAAAACTCAAACTATAATTGTAGAGACAGACCTTTTCAACGAGAATATCGCAACTATCTAACATCTCTTACGAATTCTTTTACGTGCACATATCAGTAGATCACAACTGTATAGACAATCAGACAAGACAATAATTTGCTAATCTGACAAAGAAAAGAAAGAAACACAAACATATAACATATTAATTTCTTCTTCATACTAGATTATTGATTACTGATCTAAGATAATGCTGTTTTGCTGTTGCTACCTGATCCCAATCATTTATGATAGATAATGGAGTATATATATTTCTTCTTCATTGAGTATCACGGCATGCATCATCCCAAGGGTGAAACTAAACTTTCAAGATAAGTTCCGACTTGAAGATATTTACCCCAGTTTCTAACCTCAGGATAACTAAACGAGCAATCCTTTACATCGAATATGGCAAGAGTAACATCACAAACAAACAGGATACGACCATGCTTCAAATACAATATCAAATCATAACAATTCGGTCCATTACTAGGGCGGGGCATTGAAACGAGCTTAGTCCAATTTTCGTTACAACAATCCATGATTGCACAACACCCGTAGTGACCCCCCAGAAGCTCCTAACGTCACACTATCACCAAGCTTCACATAACTCGGTATTTGCAGTATCTCATCCTTCTCCTTCTCCTTCTCCTTCTCCTTCTCCTTCTCCAAATCAAAAGAAACAGTATGGTAAAAATATTCAACCTTATCTTCTTCAGGAGCAACCCAATACAGCTTCCTATTCACAAATGTAGCATAATCCTTTACAAAATTCTTGATCGTTTTCCAGTTATCATTCCTCAAACTATAAACTTGTACTATCGCCCCACAAGTATCAGAATTCTTGATCCTTTTCTGGAAAAACCCCACCACTTTACCAAAACCATAATCACGATAACTACGAAAGTTTTCTCGCACATCAGGCAGCTTTTTCCAAATTCTCGTAGATGGGTTCCACAAAATCAAATCTTTTACCTGATCCATCAACAGACAAACTAAACCATTACACGAACCCACCACCCGAAATCTTCCCGTTGGAACTGGCCAGCTTACATCGAATGATTCAGATACAGGTTCATAGTGCACGGAATTAGCTGAACATTGCTTCAATTTACCTACCCACCATATAATGAGACGGTGGGTGATAAAATTTGGGTCTAATATTGAGTTTTCGAGGTAGGCTCTGACGAATTGTTGGCTGGAAATAAGGGTTCGCCATGATTTGCAGACGCACCTGAATTTCAAGAGGGGTTTTACTGGGAGCCACGTCAGAATTTCGACGATTACGTCGTTTGGAAGCTTGGGAATTGGAACGGTGGGATCCTCCATTGCGAGATTTCAGTGCTAGGAGATTATTTTTTGGAACTAGGGTTTGCTCGAGGTCGAGGATGAAGAATGAAGAAAGTTTTCAACTCAACTCCAAGTAGGGCTGTAAATGAGTCAAGCCGTTCGTGAGCTATTCGGCGATCGACTCGAAAAAAGCTCGTTCGGCACTCGACTCGATAACTAATCGAGTCGAGTTCGAGCATGAAATCGAGCTCGATAAGTTTATCGAGCCGAGTTCGAGCATCGTATTGCTCGACTCGACAGGTTCGCGAACATGCTCGGCTCGTATTTAATCGAGCATGTTCGCGAGCCTACAATCGAGTATGTTTGCGAGCCTACAAATTGAATTTTAGTCGAGCTTGTTCGCGAGTCTAATAATCGAGTTTTGTACATAAAATTAAAAAATTAGCTTTAAGCAAGCTCGAGCTCGAGCTCGATTAACATGTATCGAGCTGAATTTAAATATAATCGAGTTCTTGACTAGTCTAGCTCGATCTCGAGCTCGAATACCACGTTATCGAGTATTTGAAGAGTCGAACTCAAGCCGAACTCGAGCTCGCTAATTTTGGATCAAGTCGAGCTCGATCACGATGGCAGAAACTCGACTCGAGCTCGAGTCGAGCTCGAGCAAGTGAATATTTAATCGAGTCGAGTTTGAGCAGACCAACACTCGGCTCGACTCGGCTCGTTTACAGCCCTAACTCCAAGTAAATGGGGGAAATTCAGTTAATGAAGGTGGAAAGAAAGATCAGGTCAAACAAAAGGGGAGACACATGTCTTAAATCTACAACAAGAGAGTGATGTAGTAGTAGTGAAATCTTACTTGCCCCGCACATTGGGATCCTTTTGAATTTTTTATGAGTACTATGAGGAAACCGGTTGCAACCCAAGTCACCAGATCGGATGGGGTTGACCCGGATCAACCGTTGACTTTGATTTTATTTTATTTTTAATTCAGTTTTTTTTGTCTCCGTCTTCGGCTTCGATTTCAGTTATAAGATAATGATTGTGGCAATATTAATATCCTTTAGCTCGCTCCGAAGCATTCGGCTCCCCTCGCTCAACTCTTAAACAAAAAAATAAAAATAATAAAAAATTAAAAAATTAAAAAGAATAGATATTAGGACACTTCAAAAGTGTTCTAATAAGCCTGACAAATTAAAATAATATATATGTTAAATAAAAAAAAGTGTCGGACGCGTGGACGCGTCGTAAGAGGTGCGTGTACCACACACGCCCGAATTAAGGTTCATTTTCGGTGAGTGTGTTGCACGCGCGACCGATCATCTCCTATGCGACCGGCCGCATACAAGTTTTAGTGATTTTTTATTGGTTGTAAAAACGTTATATTTTCAATTGAAGATTATACTTTTATACCAAAGCTTCAGGTTTTTTTTTTTTTTTTAAATACCAAAGTTTCAGTTAAATTTTAAATCTAAATATACTGCCAACTTGAACCCAATCCACTAGTATTTCTTTTTAAATTTAGAACGTTACTGTAACTGAACCTTATCTTCTTATTGATATTATTCCAATAAATACAACAAACAAAACAACAATAACATCATCACTATCTCTACCCCTCGACGACAACAAAACAAAATCTCTCTCTACCACTTGACGCGGAAATTTTATACCATATTATACAACAGACGAACCTGCAAAGTCTAGTAAGGGCTGCTGCGTCCACTTTCAGACGAGCCACGTATTAATACGAGCAGTAAAGTTTTGTTTTTGAGGAAGACGAGCAGTTAAGTGGATGTGTTCGATGCACACCTCATTCGCGTGGCCTAGCTAGCCAAAGAGAACTAAGAGCTCGGAGCCTCGAGAAGTAGTCGTGTATCAAGAGCAGCGCGCGGGCTGATTGTCTCGTTGTCAATATCCGGTGCATTTGTTGTAGAGTTTGTTGCCGTAAGTTGTCCGCCTAGAGAATGAGAAAATGCTATCATTCGATATTAAAAAAATATATATATATTCATGACCTTTCAACATCTTTTTTTCTTTCAAAAAATTCACCGGATCAAAATTCCGGCATCGGATTTTTGACTCAGTCAATCCCACATGTAAATGTGGATCCAATTTTTGATCTAACGCCAAAAATTTTAGTCCGGCATGCCAGGCCAAAATCTCGATACCAAATTTTGATTCAGTGACATTTTTGAAGAAAAAATTGGAAGGTCAATTTTTGTGTGCGTGTGTGTGTTTTTTGAAATACACTAATCACCTGCCGCAGGAAACCTTCAAGAGTTCCCAACTTTCCCATGGCCATCGCCATCTGCCCCATATAATTGGCCACGTTTCCAGATGAACCTTCGGGTGCTGAAGAGCCGTTGGCCAATGTCTCGGCTAGTGATTGCTGTAATGCATCCATACCTTGTGAAAGGGCATCCTCTGCTTGGTGAGACGATTCCCGCAAACTGTAGATCCCGTTCAACTGCTGTTCCGTGAGAGGCTCCAGCTGGTTAACGAGAAGCTGCACGTGTATCACATGCCGTTAATAACAGAAACAGTGATCACACAAGACGTAGCATAGCTACTATATTTGAAAATCAGCTGAAGAAACAGTATCAATAAAGCACTCAAAGAAAGTCTATAGATGCTGCTCATTCACGCGAACCTTCTTGATAAAGAAACGGAGAGTTATGGTGATCTATGCCACAAACTTTGTCCAGAAAATCGACATGGCAATCACTTCTTAATATTTAACATACATACTATCTCAAGAGCATCAACATGTATCAATGATGAAAGTTTTCCACAAATCTCAAATTTAAAGAGTTAACTAAATTTTGCTACATAAGTTATAAGGAATAATATGATTCGAGTAAGAATAAGTCTTCCATTGATATCGCAATGTCTCCTAAAAATAAAATTCATTCAAACTGAAAACACGCACCTTGAGAAGCTCGGAAGGACGGAAACCACCAAGCCACATAAAACACCTTTCGGCAGGTGTTTTCCACATTCCTGATAAGATGTGGAATACATCAGCCTTGGCTGCATTAGTTTTCAGCCTGAAAACATCGTTGAAATGTGTCGTCACGTTTTCTACAATAGTACGAAGTTCTGCATCACTTGCATGTGAATTGACTGATGTTCTCAGCTCATTAATTAGTTTGTTCTGTTCTTCCATCCACCGTGCATACTCAACATCAAAAGCCAATGCCCCTGCACCATGTAACTAGCCAAGTTCAAGAATCAACATTATTCTGATGGCCACGCAGTTACCTTCATTCAATTCAGAAAATCTCTAACACACACATGCAAACTTAAGTAAAGACAATTATGCAGTAACAGAAATCAAACCGTTGGCACTCCCTGCATGGGATTGATCTCCTATGCTCGAAATAAAAACACCCTGCTGACGTGCTCGCTGTAGTTCCTGCTCGAGTTGAGTTAGCTTCAGCCTGCTGTTTTCCAGCTGCTGTACGTAGGCCTGGAAAGTAAATGAAGCCAGTAAGCGCAATCATCATTAATCTAAGCTCTTATAATCGAAATTCAATTGCTTAACAGAACCAACAGCAAGAGTTCAAACTTTAGCAACAAGGAGAAAACCTACTTTCTTCCTCAGTCTGCTTTTCCTCGCAGCTTCACGGTTTTGAGCAAGCCTTCGCAATGTCTGCGTATCATATCATATCATATCATGACAAATGAATCTTCATAAAAATGAGGAATTGACGACTATAACTAAAGGCACAACCTTCTGATCTGAGGATTTTTCTTTTGATTTATCACTGGAATCTGAAACCGCAACACCAGCAGCAGACTGGCCCGTGTCGAACTGCAGAGAGAGGGAAAACTTTTCAGGCACAAGAATATAATGAAAAGAAATATCATCTACAGTAATTAGTCGATTATGAAGTGAGTTTGTAGGAAGATTAAGTGGAACAAATCAAATTGATACAATGCAACTAGTAATTTAAAGGCAAAGACATAATTTTTTTTGCTCGACTCCAATTACTCCGTACAAAGTCGAATATAGGAAGAAGGGACTGGGGAGAGGAAGAGAAAAAACCTTCTGATTTCTGTCATCTGGGTCCATGTCAGTTGAAGTGTCGGTCCGAGAACTGGATTCTGCCATGTTCGATTCTCCCCAGTTTTCACGTTGACCACTGGAATTAGATAGTAGATTTGGCTGTGTTCCCTTTTGCAACTGCACTTGTTGAGAGCCCATCAGAGCTGTCGAAAAATTTGTGTTGGTCGAGGCAAAAGTCTGTATGACAGATAGATATCAGATATTAGAACTGAAAAGCTTGAAAATGAGATACAATCCTCAAATGAAGTGTTACTTACCTTATTGAATGCACCAGGCTGAAGATCGGGGCCTACTGATTGGCTATTCATACTTCGATTAAATACTGGACCTGAATTGGGCAAACATGTTAGGAACAGATATAAAATCAAAATCCCACAAGAGAAATGGGAGTGATATACAACTACATTTAATTTAAAATCACAACCGTAAGGTTGTTGTACTACTAAATCTTGATGGAGGCAATTTCAAATGATTAGCCCCTGTGGCCCTGTGGACTTAGATTTAACTTATTCAATAATTAGAAGTTCTTGCTGGAGTTTTCAGTAGACACTGATATGATAGGTTTCGTCATCTCTCAAGTTTTACGAGGCTAAAACTAGAGTTATTCGCAACTAGCTTATCCCTAGATAAAGAAATACACAAACAAGAGTTAGGAAACTTACTTCGGCTAACATTTGCAGGATCTCCAATCTGGAACCCAAGATATTGCTCAAGAACCCCAAAATTTGGAGCTTGTGAAGATTGAGTTGCATTTGCTTCTGTACCCCTGCAGTAAAAAATCTTTTACTTTCACTTAATCTACCAAAGAAGGAATAAAAGAGGCATTTTTTTCACTTTTTCTATGTGTGAGTAAGTTGGAGTATGCCCAACATTAAGGAAGATAAATCACTTGAGAAGATGCCATGAAAACATAGTCTTCCGGGTTGCATCATCGTTCACATCATGTGGGACAACAGGGATCTAACTTTTTTTGATTTTCTTCCGCTAAGAATAAGATTATATTAACATCACACAAGTTTCACTCTTGAGACCAGTGATGTATAAGTTTGGACTTAAGTGGTTTTCTAATCAGCCTCGACACCAGTTAGCAAAACACCAAACCAATATCTAACTTAAGAAAATGAAAAGTTTCCAGCTTGCATTTACTCGGGTTTCACAAATTGACTTTGTGAGAACAAGTAGTATTTTGATTAAGACCAAATCATAACTCCAGTTATTCACATAGAACCACATCAGAAATTGAGCCAAAAACTGGTCACATGAATTGGAATCTTAATCAAATAGAAAAGGATTGTTCTCTCTTTGCAGGCGCTGGGGATAGAGAGTGATGAATGGGGACATTAACTGTAATCTTGCATCCTTAAACCGCTATTAGTGTATAAAAAATCCCTTTATTTCTATATCTTCAGAAGTTAGTCCTAACCCGAAAGTTTCATCTACTATTTGAATGGAGAGGCCAAGGGGATGAAATTGGCTTCGAAAACCAATAGTGAATCACTGAATCACCAATTGACTATTGGATATTAAGAAGTTCACCTCCTTCAGATCCGACTCAACTAGCCTACCTTTATTTGTTCCTCAATTACAAGAAAAAGAACCTCCAACAACACTAATCCAGATCAACTGTTACAAATTTGATTTAACCAACTCCTATCATGATGACTGCATCAATACAACTAAAATTTGGTAAATGGCAATGCCAAATGAAATCCGATATAATTACGGAATAATTAGCAGGCAATCAAGTACTGCAAGTACAGAACCTTTTTACTTTGTTTCCTTTTCATCCTAACCGCCATTTATTTCTTCCAACCTTCATAACTAATGTAAACAATCAGCTCTCTTCTAATTAACATAGATACCTTGGAACTTAAAATTATGTCAGATGAAATCCTTAACATACATGTATTCACTTCTGAAACATATAGAGTCAGACCAACATCCATAACCGCAATACAACAGAAACAACACACACACACACAGACAGAGAGAGAGAGAGAGATTACATGGGATTGGAAACGGGAGCCTGTGAAATGAAGCTTGGCATCCCAGTATTGACACTTCTGTTATCCTCTGCACTAAATTTGATCGTTGTACTACCCATAAATCACCATCACCATCACCACCTCAATACTCAAAACCCATGAATATTAACCAAACTAAACCACAAACGCCAAAAAAAAAAAAAAACAGTGTCCACAAAATCTAGTTTTGGCCCACAAATAAGGTCAGTTTGTTTCCAGAATAAACATCAAAACTTTGAAAACACGGAGAAAAGAACTCCTACCCCAGTTCAAATACAAATCAAACACGCAAAATCAACCCTTTTGAATAAATCACAGAAACCCAAAAACCCTTTTCACATAAACTTCAGAAAAAGAGTTTCAAAACTGAAAAAACGAAGGCCTCTCGAGCAACTGAGCAGAACCCAGATGCTGGTATAAGTCAAAGCACAAGAAAACCAGAATCTTGATGCTAAAACGCACAAGACTAGAAATTTTTGTGTTTTAAAAGATTATTAAATGAATTAATATTTGAATTCTACAATTTGATTATATCTAGAACTAGAAATTTCTTGGGCTTAAGGAAGACTGTTCGAGCACAAAATTCCAGGGTCCCAGTTGTAGTTGAGCTTCTTTGTTTAATGATTTTAGCAATTGTTTATGGCGATTGAGAGACGTGACGTTCAGATCATTCCAAGATAGGCGTCATTTTCATCGGAAGCATATTTTCCACTTTTGAAAGCCTCCACCATTTTTTAATGCCTTTTTGCTACTTTACTAATTTCATACTGATTATGGTGCATCAAATTCAACCCCCTCTACTTAAACGTATTTGCAGTTGAGTACTTAATAATTACTCCCTCCGTTCTCAAATAAGTATTTCGAGCTGTAAAAAATTTTGTTTCCACATCTCTATGCAAAAGTTATGTTAAATTGTCATATTTATCATTTAACTCAAGAATAAAAAGTTACTTTTTCGGTATCATATGCAATAATTAGGAGTAAAATGAATTATTTTACCCACTACCTTGTATACGCATTTTGGCAATTTAGAACACTTATTTGAGAACAGATGAAATAAAATTTTTGAGAATTATTGTGCTAAACCTGTCCATTTCAGATCCATCTTTAAACACAATTTGACTCCTATAAAATTATAAATATACATGTAGATATAGATTTGGATTTAAGATATATTTGTCTCATAAATTTTGACTCGTCTGACGGTTTACACTTATATTAGGATTCGAAATTAATTTTAATTTTCAAAATCTCATCTTTTTAAAAAAGTTATTAATACCTTATCTTTCAATTATCTTAGTTTTATCACAAAAAATATGCCCGAGAAAATCATTAGATGAGTCAAGACACGTCGGGTCGAGGATCCAAGCTATAAACACGGTGTTTATTGTGCAAAGATGATTTTAGTACAAGTTTTGATTTGGATCTGGTTATATGGATTCATTTTTTTTAAGAGAGGTTATATGGATTCATCTTACGAGTTTTGATCTGTCAAATGATATGTGAAGAGATTGTCCCTTATTTCTATAAGTTAATTGTTACTCCCACTCAATTTGTCACGTTACCGTTGGCATGAAAATTAAAGATAAGGTAAAAAGATAGAAAGTTGATAGATTCCACTACTTTTGAAGAGTTAATTCTTTCCTTATTTGGTATATGATAAATTGAGTGAGGCATTTATTTAAAGGAAGTGAGACAAATTGAGTAGGACGGAGGGAGTATTATTTTTTTAAGAAATATGAATATTTTTCTTTTTACCTTTTGGGGCTTTTGCTCGTTAATTTTTAGTTTTCTTTTTTTTATATCCTTTTTTAGTTCGTCTAACAACACTAACAATAAATGAATCTAATTTTATCTAGAAAAATAATACAGAACGAGGTATTGAGTGAAGTGAATTCAAACTCTGAACACAATCGGCTTCTTTCATTTTTATTTCTTTTGGGCCATTCTTTGAGTTTTCTACTTGAAATTTATAAAATTTGGCTATACATGTAACTTTTAAAATATTTTTTGATAAAGATGAGAAATCCACAAAAGCTAAACGAGTAAGAAAATGTAGTGGGTACTATTGAAATTATAAAATCTGGTGGGGGCTAATTGATAATTTGAGATATTTGTCTGGGAATGGACACAATAATTAAGACTGACTTTCTTTTCCTCCGCCGCCTATCAGGAACGTTGACACATAATAATTTGTTTTTATCTAAATGACCATCTTGTCCTTTTTTATTTATTAAAAGAGGCAAAATTTGATATAGCTAATATAGATAGTGAAAATTAAATATTGTCTACCAATTTTATTTGTAGAAATTTTGGTCAATTTTTGGAAATTTGGATCAATTTGCCTTTATTGAGTGGTCAATTTTACTCAATTACTGCTGACTTTACTTTTAGCCTCTCATTTTTCAGTTTTGCAAAATCAGAAATATTTTCTCTCTCTCTAGAAATCCAAATCTCACTAATCATCTTCTCCAACTACTTTCGGCTCTCCTTCTCCGGCCACTTCCTCATCCGCCACGCCGTACCAGACAATCACCTTTTCCGGCTACTTTTGGCTTTCATTCTCCGACTAGTTTATCATCAGCCACGCCGCAGAACTTCTAGATCTGCATTGGATCTCTTGATCTAACACCGTCCACCATATCCGACCACCTTCCACTAGATCCCGTCGCCGCCACAACCATAACCGTCGCGTCGCTTTCTAGCGTGCCGTAGAGAATTGGTGCAGCACCGGAATCCGACTTCTCAATGTCCGAAACCATGGGATTTATGGTGGTGGTGCGCTCCTCAGACATGGCGGCGTCAGTGGTGTGCAGAACACGGTGACAAGCCGTACAACAACGGATCTGAAAGACGACATGATTCTGGTGATTTAAGCAGCGCGGATCTGTCACGGCAGCGTCGTTAGTGGCTACTGTGGACGGCGGTATGTGCACGGTAGCGCCGTTCATGGCGTCAAATCAACAATCCCATGAATCAGATTTCAGCGATGAAGAAAATATTCAAAGCTTGAAGCTCGCACTTTTTTAAAATGATTAGCTTGATTTTTATTTGAGTGACGAGTAGATCTAGTTCGTACCATCATTGTAATCTATTATATCATTATATTTGATGATTTTTTTTAGATATTTGGTTATATTTGTGTTGATTGATGATGATATTTGGTTAAAATTGTAATTTAAATTGAATAGAAATCTAGAATGAAATTGGATGATTGATGAAGTCGCATTGTGACATGGTACAACTGGTATGAATGGGGCAATATTCATTCCAATAGTGCCAGTTAGTGACGCGCCATGTCGTGGTGCACTTGGAACAAATGAGATCTGTTTGTACCAGTTGTACCAAGTTATAGCGTTGTGACGTGGTACACTTGGAACGAATAAGATTTGTTCGTACCAAGTTATGGCGTTGCGACGTGGTACACTTGGAACAAATGCGATCCGTTCGTACCAGTCGTACCAAGCTATTGTGTGCGTCATGGTACACTTGGAATGAATGAGATCCATTTCGTACCACAATCGATGTAAACAAACACAGATTTTATGAAATTTATAAAATTTAACCATAAAACAGATCTGCATGTCTAGAGATGTCAACCGTGGAAGAGGGCGAAGATTCACCGAAGGCAAACCTTATCCACGGCGGGGACGAACGTCACTCACGGCGGAGATGAAGACTACACAGAAGAAGACGACCGGAAAAGGCGATAAGAGAAACGATAAACTGTCCAGAGAAGCAGGCGTATGAATAAATCAAATTGGAAAGATGACCGAAGAAGAAGATGTGGTGGCGGCGGCGACGGAATCAAAGGAAGAAAGAAGAACAAAAGTGAGGAAAAGAGAGTATGCAGAAGAATAAATGAGAGAGAAATTGATGTGATGGAGACTGTTGTTAGATTTGGAAGGGTTCACTTTTTTTTATTGAAAGGGTAATTTAGTCCGTTTACCTCAAAGTTGGTCAACTTTTATAAAAATAAAGTTGGTGAACAAGATTTATTTTTCACTATCTTATTAGCCATTCCACACAATTAACTCTTATTAAAATGTGGTTTAATTACACTACATCATTCATAAGTTAACAACTAATGTCTATATACTTTAAAATAAAACTGTAAGAATTACACCATTTTTTTAGTTTATAGTTTGAAAATTATATTGGTGAAAGCTTGTTCGTTTGCCTATCAAACATCAAACCAATATTGCATAGGTAACACAATAGTGTGCATTTTATTAGTGTGACTTATTTAATAAGAGACTTGTTTTTTTTTTTTCATTTTTGCTTTGATGAGAAAGGATTGATGGCCAAATATAACTATTCTAAATGAGCATGCTCATATACAAAAACTCACAAATAGCAAAGAAAATAATAAAATCAAACTATAAAAATCATTGTGATAAACTTCACATATGAGTGCGGTTTGAATTATGTTTGGTGTTTTTGTAATTCATACTACTAAATATCCACACAAAAATTTTCATAAACATGTCAAAAGTCATCAGATCGTGCTCATATTTAGATTCAAATTCATATTTGACGGCATATTTATAATTGTGTTGATGTTTTTGTAGTGTTTAATTTGATCTAAATCTTGATGTGTTCGATAGATTTTTCATATTTTTGTAGTAAAATACCTATATGCTAATAATCATATACACCTATAAAATATTCTATGAATTATATGTTACCTTATATAGTACTCTTCTAACACAAATGAATTTTTTTTTTTTTTTTTTTTTTTTTTTTTTTTTTATGGGAGGGAGGATGTATGGTATACCTATATTTTCATGATTTTCTATAAGTTTGAATTTCACATAATATATAATGCGTTGGAGAATTTATAATTATATGTTAACTCGTATAGAAGTTTTCTTCTTTACATACATACAAGATACTGGACTCCAAAAGTCTTATTCAAACTTATGAAGGGGCGAAAGTGTAATAGACAAAATTATGTCAAAGCAAATAAATAAAGCCAAGAAAAGAAGTCAAAGGTTATTATTAGATTCAATTAATGGCTGATTATTATTATGGTTATTATTTAAATTTTTTTTTTAACAAATATTACAAGAAATTAAAGGCAGCGTGACGGTGGATTTGAACCCGTGACCTTTGGTCCGGGCATTAACCACTCTACCACTAGGCTAACACACGCACACATTATTATTTACTTTTGTTAGTGAAGACATATCATATTTATCATGGGATCTGTCACGACTTCGTAAATGATATATGATTGAATAGCTCAGGTGTCATGTGCTCTCAAAATACATGTACTAAAATAGTAGACAAAATAATTTTTTTTATCCTTCATTATTTATTGTAAGGAAATCGAAAAAATAATTTTTTTGCCTTGAGTAAAAGATAAACCTAACAATTTTGCATACTTATTTATATAATTCTAAAATATGAAACTTATGGGAGGAGAAGGAGCAGTAAATTTCAAATTTTCATAGAAGGAAAAGAATTCAGTGCAACATCAAATTAACATACCTACCAAATTTTCCCTCATAACACAAATATCAAACTCTTGCCTAAAAAAACACAAATATCAAACTTATTAAATCACCAACCAACAAAACCTTTCTCCCTTGCTGCGTTTCATGAAATACTCAACTCTGCAAAATCAAAACATCCAAATTAATAATTGAGCAGAACTCCAATAAGTCTCCAAGTCTTCAAATTACTCCAACAATATATAAAAAGATAAAAATAAAAATCTACTTAATTAAATTTCGCATACCCAAAATTAGTATGCTTCTGGAAACAACGAACGCCGCCTCCTATTTTCATCACCACTGCAAACGAAGAAAAAATAATCTATACTTGTAATAAGCCAAAAAAAAATTTGGACCATTTCTCGATTTATGCGTGTCATCCTTGCGCAGGGGCCATGCTAATCTTCTCTGTATCGTTCCAATTTTATCGGATGTCCCCGAAGGGACGCTCTCCTCTGTTAGCCGCTGTAATATAAACACAAAATAAAACCTATGTTTATCCGATGTGGGAAAGTATGAACTAGAAATCTGGGCCGACCAAATGCATTAATCGATATGTTGGAAATTGGGCTGGGCTTTGTTTAATAGATTGATGCGTAGTTTCATAAGTAACGACATATTTTTAATTTTTGGAACTTTATAGTATATGATTTTTGTTTTTTATGATTTGAGAATAGTACAGACTGTATAGTATTATAGTGCGAATACTGGACATAAATAATACAGCAATTTTTTTCCTTAATCTTATATATTTTTAAACTATTTGTTTGCTTTGACTTTAATGGAAAAAAAATATACATGCTATGGAATAATAATAATCCTATGGTCCGATATACAAAATTTAAAGCAGGTCAATATATATAATAAATTTAATAGTTCGGAACATGTGCATAAATAAAACTTAAAAATACATTTTCCATTATGAAAATTACTTAGTATAATCTCTATGAATGCTTAAATAAAAAAGGTTAGTGAAGCTTAGAGGGTATTTATGTTATATACTTTATTTTATTACATGGTTTTTGTGGCCACCATATGTATGTTTTTATTAATTCATAGTTTAATATGAACTTTTGTAGCTCCATAATATTATCAGATAAATTTGTTTTATTCCAAACATTATTATATAAGGAGCATACCAATCTCTTCCCACGTTGTAGAACAAAGTTTAGATCAATCCCCAATTTCTATAGAATAAAATTTAATTTATAATTGTCTTCATATAAATATTGTTGTGTATTATTACAAATGTTGCAGCATATCAAAATTCAAATCCCCGGTTCGATTAAAGATTTTTTTACTGTTGGTACTTTATTTTTTCTAGCTCCTTGACTATCTATACTCTTTAGCCAAAATCTAAATATGCTCTAAGAAAGGTGCATTTTTTAGGATTTGTTTGGTTTATTTCTTGAAGTTCCATTATTGTTCAAATCAAATTTTAAATGGATTCCTTATCGTGCCATCAATTGGTTATACTTTTTTTTAGAAGGAAATCATTCCATTAATTAGCTAAATCGGCATGACAAATATCAAGAAGCCACGATTGGAAGTCCGACCTCCATATTTTTATATCGGAATGCTCAAAAGCATAACTAGCTAAATTACGAGCCGCCATATTGGCTTCTCGACGAACATGAGAAAATTCAACAACGATCTTCCTCTTCGCCTCGTCAATAGCGTCACGCCATTCATTAGAAAGAGAATATGATCCCTGCTTCTCATCACTAATAAAGTGAATAACGAGCATCGAGTCAGTATAAGCAAAAATTGGACCAAGGTCATTCTCTAAACAAAAACCAATACCCAACATCAATGCATGAAGCTCGTCGATCAAAACAGTCGGGACAAACCCCGCCTCTCTTGCTACTGCTGCCACTATATGACCAGAATGATCTCTGAGGATATACTTACTGATAAATTAGTTACTCCCTTCGTTCCAATATTCATGACCTATTTCTTTTGGGCAAGGGTATTAAGGAGAAGGAATTTAGGGATCAAAAGGTATATAACCCACATGTTTAGTGTAATTTGTATTCATTGTTTAATCATTTAGTCAATAAAGTGCTTTTTTTTAGTCAATAAAGTGTTTAATCCTAAGTAAGCTCTAAATTAGCCCAAAAGGAAATAGGTCATGTTACATGGGACGGCCCAAAAAGGAATACATGTCATGAATATTGGGACGGAGGGAGTATTATTTTTCTACCAAAATTATATTAAATATATTTTTTATGTTGACCGCACTGTGTAATAATTTTATACATATTTATAATGCATATGAATTAACGTAGAAATTAGTATTTTTGATCTAAAGTTCAAATATTAAAATTTAGAACAAAAATAGTGATCAATATTTAATTAAGGGCCAACTCTTTTTAAATACCACACAATAAAAGACAGAAGTTATTCACACTCATTTATAAGAGTAGGAGTTTTTCATACCAAAATCAGTAAAAAGACTAAACTACCCTTATTAAACAAATAAAAAAACAACTAAAAAAAACTCGTCTCTCTTTCTCTCTCTTCAAACTTGTCTCTCTCTCTCTCAAACTCGTCTCTCTTTCTCTCAATCCGACGCCACCACCGTGTGAACCAACCCTCGACGGCACCATGAGCGAAAATCGATCGGAAGAGACCTAATTGTTCACACGGTAGCACCACAAGGTGGTTCACACGGTGGTAGCCACCGTTCACACGGTGGCTACCACCGTGTGGTGCTATCGTGTGAACAATCAAGAGGCGTAATTGTTCACACGGTGGACCACACGGTGGTTCACACGGTGGCTACCACCGTGCACACGGTGGTGGCCTGCACCATGTGCACAAGAACATTTCATTTAGGCCTCTTATCTTTCCACGTGTTAATGATTTAGATGTTTAGCGATTCTCTAATAGCTTATTTCAACATTTATAACCACTTAACACCTCAATCGAACACGTACATATAACATTTGTGTAATTCACTAGTGTAAGAGGTACTTTCTCAATAACAAGATGTCAACGTATATTACAAATATCTTCCTAATCTAAGAATTATACACAATACATAATGGATTTCGTTCATGCAATCCTATAATGATACAAATAGACATATTTGTTCATAATAATCGTTCATACGCACTCAATAATATGTAAATTAGTGATTTGTCATGCATTTAATGAAAAATTAATTGTATTCTTGTGCACACGGTGCAGGCCACCACCGTGTGCACAGTGGTAGCCACCGTGTGCATGACCGTGTGGTGTAGAACTCGCGAAAAAAAAAATTTTGCGGGCTAAATATAGCTTCATACCTTCTTTATGAACCCAGAAACACTTATCGGCGGTCTTATTTGCACTTCAACTCTTTTTTTTTCGAATAATCTTGTGATTTTTACAAGGATTTTGAGAGACCCATTTGTAAAAAAATCGACGTTTTTTCTTCAATCTTTTTTCTCTTCTTTCTTGTCCTAAATGTAATGTATTTAATTGTTGTTGTGATATTAATGAGAGTAAACAACCTCTCTTACAAAACATTGAATGAATGTTGTTGTAGGGGTTGTGATCGACGACGAATTGAATGTATTTTAGTTTTTAGTATTTTATTATTTATTTATTTTATTTGTTGATGAAGATGATGACTAAAAAAAAGAAAAAAAGACAAAAAGGATAAGTTAGGGATATTTTAGTCTTTTTACTGATTTTGGTATGAAAAACTCCTACTCTTATGAATGAGTGTGAATAACTTCTATGTTTTATTCTTTGGTATTAAAACATGCATTCTCTCTTTAATTAATATTTAGATGACGCCATTCTTTTTTCTAAGATGACAGTAGATTTTTATGTAAGATTTACATTTTAATGCATTTTGCATAAACTCATAAAATTTTATGATTTACATACAATCAAATCTTTGTGGTCAACTTATTTATAATTTTTTTATGACTAATAATTTAAGAGTAACTATGTGAAATAGCCACTTAAGTTAATAAAAACAAAATACTAGCCACAAACTTAATGTTATATAAATACTAGCCATTATTTGTTTTAAAATACTTTTTTACCCTTTAACTTATATTTCTACCATTTTAATTATGAAGTTGCAATGTTGCCGGTACGCTTTGGGTGTCGAACATGGAGTGGTGTGAGTGAGGCGCGAGCGGGGCGAGCGGCCCTCGTTCGCCCCGTTCGCACCTCATCCCGACTCTGGTGGACATGCGAGTGGGTGGTGCGAGTGGCTCGAACAAGTGGTGCGAGTGAGTGTTGCGAGTGGTGTGAGCGAGGCGCCAGCGGGGCGAACGGCCCTCGCTTGCCCCGTTCGCGCCTTGTCCTGACTCGGGTGGACATGCAAGTGGGTGGTGCGAGTAGCTCGAACAAGTGGTGTGAGTGGTGATAGTGGTGCGAGTGAGGCGCGAGTGGGACGAGCGGCCCTCGCTCGCCCCGTTCGCGCCTCGTCCTGACTCTGGTGGACATGCAAGTGGGTGGTGCGAGTGGCTCGAACAAGTGGTGTGAGCGAGGCGCGAGCAGGGCGAGCGGCTCTCGCTCGCCCCGTTCGTGCCTCGTCTGGACATGCAAGTGGGTGGTGCGAGTGGTTCGAACAAGTGGTGCGAGTGGTGATAGTGGTGCGAGTGAGGCTCGTGCGCGCTGCTCGTGCTTGTCCACCAGAGTTAACTTAATGGCTACTATTTTGTTTTCATTAACTTAAGTGGCTATTATAATATTTCACTCATAATTTAATTGGTTATAATTATCTATTATTTTTTAAATTAAATATATATTTTCATGCACCGCACGACGGCATATTTCTAGTTATATAGTATGACATATAAGATGAATCTATATATTGTAAATACCCAAATTATAAATATCTTTTTTTCAAAAAATGGAGGGAAAACGCTAACCCCTTACCCACTCAATGTCGGTGCTATTGCTATATATATACATACTAATCCTAATAACCGCCTCATTCTTTTCTCCAAATTTAGTTCTATGGATTTTTCGTCTTCTTCACTCTCCGGCGATCCGACCGGGGATTACTTGTCCTGCTCTGTCAACGACTATCTGATCGACAATATTCAAACCGAAGAAGATCACTTTTCATCTCAATGTTTTAATATTCCGACTCCAACCGACGATCGGATTTTGAAACTTCCTCCCGGAGTCAGATTCCGGCCGACCGACGAAGAACTCGTTATCCATTATCTACAACTTGAGTTTTTTGGTGTTTCTTCTGACTCTAGGGGGATCATCATTCATGCAAATATTTACGACTTCCACCCACAACAGCTTTCAGGTGAAACCCTAATTTCAACTTCTTTGTCTCATTCTATGCAGTTTTCATGAAATGCATGATTGATTTCGATATTTTTTTTTACTCGGGGAAAGGGGAGTAGTAGAGATTGAATCCAAACATCTCTGATCACATAACAGATCTATTATCGCTTAGATTTCCCCGAAAGGACTTGACATTTCTTGAATATGGTAAAATTGATCGTGTCAAGTTTGAAGATTTTTCTTGACCCTTGATTTAGTTTCAATAAATATAAACCGTTGGCATGCTTACTACGTGCAGATTTCATTAATTGTTAGTATTGTTTTCAAAAGATTTTTATTCATTGTAGAAACTCTAGTTAGGTTTCAAGAAATTCATGATAAGTTCGAACTTTTTCTTGAATAGGATGTAAAGGGGGAATAATTAAAAACCCTAGTTTATAGAAATCGGGTATAATTTGAACAGATTAGAATTGATTATTAGTATTTAATAATATTAATTATTTGTTGAGTGAATATATAAGATAGCATGCATATGTTGAATTTAATTTAATGTGCAGGTTTGGTTAAAGTAGATCATGGAGATGGGAAGATGTACTTCTATACTCGGGTTAAGAAGATCGGAAAAAACAGCGTTCGAAGTGTAAAATCGAAGAGTGGAGATTATTGGAAGGCAACTCAAACGAACAAACCAATCAGGGGTAGATCTGGAATTACACAGGGCTACAAATCATCTCTTGCATACTATCATGACAATAACAAGACTCAATGGCTGATGCAAGAGTACAAACTCCGCCCATCCAATTTGAACAATTCTTCTGAGGAACTTGTGCTAGCTGTGGTCTACTATCATCGTCAACGGGGAAGGACAGACGACGACGACAACGGCAACGGCAACTGAAGCCCAGAGTATCAAGAAATCACAGAGCAATTTTTTTCTGCTGATAGTTTAATTTGTTGTTAATCAGTTCAATTTTCTGTAACATTTTGGCGTGAAATGATGGCTTGCAGAGGGGTGCTGACCTAGTTAGGATGCCTCTGTTGGGCTTGATCACTTTTTTTTTCTTCCTAACAAATTTATATTTATGTCTATATTTTCAACCAAATCATTGTGAATGGAAATGAGTTCATGTTTGTCACATTAATTAAGCTTAATTATATGCATTTTATAAATTGGATCAGCATACAAATTACAGGAATTCCAAAAATTCATAGATACATTATAATATTTTTCAAAAAGTTTGCCAACAAAACAATGAAAAAATTAAAACCACAGCCATTCTTGAAGAAACAAAGAGAAATTAAAAAAAAAAAAATCCTGTTTTTTTTTTTTTTTTGAGAATTAAGATCAGCAGTTGTCTCCTCCTTCTCCTTCCTTGGTATAAATAGGTATACAGTATATAAATTGGATCAGCATACAAATTACAGGAATTCCAAAATTCATAGATACATTATAATATTTTTCAAAAAGTTTGCCAACAAAACAATGAAAAAATTAAAACCACAGCCATTCTTGAAGAAACAAAGAGAAATTAAAAAAAAAAAAATCCTGTTTTTTTTTTTTTTTTGAGAATTAAGATCAGCAGTTGTCTCCTCCTTCTCCTTCCTTGGTATAAATAGGTATCTGCCATATTTTGGTGTTCTTTTTGGGATCATCTGTCAGGCTGAGATCAGTATCGTCTTCTTTGAACGTTCGGATGAACTTATTGGCTCCCATCATAATAAGCCTCTCCACCATGAACAGTTGGTAATTATTCTCAACTATTGGATCCAAAAGACTGCTGAAATTTGATGAATAGGCCAATTTGTACCTGTAAATAGACAAGTAATTAAAGCAGCCAAAAGGCGAAATAAGAATTGTTGCGACAATGCATCTTTCCATATTGCAGCTATGCAAATGAGATGAAGAGAACTCACTTATGACTAGAGTTCATCAACAAGTAATTAAGGCTCGTTATCAAACATAACTACACAATTAGTTTTGCCTTTAAACGGACATCTTATGAATTAGCAGTTCAAAAATTTCCATATGCAAAATTGGATTTGAGTTTCGAATGTATTGTTATTTGTTACATTGTAGAAATTCATTAAGGGACTGATCTCTAAGTATGTACTTGTAAATCTATTTGTTTTTAGGCAAAGAGGTTCAGTCGCAAAAGTTACCTAGCAGATAAAGGCGAAAAGAAGCCAGGAGTCCTCTCATTGGATGCAATGAAGAGGGTTCGTCCAGGGGGTATCCATTTGGAAATTCTACAAAGAATGAACTCAGCACGTGTATCTCTGTCGAGGTGAGGATGCAAGCTTCGATGAACGCCAAACCTGTCCTTCCTAGTTTTTATTTTATCACCTCGTCGAACATGGATAGCATCATATTCTCCGAGATGTGCCTTTATCTGGTTGCAGCATGCATTTCTTATTATAGCAGAACATAAGGAAACATATATCTAGAAAGTAAAATAATTAAACAAAGTGATTTAATGCAATACCACATATGCAAACGGAACAAGAAATTTCTTCTATCAAATATCAAGCATATAGAATAAGTAGTCGTAGGGCAGAAAAATTAATGAAATGTTCAATGCCCAGTAGTCAGCTATCAAAAACATAAATTAGCTAAATGCAGTAGATCACCTTTTCTGCAGCATCTCGTAGCTTCTTTGCAGCCATTGATGGAAGAAAGGAATATGGCAACATAATAGAACTGCGGTTGTTCCGATCCTTGCACTCCATGAACCTGAATGACTACCATGATTAATACCTACACAGAAGTTATCAAGATTCAAAAACTAATAGAAGTATGTAATTCACCAGAGACTTCAATCTGCCTAATGCATAGCAGTTAAATTGGTCAATATCCAAAACTTTATAGCATCTTGTGATTCGCTGAAACAAGAAATGAGATCGAACTACTTCTTTCAATGCCAAGGGCTACAAAATACACTACAGGCTAAACAAAGTATATTATCTTTCTAGCATCTAATGAAAGAAGAGATAATTGATGCTAATTATTTGTTTATCCTCACAATGTAAGTCACAGATTAATCAAAAGATAACACCATTCAAATTACAAACTCTGACATAGGAGCCGTAGAAGAAACCAAAAATCATACACACACACACACACACACACACATATATATATAGAGAGAGAGAGAGAGAAGAAATAGAAAAGTATCTGGATCATAAGAAATTGTCACCTACCATGAGAGAGGACATGCAGTTCGATTTATGAGTAAAAGATTTGAATATTTTTTTTTCTGTTGGAGATCAGTTCGACTAACTCCTTGCACATGTGCTATCCCTCTGGACCCCAGTTTCATGCTTGTAGTAAGGACATGATGCCACGTTTTTGAATTATCCAGAATCACAGGCACCGTGTTGGACATGAAATCCAGATCATACAAAGAATCCATAGCACAGGAGTTAGCTGCCCACCTAAAAAGAAGATCAGTCACGTCATTAAACAACAAAAACCACATATTTGTAGCTACATTCTGCAAAGAGTTTGAAGCAAAAAAACAGAGTTCGTCTAATATGAGCAAACATTTTTGCAATTTCCAGAAATATCTAGCGTTCCCTGCTTCTGTATATGATATCAAATTACTTGAGTTCAGAACGAATGCTAAACTCCTACTAGCTTGACTCTGGGACCACAAAGACATAAACCGTTATCTGAATCTGTCTCCAACCAACCATGAGTCAACATTACAATGACTACTGAACAACCAAGACTTTCATATTTTAATTCTTCTGTGATGCGCAATCAGCCATCTTCTAAACTGCAGAAACAAACTCACCCTTCATCAGAAACCATATTGCCAGATTGATGAAGAATTCCTTTCTTATTGTGTATTGGATTTATACACAATCTGGAAGGCATTACAAAGGTCCTGCAACCAGAGGAGAAGAAAAGTGTAAAGATTCTAAAAAAGATAATTAGTCCGAAAGCATACAATAGTGACAAAAAGCATGTGATTTCCGTAACTAAATCCATTTTCTGACAGTGATCAGCCCAATTAAAACTCTGCAACATTACACAACACCAAATGGCCTTAACTTACGATATAGATCCAAAGGGACTCTGATCTTCTCATGACTTAATAGCCAATACATCAGCTACAATACTATTAGTTTCGAGTTTCCTAAATAAACTTCAATAATTCAACACAGTTATTAATAAAAGAAATAGGCTTAAAAAGTAGTACAGTATCTATTGATTTCAGTCTCCACTGTTAGCAAAATGGTAAACTTTCTTAATCTTCCAACTCGAGTACTTATCACCTAGTTTTCTTCTTCACATAGAAGAGTATCGGAAAGAGTAACCGCAGTCAAATTACTAATACAAAGCAGAACATTCACCTATAGACATCCGATCTAGTAAATACATAGCATAGTTCGCTTGTTTACCCACAAGTGAAAATTAGATATCTGGATGGTTATGAACTTCATCAGAGCTACAAAATCGAAAATTGCAAACTGAAAATGACAAACGTCTAAGAATCGAAGAAGGTTTTTCATCAGCAGAAACCATGAGTGAACTAATCACGGCCAACTTTTAAAAAATTTGCAAGAACAAAGACCTACAACTATAATACCTCCTCAAAACAACAGCGTAGCCTATCGAATATAGTAAACAAATACTACCACATCCTAAGCCATTTAATACCAGCAAATTATGATCAATGCATAGCTCTACAGAAGTAGAAAGTGAATCAAGATTCGTAGCAATCACAACCCAACTGAACTAATGCAACAATGCATTACTAATGAACAGAAAAAGAGACCCATTAACTGAAAACTTCACATCAGACCTACCACTCGAAATTACAAATGAATTCAATCTTAAAAATAGATATTCTCTTCAAATTGGGAGCGAAAAACACATACCTGCCCAGAAACAATGCTTCCTCAAGGGCACACCTAAGGCTGGATTCTTGGTGCCCTAAACCCTCGCAAGAATCGCAGTGTTTTCCCGGGCAGTCAATTTTGTTCCCCCAATATAAGTACTTCTCGTGCAAAGTATGAGGATTTTGGGGTCTATTCACAATATCTCGTATGCTTCCAGGCGCGGAGAGTAGAGATGACACGAGGTACAACACCGCAATGCACGCAATAGAAGATATGAGTATGATGATTGAAGATCTGGGTTTTGCTAATTTCGATTTTGGGTGGATTTTCTGGATCGCCATTGAGTTCGAGCCCTCCAATTTTGTTCGCTTTGATGGCGGAGAAGGAGAGCAGAAATCACAGATTTTTCTGCATATTCTATTTCTTTCAAGTTCATTGTTTTATTTTACCCCCACTTTTTCTTTTTCCTTTCTTTAATTTATCCTTTTTAAAATTATTTAGTAGTTTTTCACTGATGTTTCTTGATGGTGTGTGTCTACATTCTTTTATCGTTTATCCTTTCTTTCTACGTTTTTCTTGAAAATCACAAAATAAAAAGTCAATTTTAATCTAATTTTCATAAAAAGTAACAATCAATAATTAGAACTTAGAAGCTACTTAAACTTCATTGTGGTCTATATTCAACTGATATTTGCTTATTCGCAAAACTTGTTTTAAATTTTCGAAATTCAACAAAAACCAAAACCAAAACCCTTGTGCTTTACAGATTTTGAGAGTTCACCTTGATATTTAGTGGCTTTTATTCAATACTATGATATAACATTTGAAAGATTGTTAGATATTATTATATTCATTTTCAAATTTTATTTATAGGTTTCACTATGTTAAGCTAATTTAGTTTAGGATAAGATGGTGGATTGTTGAATGTTAAGTTATGCAAAATTATTAAGTGTAAATACCTCTTTGGCATATTCTGATCAACTCATCCATATATTATTAAAACGATTACAGATTCGGGAGCTCTCTTTAATTCGAGATCCTACGTGGCGCTCTCTCCTTTCAGTATTCTTATTTATCTTTAATCCTTATTTTGAGCATTTTATTCATTTATTCTATGTATATTTAATATAGATTTTCTCATCCCACATTGATTTTTAATAAAACTTCATTCTTGGAGAACCTATATAAATACTCACAATCCATGTGTATTTTCTCATTCCGCAATTATTTTGCACAATCAATATAATTTGGCAAATTAATTTATTGGCCAAATAAATAGTTTTATTTTTATTGACAATTTTAATTTGATCAATTATGTAGTTGTCAATATTAATTTGTTTAATTTAACAAATTTTTAAATTGACGTAAATAAAAGAAAAATCTCAAAAATGCGTATTCTCAATTATAATTCTTGGATTTGTATATATATACACGTAGGGATCATTCTCGAAATTTAACTTTGTGACGAGATGATCAGACGTACACAACAATTAACGATGTATATAATGAAATATTTGATAGATTGTGAAGTAAAAAAATAGTTTGATTTCCATTGATTTTTTTGCAACTAAAGAAAGTGAAATGAAATCAAAGAAACACTCTTTTTGATCAATTATCGAAATATTATCACTCCGAAATAATATTAAATTATTTTTAATGTTCATGCTTATATATTGCAAAATAATAATAAAAATAAAAATATTTGTTAAGGAAGTACAATAAAATCGAAGAAACAACCTTATTAATATATTTTAATTTAATAATATAGTTCGCCGTCGATTTTCGACGGGATACACACTAGTCTATTACTAATACGAAAATAAAGTTGCTCCCTCCACGGTGCTTTGTGTATTATTAATCTATTACTAATACGAAAATAAAGTTGCCCCCTCCACGGTGCTCCGTTCAGATTTTCCTTTATTCTGGTATTTTGTGTATTATTAATTCATATTCTAATTATATTATATATTTATTAATATTCATCCTTTATTCATATTTATCTTAACTTTAATATTTATCATCTATTCATATTTCTTAACTCCTTATTTTTTGCATTCTTAATTCTTAATTTATATATATATTCTAATCTATAATAATAATAATAATATATTATCTCAACTTCTCGCGCCTGTATTTCTTGTATCTCTTAATTTATTATCTCTCTATATTTCAAACATATTAATATAAGTGGTAATATGCATAGGTTTTCATACTTTGACTAATTATCATCATTGTTTTCGAATTAAAAAAAAAAAACAGAAAATCAAGACCAGTTCGTAGCCTCCTTCTACATCGTTGAAATTGATTTATTTTGCATTTTCCTTAAGATTTTTTTTTTTTTTGCTAAAATCAAAGATGTAATGTTTTTTATTTGTTGGGCTACAACCTCAAGCATTTTGCAAAATTTTCATTTGATTTTTAATTCATATATATTCTATTTTTTATTTTTATTAATTAAAAGTTTATTAATTTCATATTCTTGAAATATCACATGTTTATCTATTAATCGCATCTCATATTTATCTTTCCTTCTATTTAATTAATTTATTCTATTATGCATATTAAAATAATAACAATTTCGGAATGCATTCTTATAAATCATTATTTTATATATTCCTAATTCATATGTAATAATCTATAGAAAATTTGTAAATGAAAATCCCTATGAAGACTAAATAAATACATTTAATCAACATGTCTATATGGAATCCTTTTCATTTTTCATTCATGTTTTTAAAAAAATTCGATTAGTGCTTTCTAGATTATATATACATTGAATCAAATATGGGGTAGGTAGCTAAAGAAAAGAATAAAAAAACTTGAAGATGTAAATATATTTTTTTTCGCATTTTGGCAAAAATTAGAGATATCGATTTAATATGAACTAACGAGACGGTTCAAATATACTTAAAAAGGGATTTTTACTAATTTTAATTAATATTTAACTTTGTTTAGATTTTTATCGAGTAATTTAGCATAAACCAACGAGACGGTTCAAATAACATAGAAAGAATGATTTTTACTAATTTTAATTAATATTACTTTGAATATGTAAACATTTTTTTTCGCATTTTGGCAAAGATTAGAGATATCGATTTAGCATGAACCAACGAGACGTATCAAATACACTTAAAAAGAAGAACTTTTACAAATTTTAATTAATATTAACTTTGTTTATATTTTTATCGAGTAATTTAGCATAAACCAACGAGACGGTTCAAATAACATAGAAAGAAGGATTTTTACTAATTTTAATTAATTTTCCTTGGAGTGTTCATATTTTTCGAGTATTACTCAACGGATTTGAGACGAGTATGTACAGTAAAGTCACTATTTTAACCGAGATTAGAACGAACATGTAGAAAAATTCTAAACAAATTTAGATTTAAAAAAAAATACATAATGAATGAGTATACTCAATTCATTATCATTCCTAATTATAAATTTAGATACGTGAAATAATTAATTTTCTAAGTTTGATTAATAATTAATGCGAACAATATCACAACTTTTAAATAAGATATAATCTTATTTTAAAATATATACATATAAATTAAAATAAAAATGTTATTTCCCGTCGAATTTACTAATTTTAATTAATATTACTTTGAAGATGTAAACATTTTTTTCCCGTATTTTGGCAAAAATTAGAGATATCGATTTAGCATTAACCAATGAGAAGGTTCAAATATACTTAAAAAAAATTTACAAATTTTAATTAATATTAATTTTGTTTAGATTTTTATCGAGTAATTTAGCATAAACCAACGAGACGGTTCAAATAACATAGAAATAAATATTTTTACTAATTTTAATTAATTTTACTTGGAGTGTTCATATTTTTTTCGAGTATCTCTCAACGGATTTGAGACACGTATGTACAGTAAAGTCACTATTTTAACCGAGATTAGGATGAACATGTAGAAAAATTCTAAACAAATTTAGATTTAGAAAATACATAATGAATGAGTATACCCGATCCATTTTCATTCCTAATAATAAATTTAGATACGTGAAATAAAATTAATTTTCTAAGTTTGATTAATAATTAACGCGAACAATATCACAACTTTTAAATAAGATATAAAATTATTTTTAAAATATATACACGTAAATTAAAACATAAAGTTATTTCCCGTCGAATCTCGACGGGCTACTTACTAGTATAGATAATATTTAAATAATATTGTAATTCGAGTCTTGTATTTTTTTTTTTATCATTTTTTAGAAATTAATGTGAGTGTTGTACTATCCACCCATTAAAAAAACCAACAAAAATAAATGAACACAACAATAACTAAATTGAGTGCTTTATTAAAAGTTTTTTTTAAATATAGATAATATTTAAATAATATTGTAATTCGAGTCTTGTATTTTTTTAATTATCATTTTTTAGAAATTAATGTGAGTGTTGTACTACCCACTCATTAAAAAAACCAACAAAAATAAATGAACACAACAACAACAAAATTAAGCGCTTTCTTGAAAGTTTAATGTACAAAAGTAAGTTTGTTGATAGAGAGAGGTAGGGGTGAGCAAAGCAAACCGAAAAATCGAACCGACCGACAAATCGTACCAAAATCGTCCCGAGAGAATGGTTAACTGAACCGACGGTTCGGTTTATTTTTCTAATTTTAAAAAACCGAGGATAACGGTTAGATTTTTATTTTTATATAAACACCGACGGTTAACCGAACCGAACCGAAACTCATTTAAAATTATAATTTTACTAATTATATGTTATAAAATTATTGTACCAACTAATTATATGTTATAAATTATAATATTAACTAACTTGATTCTACTACTTTGACTTGAAAACATGAGAGTGTTCAATTTATTATTTATACTTCTTTAAATGTATATTTCGTATTCACATTTTAAGATATGAATTTTTGTTTTTCATGCTATGAATTATAAAAAAATTGAAAGTTTTCTTTCTACATGGTTAACCGTTGAATAACGATTAACCGAACCGATTTTTAAGTTAACCATTATAGTGATTTTTTGTTTTTATTTTCTACATTTTAACGGTTAACCGAACCGATTTTTAAGTTAACCATTATAGTAGTTTTTGATTTTTATTTTCTACATTTTAACGGTTAACCGAACCGATTAAAAACCGTATGGTCGGTTTTTTTGTGGCAAACGGTCGGTTAACCGAACCGTGCTCACCCCTAGAGAGAGGTGCATAAAAAAACTCTTCAAGATTGCAATAAATAGAAAATTCAAACACATGTCAAAACACCAACTCAAAATCTCTTCAGCAATGAGCTGTTCTCTTTTAAGTTTTACTACCTCCGTCCCATGATAAGTGACCACATTCTTTTCGGTACGAGTATTAAAAAGAATGATGTTTAAAGGGTAAAAAGATAGAAAGTGGTGGAGCCCACAACTTTTTGTAAGATAGGCATATTTTCTTATAAGGAAAGTGGCCACTTATCCCGGGACAATCCACAAAAGGAAATGTGACCACTTATTGCGGGACGGAGAGAGTATAATCTAACCTCTACCATCATCTGATTCATCTCATTCCCAACCGCATCAAATATATTACAAAAACAATATATACTGCAGAAAAATGGCCATGTCTACTATGTCCACTTACTTCTATGTGCACTTAAAAAAATTGTTTTCATGCTCTTCTCAACCTCGCAAACATGATTTTGTCAATGCATCCAAATCTGTCGACACAAACAGAAGCAGGTATCTTGCTTGATAAATATTCAAGCCTTTTGAAATGACCGCGAAGAAATTCCATGAAGAAGTCGAACAAACCCCAAGAAGCTCAGCTTCCCATCAGCGTGCCTTATCCAATCCTTTAGTACTACGTGGACAGGAACAGATGGACTAAGCCCAAGTTCCTGTCAAGGAAACAGACGAATGTTAGGAATTAATTTCTTGAAGGGAGGGGAGGGGAGAGAGAAAGAGCATACTGAGGCAAGTTCTTCTATCATAATTGGTCTATTTCCATCCTTCTCAAAAAAATCGTAAGCAAGACGTGCATGTTGCTCCCAGCTTGCTGTTACTTCCAGCTGATATACACTTATTGCAGCACCACAAAATTCTTCAAAATCCAATTTTTTGTATTGAAGAGAACTTAGCTGCATAACAACGAAAAGAAACATTTATTGAATTTGGTAACTTGCAGTAGCAAGCAAAGCATTAGGCAATGTTTATTCCTGCGTTGAAGGTTCTGAATTTTTTTACCACGTTGACATATTCTAGAACCCGCGATTCCTTCATTGCATCAGTGGAGTTCTTTGCAATTGCCTGAGGACATTAATTAAGTAGGCTGAGTATGATACACAACAAAATAGCTCTCTCTCTCTCTCACACACACACAAACATTGAGAGGGGGGGGGGGGGAGAGAGAGAGAGAGCTCACTGATTTGAAGTTCTGAAGAGATACTAATCCACTTTTGTTTGGCCCTAACAATGTGAACTGTTCGCGAAGATATGTCAACTGAGGAATTGTCAGTGTTCTTGCAAGAGCCTGTTGCAAAGACAGATCAGATAATTTTATTATGCATAATAATACCTAGGCCTAAAATTGAGCGAGCAAGAATTGCAGGTGAACATAGAAAAGAAGGCCAACCTAGAATCACGAGACAAACTAATAAAAAAAATCGAGCCCAAAAAACATCTTATGATCAGATTCTTAGAAAGAGGATCCCCAATAAACTGAAAATATACATACCCCTAAAGCAGCCTTCCTCAGAGAAGAAGAAAATATGTAAGCTTTTACGAGCTTATATGCTATCATATCCAGAGGAATCTTTACATCTTGGGTACCGGCCAGCCATGGATGACCTAAATAGTACGAGCCACCAAATAAAATCAAGTTAATCTAAAATATTTCTCTTGGCAAACTTAGTAAAAAGGTTAATAAGGTCTTCCATTTTCTCAATAATACACTCACTTTTGAAATAAGGTTCCAAAACAATAAATACTAAGTCAGCAACTACTATTGCTTTACAACTTACTAAGTGCCTGGGCTGCTGTTAGCCTTTTACGATAATCCTTGTTCAACAATCTTTTAACAAAATCTACTGCATCTGGAGACAAGGAAGGCCAAGGGGCTTCATCGAAGCTTGGGTCTGCCTTTAGAACAGCTCTGAATATTCCAGATTCCGTCCTCGACCAAAAAGGTCTGCTTCCACAAAGAAGTATATAAGCAATGACACCAATACTCCACATATCAGCCTCTGTACCATATGATCTATGCAAGACTTCAGGTGCCACATAGTAAGCACTTCCAACAATATCATTCAGCCTTTCATCTGTCAAAATATCAATCATCAACTTTACTCACCAAATTAGTATAAAAATATCAGCACGACTCTTATAACAATAGACTGAACCTGGTTTTACATAATCAGAGAGTCCAAAGTCGATGGCCTTCAGACAGGAATTCTCTTCTTTTGAGGTAAAGAGAAAATTCTGAGGCAAGGAAAGATTTCCCAGTCGATTTGAGGAAAAGAAAGACAAAATTCCATAGTTGTCACAGACAATATTATCATAAATTTGCATTATTAATATGAGATATGACATTTAGCAGATATGGAATTTGGAGAATGGAAATCTGTATTTTTGCTGAATCAAAGATCAAAGATTGAAAATTCAGTGGCAACTGAATTCAATAGTTAGACCTAGACCGAAACTAGCTGTTTTTCTACAAATAAAGAAGTATAACTTCAGTATAACTCTAATGGTTTTTTTCATATCACACTGTATTCCATGTTTAAGCGCATTACGAATATAATGTAATTACAGGAGGATTCTTGCTATTTCTTATAAGAGCAAGTTGTTATGCGGACACTACAATCAGGGAATTCCTAATACAACAATGCTACTAATATCATAACTAGGGACAAGAAGTAATTTCTTGGCCACATGCAGCGAACTCAGTAACAACCTTTTATGATTTGAAATTGCATAAATTTCCTTCAAAGTAAAAATTTTGGCTAGCATACTCAACAACAAGCAGGCATTACTTGCAGAATCTATGCCAGAAGAAAAATTCAAAGATCTGAATATCACGCAAGAAGTTTCTTAGGAAGAGAAGGCATAACTGGGGATTCAGTAGTTGTACCTCAGGTTTTAGGTCACGGTGGACCACACCCTGAAGATGGCAATATGCAACCACATTTAAAATTTGTACCATGATGCTTTTTGCATCTTCTTCTGGATATTTGCCACCCCTGCAGCAAACAAGCAAACAAACAGAATAAGATTGAAAATGAAAACTCTCAGAAAGGATAAGAAGTTTTGGAGAAATATGCTAAGAGTACAAGTATGAAATTACCTAGAAAGTATCCGGTCCAGTAACTCTCCTCCTTTGCATAACCTGGGTAAACGAAAAGAATTATAGACATCAGATTCATGACTTGATATTGCTCTAAAGAAATGTAAATTGCATTTTATTCAAATATGAAGGCCCTTTCTGGGATTGTAAGAAAGCACTTCAAATGGTGTCAGTCAGGTATCCCCACAAATTCATAATTTAGTCCTTGAATTTTGAATAGCAAAACTGAATATTTCACCCATTTATTTCAAATACAACAAAATCCTGTACGGTTAACAACATTGAATTATCAACATACTACATCAAACATCAGCATACCGTAATGTCATCATTAAACCCTTTACCATTCAAGACATTAGTAAGTTCAGTTTACAAAAAGTACTACTATATAACACTACCTAATGCAACGTCACAAAAACTGAGATTAACATGCTTACTAACGACAGGACAATGTTGACTCTGTTTTCAATTCAAGATCGTATGAAATAAACAATTCGTTGTGACTTATGTCGTTAGAACAATGACAAAGCAAGAAACGCGACAGAAGCACAAGCTGTTAAATAAGGTTAAAAACAGTGCTAATTCTGAACTTACTCCATCACTACATATACATTGTCTTCATCCTCATATGCCTCATAAAATTGCACCAAGTTTTTATGCCCCGTTAGTGCACGTAGCATCTTTACTTCTCTTCTAACGTCCTCTATTGCAATTGCTGTAGTCATCTGCAAAAGATTGAACGTTATATTCACAAAATATTACGCAGACTTTCACTGCTGGCAACCATTAGGTATATGCATTATCATTTGGAACATCATATATGAATATCGGACACACACACACACAAACCAAAACCACTTTGAGCCATCAAGAACAAGACCTTTGATTATGGTACACACACACACATTGTCCTTTGGAACATCAGATATTAATAACTAACACACACACACACACACAAGCAAAAACCACTTTGAGCCATCAAGAACAAGACCTTCAATTTTGGGATGACTTTAACAGCCACATCCTGCCCTTTCAGGGCCCCCTTCTTTCCTTCAGCTGCAGAGGTGTAACCAAAATGCCCCCTACCGATCTCTTCCCCAAACGTATAATGGCTAGCGAAATTCTTACAAAACCCAAAATTCTTGTCTAAACCAACAATCTCACACTCACTCCCTTCAGGAATAGTGGCCTCATTCGGCTTCACGGAGCCATGCCGCCGTGCAAGCAAGGCCTTAATGTGCTTAGCCGGCGACGGCGGCGGAAATGGGCGCTTGAAAAATCGCAGAGGTGTTGAAGAAACGCTGCTAGAATTCGCCGGCGAGTTCTTGAACGCGCTCGGCTGCGGACTCGGACTGTAAAACGGAAACTTGGGCGTTTTTCCAGTTGAGGAATTGTTATTTTGCACGTGGTTTTCGCCCGAAGTTGCTGGGTTTTCAGACAGGTTTTGCGGCGGTTCAATGGGTTTCCCATGACAAAGTCCCATGGAATCGGGAACCCAATTTTGAGAAGATTAAGATAATAGTTGAAACCCAAACTTGAGAATTTTTAAGAAAATTTTCAGACCATTTGGAGTTAAAGGAAAAATAGAATTAAGATCAATTTCAACAAAGACAGTATCTTTAAGCTTGATCAGCACAACCCAGAAATGGAAATACAAGATTTATGCCAGGAAAATCAAATTGCCAGATAATTGAGAAAAAAAAAAGAAAAGGAAATAAAAATCTAATTACAGTTACTTTTGCAATGATTGATAGTTGTTGGTACTAGCAAGATTTGCAGACGGATGAAGAAGAGTGAAGGGATGAGCAACTAATTTGAGTTCAATAAATGAGTGAAAAATATACACTAGGAAAAAACTCGTACACTTATAACAATAGAAAACGAGACCTTGAGAGAAAAGATGAAGAGAATAAAACAAAGATAAACAAGAAGGTAAAGAATGGTTACGGAAGTGAGAAGAAAGAGCGCAAAAGCAAGAAAAGATGCTTAGCATAGGATGCAAGAAACGAGAAGTAAAGCAAAGAAACACATTCTCCTTTCTTCCTCTGCTTTTGCAACTTTTTTTTACTAGTATGTTTTTTCGTTTTAAAATATAACTAGCTTTTAATTTATTTATTATGGAATTGTTTCATTTTCCTACGAGTTAGTTTGGTGGTATGTGGAGAAACATCAATTTTTTGGTTAGAGGGCCTTTTATTAATTGATGATGATAATAATGGTTGGATACTTCCAGCCTGTCCTTATTGAGAGAGAATGAGAGGCAAGGAGAGTGTGTGTGTATTGTATAGTTTTCCATGTGCCAGCAACTAGGCCAGCCAACACACACACACACACACATATATATATATAGATATATGACTCGTTTGCTATGAAGTATGGGATAAGGCTTGATATGATTAGGTGGGATGTTTTAATACATATAAAAGAATTAATATTGTGTTTGGTATGGTGTATTAAATTCTCTGCAAACCATATTAATTATGGTAAGAGGGTGAAATTATAGTAATTTATTCTTATATTTAGTTGCAGTATTATTTATACCACCTCATAGATGGTATAACATAATAACAACAATAAGTATAACTCATACGGGCCCGAATTTTATAAAGGGCCCCATACTTTGTACCAAACGAGATATTAGGGTGTATAATATATATTATACACCCTAATCACTCCTAGCAAACAAGCCCTATATACACGTATGTATCCAATTATACATATATGTCACTCACTATTTCTAAATTGAAACTAGGATTCAATGTTCACCAACACTATGTGAGGCCGCCTATGAGATCGGATCTGAGTTAACCCGATCCGATCAAAACGGGTCAATCCGTTGATTTTTTTTAATTTATTTTTATTCTCCGCATTCGGCTCCGATTTTAATTTATAGATAATGATTGTGGCAACATTAATGTCAATTAGCTCGTTCCAAGGTCTTCGGATCTCTTCGCTCGACTCTTTAAAAATAAAAAAAAAACTGAAAAAAAAATTAAAAAAACTGAAAAAAAAAATCGGAAAAAAAAATTAAAAAGTTAGGCACGTGTGCCACATTAATGTATTTTAGCTCGCTCCAATGTCTTCGGATCCCCTCGCTCGACTCTTTAAAAAAAACTGAAAAAAAGAATTAAAAAAATTGGAAAAAAAATCGAAAAAAAAATTTAAAAGTTAGGCGCGTGTAACACATGCGCCGAAACACACGCGCCGAATAAAAAAATAAAATTGTCAGGCACGTGGACGCGCATTGAGGAGCGCATATGATGCACGCGCCTGACTTAAAGGTTGAAAACGAGCGCGTGGTGTACACGCGCCCCGCGCGTGGACTCCGCCTCTTACTATGCGGCAGTTTCACAGTAGTTTTTGTATTCAGTGTTAACGTTTAATCCATCTTTCTCTTATAATTTCAAAAAGAAATATCTTTCTTTTATTTACTTTTTATAGTACTTGGCAAAATTATTATCACCATCATCAAACTTATTAGTTATATGAAAATCAAAGTTTCCATTAATTCTTTTTTTATTAATACTAAAATAATGAATAAAGAGAATAAATCCAACTTTAAGAATATTATGTGTTGTTTTTTATGCGTCTACATAACGGTCTTAGTTGGTGGTGGGATTCAGTTATTCGCAAGTTCATAATCCACCAATTATATATATTATCCATAGTGCAAAAAAAAAAAAATTATATATATTCTCCAAAGTTCATGGTTACGAAAATAGTAACAATTATATATATCTATCGAGATGGGTTAGTATACAAACAATTCCTCCCATAGGTAGGACTAATTGTTCCAAGCTGTGGGAGAAAGTGAAAGTTAAAAATAAAACAAAAAAGTGAAGGTGACTTTATTTAGATTCTTATGTATTAATTTTAAGTTAAGTATTGTCTAATTAGCAGTTAACACATCGCAATTGCCTGAAAGGCACACATCTCAAAACTTTTTCAAAGACTCGATCTTGTTACTTGATTTTTTTTTTAATATGTTGTGTGTATTGTATTAGATACATGTTACGTGATTTGATGCTAAATACTGATTTCCACTGCTTATAAACATGTTTAAAAAGCACAAAACAACTTTCTCATATTTCTTTTGGTGGAATCATTAAATATCGAGCAACTCAAGTCTTCTTCAAATGATGTTATCACGAATTTTGTTATCCAAAGGTTCTCTCGACTTCATTGTGTGAGTGAGCATTGTAATATTTTTCATTTTTCTTGAAATTTCTTATAAGAGATTTTTCTCGATGTTTGTATTTTTTTTTTTTAATTATCAATAAATTTTTACAAGATAACCGATCGCATGGTCGGCCTAAAATTGGCTTTACATTTTTTAAAAACCTATCTGTTCAATTCCCCTTTTAGATTAGGATGTGTTTATAATGTTTAAAGCATGTTGTATATGTGAATTAAGAATCGTCTTCAGATTAAAAGAAGACCGACCAATTTGTAAAACATTTGGGTTTAAATTTGAAATTAGTTGCATAATATTGTAGTGTCGGATTCTGAGTTTACGGTTTAGATTTTTTCATTCTCTTGTCCATTGTCTTTACTGTGCATGGCCTATCGGTCAAGTTTGGTGCGGAATATCATCTCCCGTTTTTATTTGTAAATTTATTTTTAACTATGTCATTAATGAATGCACCAAATTAGAATAGAATCTTTGTTCACGTTGTTAATGAACGAGCCAAATCAATTTGCTGTATGTCAGAAAAAATATGGTACGTCGAATTTGCAAACAAAAATAAGTTTTTTTTTTGCTTGAAAAAAAAGCAAGAAAAAAAATAGATATATATTTACAAGATTTGAAAGATTAAATCTAAATTATAAAAGACGTCAAATGTTGAGTATTAATTATTAACCCTTTAAATTAAAAGGCCAAACTAACCACATTGATGGGTGATGAGAGGATATTGATTATGGCCACTGGAGAATCCAGACCCAACAGTATCTTGCTCAACTCACTCGAATTAGATGTCGTTCATTCTTGAACTTATTTTTAAAATAGAATTAGCTGGCTCAAAATACATGAACTTTGAACTGCTATTTATCTTGCGCACTATTTTTAATTACTATCACTAAACATATGAATTTTACATTTATTTGTAATTGTGGTATAGTACAATATTTAATATACATTTGCAATCATGTGGACATCACAAATGATACAAAATATCACACGAGCATCTCCTCTTTTTCATTCTTAATTGATCAAATATGTGGATTATGTTATAATTGCAAAATAAATAAAGTTTATATAGATGGTGACGAGATTTAAAAGACGTGTGCAAACCAAAATTATTTTGTTTTTACTTTCCACTTATGGAATTATGGAAAAAAAAACATTCGAAAGGACATTTTCGTTTTGAATGTTTAAAAAAAAATTCCAAATGGCATTTTCTGTTGAAATATGGATTAAAAAAAAAACTATCGGTTGGAATCCAAAAGGTCACAAAACTCTCAACATAAATGTAGGTTGCTGGAATTTGTCACTTTTCTTGTAGTATTAATGATATGTATTTACAAGTTTATCAAGGATTAAATTTCAGAGATTTAAATAAATGTGGACTAACATTAACATACTTTATTTAATTGTGTATATTTCGCCTATTTTTTTATTATAATTATGTTTTATGGTCAGCAGTCTTTATTTGCCAAATGGATATTTTGTTACCAAATGGTAAAAGATGGATGAAAAGTTTAACATAGAAACCAAAGAGAAATGATAACAAAGATCATATTTTTATCTTAAAATGTAGTCACAGGCCAGAAATATATATAAATACGCAAAAAATAAAATATAAAGACGAAGAAAGCCATTAGATGCTTACCTGCTGTGAGATGCACCAAAATAAAAGCTGCTGAAGAATATGCAAACCCCAGTTTGTTTATGTTTGTCACTAAATTAAAAAAATGTTTTTCAGTTTCGAGTAAAATGGGAATGGCTGGAAGCAGCCAAAATATAATACTATATTAATAGGGTAATTCATAGTTTATGGCCCCAACTTTGAGATTTTTTTATTTATGGCCCCAACTTCAATTTATTTGAAAAAATACCTCAACTTTGAAAAATGTTTGAAATATGGCCCGCGTATTATTTTCCGGCGACCGGCTGCGGACTCAGCTCCCTGAAATATGACGTGGATTTTTGAACGCCACGTCACAATAAACGACCTCGTTTCTTGTTTATGATTAAAAAAGAACAATTCATAGTTTGTAGCCCCAACTTTGAGCATTTTTCAATTTATGGCCTCAACTTAAATTAAGTTGAAAAAAATCCTCAACTTTGAGAAATTATTGAAATATGGCCGCATTTTATAACTTAATCGAAGATTTATTATGACACGTTTTTGTGATATAATTCACGAAAATGAATCTTCTATGAAGTTATAAAATGCGGGCCATATTTCAATAATTTCTCAAAATTGAGGATTTTTTTCAAATTAATTTAAGTTGAGGCCATAAATTGAAAAATGCTCAAAGTTGGGGCCACAAACAATGAATTATTCTTTTTTAATCATAAACAAGAAACGACATCGTTTCTTGTGACATGGCGTTCAAAAATCGACATAATATTTGCGGGAGCTGAGTCAACGGCCGGTCGCCTGAAAATAATACGCGGGTCATATTTCAAACATTTCTCAAAATTGAGGTATTTTTTCAAATAAATTGAAGTTGAGGTCATAAATCAAAAAACATTCAAAGTTGGAACCACAAACTATGAATTACTTCAATTAGATGATGTTCTTTGATTATTATATGCGTCAATTAAGTATTTTGATAAACTAATTCAATTAAAAACAAAGAAAGAAAGTGAAGCAAAGACTGGGAATTACCTAAAGCAGAAGAAATGTATCGTATTAATTTTACTTTGTGACTGTCGTTATTCCTCAAAGTTGATGTAATTTCGATAATTATGCTTATGTTTAATTTTATTTTGGCAATATTATGACTATGATGATACGATTATGGTAGGGGTAATTCTAAACATAGCCCCCAATTTTCTCTTTATAGCCCTCTATTTAAAATATAATTAAAAAAATAAATAAATTTACTAAATCATCCCTATAGCCCAACTTAAATTCTTAACAGAAACTTAAAATGTTAGAACAACGATAAATCCAGTCCCCATTAAAAGTTTAATCTGCCACGTCGCCAGCGGGTCGATATACCGGAGATTCCTTTAACGGCTTGTGGCTGTTCGACAGTTCCGGCGCTTTAGTATCAACTTCTGGTGCCAGAGAAGCCATTGGAGTTGGTGACAGAGACGATTTCAACAACTTCTTGGGCATCAAAACCTTGTCCAATTGGTATCTCATTGTATTATTTTGGTAGCAATCCTTACAAGTTATATTTAATCAATTTAAAATGAAATTTCTCCTAATTTTTGGCAGCGTCCAAGGTAAAGAAATAAGAACTTTTTCGATCATAAGGAAGAAACAAGTCTGATTATATTGTGGCTATGAATTTGTCGATTACTCCACAGTCCACAATGTAAGCTTGATTCAGACGATACACATCCATCCTTATATTAAAATGTTAGGGCTATTTGGAAAAAAGGAAGAAAAAAAATCAAAGAACTTTGGGTGGGGGCTATGGAATAAATAAATAAATAAATAAAGGAGTCGTATGGTCAAAATAGTAAATTCATAAATATCTTATTATTTTTTAAAATAAGATGGCTATTGAGAGAAAATTGGGAGCCGTGAAAATAATTACCCTTAGGGCTCGTTTGGTAGGGGTGATTAGGTTGTATAATATGTCTATGACACCCTAATATCTTGTTTGGTATGAAGTATACGGCCCTTTATAAAATTCGGGCCCGTATGAATAATACTTATTTTTGTTGTTATGTATACTACCTATGAGGTGGTATAAATAATACTGCAACTAATTATAGCAATAAATTACAATAATTACTATGTGTTGCAGATAATTTAATACATCATACCAAACGGAATATTAATTCTTTATATTTATAAGACATCTCAGTCAAATATATCAGGCTTTATCTCATACTTTGTACCAAACGAGCCCTTATGGTAGAAGCCTAGAAAGTAGAAAATGCATCCCAATAAAAGGCCCAAATTCATGAAGGCAGCAGTCCAAACAATTACTATAGGCACCTTTGCCAAATTTATTAAAGTAATTTGCTTTTTAAAATACGATCTTTTCAGTCAATTTACAATTTTTCTGAAGATAAAAAGATTGACGTGGCACAAAAATAACGTGGTTTCATAATTTTCTTTTTTGAGAGAACTAGTAAGTAGCCCGTCAGAATTCGACAGAAAATAACTTTATGTTTTAATTTATATGTATACATTTGAAAAATGATTTTATATCTTATTTAGAAGTTATTGTTCGCGTTAATTATTAATCAAACTTAGAAAATTAATTTTATTTCACTTATCTAAATTTATAATTAGGAATGACAATGGATCAGGTACATTCATTATGTATTTTCTAAATCGAAATTTGTTTAGAATTTTTCTACATGTTCGTTCTAATCTCAGTTTAAATAGTGACTTTACTGTACATACCCGTCTCAAATCCGTTGGGTAATACTCGATAAACATATGAATACTACAAGTAATATTAATTAAAATTAGTAAAAATCCTTATTTCTATGTTATTTAAACCGTCTCGTTGGTTTGTGCTAAATTACTCGATAAAAATGTAAACAAAGTTAATATTAATTAAAATTAGTAAAAATTCTTCTTTTTAAGTATATTTGAACCGTCTCGTTGGTTCATGCTAAATCGATATCTCTAATCTTTGCCAAAATGCAGAAAAAAATATGTTTACATCTTCAAAGTAATATTAATTAAAATTAGTAAGAATCTTGCTTTCTATGTTATTTGAACCGTCTCGTTGGTTTACGCTAAATTACTCGCTAAAAATCTAAACAAAGTTAATATTAATTAAAATTAGTAAAAATCCTTCTTTTTAAGTATATTTGAACCGTCTCGTTGGTTCATGCTAAATCGATGTCTTTAATCTTTGCCAAAATGCAGAAAAAAAATATGTTTACATCTTCAAGTTTTTTTATTCTTTTTTTTTTCTAGCAAACACTAATAGAAGTTTTTAGAAAAATATGAATGAAAAATGAAGAGGATTCCATGCAGACATGTTGATTAAATATATTTATTTAGTTTTCATAGGGATTTTCATTTATAAAATTTCTATTGGCCTCGTAAAATGCTAATTTATTTTTTCAAAATTTGTCTGTTACCTTAAATTTAATTATTAGCGCTACTTTTAGACTAACTTAAAAAATAATTTTTATTTCTAATATCTAAACATAATTGAGAATGACAAATCTTCTAATACATAATTAGTGTCCTAATATGACACATAAAAGTCTATTAGAATTCAATAACAACATGGATAGATCAATACTACAATAATACAAATAGATTATAAATATTAATTAAATACATATAATGAATATAATAATAATCATAATGATATTCGAATTAGAATATATGATTATATATATATATATAATTAATTAATTAAATTGATTGACTAATACTTTTCGAGCACTTACAATTTTATACATAATCTAATTGACAATACAATTTGATAATTGTATAATATAATAAAGGAAACTTTAATGAATATACTGCCACATAAGTTAAAATAGAAACATAAAAATTTCTATAATATTAAATATATATAGATAGATTATTATATACTCCCTCCGTTCTTTTTTAAATGTCCCATTTAGCTTAATTTTTTGTTTTCATATAAGTGTCCTATTTCAAAATTTGAGAGTAAATTAATGACATTTTTCCAATTTTATCCTTATTTAATGCTTCTAGTAATTTGTTAATTAGTTGTATGTATACATTAATGATGGTAATTAATAAGGTTACATAGGTAAATTTCTTTATTTTCTTGGTATGTGTAATTTGACGGTGGGGGACACTTATAAAAGAACGGAGGGAGTATGAATTATGAATTAGGAATGTATAAAATAAGGATTTATAAGAATGTATTCCGAAATTGTTATTATTTTAATATGTGTAATAGAAGAAATTAATTAAATAAAGGGAAAGATAAATATGAGATGTGATTAATAGATAAACATCTGATATTTCAAGAATATGAAATTAATAAAATTTTAATTAATAAAAATTAGAATATACATAAATTAAAATTAGACAAATTACCATAATAAAGAAAAATCTGAACGGAGCATCGTGGATGGGGCAACTTTATATTCGTATTAGTAATAGATTACAAAGGTATACATATAATATCAACACAAAGGTGAAACTACTACACAGTACACAGGTAGGATCACTACATCACGAAGGTATATATATAATATCAACATAAAGGTGAAATTACTACACAACACACAAGTAGGACCAGTATATCACGAAACAAGGTGGAAAAATACTACACCGTACTCAGACGGAATTGAACCCAAAATCTCTCATTAAGGAGAAATTTGTGGTACCTCACTTAGCCAGTTGAGCTATGTCTCATGGGCCGTCGTTTCATAATTTTCATTCATGCTAAAGAAAATATCAAGATTATTTTCTTATTAACCATTTGGTAATTATGGTTACTTTTATTTTGGGCTTTGAGCACTATTTATGTACTATGATACAAACGCAAAAAATGTGGCCTACAAAAAGGCCCAAATTGCAACATGAATACCGGATTAAATATGTAATTGGCTTTCTTCTCTGTTCCTGATTAAATATGAACTTAAATAGTAATAGAAATTTCAAAAATGAGTTGTAAAGAACATATTTCAAAAGAAAATATATACTAATTCGCAGCATAATATTAGGTTTTTGTAAAGTTCATTAAATCGGAATGTTTTTATCGATTCATTTATGAGAAGAAAATCAGAACGATATCGTAAAATTATGGTGGTGAATGGTGATTTTATGATATTGCAGATTGAATCCTTCCAGAATAAATAAAAACTATAAATATGAATGATGTGAATAATAGTGTAATAAAAATTATGTGAAATAGAAGAAATATATAATGATTATCCTAAACTAAAAATCACAAAATAGGAGGCGGCGGCTAGTGACAGCGAGGGGCACGCCAGCTCCCGACAACTTTGTTGAGCGCGTGACGCCAATTGTCGGCCGAAGCCATCATTTTATTTGTAGCTCCCAACGCAGACTACACTAGCCAATTTCTTCATTGTTTCACATTATTTTTCCTTTTAAATACTTTTGTACTTTTTGACACGTGACTGCTCGACATAGTAATTTAGAAGAAGGTAAAAAAATATGTTTGCACGATTTCTAAAAATTATTTCTAAATACATGAATTTAACTTCTTTTCTTTTTGCAATTTTTCCACAAGATTCAATTTGATGGAAATTATGTCATACATGGCAACCGAATTTTATGATGTGGACATCCTAGCATTGAGAAGAAACGACGATATCGTTCTATATAAAATTGTTGCAGATAACTCGGCAAGCAAATTTTGGCTGTCACGTAAGACATGATTTCTCCCAAATTGAATCATGTGGAAAAATTACCAAAGAGAGTTATGTTCGTGTATTTAGTAACAACTTTTAAAGGTCATGAAAAAAATTAAAAACAAGTTAAAATTCATGTATTTTAATCAAATTAACTCTTTTAAATTAAGTATCAAACTCCAAGTAAAGTAAAATACTCACTCGTCCTCCAATAAGTCTATTACTTCGAAAATAAATTTTGTTCATGAATAAGTTTTTATTTCGAAATTCAATAAAATAAATGAGTTCAACCTTTATATTCTTATTGTTGTCAATACAAGTTGTTTGGTTGCTTGATTTTTTACATAATAATTTAAGGTAAAAAAAAATAATTTATCCTTTTATTAGTATACGAAATTTTTAGTGGCATATTTAAAAAAAAAAATTAGTGGCATACAACTTATTTTAGGATGGGGTGAGTAAAAGTTTACGAAGTATAGTATTAAAAGATCCTCGATCGAATTAGAATAGAAATCCGATGGAAGGATAAACTTTTCGATTAAGAAGGTCGAAATCAATATATTTTTATAATTTATCAGTTGGTATAAAATCTGAACTTTTTTTTTTTGAAGGGATAAAATATCAACTTTGTTGTAGCAGTGATGAATATATATAATTTGAAATACTTTTATGCCAACTATCTCATGGATTATAAATTCAAAAGTTGTTATTATCTACATAAAAACTTACTTACGAGGCGCTCTTAATCAATTATGTAGGTAACTAGTAAGTATCCCGTCGAGACTCGACGGGAAATAACTTTATGTTTTAATTTACGTGTATACATTTTAAAAATAATTTTATATCTTATTTAAAAGTTGTGATATTTTTCGAGTTAATTATTAATCAAACTTAGAAAAATAATTTTATTTCACGTATCTAAATTTATTATTAGGAATGACAATGGATCGAGTATACTCATTCATTATGTATTTTCTAAATCTAAATTTGTTTATAATTTTTCTACATGTCCGTCATAATCTCGGTTAAAATAGAGACTTTATTGTACATACGCGTCTCAAATCCGTTGAGTGATACTCGATAAAAATATGAACACTCCAAGTAAAATTAATTAAAATTAGTAAAAATCCTTCTTTCTATGTTATTTGAACCGTCTCGTTGGTTTATGCTAAATTACTCGATAAAAATCTAAACAAAGTTAGTATTAATTAAAATTTATAAAAATTCTTCTTTTTAAGTATATTTGAACCGTCTCGTTGGTTAATGCTACAAAATTAATATTAATTAAATTTGTAAAAATTCTTCTTTTTAAGTTTATTTGAACCGTCTCGTTGGTTAATTCTAAATCGATATCTCTAATCTTTGCCAAAATACGGAAAAAAAAAATTTACATCTTCAAAGTAATATTAATTAAACTTAGTAAATTCGACGGGAAATAACTTTTATGTTTTAATTTATATGTATACATTTTAAAAATAATTTTATATCTTATTTAGAAGTTGTGATATTGTTCGCGTTAATTATTAATCAAACTTAACAAATTAATTTTATTTCACGTATCTAAATTTATAATTAGGAATGACAATGAATCGAGTATACTCATTTATTATGTATTTTCTAAATCTAAATTTGTTAAGAATTTTTCTACATGTTCGTCCTAATCTCGGTTAAAATAATGACTTTACAGTACATATCCGTTTCAAATCCGTAGGGTAATACTTGATAAAAATATGAACACTACAAGTAATATTAATTAAAATTAGTAAAAATCCTTCTTTTTATGTTATTTGAACCGTCTCGTTGGTTTATTCTAAATTACTCGATAAAAATATAAACAAAGTTAATATTTGTAAAAATTCTTCTTTTTAAGTATATTTGAACCATCTCGTTGGTTCATGCTAAATCGATATCTCTAATCTTTGCCAAAATGCAGAAAAAAAATGATTACATCTTCAAAGTAATATTAATTAAAATTAGTAAAAATCATTCTTTCTATGTTATTTGAACCGTCTCGTTGGTTTATGCTAAATTACTCGATAAAAATCTAAAAAATTTAATATTAATTAAAATTTGTAAAAATCATTTTTTAAGTATATTTGAACGAGCGGCGGATCTAGTAGGGGGCATTGGGGGTACAGCTGTACCCAAAAAAAAAAAATAGTAGTATACATATATATATATATATATATATAATATAAAAAATTACCTCTATTTTTATTTATGTACTCCCTGGCCCATTCATCTTGGTTTTTGGAATTAAGAAAGTGGTGTCCGATTTTTATTAATTAGGCCCAAGACCATTACTTATTGACTTTGTCAACAATATAAGAATTCAAATTCAAGAATAGAAAATAGAAAACGCAAATAGTAAACAGAACTACTGACTCTGACTCTCTTGAACATTGTTGAAGGATGTACTACTTTAATATTAATATTTTTTACGTTTATGTTTATGCAATTATTAGTCGTACCCCCAAATATAAAATCCTGGCTCCGCCACTGATTTGAACCGTCTCGTTAGTTCATATTAAATCAATATCTCTAATATTTGCCAAAATGCGAAAAAAAAATATTTACATCTTCAAGTTTTTTTGTTCTTTTCTTTAGCTACCTATCCCTCATTTGATTCAATGTATATATAATCTAGAATTTTTTTAAAAACATGAATGAAAAATGAAAATGATTCCATATAGACATGTTGATTAAATATATTTATTTAGTCTTCATAGGGATTTTCATTTACAAATTTTCTATAGATTATTATATATAAATTAAGAATGTATAAAATAATGATTTATAAGAATGCATTTCGAAAATGTTATTATTTTAATATGCATAATAGAAGAAATTAATTAAATAGAGGGAAAGATAAATATGAGATGCGATTAATAGATAAACATGTGATATTTCAAGAATATGAAATTAATAAACTTTAATTAATAAAAATAAAAAAAAATCTTAAGGAAAATGCAAAATAAATCAATTTCAACGAAGTTGAAGGAGGCTACAAACTGGTCTTGATTTTCTGTTTTTTTTTATAATTCGAAAACAATGATGATAATAAGTCAAAGTATGAAAACTTATGCATATTGCCACTTATATTAATATGTTTGAAATATAGAGAGATAATAGATTAAGAAATACAGGTGAGAGAAGTTGAGATAATATATTATTATTATTATTAATATAGATTAGAATATATATATAAATTAAGAATTAAGAATGCAAAAAATAAGGAGTTAAGAAATATGAATAGATGATAAATATTAAAGTTAAGATAAATATGAATAAAGGATGAATATTAATAAATATATAATATAATTAGAATATGAATTAATAAAACACAAAATACCAGAATAAAGGAAAATTTGAACGGAACACCGTGGAGGGGACAACTTTATTTTCGTATTAGTAATAGATTACTATTAGAGGATAATTTAAATAATTAAAAGATAATTAGGATTTTGACTAAAATTTAATTAAATCTACAATCAGGATTGGTTAATTAATGGCTATCATCTACTGGACGAGAGTCCGCCCTTAATGATATATCAACCGTACATTTCATCACAAAAAATTATTTTAATGACAAATTTATTTGAGATTTGAATTCAAATGATTAATTAACTTCCTGCCGAACTCTTATATACGGGAAGTATATTTTAGTGTTTCGTATTTTTTCCAAGTGACAACTATCTATATTCGTAAGATTAAATAGAATTCAACTATTTGGAATCCTTTATTCCACTTTCTTCATGTACCACTTGTGTGTACTGTTATTAATTTTTAGTTTCTCTTATTCATTTTTTCTTCTGTCTCAATTTCTTGTTTTTTAGTTTAATTTTAATATTATTTCTTAGGAATGATTATAGTATCAAATTATGATATGTAATTAAATTTTAGCATTTAATTCTTCTTTTATAACTTATTATTGAATATTAGTGTTAAATATTCCGTAATAGGAGTAGCTTTAAAAAAAAAAAACTTCAATTCTAGTAATAAATGTTAATTAGGATTAATTATACTAATAACTATTATTTTTATAATACATATAAGTAAACTTTTATCAATAAATAGTAACACGAGGATATGAATATGAAAAAAATCATTCTAAGAGAGAATCCGAACTGTAAATCAATATTCAAATCAAACATAAATTCATAAAAACTGAATTTCAGCATTCTTTTAGATTGGAATTCTTGCGGATTAATTTGGTGGTTTCGGGTGTACAAACTACATTTGTATCACTTGAAAGAAAACTAAGAAAAAAATGTCATCGATCGACATAATCCCAACATTCATATCGATTCATACAAGATCTTGATAGTATAATATAATTTCATTTGAAATCAATTAAACTTGATATTAACTAGAGTCAATGATGAAAGCAAAACACTAATTACATAAATCCATACATGAAAAATTTACATCCCAATCACAAATAAAATCCCAAAAAAACACATAATTAATAATCAATATTAGCCCATAATCCTCTGATCAAACATCCTTCGCCTTTTCGATCTTTCCCCAGCGCCATAATTGGAGCGCAAGATCAACGATCTCAATCCCTCCCTCAGCAACGAAGCAGCCTCAGCCGTCCGATCCTTCTCCCCAGCAAAGATCATCACGTTGCGAATTCTTCCTCCCATCGTCACCATTTCCGCCCTCAAAGGGCTCAAAGACAACGGTTTTAGTATTTCGATCAGTTCAGGTACGAGGTCGGCTCGATCCTCGCAGCAAAGCGTTGCCTTAACTATCGATTTTCCGTCGAAAAAATTGTCGTTTTGGAGGACTGCGATTTCGTCGGCCTCAGATGGAAATGTCTGATCCAATTGCATGATTTCTGAGGTTTGTTTTTTCAGCTCCCTCACGCGCTCAACCACCATTGCTAGAAGTGAAGCTTTATCCGTCTGCAATAATTAGGATATTTCACAACACACACAAACATGACTCAAATCCCGATCTATAAGTTGGAGGGGAATCATCTTACCAAGTAAGTTGTGCATCGCTGCTATATATCTTTCGTAACATAATTTAGGTAAAGTGTGATCAAAAATCTTAATCATAAAGGCTTTTTGGGAAATTATTATTCTGTTTCTGAAACGAATCTGAGCAAATAATTACGACAGATATGAAAAGCTAAAACAATAGTAATTAATTTTGCCGAAAAAGAAATCTACAAAATTAAGAAATTAAACATACTTTAGAATTGCAGAGAAGAAGGGTTCTGAGCCTATCAAGATGGCCATTGATTCTCTCTCTACGTCTTCTCTCAGCTTCCTTATGGTTTTCAGAAGCAGCAACATTTCGAGCCTCATTTTTCTCACCAAATTCCAACGTCTCCACGCCGTAAACCGATGAACTGCACAAACTCTCCGTCGCCGGAAAGCCGTAGTTCAACCCATTTCCGGCCAAGAACTGCTCTAGAGATGAAAATCCCGGCGAGTTTTCCGGCTGCATGACGTTTTTTTTTTTGGGTACTTTTTTTAATGGTGAAGGATGATATCTTAGGGTTTATGCGTTTTAGTTGGTACTGTTGTTTCGATATAATATCAGAACTTTTTGGGAAGTTTTCCTTATTGAAATCATTACTCTTTTGAAGTTTGGTCAAATATAATGTCACGCGTGTTTGCTTTTTCCAATTTTTTCATTTCTTTATTGTAAAAAGATCGTGGGATTTTTTTTTTCTCCCCCTTATCTTACCAGTACAATACAGAATTTATGTAGTGTATTAATAAATATTAATATAGGAGATTAAGTATTGAGAGATAAAATGTTATACCCACGGCACAAAATGAGGATGTAAGCTATAACATGACTTTTTAAAGCATGTAAGCTATAGCTATTCTTTGGAATTCACCTATTTATCATGCGCATGACAAAAAAATTGACACCTTTCAATCACTTTTTTTGAGAGATGTCAGTTTGACTATTTTTATGTTTTTCCTCTCAACAATAAATTCAACAACAAATTTATTTTTATCTATTTGAATATTATTCTATATAAGTAACATTAACCCAATTCACCCCATCCACACAAGCATTACACTTCTGTAAAAGAGAGAAAGGAGAGAAACTTAGTAGGAAAGTTGAAATCCATGTGGCCGGAAAAATAAAAACCATCGGAATTCAAAAGTAAATTTATGTTTAATTTAATTAAACTATTTAGCCTAAATTTATATATAGAATATTTATATAAATTCAATTGATTCCTAGGTTAATATTGAAGGGCGCCGGAAAGAAAAAGTGACCGGAAAAAAATTTGGTGGCAAACATAGACCGGAAATTTCCCGACAATGGATGAGGTTCCACTTATATATCTTTTTAATACATTTTTTTAAGTTAATTGTATATTTGTACATATCTGTGTATATTAGTGTTTATGCGTATTTGGGTTAACAAAATTAAGTGTGTTGGGTCATGACAAGAAATTATTTTTCCGGCCTTCTTAAAACTTTTTCGGCCATGATTACACTTTTCCGGCCACACCGAAGAAGCTTAATTTTGATTATTTCTTGGCCGGAAAATTATCTAAGGGCACAAATAATATTTTTGAATATTTTTTTATTTTTAAAAAAAATTTCAGGTCAATTCTTATTCGTTGATTTTAATAAATCTAGAATTTATTAGTTTTATTAGATAATTAGTGTTTATTTCGTATTTGGGTTAAGAAAATTAAGTATGTCGCTCATAATCATTAAGTGTCTCACTCATACCAAGAAATAACTTTTCCGGCCATATTTACACTTTTCCGGCATTTTTTAAAACTTTTCCGGCTACACCGGAGAAATTTATTTTTAATTTTTTATTGGCCGAAAAATTACTTAAAGGCATAAATAATATGTTTGAATCTTTATTATGCACTTATAATATTTTTTAGGCTTTAATTAGTCGTTGTTTAAAATAATAGATTAATTATGTGATAATTTTTAGGTTAATTGTTTTGATAAATTGTTAATTATGTGATTGATATAAATTTAGGTGTTACTTTTATTATCGACTTTGTAAGATATAATCTTATAGTTTTTATTTTATTTATTAGTAATGACTATTTTATGTAGAATTAATTAGTTTTATTAGATGATTAGTGTTTATTTCGTATTTTGGGGTAAGAAAATTAAGTATATCGCTCATAATAATTAAGTGTCTCACTCATACCAAGAAATAATTTTTCCGGCCATATTTACACTTTTCCGACCTTTTTTAAACTTTTCCGGCTACACCGGAGAAATTTACTTTTAATTTTTATTGGCCGAAAAATTACTTAATGGCACAAATAATATGTTTGAATCTTTAGTACGCACTTATAATATTTTTTAGGTTTTAATTAGTCGTTGTTTAAAATAATAGATTAATTATGTAATAGTTTTTAGGTTAATTGTTTTGATAAATTGTTAATTATGTGATTGATATAAATTTAGGTGTAACTTTTATAATCGACTTTGTAAGATATAATCTTATAGTTTTTATTTTATTTATTAGTAATGACTATTTTATGTAAAATTTATTGGTTTTATTAGATGATTAATGTTTATTTCGTATTTTGGGTTAAGAAAATTAAGTATATATGTCGCTCATAATAATTAAGTGTCTCACTCATATCAAGAAATAACTTTTCCGGCCATTTACACTTTTTCGGCCTTGTTTAAACTTTTCCGGCTACATCGGAGAAATTTACTTTTAATTTTTATTGGCCGGAAAATGACTTAATGGCACAAATAGTATGTTTGAATCTTTATTATGCACTTATAATATTTTTTAGGTTTTTATTCATTTTTTAAGTTTTCGATGATTTATTATTCATTTATTTCTTGTCTTTTTTATAGGTTTTTAAGTTCAAGAGGCCAGATACAATCAATATACCTTCTACCCTCAAAACGTACTACAAGCTCTCGTATTTATAGAAATTCGAGGAAACTTTATTACATGTAGGTGGTCAAGAGTTGCTCGACAGATTTATCGGGGTATGCCTCGACCCCTTACTTTCATTGAGGAATAAAAATAAGTGTGCCATGGCTCTACACCATATAATCTCCCGAGAGATAGAGATTCCCAACCAGGATAAGCACGATATATGGTTTCGCATCAACGGTAGAAACATTCAATTTTTCTATCGGGAGTATGCACTTGTAACGGGATTAAAATTCGGGTCGTCCTCGTTTGATCCAAATGAAGCTCACGACGCGAGGGATGTAGAGGTTTATCAGAAGTTTGGTATTACTGAGCAGATGTCTATGAAGGAGTTACTAAACCGATTTTGTAGTGTACATGTGGTTGATCCAGAATGCGGTCTGTACCTACGTGTGGCGAGTGTGTTAGTGGTATTTGCGCTATTAATTTGCTACAACAACGGGCATTGCATCGACCAGTGGGTTTGGAGGCTGGTTGATGATTTGGATGATTTTGATGCTTTTCCATGGGGCGCATATACTTATAAAATTTTAAAGTTCTACGTTGATAGTGTTAAGAGCACTCCGTCATACCACTTCTTTGGGCCGGTGTGGGCTTTATACTTTTGGGAGCTTGAAGTGATTCCGAACTTGGGAAATGCAGTTGATGTATGTAATAGGCCCACTGCTAGACCTAGATGCTTGAAATGGTTATTGAAGACGAAACCCTCAGTAGATCTTCAGATTCTGTTGGAACAAGAGGTACTATATTTTTCAGTTTTCACCGTATGTCTAATATTGATTAAATATATCTTATTTTATTTGTAATAATATTTAATTTCATAATTTCAGGTTGATAATCATATTGAGATGATTCCCAATGAAATGGAAGAGGTATCAGTGTATTGGCAATCACTACGATATGGATATGCTCTTGGTGTTCACTATGAGGAACCGTCAAACCCTCTTGCTGCCGGAGAACCATTTACCCGTCATAGACTTCCTCAGCGGGAACATGTTCCTGTTCATGTCGGGGCGTCTGATAACCCAATACTTACTGAGCAGCCACATCGTCGATTGTCAACCCGTATTCGAGACATGGGAAAATGTGCACGACAAGAAGCTTCATCATCATCGAGCAGTGGAGGCGACCACAACATACGACCTATTAATCGGAGGGACTTAAAGATGTTAGAGGATAGAGTTGTGGTGAGAGTGAAGAATGATGTGATTAACGAGGTGAAGAATGAAGTGATGCCTCAAATCAAGAAGTGGTTTGATAATATGGTTGACATGCTCCGTTGTTCCTCGTTCCGTCGTAGTCCAGCATACGAACCCAGCCGTCATTGCAGCCCGCCATCACCCCGTCGTTATTCTCCCGAGCAACACGAGCATAATGAGCACTCCTCCGAGCAGAATGATGGGCGGCACGAGCAGTATGAGGACGTGAACGAGCAGATCCCACAAACTTCCGTGCAAACAAGTGATCAAATATTTCCCCAGTCTGCATACGAGCCACCTCGTTATTCCACGCCACCTCGTTGGGTGTTGATATTTTTGGTGATCCATCTTTTGCATCTTTGGAGGTGCCAAATCGTCATTCTGTACACGGGTTTGGCCAGAGAGGTCATGTAGATTTCTTTGGAAGTAAAACACCCATGCAATTTACGGCGGATGCGTGTACTACCGAGGTATTACATAATTAACTTGATTTAATCTAAACATTCATTATTTTGTATTAATTATTTTACTACAGTGGTCGCAGGTGAGCCTCCTCAATATTGTTCCCTTAAACAATCAGCTTCAAGAGCATGAACAAACAAAAAAAGAACTACCACAGCCTCGCCGATCCTTAAGGGCGAATAATCCCGCATATTCACAGAAAAAGAATTCCGGTCATCAAATAACATTTCCGGTTGATCGGAAAAGTTTTCGGCTAACTGAAAAATATTATTAATGACCGGAAATATTGTTTTCAATTTTTTTTTAAAACAAAAGGTTTAGTTACGAAATATACCTCTTATTGAAATGGTTTTCAAGCTTTTCTGCAACTTAGGAAATTTCGAAATATATATACTCAAATAAATGTGGAGTATTTTTATTGAGATGGGTTTCAAATGTTTTTGTGTTGTCATGATTTTTATTCAATTGAATGAAGACATTATATAGCGAACTAAGTAGCTGAAATTCGTTTGTACAATTTCAAAAAGTTAAATTTGTACACAATTCACGTGAAGTTACTTTTTTTTTCAAGCACATGTCTAATCAGTAATTTGTAAAAAATAAAAAAGCTTGTTCGAAAGTAAAAATTATAACATTTTCGGCCCTACTAATAACAATTCCGGCCAACCGAAATTCTATTTTCATGGCCGGAAAATTAAAAAAATTGTTTCCAAACTGTTTTACTTACCTCAATTTTTAATATTATTATTTTTATTTAACAAGTAATCATGAATTCCAAATTAATAAAATAAAATAGCCAAACTTGATTTAATTTAATAAAAAAGCTTCAATAAGTTAGAATTGTACAATTTCAAAAAGTTAAAATTGTACACAATTTACGTGAAAGTTACTTTTTTCTTCATGCACATGTCTAATCAGTAATTTGTAAAAAAATAAAAAAAGTTGTTCGAAAGTAAAAATAATAACATTTTCGGCCCTACCAGTAACAATATCGGCCAACCGGAATTCTATTTCATGGCCGGAAAATTAAAAAAATTGTTTTCAAAGTGTTTTACTTACCTCAATTTTTAATACTATTATTTTTATTTAACAAGTAATCAGGAATTCCAAATTTATAAACTAAAATAGCCAAACTTGATTTAATTAATAAAAAATTTCAATAAATTAGAATTGTACAATTCATGTGAAAGTAATTTTTTTTCCATGCACAGGTCAGATCAATTATTTGTAAAAAAAAAATATTTATCTAAAAATGAAAATAAAAACATTTCCGGCCATACCGGTAAGAATTCCAGCCGGCCGGAATTCTGTTTTCATGGCTGAAATTCTGTTTTCATAGCCGGAAATTTTAATATTATTTTTATTATTTCATGAACAGTCAAGAATGCGAAATATATGAAATAAATAGACAAACTTGATTTAAATTAATAAAAAGCTTGAAATGTTTTTCAAATGTGTCAGCTAAAAATGGGGCACTCACTTCAATATGTCATTATCTCAACTAATTTAAAAAAAAAATGTCGCTATCTCATCTTAAAGTAGGCTATTCACCCTAAAAAGTGGGTATGACTTACATTGTTTTGCATATTAGGGTATCACTTACATGCCAATTTTTTGAATTGGTAAAATTATGAATTAAGACTTAAGTATTTTATGCAATGATTATGTCCAACTATGTGGACATTTGACTTGTTTATTTCGTTTGTACTTGTTTACTTCATTTAATTAATAAATAAAAAATATATATTGTGATTTAGTAACTTGCTACCTACCGGTGAAAGGCTACAAATTCGAATTTCAATACTCAAATTATCATAAGAGACATATTTAGTTACGTAATTCGCCTATTTTTTTTTAATTGTAAAATTAAATTTAAAGACTGTTATGGTAGATTTGAACGTGAGATTTTTTGGCATCAAGTATGAACCACACTACCATTATCTAACACAATCGCACATTATATTGTCAGTTATTGTGCGATAATGTACACAATGGACAAATTTAGGTAGTGGTTAATTGGTTATGGATTCTTTTACTAATGTAAGTTATTGTGATTTCTTAGAGCACTCCCAGCAGTTATCTTAAAATAGGTCATCCAGCAGATCTCTCAAATTGGGTAGGATCCACAAAAATATTTACATTTCCCTAAATCTATCTTATCTCACAAATGAGTTAGACCCACAATTTTTATAGAATAATTAGTAGAAAATAGGAAAACTGTTGTATACATTTGTAAAATAGGGAATATAAATAGTATATGGGAAACTTTAGGAGCAAATTTAACAGCAAAATTTTGAGAATTCTGCTAGGATTGCTCTTACTTCCGTTGCATTTTAGCTGAATTTATAGTTTTATAATATTAATTATGCATATAATAATGCTATCGAACAATTATGATTTATTTTGTCAGTGACTCAGTTTTTCACGGCCCTAGTTTATAAATAGTTCTAAAACAAACCGGTTAGCATGATAAGTATATTTCAAAGTTCATCACATCTTTGCTTTCGTCAATTTCCTAGTTGGTATTTTCCCTAAGATTTTCTTATTTCTTGAGCTATTATTCTTTTTTATATATTTTCCAATTAATAGTAGTATTTGATTATACCGTGGGCCGGAGATCGTCACATGGTATTAAAAATACTATGTTGAACTCTTAAGGGCAAAGATAAAATGGGCTAATATCTATTTTTCTTGCATTTCTTTCTCAAACTCAAACCCCGACTAAAGCCCATTAACCAATTTACTCTTGCTTTTTTTAGTTGGAATTGAAGTATGCTTGATTTTGGAAGTTTTGGCATATTATATGGCACTTAATTTTTTTAATAAATCAAGTGGTAATCAAGTTGCATAATTTGTTAGACTTACTAGTAATGGTATTTTTTTTAGAACACTAGTAATAGTATTTAAAGAGCATGTTATGATTTTCTAGATCCAGGCCATAAATTATTTTGTTAACATTATTTGCATGATTGTACATTTTCAATTGGTCAAAATATCCGAAAAACATATTAATTGCTTGCAGTAGTTTCCCTATCATTACTATGCGATGGTACAAATCTTCTTCAATTATTCCAAATTATATGAAACATGAGAATGTCCGGACATATAACATGAAAATCTTTAGAGCATTCAACAAATCATTGCATAAACATTTGAACATCATTAGTCGAAGGCTAGAATACTCACGCACCCGCTAGTATTAGTAACCATATTAATACACATCAATAAGCTACGTAGCAGTGCTACATAATATTTCGCGTTATTAACATTTAACAATTCATTAATATATCCATTTATGGAATGTGACGAAGTGACATTATCATATCGTCAGTGGATGCATTAATACGTCAATTTTTTTATATAGAATGCATCCATGTACTTCATACCACGACTTAAGTCAACTGCTATGTTCTCTATAAAGAAAAAAAAAAACAAATCAATACTATTGTCCTATAGATTAAATTGAAAATTAAATGGCAAAAACAGTAGACTAATGCGTGTGATTCACAAAGTTCCAAAATGTGTGACGCAGATTAATGTTTAAGCTTTAAAGGGGGTGATAAAATAAGCACGCCGCATTAATCACAATAATTAGCCAACATATCACATCAAATAGGATTTAATTTTCTCCTAAGTAGTTGGTTGAATCCATGAAAAACATGCAATCAAGGAAAGCCAAAACCAACCAACTTTGGATTAGTATGCAATTAATAAAAGTCGAAAGATTGCTTTAATTTTTGTCTGCTTTGATTGAGATGGGTGTCGATTAATTCCCACTGAAAAGCACTTTTTAGGTTTAATTAATCTGCACGAATAAATCAAGCAGATTAAACTTTACCTGAAAACGGGTTTTGGCTTTTAGCAAGCTGAAAAGATGGAAAAAATTGTTTGATCTGTCTCCATTATCTAATTAAATTAATTGCACACGATTATGGAAATCTGACCTTAATTAATTTTTCTAACGGGCAAAAATAGGTACAATCACCTTTTTCACATTTTTCTACTTTTTCTAACCTTTTTTCCAATATTTAAATTCGTGCCTTCATTAAATGATGACTCGGGTGTAGTATAATAAAAGGAAAAAGTGAAAGGAAAAAATAGAACTAAAACATAGTTAGAGAATAGAAGTGAGATTTTTTTTTTCCGTAAAGCGTATGTGATCCTTCCAAAGGAATTAAAGACTTGAGCTTTACTTTAGTAATTTACTATTGATAGTAAGTAGTATCACTTATTATCTAAAACGAATGAAACAATTCAATTTTATTATTATCTAAAACGAATGAAACAATTCAATTTTATTATTCAGAGTTAATAAATTGGCATCTCATTTGATATCATCAAATATGATCATTGATCAGTATCTTCCTCCCCTAATAAAACCAAAAGTTTCCCAACTAAAAAAAAGAAAAAAAAAATAGATGTTTCCTTTTTTCATGAAGGAAAAAAAAAGATTTCATTTTAAAATTTTAATAAGGTGTGCATTTTAAGTCGGTTCAATTATAGACCAAACAAACCAAAAATAGACGAAATTTTAGATAATTCTTAATATTACAAATCAATCCGTACAAAGTAGTATTTATTTATTTTATTTTTCCAGAAAATTCCAATTCGCTTTGTTGTCTAGCCGACCAAACAGCTCAAAATGAACAGATCTTTTTTTTTTTCATTTTTTTTGGAATTCTTTTTTTTTCATTTTTTTGAGTTCGGGATGGAAAATTGGAATTCATATCCTGAATTTTGTAAATTTAAACAAACGAAACTTTAAAAATAACCGAATCAAATCGAAGAATTTGACTCGATTTTGAATAAATACTCATCTCTTCTCACAAGAAAAACAGTTTTCATGTATACAATTAATTTTGTCCAGGTGGCATATATATATATATATATATCATGAAAATAGAAAGCACAGAAAATGAAAATACAGCTGGGCCAAACGCTGCCTTATGAGAGGAGACCAGCATCACAATAAATGAGCCGACACGGCCTAAAACCTAGCTCCGCCACTCCCCTATTATTTCTGTCTCTTCTCTGTCCCTGCCTAAAATATTTCCCTCTGCAAAAGTCTCAGAATCACACTTTCCACACTCCAATGTGTGTTTGTACGCATTATTAAATGCACACAATCACCTTGTACTCAAGAAACATTAAACCCACCAAGTAAAAAAAAAAAAAAACACTAAACCCACAAGCAACACTAAATTCTGAGACCAAAATAATTTACCCTATTATATCAGAAAATGTGAAATAATACATTTATGTATTGACATTATGGCTAGCTATAATTTGATTCGATAACAAAAAAAAAAAATCAGTTTATTTAAATTTTTTTGATTTTAAATGACTTATAATATTTAAAATATTAAATTTATACAAATTTACTTTGATATATTTAAATTTTGACGTAACATAAATCTCAATAGATATAATATAAGTCAAAAATAATAATTAAAAAAAAACACTAACATAAAATATATAATCTTATTTTTATATAAATTAAATATCTAACAAAATTAGTATATTTTTATTTTATCGGCCAAATTATGACTAGTCAAACGTTATAACACCACTCTAAATTTATTACCTAGAGATACTCAAGTTAGGTAAAAATCCTTTTTGACTCCAGCATCAAATAATAATTAAAAAAAAAAACTACAAAAGTTGTGGGAATTGGGATCACAAGCTCAACTTTCTTCATTGAAAAGAACAAAAGTTCAGAAAAGAAGAGACAAAAAACAAATATACGAGCAACTTCTAATTCTAACACTACACCTACCACTACATACACTACTTCTCTTTTTTTTATTTTTTCATTTTCTTTTTCTTGTGGGAAATTCTTGATATTTGAGGTTGCCTCGGAATAAGGATAGAAGGCTTCAATTTTTTCTTTTTTCTGCAATATTTTTCCAATAATCCTTCTAATCCTCTCTTCTGTTAGAAGCCCAAAAAATTCCACTGGCAAAATGCGTTAGTTCTCTCTGGTGATTAGTATGCAGTTCTAGCTTTTGCTGCCTTCCTCTTCAGAGACCCAGCAAAATGTAGTACACAAGAGTGATTGGAAGAGCTATTAACATCCCAAATATAACACTGCAACAACATAGGAAAAAATTTAATAATTTAAAAAAAAAAACGAACTATATAGAGAACCCAAAATACAAATACTACTACTCGTATTAATCAGTACTTACCCAGTGCTGAGTATATCAGGGTGGACATTGTATTCCTTAGCAAAGACAAAGGGAACAATTCCCTGCGGCAGAGAAGCCTATACAAAATTCGAGTATATTTCAAAATTCACGAGCTAATGAGTCGAGTACTTGAGTTTAAATCATCGGAAATTAACTACCTGAACGATTGCAATGTGCAAGAGCACCCCTCGAAGCCCAACAGCAATGGAAGCAGCAGCCATGACTGCAGGCCCCATAAGAAATCGAACGGCCATGGAGAAAGCCGCGACTGATTTGCCACAAGCGATGATCTTAGGCTGCAGAGCCATGAACAAACCTACAAACCACATTGCAAAATTAGCTAATTACAATGTTAAATTTATATTAAAAAAATCTCAATCTTCCTCACCAAGACTGAACATTGCCATTCCAAGACCAGCATCAGACAGTATAGCAATCGATTTTGCAACTATTGCAGGCATCTCAACATTCCACCTTTCAAGAAACATAACACAATCATCAAATCTTGAATCCTACATACAAAGATTGAAATTACTACATTGTAGTGATGTCGAGACATTACTTGAAGCACACCAACGACCACGTTAGACCAATCAAACTCGAGTACGTGTTGGGATTTCGGATCAGTTTTCTCCACACCATGATCAAAATAAGCCGAGTCATCACACTAGTAGGAGGCATGGCTGTGGCCCTGGTATCAACCGGAGCCTTGGGATTTAGCTCGGCGGTCGAGCTCGACCCGAGCTTCGAGAGAACCGGTCCGTCGAGCTCAGCCCCATTGGGGCCCGGTTTATTACCGAAACTGAACCCATCCCGACCAAAATCATCGTAATCTGCATTGTTGATTACGTAGGATGATAGCAAGAGTTATATTAGGATCATATAAAATATTCAGGCATGTGACAGAAGAAGACAAATTAAGCAAGATTTGAGGGATGTTGCAACGTTGATGACAAACCAAGAACAGAATTCCCATTGAAGCAGGAAACTGAAGAGGAAAACGACAAGAACAAAAGCCCATTTCAACGACAAGCTTAAAATAAAAAGAAGCTAAATTCCAAGAAAAAACAGCTCTTTCCCTAAATGACAAATGCAGTTACATCAAAAACTCCAAAGAAACAAGCAATCATTGATCTCCTCAAAACAGGAGTCAAACACAGTATTGCATCAACAATCCAGAACCAAACAGTAAACGTGTCGTTTGACCAAAATCAAAAGCGTGCATAACAGAGTCGTACCTTTGGGATGAGCTCCGATGCTGAGGTCGGTTGTACCACCATACTCCCCTCCTCTGAAGACATGAATCCCGCCCTCCGAAACCGGCGAGGCGCTAGAACTCCAAACAAACATGTGAAGATCCTTGCCGCCGCCCTCCGCCCCATTCGCCCTCTTCTTCGCCGCCGGACCCGCCACCGGAGAGAATATTCCGGCGCTTGCTGGAGCTGGGTAGCCTGCATTGCCGCCGTTAGCCCGTGATAGATTGCCATAGCCACTCTCCTCATCAAACCCGTTGAAACTGGACCCTCTCGGCGTCGGATTCCTCGAAGATTGCAGAGAATAAATCTCTGCATTGGTGAGGTTGGAGGGCCTTGGAGTGAGAGAAAGGCCGGAGTTGGGCCCGTGAGATCTTCTGGAGAAAATCTCCGATCTCGAGCTGGTGGATTTCCTCACAGTGACGTGGAGCTTCCCATCTTCGCCGACTTCGGCTTCGGTTTGGAGCGGCTCTTTTCCGTCGAGAGAGATGATATCGGTGTCCACACGGAAGGAGATGATGGAGCCCGCCGTGTCGGGAAACTGCTCGGCGATGAGCATTCTGGCTCCTCTATACTCGAAGAGGAAGAGCATGAGAGTGTACCAGATGATGCACTGCAGCACCACAATCTGCACCATCAGACTACCGGAATCGTCTCCGTACATTCCTTTGAGGAGAGGGATGCCCATGACGAGCGTGTTGGGGAGTGTAGAGAGAGAAAACAGAGTGATGGACCACTCGAGGGAGCCGCGGGCGCTGATTCTGGACCAGACGGCGAGGACGACGAGGACTATCACCTTCTGCAGCGTGTCGGCGGCGATGAAGCGGTAGTTCATGGCGTAGGGGTTGTTGGTGGAGATGAAGTGGAAGGAGAGGAGCGGGACGGCGAAGAGCGCCACGAATCGGTTGATGCCGGAGCACTGGTCGGGGGTGAAGATCTTCCACCATTTGACGGAGCCGTAGGCCAGGATCATGGCCACGTAGAGCGGCACCACGGCGGTGAGGACGTGGTAGAAGTCGCTGATCGTGATCATTCTACTTTTGTTTTCAGTGGAGAAAAGAGTTTCTCACGTTGAGAATTTGAGCTATGGATCGGAGGTGCAGAGGAGGGGAATATTGCGGAGAAAAGTGAGCTGTAAAAGTAGGGGTGGTGTTTTTTCAGGGCATTTTAATGGTGGTGTACGAAGCTGCAGAAATAATGATGGAGAATGGATTTGAGGCCTGATTTTGGGGCTGAATTTGGGAGCTGCGCAGTGAGAGAGAAAGAGAGAGAGAGGGATATAGGGGACGATGAGAGAGACAGAGGAGATGTGAAATAATTTAAGGGAAATAAATGGCAGACAAAGAAATAAAAGCTGAAGGCTTTTGAGAAGCTTTTTTATAGTCTTTTGATGGGGGTGGTGAGAGAGAGAGAGGGGGGGAGAGAGAAGAAAAAAGACCGCCTCTGCCACAGAGACATTTTTATGCATGCATTGTACTGTGTAAGTAATTTTATTTTATTTTTTTTGGTAAATTCTCATATTTCTTCAATCCATCTTTTGAATAAATAAGATTTTCTCTCTGTTAATTTCTGCTCTTTTTACATCTCACTAATCACACCACCATTTCTTCTTCTTAATAGCATCTACTCGTTTTGCTATTTATAATTCATACTTCAGCTTGCAACTTCATTCAACTAACTTTAAGAAATGACTATGCCTTGAACCATTACATATTCGATTCTTTAACACCAAAACAACTTAATAAGATACTAGGGATGACAATGAGTCAGGTTTTTACGGGTATCTGGCTCTACCAAATCCTAATGGGACGGGTTTGAGAATTACTAAATGGTTTTGGGACGGGTTTGGGTAGAAACATTCAAACCCGTGACGGGTTTGGGTCGGGTTTGGGAAATTACCTACTGGTACCCGCTAACCAAACCATTTATATATATATGTAAGATAACAAAATATTACAAATATAATTTATAATATAATTATAGATATTAGTATAAATATTAATAATTTTAGGGTTTTATATTATTCTTTTTAACCCGCATACAAAGAATTAATAATTTTAGTAATTAAATATTTATTTTATATATAATTTATATTAGTATAAATATTAGGATTTTATATTATTCTTTTAACCCACATATAATTTAATTTAATGAAATTTTCTATTTATACTTATTTTAAAATTATGTTTATAATATGTTGTTATTTCTACTATTTAATATTGATATTTATGTTTTAGTACATTCGGGTTTTTAGCGGATTTTTAATGGATATTACCCAACGGATTTGGGTCGGGTACGGATTTTAAAATAATTTTTTAATTGAGTTTGAGACGGGTATGAATTAAGAAAATTTTAATGAGTTTGAATTTAGGAAATGCCTAATGGATGGGTTACCCGGCCCATTGCCGTTCCTATAAAATACATTTTGGTTTTTTTAAATCTTTAAAATATATATAGTCTTCTGTCTTGTTTGTTTGTTTGTGTGTGTGTGAGAGATAGAGAGAGAGAGAAATTTGACAAAATGAGGAGATATAGTAACACTATTTAGCATATGATGGTGAGCATGCAGCACCGAAGAAAGCTTAACGGGACAGTACCTTATGAATTATGATACTTTTTCAGATAATTGATAATTTCCATAGGGAACTAAAAACTGCAATTTACGTTTTCATTTTAATAAAATAAATAAATAACACATACTGTAAATTAGCTAGCACTAGCTTTCTTTTCCTCAAAAACATAGGAATGAAACCCACCAATCAGGATGATGCCAAATGCAAAAATAGGTGGGAATCACGTACAAAAGATGGCGAATATTTGTAAAGTAACCACACATACATAAATACATAAATATAGTACATATGAATGAGGAGAATAATAAGCTTATCACTTGGCCTTTTATTCATTAAATTAATTTCGTCTTTAATTTGCTTAATAACATGTCACTTATGATATTTAATTATTTACTGAAGTGATATAAACACTGAAAGTATTTTTATTGAGACAATCTCCTGCATGTTCGAGATTTTCCTATAATATAAATATGAATGTATTTACTGATAGATAGTAAGATAGATGAATCGAATTTACATTGATGAAATAAAATAAGAGATAGAACTCAGGACATCACAAAAATAGCATCAGCTTTCACCCTCCTTGAAAGGGATGGAGCAAACAGCATCAGAGAGAAAAGGAAAGGAGCCTAACAAAAAGCAAATTAAGAAAGGTATAAAAAAACATCAAACAGAGAATTGTTTCAGAGTGGGCTTAAGAGGGATCCATTACAAAGATTCTTCTCCACCTTGTGTAAATTTATAGATGTTTTTTTTTTTTTTTAATTTAAAATTTTATCATTTTAGGTTATCTTTATGACTTGGGATCCTCTATCTTAAGATTGGTGTTCCGCTCGTATTCCATAATTTATATTTAATTAGTTTTTTATCATATTTTTCTTCAATTCCAATCTATAATGCTATAGTACAATTATTAACTAGGGTTCATCCATCCGAATAAGATTTATATATATTTATATATATAATTTATATTTTTTAAAATTTTTAATTGATAATTAATTATTAGGATTCGTTAGTCCACAACTGGGCTATATAATTTTTTTTAAGTTCCAATTTTTTGTAATAAATATTAATTAAGATTCATTATATATTAGTTGAAAAATATGGAGTAATCTACATGAAAAATATGGAGTAATTTTTTTCCCCACATTTTTCTTTTTCTGCTGTCTGAACAAAAGATTTTCTTGAAGGACCCACATCAATAGTTTGTCACTTTCTCTTTCCTTAATTCATGTGAGAGAGTGATATTTGGGCACAAAGTTGCCTTTCCTTTTCCATCGTCAGCTGCAAAAGGTTTTGGGGTAGGGCATGAGATGAGGTTGTGGGGATTGGTTTCCATTTATTTTACAGCATTTCTAGTTTTTTTTTTCTTATATTGTAATATGAAATGGGAATATTTGTGCTTTCAATCATGTCACAAGATCTCTGTGTGGGAAGAAAAATGAGTAATTAATTGTCATGTATTTGAATTTATGATTTGTAAAATTTGTTAATGCTTGTAATTGTGGAGGGGTGTCATCTATTTAAACGGGCTTGCTGAAAGTTGACAATTAAATCCCAAATTATTATTATTGGTAAATTTTCTTTATTTTATAAATTAGTTTATTTTTCAAATTTGAATTCATCAGAATTAGCGATTTTACAGAGTATATAATATACATCAATAGTTGTTATATATGAGTTTCTTCTTGCCACAAGAAAATAAAACAAATATATGTGATTTCTAATGTGGCTACTATTTATTATTAATAAATAGAATTTACGCGGATAGTTACACTTTGCAGCAATTAGAACTAACAAATGAAGAAATATGAGAAACATAATTTATGAGAAAATGAAAGATATAATAATTTGAAATGCAACTAAATTTTTTTTGAAATGTAATTAGGAGGAGAAATATAGTCCACTCAAAATATATCTACCAAACAATTTTTTTAAAATTCGTACCGCACTTCCCACATCATACTTATAGGGGACGGAGGGAGTACTTATTTTGCTTCAAGTCTGCATTATACGGCTTTTCCAAGCAACTTGGCACTAAATAAGCAAAATGAAATGCTCGATTTTGCCTTCTTCACCAAAAAAGGTAAATAGATTTATACCAAAAACTAAAATTAATTTAAAATAAAATATCGAATATCTTACTTTTTTTATGAAAAAAAAAATACAAACTTAGTATTTTTATTGGGAAAAACATACTCCCTCCATCCCTGATCAACTTACACAAATTTTATTTTTGGTACGTCCACAATTTTTTTTTGCACATCCCATTTATATTCATTACTTCACCATCAACCTTAAATTTTTAACCTTCATTGAACATCATATTTACAAAAAATACCAATATCGAACCCTTCTTCCACTCACACAACTTTTTAAATTTTAATTTCTAATTTAAATGTGGAATCATTCCTCCACTCACACAATTTTCTACCAACTTTTATTTAATCCTCATTTCATTCTCCGCAGGTTAATCGGCTGGAGTATTATACAAGAAAAATTCATCATACTTATCTAGGAAAACGAGTCATTAAATAGAGCTTAATTATAATTCATTTGTATAATAGGGCATGTCCGAAGTATAAGAAACGTACAAATCAGAATGAAGAACAAGTGAACAACGGTCTACTCAATAAAAGGAATACACATGGAATTTAATTTTGTTTTGTTTATAAACTTAGAGAATGTTTTGCGTTTGTCCAAATATATTCCAAATTCCAATAACTTGGTGACAATCAATCCAAACCCTAAAATTTCATTCTTATTAATTAATTTCATTGGTTTAACAAAAACACTACAATAAATAAATCATGAATTTTATTTTCCATACGATACAAATTAACAAAAAAAAAAAAATCAAGAATATTCATTTCAACATGGCAACACTAATCTTCAAATGAGCAGAATATTCTCAATGCTACCAATCCTAATACGTTATCATAATCTTTTTCGATACTCGATAAACAAAATGGGCGTCGCAAAAACAATCCAATGGAGACATGGGGAAATTAACAAGTGAACAATATTGTGGTAACAATATTCCATTTTCTGTGGTCCTTGTAGGAATCTTGGACATGTACAGACACAGAGAGAGAGAGAGAGAGAAAGACTCAAATATCTTTTGATCAATGGAACAGAATTGATTGGGCAAAAGACAATTTTTTTCTGAAAATGTGGTCTCTATTTCTATGATAAAGGGACTGGAAAAAGGCTTAAAATCAAAGGAAGAAAAACAAAGATGAAAAAAAAGGTATAGAGTGAGAGTGACAGGGCAAGATGGAAAAAAGTGAAAAGAAAACAGAGGAAGATGAATAAAATCCCAAAATGCTGGAATAATTAGGGCAAAGGGGGGCAGGGAATCTACATCAAACATCTGTGGGGAGGTAAAAGTAAGCACGTGTCACAAGGTTGGGTAATCATTGGATGGCATGCAACAATGTACCCTTTTCAATGCATGTGGTACTACTTACACTCTTTGCGAATAATAAAAAAAGATTTGTGTTCTTCACCAAATGATGCATAAATAAACCATTGAATTTTCGTGGTTTGATTTCTGTTTTTTTTTTCTTTTTTTTTTGGATCAATTATAAAATTTATGCATTTCAATTAGAATTGTCAAATGCATCCATCCAACCCAAGTCCTTGAGTGGAGCACGCTGAGCTTGTGCCGGAACTTTTTAATAGAGAAATATGTCCAATTAGGATGGAACAAACTTGGTTTTGTATTGTTCTGTACTTGAAAACAAGTTTATATGGAGTCCAGACCAGTCCACACTATTTGCTAAAGCAGGTCGAGCCTGATCCAATTCGAGTCACTTGACAACTTTAATCTCAAGAACCAACATAGTATATATGTTACTTAAACAAGCTCTATTTTTTTATTTTTTTAAAGGGAAACCATTCCAATCAATTAAGAAACCAAATCGGCGTGAACAATGTCTAAGAGCCAAGATAAAAAAATTGACTCCCAAACCATTACACCAGGATGATCTATAACATAACTAGCTAAACTATGAACTGCTTTATTAGCATCTCGATGAACATGAAAGATATCTACCACCACACCTCGCTTAGCTGCCACTATGGCCTCAAACCATTCGTCGAATAAAGCTTCAGTGCTATAGTTTGACTCGTTCAACACATGTACAACAAGTAACGAATATGTGAAAACAAGCAACGACCAAATATCTTTATCCATACAATAACCAGTTCCTACCATCAAAGCATGTAATTCTCCTATAAGAACAAAACAGTTGGTAAAAAACCCACTTGTCGAGCCACTGCTGCAACAAATTTGTCTGTATGGTCTCGAATAATAAAGCCAACACCAAACTTATTCAGTCATGCATGATACGAAACATCGACATCCATCCTAAACTATCCAACACCTGGCACTTTCCACTTAAGAGAGCCCACCTTTGATAACAATTTAGACGAGTAAAGATGATCAGCTCTAGCCTTTTGAGCATTGTTTGGGATTTATTTTCATGAGCATTGGAAGACCTTTTGACGGGATTAAGTTAGCGCATTTAACCATTTATTTGATGGTGAAGGGTCGGCAGGCAGTCCTCAATATTAACATCAACAAAATAACATAGCAAAAAAAGAAGGATATATTATTATAGTTTTATTCTGATAGGATCCATCTCTGTTCCCTTCCAAAAAAAAAAAAAGAAAAGAAAAAAGAAAAAACGTCTTATTTGCGCTTTGGTTATTTAAACCCGAAAAAAAAAATCCAAAATTGATGGGCTTAACTTATGGCATTGTAGAAAAATATGGGCTGAAAATAGGATTTGCAATTTTGGCCCCAATGAATTGGTAACTTACATCAAGCTTTTTGAGAAGCCTGCAAAGTACATATATCAATTGCATTGAACTCCCCAAAATAATCGACCGTTTTCAATTTTAATTGAAGATGTTTCCTTTTTCTCCTTTGTTTTAGGAAGGGGAAGAAGTATTGTATAGAAGGATTTGGATCCAGTGAAGTTTAAAATTAAATATATAATGTTTTTAGAAATTATATTAATACCATTTTGACAATAAAAGTACAATCGAACTATCTTATAAGCTTTAGTACCTTATTTATATAAGCATTTATAAATATTATATTATGTTATTTTTGTAACAGAGAGTGTATTTTAAACTCTTTTTATGTATTGTTCCGAGCCATATATAGTTAAACCCTTAAATTTTATTGTATTATATAGAGCCTCAAACTTTTAAATTTGTACATTGAACCATAGAACTATTACTATTATTTTTCCATAGCATCTAGATTTCATCCATTAAGGCAGATAGTTTAGAGATACAGAAAAGTTCAATATCTGTTTACAATACTCAATGTACTTTATTAGTCTCAAATCACTTAAAAATTCTCACCTTTTAAATAAATAAAAATAAAAACAAGTCGTTACGTTTTATAACTAGGTATACTAATCAAAGCCCAGGCCCAATTTCCAACATATCCACTAGACCAGATTTTTAGCTCTTGTTCTCCCACATCGGATAAACATAGGTTTTATTTTGTGTTTATATTACAGCAGCTAACAGAGAGCAGAGTCCCTTTGGGGACATCCGAGAAGCCCTGCGCAAGAATGACATGCATAAATCGAGAAATGGTCTAATTTTTTTTCTTCCTTGCCTTGTGATGAAAATTTTAATTATGAATTTTTTTCGAAGTCTCTATTTATGAATTATTAATTAATTCATAAATTATAACTACAATTAAAATCATAATTATCCATTACTCTCTAATTAGCTCTTATTAAGGGCTATTACGCCGTACGGAAGTTTTTGTGTTTATTTATAGGCATGCATTGAAATATATGTTGGGATATTGATTATGCAGAATCAAGTATTTCATGAAATGCTCCTCCAAAAAAAAAAAAAAAAGTATTTCATGAAATGGAACAAGGGAGGAAGATATAGTAGGTTAGTGATTTAGAAAAAGTTTGATTTTTGTGTTTGGCTATACTTGGAGAGAAGGGGTGTGTGTGTGTGTATTATGATATTATATTTGACATAAAAATGTGATATTCGAAAGAGTGAAAAATGACAAATAACAGGTGATAGAGAAAATAAAAGGTCCATAATTTATAGGCTTAGTTTTAACTCATGGCCAAGGCATGTGAAACATAGCTAAAAAGAGGAGTACTTTGGTGCAACCGGTTGCATCCCAAGCGACCGGATCGAGTCGGGTTCCCTTCGCTCGACTCTTAAACAAAAAAATAAAATAATAAAACATAAAAAATTATAAAAATAAAAATAAAAAAATAGATATTAGGACACTTAGAAGTGTAAGTGTCCTAATAAATCTGACGGATTAAAATAATATATACATTAGGCGCGTGTATTACACGCGCCTAATAAAAAAAAGTGTCGGACACGTGTGTTGCAAGCGCACGACCGGTAAAGTGTCGGACACGTGTGTTGCAAGCGCACGACCGGTCGTCTCCCATGCAACCGGCGTACACAAGTATTTGCGAGCTAAAAAAGCACGATCTCTCCATATTTCAATTGCGTCGAACTGACCAAAAATGTCGGCCACTTCAAATTTTAACTTAAAATGATTCCTTTTGTGTTTTTCATAAAGAAATTTGAAAGGGAAGTATATTGTGTGATATTTTCTCGTACGTTGCGATTCGTCAAGTAATATGTACATGGCGTTAGTGTAACGACCCGTTTCCAAAGTCATTTATTTATATTAGTTTTAATTGTAAAATTTTTCTTATCTCTTGATTTTCCTTAATGTGTAAATTTATACTCGAGTTATGACGTAGTCTAAGTCGCGCCCTAGACGAATATAAGTTTCATAATATATTATCACTAAGCTAATAATAATAATAATAATAATAATAATAATAATAATAATAATAATAATAATAATATTTAAATTATAGGGTATTAACTGTGATCATGTGCATGAGCATCCGCAAATAAACTTCATCTCTAAGAATGCACATAAATAAATAAATAAATAAATAAAAAGAATTTATTCTCAAAATTTTATCTTTCCGTCAAGTAAGGCTATTTGTATTGTTATGAAAAAAAAAAAAAGATTTGTATGCCAAGTTTAAACTATTGTAATGAGGGAAAGTTTAATTGGTCAGCTTTTAAATTTATAGCCTTGTTTTTAATCCTCCGTAAATTGAGAGTGGAAATCAATTCCATCAAATTTTCCTAAGATCAAAAGTGCAGAAAAAAGGAAGGATTTAAACCTAAAAAAAATAAGGTATAAATGTTTTGTCTTCAATAATTTTTCATTTTCAAAAGCAAACTCTTGTAGTCTCAAAGGTTTGACGGCTGAACCTTTTTTCTTCCTTTTCTTTATTTTCGAAAACTTAAATTCTTAGTTCATTTTTTTTATGAAGATGGTTGCTTATTTTATTTAGGAATCCACTAGCAGTTCGATTTTCTCTCAATTTTGGGCAAAGGTATGAATCCAAAAATTTCATTTGTAATGAGCATGATTTGCATATTATGATAGTTAGTTCGTTCTTTCTTCTCTTTTTTTTTTCTTCTGTTAAGTAACACCTATATTTTATTCATGTTGATTATATAATAGTATTAGATTTTAAGGCAGTTATAAAACAAAACAAAACAAATTTATTTATTTAATTATTATGTCGTCGTTTGTAATACAGATTTGTGAGTTAAGGGAGAAAAAGTTTAGATCGAATTAAAAATCTAGTCGGTTCTGATACATAGCATTTTTATTTATTTATTTATTTGATCCCTATAAATTTTATTCTATTTTCTTAATTGGCAATCACCTTTAGATTTTGTGAGATTTTAGTAATTTATATTATTTCTTCCGTCCAGCATGCATCTATAGGTTTAGTTTGTCTATTCAAATAATTTTATTAATTACTTTTGATCTAACTCTTCTTTTTTTAGATTCAAAACTATTAGAATAACCTTTAAACTCTGAAAATATGTTTTATATATATATATATATACAACTGAATTTAAAATGAAATTTTTATCTGAAACATTTAGCACAAAGAATAAGGGCTACTGATTTTTTCATGTATTCACTTTTTGGGGTGTATAGATCTATATATTTTATATACATACTTTTCGAATCACATAAATATAAATATAATACAAGGATCTTTAATTACTAATCATGCATGCACTGAGTATAATATATATATATATATATATATATATATATATATATATGGGAAACTGGCTAATCTTATAAATGTATTATTTTTTTATATATAAAATTTTATATGTGCTGTCAGAATATATATGAATATATTACGCATTCAGATTAAGGAAAAACAAACATTTTTTTTATATACCATGCAATCGGTTCTCCTGTGCATTTAATTTTTGATCATGCATTTATAGATTTAAATTTATACGTTTAGGTGCAGCGCGACTAGGACTATAAGTTTTGCCTTGAGTTGCTCGACTCATCTTTTCAAGTAAATTAAGGTGTGAGATCTTACTTATCTTTATACCGTTGATTTGATATTGTCCATTTTAATATTTTGTGACTTGCCGTGTGATTATTTGACATTTAGTGTTGAGCAGGACCGTGCTAAGTTGTCCATTGACTTTGCTCTCACTTATTTGCGTTCAATTCATTGATATCATATGATGAGCAGGACCGTGTTGAGTTGTCCATTGACTTTGCTCATATTTATTGACGCGTTTGACTTTAATATTCACTACGTGCGTCTATTTTATTAAATTGGATAAATCGTTGGTATAATTGCCCACATTGAGTATATTCGCGTATACTCATCCCCAAACTAAACTTTTCAGGTACTTGAAGTTGGAGGCGTGGAGTGTCGAATGACGAGTCCTAATAAACTGAATTTACTTTTGTTTATTTTTGGGTCTCAACCGTTTAGACAATGAATTATATTTACTTTATTTTCTTTTATTTAACTTGGTTTGGCTACTCATGGTTTTATTTTAATAAGATGTCACATTTCTAGAAGTTGGGTTTATTTATTTAATTATTTCATATAATCTTTCTTTTCGTGTTTTATTTAAGGAAAAAAAATATATATTCATATTTCCGCATTAAATATTTATTTAAATATAGTTTTAACACCTTAAATAGATTAGGGTGTTATAATATGGTATCAGAGCTGGTCTACTTTCCTGTAGACACCGTAATATAAATTAAAGTATAAATTAATAGATTTTAAGTGTCAATGTCATTCGACCCCTACGCGTTCCGACTTCAAGGTAAAAGTGTTTTGTATTTATTGAAATTCGATGAACTTAAATGTGTTGAATTTCTTTTTGAGATATATGTTACTGATTGTGATTATTGAAATTTTTCGTGTAACTTGTAAATATTTGAATTATTTTGAGTCGCAAAAAAAAAAAAATACTTTGAACTTAGTCCTCGAACTTAGTGGAACTTAGAAAGACTTTCTTACTCGTGTCCCCTATTTCTGTAGGACGATGGCGGATAACGTATTTTTTGGCGAGCCTTTGAACAATCCCTTCTGGAATTATGCGTGGAGGTCCCAAGTAGGATTAATGAGAAACCTAGAAGATATGTTGGAGTATTGGAGAGAGTTCGACTGCCCTCGTTGTACATGGGGCCAGACGGAGGCTGCCTACAAAGTGGTGTATACTATTCCAAAGAAAGTGAACTACATTGCGCATGAGTTAGCTCATGAGAGAAATCTGTTGCACCCATCTCGCATCGGCCGATTGGAGTTTGAACCGTTTATGGAACAACTGATGCAAGAATATGCAGACGTCTTTAATGGAATTCACGTTCTTGATGATAATGAATCAGTGGGACCACAGGTGGAGGTACCTCAGTCACCACCCAATCTGGAGGACGAGGAAGAAGAAGAAGATCCCTCGGAGGATGAATCGGTCGCCGGTGATAACATGGACGACGACTAGAAGTTTTAGTCGATTTCTTTTAGTTGTCCCTTGAGACCATAGAACAAGTCTATTTTATTTTTTTTCCTTGTTGAGAACCTTGTCTTTTTTTCTTTACTATGTTTTGGAGATTAACATTTTGTTGGCACTTGGGTTTTATATTTATTCCAAGTTTATTTTGTTTTCATTTGTTTTTCCCGTGTTAGCACAAATTCGTTTTAGTTTGGTTTGAATTTATGTGACTTGAATGCAAATGGTTTCTCTTCGCGATTAGAACGTTTAATTCTCTTTCCTTCCGTATTTCTGTAAGATAGTGTAAGTTAGTAACCATTAGTGTTGGTTATTGTAGAATCATGAGGCGCACTCGTGCAACTTCGCAAACTGAGGATTCTGAATCGAATCGAACCTCAAATGGAAATGGAGAAAATCTCATGGGGGAATTTATGAATGCGATTCGAGGCTTTGTAAAGGAGCAAGCGCAATCACACATTAATCAAAATCAACAACCGGATCAGACGTCAGCCTCGAAAGCCACAAGTGTGGTAGTGGAACAGTTTCGTCGTTATAATCCGCCTCGTTTCAACGGTCGTGACGGACCCCTCGTTGCGGAGGAATGGTTGGAGGAATTGGATCGAATCTTTACTCACATTGATTGTGAAGATAAACAAAAAGTTTCTTGTGTCATTTTCCAGTTCACTGAGGATGCGGGACGTTGGTGGAAGAGTTTTTACCGAACCTTGGATACGGAGGACATACCATTGTTGACTTGGGCTGTGTTCCGAAAGGTGGTGATGGAAAAGTACTGCTCTAGCGCGTTCCTAGAGAAGAAGGAGGCTGAATTTTATGGCCTTCAGCAAGGGAATTCCACCATTGAGGAATATGAAAGAAAATTTCATCAGCTTGCTGGCTATGCACCACACCTGGTGGACACTGAAGACAGGATGATTGCAAGGTTCAGAAAAGGACTCCGAACTGAGATAAAAGGAATTCTGGCAGCACATGTGATAACAGATTTCAGTGATTTAGTCAAGCTTGCTGAAGGAGTTGAGTTAACTTTGGGAGTCGAGATTCCACCAAAGCCAGTGAATAATCCTGCCAAGAGAACATGGGATAATCGGAACCAAGGAAAAGGTAGGTTCCAAAATAAGAAGGGAAAGTTTGGAAACGCGATCAATGCTGGAGCTGGGTCGAGCTCAAGAACTGCAGCTAATACTGGAGCACCTGGACTTAAGCCACTATGCCATAAGTGTGACAAGCGTCACAATGGAGAATGTCTAATGGGCATGGGAGCCTGCTACTACTGCTTCGAGAAGGGACATAATTTTCACAATTGTCCGAAGAGGAGAGACAATGGGCCAAAAGATGGAGGAAGCAAGGGACCTCAGAAAAAAGGAAATGCTCGTTTCTTTGCCTTGGCACATCAAGAGGCGGCAAAAGACAACGACACAATGACGGGTATGTTATCTATCCTTAGAACTCCTGTGGTGGTTCTGTTTGATTCTGGAGCGTCACATTCTTTTATATCCTCCAAATTATGTCATATGAAGAATATTGACTGCGAAATAGAGAACCTAGCCTTGAATATAAGTATCCCTTCAGGTGATAACTTAAGTACCGATAAAATCGTTCGGGACATTAAATTAGATTTTGGGAGCAAGGAAATAGGAGCTGATTTGTATCGTATAGACATGCAAGATTTTGATGTGATTCTTGGTATGGATTGGTTGAGTCGAAATTATGCGACGATCAAGTGTCGAGAAAGAGAGGTGATCTTTGAGATACCAAATGAAAAGAAATTCACGTTCTATGGCGCAAGAGTAGGACGTGCGCCCATTTTAATATCGGCTATGAAGGCTATGAAGATGTTAAAGAAATGAAGATGTCAAGGTTACCTGGTCAATATAGTTGGAGTGGAAGAAGGTGGACCGTCAATTGAGAAGGTGCCAATCGTACGAGAATACTTGGATGTATTTCCAGAAGAGTTGCCTGGGTTACCTCCCAATAGGCAAGTGGAGTTCACGATCGATCTTGTGCCGGGTGCAGCATCTGTGTCAAAAGCACCATATAGAATGGCGCCAAATGAATTGCAAGAGGTGAAGGTGCAAATACAAGAACTTTTGGATCAAGGATACATCCGACCAAGTGTATCGCCTTGGGGAGCGCCGGTTCTCTTTGTGAAGAAAAATGACGGATCGATGCGTATGTGCATTGATTATCGCGAGTTGAATCGACTCACGATTAAAAATCGATATCCTCTGCCAAGAATAGAAGATTTGTTCGATCAATTGAAAGGAGCAGGTGTATTCTCAAAGATCGATCTGAGGTCTGGTTATCATCAATTGAAAGTAAGGGAGTGCGATATACCGAAGACGGCATTTCGTACGAGATATGGTCACTATGAGTTTATAGTGATGCCTTTTGGTTTGACAAACGCACCAGCGGTATTTATGGATTTGATGAATCGGGTTTTTCACCCATACTTGGACAAGTTCGTTATAGTGTTTATTGATGATATTTTGATTTATTCAAAGAGCGAAGAACAGCATAAGGAGCATCTTAAAATAGTCCTAGAGACTTTGAGAACGGAGAAACTGTATGCAAAATTTAAGAAATGTGAGTTTTGGATAGATCGAGTGGTCTTTCTTGGACATGTTGTAACGGCTCAGGGTATTGAAGTGGACCCGAGCAAAGTAGAAGCCGTTAGTAATTGGAAGGTGCCTACTAATGCGGGCGAAGTGAGGAGTTTTCTGGGACTCGCAGGTTATTATCGAAGATTCATTGAAGGATTTTCAAAGATAGCGGGACCAATGACTCAATTAACGAGGAAAGTTACAAAGTTTGTTTGGACTGAGAAGTGTGAACGAAGTTTTCAGGAGTTGAAGAGTAGGTTAACCACAGCCCCGGTGTTGGCTATCCCAGATGGTTCTGGAGATTTTGTCATCTACACTGATGCGTCATTACAAGGGCTTGGATGTGTTTTGATGCAGAAAGGAAAGGTCATTGCGTATGCATCGAGGCAACTAAAGAAACACGAGCTTAGTTACCCTACGCATGATTTGGAGTTGGCAGCAGTGGTACACGCACTTAAGATTTGGAGGCACTACTTGTATGGCAACAAGTGCGAGATATACACCGATCACAAAAGTTTGAAGTATTTCTTCACTCAGAAGGAACTCAATATGAGACAAAGGCGATGGTTGGAACTCGTGAAGGATTATGATTGCACAATACTCTATCATCCAGGAAAAGCAAACGTGGTGGCTGACGCCCTTAGTAGAAAGGGTGAAGGAAGACTCACCACGATGATCACTCAAGAAGAGGCTCTTGTAAAGGAATTTGAAAAGTTGAGCATTGAAGTGGTGACCCCAACAGTTAGAAAGGCTATAATGGCTGCTTTAATCGTTCAGCCTACCTTGCGAGATCGAATTAAGAAAGCCCAAGAGACCAACGATTTCTTGCAGAAGATAAAAAGGCGGCGAATGAAGGGGGAGATGACAGACTTTTCAATTTCAGATGATGGAACATTACTCTTCGCGAGTAGACTTTGTGTGCCTAAGGATAAGAATCTAATAAGGGAGATATTGGATGAGGCACATTGCACTTCATACACCGCACATCCTGGTAGCACCAAGATGTATCAAGACCTCCGAAGGACGTTTTGGTGGAGAGGAATGAAGAGAACTATAGCTGAATATGTTGGGAGATGTTTGGCGTGTCAACAAGTTAAGGCCGAACACCAACGACCGGCAGGATTATTAAATCCGTTGGAAATTCCAGTGTGGAAATGGGAAAAGATTACGATGGATTTTGTCGTAGGACTTCCGAGAAATGTACAAGGACATGACGCTATTTGGGTAATCGTGGATTGGCTTACTAAATTAGCACATTTTCTGCCCATGCGAATGACATACTCGATGGATCAATTGGCACGATTGTACGTGAAGGAAATTGTGAGATTACATGGAGTGCCTGTTTCTATTATATCTGATCGAGATCCAAGATTTACATCCAAATTTTGGAAGAGCTTGCACTTGGCAATGGGAACCAAGTTAAATTTCTCTACCGCATATCATCCTCAAACAGACGGACAATCCGAGAGAACCATCCAGACTTTGGAGGATATGTTGCGAACTTGTGTCATAGACATTGGAGGAAATTGGGAAACTCATTTACCTTTAATTGAGTTTGCATACAACAACAGTTATCAGCAAACCCTTGGTATGGCTCCATATGAAGCACTCTATGGGAGGAAGTGTAGATCGCCGTTGTATTGGGACGAGGTTGGAGAAAGAAAGATGTTGGGCCCTGAAATTGTCGAGCAAACTGTTCAGGTTGTTGAAAAAATCAAAGAAAGGATTAAGATGGCTCAAGATCGGCAAAAGTCTTACGCCGATAAAAGAAGAAGAGAGTTGTACTTTGATGTTGGTGAAAAAGTATTTCTCAAAGTGGCCCCAATGAAGGGAGTTCTAAGATTTGGGAAGAAAGGGAAGTTAAGGCCCCGTTTTATTGGGCCATTTGAAATTTTGGAGCGTATAGGAGACGCAGCTTATCGTTTAGCATTACCTCCCGAGCTATCCGCCGTTCATAATGTGTTTCACGTGTCGATGCTCCGTAAGTACTTACATGATCCTAGTCATGTAGTTCACCATGATGATCTCCAAATTAATAAGGACTTGACATACGAAGAAGGACCAAGTGTTATACTTGATCGAAAAGTTCACGTTCTTAGAGGCCGACAAATACCCTTGGTCAAAGTCCTAGACATGGGCCCGACGAAGCTACGTGGGAACGTGAGGAAGAGATCCTAGCTCGTTATCCTAACCTAGAAACAAGTAAGTTTAATTTCGAGGACAAATTTTTTTTTAGTGGGTAGGGTTGTAACGACCCGTTTCCAAAGTCATTTATTTATATTAGTTTTAATTGTAAAATTTTTCTTATCTCTTGATTTTCCTTAATGTGTAAATTTATACTAGAGTTATGACGTAGTCTAAGTCGCGCCCTAGACGAATATAAGTTTCATAATATATTATCACTAAGCTAATAATAATAATAATAATAATAATAATAATAATAATAATAATAATAATAATATAATATTTAAATTATAGGGTATTAACTGTGATCATGTGCATGAGCATCCGCAAATAAACTTCATCTCTAAGAATGCACATAAATAAATAAATAAAAAGAATTTATTCTCAAAATTTTATCTTTCCGTCAAGTAAGGCTATTTGTATTGTTATGAAAAAAAAAAAAAGATTTGTATGCCAAGTTTAAACTATTGTAATGAGGGAAAGTTTAATTGGTCAGCTTTTAAATTTATAGCCTTGTTTTTAATCCTCCGTAAATTGAGAGTGGAAATCAATTCCATCAAATTTTCCTAAGATCAAAAGTGCAGAAAAAAGGAAGGATTTAAACCTAAAAAAAATAAGGTATAAATGTTTTGTCTTCAATAATTTTTCATTTTCAAAAGCAAACTCTTGTAGTCTCAAAGGTTTGACGGCTGAACCTTTTTTCTTCCTTTTCTTTATTTTCGAAAACTTAAATTCTTAGTTCATTTTTTTTATGAAGATGGTTGCTTATTTTATTTAGGAATCCACTAGCAGTTCGATTTTCTCTCAATTTTGGGCAAAGGTATGAATCCAAAAATTTCATTTGTAATGAGCATGATTTGCATATTATGATAGTTAGTTCGTTCTTTCTTCTCTTTTTTTTTTCTTCTGTTAAGTAACACCTATATTTTATTCATGTTGATTATATAATAGTATTAGATTTTAAGGCAGTTATAAAACAAAACAAAACAAATTAATTAATTTAATTATTATGTCGTAGTTTGTAATACAGATTTGTGAGTTAAGGGAGAAAAAGTTTAGATCGAATTAAAAATCTAGTCGGTTCTGATACATAGCATTTTTATTTATTTATTTATTTGATCCCTATAAAGTTTATTCTATTTTCTTAATTGGCAATCACCTTTAGATTTTGTGAAATTTTAGTAATTTATATTATTTCTTCCGTCCAGCATGCATCTATAGGTTTAGTTTGTCTATTCAAATAATTTTATTAATTTCTTTTGATCTAACTCTTCTTTTTTTAGATTCAAAACTATTAGAATAACCTTTAAACTCTGAAAATATGTTTTATATATATATATATATATATATATATATATATATATACAACTGAATTTAAAATGAAATTTTTATCTGAAACATTTAGCACAAAGAATAAGGGCTACTGATTTTTTCATGTATTCACTTTTTGGGGTGTATAGATCTATATATTTTATATACATACTTATCGAATCACATAAATATAAATATAATACAAGGATCTTTAATTACTAATTATGCATGCACTGAGTATAATATATATATATATATATATATATGGGAAATTGGCTAATCTTATAAATGTATTATTTTTTTATATATAAAATTTTATATGTGCTGTCAGAATATATATGAATATATTACGCATTCAGATTAAGGAAAAACAAACATTTTTTTTATATACCATGCAATCGGTTCTCCTGTGCATTTAATTTTTGATCATGCATTTATAGATTTAAATTTATACGTTTAGGTGCAGCGCGACTAGGACTATATGTTTTGCCTTGAGTTGCTCGACTCATCTTTTCAAGTAAATTAAGGTGTGAGATCTTACTTATCTTTATACCGTTGATTTGATATTGTCCATTTTAATATTTTGTGACTTGCCGTGTGATTATTTGACATTTAGTGTTGAGCAGGACCGTGCTAAGTTGTCCATTGACTTTGCTCTCACTTATTTGCGTTCAATTCATTGATATCAGATGATGAGTAGGACCGTGTTGAGTTGTCCATTGACTTTGCTCATATTTATTGACGCGTTTGACTTTAATAATCACTACGTGCGTCTATTTTATTAAATTGGATAAATCGTTGGTATAATTACCCACATTGAGTATATTCGCGTATACTCATCCCCAAACTAAACTTTTCAGGTACTTGAAGTTAGAGGCGTGGAGTGTCGAATGACGAGTCCTAATAAACTGAATTTACTTTTGTTTATTTTTGGGTCTCAACCGTTTAGACAATGAATTATATTTACTTTATTTTCTTTTATTTAAATTGGTTTGGCTACTCATGGTTTTATTTTAATAAGATGTCACATTTCTAGAAGTTAGGTTTATTTATTTAATTATTTCAGAAAATCTTTCTTTCGTGTTTTATTTAAGGAAAAGAAATATATATTCATATTTCCGCATTAAATATTTATTTAAATATAGTTTTAACACCTTAAATAGATTAGGGTGTTATACTTAGTACTCAAAATATAATTTGAACATATAAAAGGTGCTGAAAATTTGCATGTTTGAATTTGAATGAAGATAGAAAAGGTTTTGGAGATATACTTCTTTTATTTAACTTGGGAAGTAGGAAAGAAACAAAGAGTTTTACAACATCAAAATGATGTCTTTTAAGTAAGGAAGTAATACAAAAATGAGGCGTATAGTGAAACGATGTTGGTAGTTCTCTATCTCTCTCTCTCTCAATAAAAAACCATCGTTGTTACACACAACACACTCATAAAAAATTCTACGTTTGCCCCAGTCTCGATACGGTCACTATCTTATGAATAGTCGAATATTAAATTGTGACTCCGATGGTTTGGTATAAGGTTTCTCAAGTTTAAAATGATTTTAATTCCTATAGTGGAAACTCCTCGTTCAGAATGGTACAATGCTTGAGTTTGACATATTCTAGTCAAAAGTCAATCAAATTCATCAACAATGGTTCCAACTTCCTCAATTACCAAAAAAAATTATTGCATTTGGATTGAAGATTCCTTCAAAGAACTTAACATTTCCTTCTAATTAAATTCTTTAGAAATTTCCTCAAACATTATTCAGGAATTTCTGAGAAAATCAGATACTATTTGATAAAGTGTGTATTTTGAATTCCCACCCTTTGTCAAATCATATACTTTCTTTTAAGATGTAGGTTTGTTTCGTGTGAAACTTAATTGATCATGTTATAAAACTCGTTTTAAATTGCATCATCAATGTGTAGAAGTCGGTCAATCATTTTTTTGGTCAAATTATAACCAAATTAATTTAGTTTACCAACTAAACAACGTTTTTATCAAAGTCTGTCTTGGCCATAAAAAATACTAAAAAAATGGTGGATCTGTACTTCCTCGGACATCAATGATCGAGACGTCTGAACACAAATAAAATAAATAAAAACGATCCAGACATCTGAATTAAGTTAAAATTAAATAAGTAAGTAATTAAGAATAACAATTAAAAAAGTCACGCGTTCTTCCTTTTTACTTATCAGATCTGCGGTTATAAAAATAATATTTCAATATTATTTTTTTTTGCGTGTATTTATAATATCGAAATACAAATTGAGCTTTATAACCATAGAACCTTACCAAATATAATTAATGGATGGTAACCACAGACCTTTTTGCATTAAAATAAGCTGGTCTCTAGCAGGGGCCTAGTGGCACTACATAATTAATGCTTCATTCCACCGAATTTTTATCCGAGAAAGTACTCTATATCCTAATGTTTATCATTTTTACATCTAATATACAGATAATATTTTTAAAAATATCTGAAGTTCGAATCTTTCAAATCCGAAAATCAACATGGAAAGCCAGAGGTCGATGTGGATATATGTATCTTCACTTGCCTGGACATCCACATTCTCAACGATCTACAGCTTCCCGCGTTGATTCTTCGGTCCCGAAAAATCGAACTCAACACATGATTTAGGGAACAAAAATAATATTTTTAAATATTGAGACGTTTTTATGTTTTTCGACAAATTTTGGGACATTTTATAATATATAATTTCCCCTTCTCTTCAAAACCTAGCAATTTCATAACAGAAATCAAAAGAAAGTTTGACTACCTATTTGCCAATGACAAAAATACCCTTCGCAAATTTGAATTTTCTTTCTATAATAAAAATTTCGCGACTCCCACGCTTTGATTAGGTCTCGCATCTCACTTCAGAGACACCATTGATGGACAAGGGTATGATTGTGAATTGACTATGAGGTATACACTCTGGCTGCGCCATCAAGAAACAAGAATAGTTTGGCAATGTCACGAGCATTTCGTTACAACCATTCATAGTGCACCATTAATCATTTTCCAATATAATATATCTTTGTGTGTAAAATTTAACATGATATAAAAAATAAATCAAGAAATAGCGGTATTTTCTTTTTGCACGACACCTTTTATCAAAAATAGCAAATACATGTTGGCTTGATGGCGTCCAATTTCTAATAACTGCCAGATTTGATTGGGAACAAATCAACAAAACAGATAATGAGATCAAGTGCAAATTAATGAATATGGAGACAAAAAAAAAACTGTTGTAGAGAGAACACCTTAAAAAATAAAACATCCACTTTAATTTATATACCGTTGGTTCGCAAATTTATCCCTTAAAAATAAAGGAGAAAAAAACAATACTCCCTCCGTCCCATTTATATAGACTTGTTTTCCTTTTTCGGATGTCCCAAATATATAGGCTTGTTTCCATAAAAAGTAATATTTTTTAGCTCATTTACTAATATATCCCTATTTAATTCTTTGATTAACTCATAAAAAAACATAGTCAAATAATAAATAGGGACAAATTAAGAAATTTAATATATAATTTACTTTTCCAATAAATTTTCTTAATCCATGTGAAAATTTCAATCCGCCTATATAAATGGGACGGAGGGAGTATATTTCAATTCAACAACTCAAAAACACAGAAATGTATTTATCTAAAAAAAACACACACAAAAACACGTTCCAATCTCTTTTTTTTAGCATATTTTCAGCCTACAAGGCCTATTACTTATTAATTAAATTTAGCCCATGTTTGGTTCGATATTTTTTTAGCATGGAAATGCATTTGATTAGTTGAATCTATTATTTCCTTGTTTGGTTTGGATAGGGGGTTAACAATTACCTTACTTGAGGGTAATCCAATCCCCCAAAATATTTTTAAAAATATATGAAGTTCGAATCTTTCAAATCCGAAAATCAACATGGTAAGGGCATAATTGTCCAGCCAATAGTATCTTTGACTGCTATTGTGCTCAAAAGTCAAAACACTTGAAATTGGACCGCAAAAAACATTAGATTTTATTATTTTACTTGATGGCAGTTAGTTAGTTTTGTATAAGAATCCTTTTTGATTGTTAGGAGAGTCTTCTAATAATTAGAATAGTATAACTTTCTATGTCAATTTATGATCCTTTCAAATTTTATCATGATTTTCAAAATTATTAATTTTATGCTGATATTTTCAAATTATATCATTTCTATAATGTATGATAAATAACCAATGATAATCAAATATTTATTGTAGTTTGAATAATTTTTTAGGATAATGATAAACAAACTCATATGTGATTTACATGTTATTACCAATGCGCACCAAATGTAGTAGATATGATCGACGACGTTAAAAAACAAAACAATAGAGTAGGGCTATGATCCATAATACTCTCTCCGTTCTTTTATAAGTGTCCCCCACCGTTAAATTACGCATACCAAGAAATAAAGAAATTTACATATGTAACCTTATTAATTACCATCATTAATGTATACATACAACTAATTAACAAATTACTAGAAGCATTAAATAAGGATAAAATTGGAAAATGTCATTAATTTACTCTCAAATTTTGAAATAGGAAAATTATATGGAAACAAAAAATTAAGCTAAATAGGACATTTAATAAAGAACGGAGTAGTTAGTAATTGTTATACAATAAAATAAACCTCAACATGCCACTAAATGAAAATCGAATGGGATAATTAATGTCAACGAAAGTAGGACATGTGAAATATATCTATATATATATATATATATATATATCTGCACATTCAAGAGTTCATACCATACCAACCAAAGTCCATAACTAAATCGTCCATCTCATAACTCATTATATTTTCAACACTTCATACCTCACAATCGTTCATTCGCCTCCATCGAGGAGGGAGGGAGAGAGAGAGAGAGAGAGATGAGCGAGAGAAGAGGTGAATGTGCTTCCAGCTTGGAGCCGTGGCTCGAGCTGAGAGAGAAAGTGGTGCTGGTGACCGGCGCGTCGTCGGGGCTCGGCCGCGATTACTGTTTGGACTTGGCTAAAGCCGGCTGCAGAATTGTAGCCGCAGCCCGGCGAATCGACCGCTTAGAATCACTCTGCGACAAGATTAACAACCGAGCCGGCGAGCCGAGTCGAGAACGGCTCAGAGCCGTGGCCGTAGAGCTCGACATCAGCGCGAGCGGAGCCGCCATTGAAGCCGCCGTGAGCAAGGCTTGGGATGCTTTCGGAAGAATTGATGCTCTCATCAACAATGCCGGTGTAAGAGGTAATTAATTTTTTCCGAATTACTTTTTCTGCAAACAGATGAAAATGGTATTAAATTATTGGCTGTTATTTTTTGGTAAACAAAATACGAGTAGTATTTATTTTCTTTTATAACGTTGCCCGCTATAATTATTTCTTCTTTAAAAACGTCAGAGATTATTGGTGCTCCTCCTCGAATTGGAGCCGTATGGGTGAAATTACTAGATAGTAGATACACTAGTACTCCATTCAATTCAATTGCAAGTCCCATTTTTTTTGAGCACTCTTATTAAAAAATAAGAGTAAAAATAAAAAATAAGAGTAAAAAGATAAAAAGTGGTAGATTCTAAGCTTTTTAAAGACTTACTCCCTCCGTCCTGCCATAAGTGGCCACATTTCCTTATTGGGCTGTCCCATCATAAGTGACCACTTTCCTAATATGGAAACACCCTCTCTCACACAAAAGATGTGGGCTCCACCACTTTTAATCTTTTTACCCTTTAAACACTATTCTCCTAAATACCCGTGTCCAAAAGAAAGTAGCCACTTATCATGGGACGGAGAGAGTAATTATTTTCATTTTTTGAAGGATCTTATTATTACTATTGAGACAGAAGAAAAAGAAAAGATGGATTTTCTATTGGGACAAAGGGAGTATTTGATTTGAAATTTCATAATTTAAATCGAATTTTTTAATATAAGTTAGTTAATTAGATACATGTCCAAATCACTATTTAAATGCAGTCAGTAAAAGGGTGCTTCTGTGGAAAGGGTTTTAGCCTTTTAGGCGGTGGTTATTATTGTTGTTATTTGTTAATATAAATAATTGGAAAATTCTCGGGTATTTAGACGTAATTACACGAACGTGGTGGGATAAGAAATGTGGGGCAACAATAATTTAATACGACTCAATTCATCGGTGCTTCTGCACAACTGGCCTATATCAATTAATATAAATATATATATCTATATATATTGTATATACAGAAATGGCATGTTGCATCAAGTGCCTATAACGGGCGATGCAGACGTGGCCTACAAGTTCTTTCAATCTTTATAGGGGCTAATAAACATAGCAGCATGTTGTAACTTACACTCCTCCAAGGTTTAATAAATGAGTTAAAATTGTTGTAAGTGAAATAAGAGTCTTACTTGTTATGTGAGTGAAAAAGAGAAATGAAAGTTTTTTTTTTTTTGTGGACGGATGAAAATAGTGAAATATAAATCTTTTTTGTGGACTGATAAAATATTAAGTGGAATGGAGACGTGGCGGTATAAGAAATAAGAATGGATGATATGTATGTGACAGGACGGATACACAGTCCATTGGATTTGAGTGAAGAAGAATGGAATGAGGCGATTAGGACGAATCTAACGGGAACATGGCTGGTGTCCAAGTATGTGTGTAAGAAGATGCGTGACGGGGGAGGAGGTGGCTCCATCATCAACGTCTCCTCCATTGCAGGACTCGAACGTGGCCACCTACCTGGAGCTCTTGCTTACGTGGCTTCTAAATCCGCCGTTAATTCCATGACCAAGGTAATTAATTAATCACACCAATTCCACCTACCTATTTATTGCAAAAAATATACTACTAGGATACAACAAAACTATTTACTCTACCCAATAGATAACCTTACCAAACGAACTAACATGTGCGTATCAATTTTGTTATTATATGCTTGTATATATATTAATATGACTTATTTCCGACGTATATAAATTAACATGTACTGTACTATATATTGTTTTCTCTCACAATTCTCATATAAAACTAGAATAATTAATTTCCGTATTCAGAAATCAAATCTTACGGATCGATGAATAATGATTAGATTATTAATGCAAGTATTTCATGAATATGCACTTATATAAATACTGTTTACCATTTTCAAAGTCATAATAATATACTAAAAGTTGACCACGCATCATCCGAAAGTAACATGAGTAGCGTTGTCTAAACGTGAAGAACGTTAACTTGTACAACTTAATTTGTTCTCCCAATTTCTCATCATTAATTGTGTTTCACAATGCATGCAGGTTATGGCCTTGGAATTTGGAATGTATAAAATAAGAGTGAATTCTATATCTCCTGGACTTTTCAAATCTGAAATAACCCAAGGTCTGATGCAAAAAAATTGGCTTAATAATGTGGCTATGAAAACGGTCCCTTTAAGAACATTTGGCGAATCAGATCCAGCATTGACATCATTGCTGCGATATTTAATCCACGACTCCTCTGAGTATGTCACGGGCAATATTTTTATAGTCGAGGCAGGAGTCACCTTGCCCGGTTTTCCGATCTTCTCCTCCCTCTAGCTACATGTACGTTCACAAAACAAGACCTAGGATATCTTTCTCCCGGCCTCAAAATTCATGGCTCATTACAGTTATATATCTTGGATCTTCATTCGTATCAATTTAAATCAAAATGTGGTTTAAGATTTTTCACATTTTCAGGAAATATGTTACATGCATTTGTACCCGCCCACATTCAGTTCTACAGGATTTTCTCTTAATTACCCTTATGTTTGGTTTGGTTAGTCCTTGAACTGATTCGTTTAATTTTCAAAATGGGGTAATTTGATAAAATATAATTGGAGACTACGCATACGCATTTAATTGGTTGTAAATGTGATTGAAGCCTCAAAAAGTCAAAATATGATTTTTTGTATACATTTTCCTTACATCCTCGTCCGTTGTTGATAATTACAAAGATATCCCAATATTTTTTGCACATGTATCTACAGACATCCATATTTCAAATATATACCATTTTGATAATAAATGTATAGCAGAAAATACCTTCCAAGCATTGATAGAGATTATATTATGTTATTTTCTTGATGAAAAATTTATTTTTAAGTTTTGTTATTTCTCAAACTTTAAATTTTGTACACATAGAACTACTATTATTCCATAGCCTGTACATTTCATCAATGCAAGTCAAGGCAAATACTTTAGAAATATATTATTAAGAAAAACTCATTGTATATTTCCAGTATTCACACCGGTATTAGTCTCAAATCTAAAAAAAGAAAAAGAAAAATCATATCTTTAACTTTTTCCAACAAAAATTAAATAAATGAAATTCGTTACTATTAAAACTAGGCATCAATGACCAATGATCAATCTACTCAACAAAGCCCAGCCCAATTTCCAACACATTCAAATCATTACGCATTTGATCGCCTCAAAATAGACTTTCTTTTGTATTTATGTAACTAGTATTGCATCCGTGCGGTATAATGCATTTTAAAAATATATAATATATAAATTATCAAATTACATAAATAATAAGGAGTATTAATTACTCCATCCATCCACGATATTTAAGACATACTCCCTCCGTCCTACCGAATATGGCATGTTTTTCATTTTGGGCCGTCCCATCGAATATGGCTTGTTTCCTTTTTGGGAAAGAATTAGAGATTACTTTAAGCTAAAAAATCACTTTAATAGTACATTGTTGACCAAAAAAATACTTTATTAATTAAAAAGTTACTTTATTAACACTTTATTACACCTAATTCCCATTTTCTTAATCTCCGTGCCGAAAATAAATAGGTCATATTCGGTGGGACGGAGGGATTAATTTTTTTTGGGTGTCCATCATATTTATATCACTTTTCTTTTGGGATAATACCCCACACACATTCATTATTTTATACCTCACAACTACTCATGATAGTGGGTCTCTTTCTCTACTCCCAAATACTACCTACCTAACATTTATTAAAATCACACCCTACGTGACCTATATTTCATGGACGGAGGGAGTATAAAATTTCAAGCAACAAAAGAGAATAATAATATATTAGTTTTTCAGTATAGAAATTAATAAGGACATTTCTAAGTATAACATTAACAAATACAACATACTCCCTCCGTCCACGAAATGTATATTATGTCCATTTGGTTCATGTTCTTCTTGTGCCACTAAAGTTGTGCTATATATTTCGTGGACAGAGGGAGTATCAAACATTATGAAAAATTTCTTTTTACACAACACCATACACCAATACATTCAAACCTTTTCAATTTGAAACTCTTGAAATATTCACATAAAATTGTCAAAAAACTGTCTGTCACACATAAAATGCATTAATCATCTAATATGTTAATTATGAAATAACACAATAAATTATAAAATTCATGCATTACATCAATATTTTTTAAAAAGAAACATTTAGTCCTAATAACATTAATAATTATGACATATACTTCTTATTGAGAAATTCTTTGTACAAAATATTTCCAGTAACCAATATTGTGTGTATGTCTTCATTTAAAATATATATAAGTATTTAAAAATTTATACATTTATTTTTCAGTTTACAATACACAAAAATAGAGAAAACCATTTTTTTTATATATATTTGAAAATGCAATTTCGATTAAAATCCATTTCAAAATGCCATTAGCATTAAAGATGAACAATCATCATAATTATTTCAACCAATTTTAGCATTTTTAATAATTCTTCATTTTTGGTAACTTCTAAACATATCAAAATATATATTTTTAACTGTCTTTTAAATATTTTTTTCACTATTATATTTTTAAATATTTAGGAATTTAAATAATGAAAATAATAAAATTATTTTGGCAACTATTCATTGCACTAATTTTTTTTTAAAAAAATCACATGTCTTAGTCAAAATAGTGTTGTGTTAAATTAGAACATTTATTATATAAATAATAAATATAAAAAGTAGAAATTTAATTATATAATCCCAAAATCAATTAAATAAGCAAAATCCATAACCATTCAATTTTATTAAACAATTCAATTTTTTAAGCCAAAGAATGATAATCAAAGGAGGTATATAGTAATTGACCATCATATATTATTCATTACCTATAAAATGACTTCAAGTCAATACCTATTATCCACTAAATTGGTTTTGGAGGGAAAAGGGTAAACTTGTTAATAAAGCTACAACTCTCTTATTTAGTATTAGTATAGATTCGATAAAATCCAAACATTAATATGCCCCTGGATGATAAGCATAAATTGAGAAATGGTCCAAACGGGTGAAATGTTGTATATTAGATAGAAACTTTGGTTTTTGTCTCTAGAGAGAAGATTTTAAACAAGTTAATTTTTCAAAATTGGTATTGAGTTCTAAACGACTGAAAAACGGGTGAAAATTATGACAAAAGATAAAAAAAAAATTTCAAAATTGGTATTGAGTTACTCGTTTGCATGTACGAATTTTTTACTAACAATTTGGATGGAAAATTTCAACTTGACAACTTGATTTTAGTATATAAATATAGATGTTTGAAGATTGAATTTGAATGCATGACTGTTTTTTATTTATAAGATTTTTTGTTTAAAAAAATTTGGAGATTGTTGCCCAATAGTTAGATTCGTTTGAGTTTGCACAAGTTTAGTCTATTTCGTATTTAATTCGAGCTTGCACAATTAAAATCGATTTTTTTTAATATAAGTTAGTAAATTAGTTAAATGTCCAAATCACTGTCTACATATAGTCAGTTTGGGTGTGGCGGTCGAACCATGGGACCACGCCCCAAGTGCCAGTTTGCTTATTTTTCTTGTATTTAATTTTAATTAATCAATTAGTAAATATTTGATTAAATTTTAATTAAAAAATAATAAATTCTTATTGAAATTAATAAACTTTAATGATGAGATTTATTAATTATGATTAAAATTCTAATTAATTAACACTAATTAATTTATGATTGTTTTGGTGTTTAATGATAACGTAATAGATATACATTACAGAACAATTTCATATGTAACATAAAATCTCATTTGAGATTGGAGTACATCAAATCATATGTGCGTGTGTTGAAATTTAAAAAAGCATAAGTCTCATTCTCGAATTGAGACGTGACGGTCTAACAATGAAATACGTGACATGCAGGACACAAACGCACTAAATTAAAGTACCTGGAGGTATTGCTTATGCTGTTTCAAAATCCGCGGTTAATTCCATCACTAAGGTAATTAGGAACTAACATGTTATCTAAATGGCCGTGCTTGCCTAGTTCGGATCATCTGTCTCAATATTTTTTACATATATTACATATTAAGAATTGTAGCTTAAAAAAAATATACCATGTATATTATGGAATAATCAGCCATATATAATAATAATCTACTAATAATTAAATTAAACTGAAAATTAAATGTTAAGATATAAACACTGATATTCGGATATAATCATCCCTAATCCCTATAGTTAATCTAATAGTTCATCTCAGTGCGTTGTTTCAATTCTCAGCTAGCATTCTTTATAATTACAATCAATCAATAACTTCTAGAAATTTCTTCTCCTAATTATTTCTCATCTTTATCATCATTTGCCATGAAGGTTATGGCCTTGGAATTAGGGGTGTTCAATGTAAGAGTAAATTGTATATCGCCTGCACTTTTTAAGTCTGAGATAACCCAAGGTCTGATGCAAAAAGATTGGCTTAAGAAATTCGCTATCAAAACGATTTCTTTAAGAACATTTGGTGAAACAGATCCAGCATTCACACCATTGATGCGATACTTAGTCCACGATTCTTCTCAGTATGTCACGGGCAATATTTTTATAGTACTCGACGCCGGATCCACCTTGCACGGAATTCTAATTCTCTCCCCCTCTAGATAACGAGCCTAGACATATACGTACGTGTTCGATTCATATACGTACGTATGTATTTTATCGAGTGTAGCATTTCCAGACTACAAATTGATCAATGGCTAGGCTAGTTAAAGTTATAGCTTGAATCTTATATTAGTTTCTATTCAATTAAAAATGTGGTCATGGGTTGTCAATGTATCACATTTTCAAGAAATATGTTGTAGTGCACTTTGCAGCACCCATACACAATCTATAAAATTTTCTCTGTAGCATTAATTGCATTAACTTGTATTTTAAAAAAAATGCGAAAATTGGGTAATTATTGTGTCGACCCGTTCAATATTCAAACGCAAGCAAATAATAAAGTAATTATAACAGTATTTGAAAAAAAAAAAAAAACAAATACACAAAAAACTTACAGAAAGTATTTTTCTATGTTTGCCCTTGGTGATGAAATGGATGGTAAAGTAGGAGGAGGCGATCGTTTTATTTGAAAAATGTTACTGTATCTATGAATTTTGGAATTCCTGTAATTTGTATGCTGATCCAATTTATATACTGTATAACATTTCAGAGTAAAGGTAAACTATAAAATGCATATAATTAAGCTTAATTAATGTGACAAACATGAACTCATTTCCATTCACAATGATTTGGTTGAAAATATAGACATAAATATAAGTTTGTTAGGAAGAAAAAAAAAAGTGATCAAGCCCAACAGAGGCATCCTAACTAGGTCAGCACCCCTCTGCAAGCCATCATTTCACGCCAAAATGTTACAGAAAATTGAACTGATTAACAACAAATTAAACTATCAGCAGAAAAAAATTGCTCTGTGATTTCTTGATACTCTGGGCTTCAGTTGCCGTTGCCGTTGTCGTCGTCGTCTGTCCTTCCCCGTTGACGATGATAGTAGACCACAGCTAGCACAAGTTCCTCAGAAGAATTGTTCAAATTGGATGGGCGGAGTTTGTACTCTTGCATCAGCCATTGAGTCTTGTTATTGTCATGATAGTATGCAAGAGATGATTTGTAGCCCTGTGTAATTCCAGATCTACCCCTGATTGGTTTGTTCGTTTGAGTTGCCTTCCAATAATCTCCACTCTTCGATTTTACACTTCGAACGCTGTTTTTTCCGATCTTCTTAACCCGAGTATAGAAGTACATCTTCCCATCTCCATGATCTACTTTAACCAAACCTGCACATTAAATTAAATTCAACATATGCATGCTATCTTATATATTCTCTCAACAAATAATTAATAATAATAATAATATTAAATACTAATAATTAATTCTAATCTGTTCAAATTATACCCGATTTCTATAAACTAGGGTTTTTAATTATTCCCCCTTTACATCCTATTCAAGAAAACGTTCGAACTTATCATGAATTTCTTGAAACCTAACTAGGGTTTCTACAATGAATAAAAATCTTTTGAAAACAATACTAACAATTAATGAAATCTGCACGTAGTAAGCATGCCCTCGGATTTTATATATTGAAACTATATCAAGGGTCAATAAAAATCTCCAAAGTTGACATGATCAATTTTACCCTATTCAAGAAATGTCGAAATCTATCATGGATTTCATGAATACTGACGTAGAATGAGAACAAGAAGATGAAATTAGGGTTTTACCTGAAAGCTGATGTGGGTGGAAGTCGTAGATATTTGCATGAATGATGATCCCTCTAGAGTCAGAAGAAACACCAAAAAACTCAAGTTGTAGATAATGAATAACGAGTTCTTCGTCGGTCGGCCGGAATCTGACTCCGGGAGGAAGTTTCAAAATCCGATCGTCTGTTTGAGTCGGAATATTAAAACATTGAGGTGAAAAGTAACCTTCTTTTTCGATTTGAATATTGTCGATCAGATAGTCGTCGACGGAGCAGGACAAGTAATCGCTAGTCGGATTCATCGGATAACCGTCCACCATCTGGAACGTTACCGCATCGGAGAGTGAAGAAGAAGAAGAAAAATCCATATATATGTAGAACTCAATTAATTGGAGAATAGAATGAGCCGATTATTAGGGTTAGTATGTATATATAGCTATATATAGCAATAGCACCGACATTGAGGGGGTAAGGGGGCGCGGGGATTCCCTCAATTTTTTTGAACAAAAGCTATTTATGATAATATTAATTTTTTGGGGGAAACTTATTATAGAAAAGAGAAAACTTATAAAATTATATAATAATACTGTTCTATTCTCAAATCTTAAAAAATAAGAATCATAACAATAAAGTTTTCCAAAAATTAAAAATAAAAGTCGTGAGTTTTAAAACTACGCATCAATCTATTAAACAAAGCCCAGCCCAATTTCCAACATATCGATTAATGCATTTGGTCGGCCCAGATTTCTAGTTCATACTTTCCCACATCGGATAAACATAGGTTTTATTTTGTGTTTATATTACAGCGGCTAACAGAGGAGAGCGTCCCTTCGGGGACATCCGATAAAATTGGAACGATACAGAGAAGATTAGCATGGCCCCTGCGCAAGGATGACACGCATAAATCGAGAAATGGTCCAAATTTTTTTTTTCCTCCGAATCTCGGTCAATTTTTATATTCAGGTTTGAGGAGGATTTCTATTTTTTTGCAGCTGATTCGATGTTGTGGCCGAAGTCTGTGAACAAGTTGTCGAGGTTTAGGTCAGTCCAATACATAAATTATTTTTCCTTGTTTGCCCTTGGTGATGAAATGGATAGTAAAGTAGGAGGCGGCGATCGCTGTTTCCAGAAGCATGCTAATTTTGGGTATGTAAATTGTGAAATTTAAATTTAATTACGTGGATTTTATTTTTATTTTTATCTTTTTATTGTTTGTGTAATTTGAGGTCTTGGAGACTTATTGGAGTTCTGCTTAGTTATTAGTTTGATGTTTTTATTTTGCAGAATTTGAGTATTTCATGAAATGCAGTAAGGGAGAAAGGTTTTGTTGGTTGGTAATTTAATTAGTTTGATTTTTGTGTTTTTTTTAGGCATTGTTTGATATTTGTGTTTTTTTTAGGCATTGTTTGATATTTGTGTTTGGTTCTTGTGTTCTGAAGGAAGATTTGGTAGAGATGTTAATTTGATGTTGCAGTGAATTCTTTTCCTTTTGTGAAATTTGGGTATTTTTTACATGGTGCAGCTCCATGTTCATGCTTTCCCTGTTGCTTGTCCTAAGATGTTGAACTTCTACTTGATGTCGCTCATCGTGCAGTCAGACTGCAATTTATTTTTTTTAAATCTTCTAATGATTAATGTTTCAATGTAGAAATGAAAACGAAGTAACTTTATCAAACTATGAAACCAAGAGATCCTCCTTCAACCGTTCCTTCAATCGAGATCCTGCATTTCTTGAATTTGGTGCTTACCGGACACTGAATCGTCATTACAGCTCCCAGCCTCATACTGGAGATATAAAAGACAAGGTGCATTCCCGTTTATGACGGATTCTTATTATTTTGGAGCAGGAAAAAGTGTTTTCTAGAAAAACAAAGGATTTGTCCTGGAAACTTGATACATTTACACTGTATTTAACCAAAATTTAAGGATATGCACATGTGCTTTCTAAATCTTCGTATTGCTTTTTGTTACATTACAAAGTATTAATGTTTTTAACCAGCCCTTGAATTTCATAGCCTTGCTGATTTGTGAAAGGTGTTAATAATGTTGGCACCATAATCATTTTTCGTTTTTAATCTTTCAGTTGTTGGGTTCTATGCCAAAGTTTGTCAAGATAGTGGAAGTTGGTCCTAGAGATGGACTGCAAAATGAGAAGGATATTGTACCAACATCTGTGAAGGTGGAACTAATAAAGATGCTAGTTTCTTCGGGGTTGCCTGTTGTTGAGGCCACTAGTTTTGTCTCACCAAAATGGGTACCTCAGGTAAAAATGGTCGTATTGGTCTTCTAGAAATTAAGCATGCCAGTTCATTTTGCTGAACTTTCCATGAAGACCCTATTTCTTTTGGTTTCCTAAGTTAAGTTCAAGCTTTTGTTGCAGATGCTATTTAATTTTTCTTTGTTTGGCACTTCTTGACTGATTATGAATTTATGATCTCTCTCTGGGACATTAGTTCTGTTCATCACTTTGACTTTTATGTGTTCCTAAGCCATCTTGTTTATCAGCATCAGTTTGTTATTTGCTTGTACTTGGTAACTTCATTTTCTAGAAATCTACTTGAGTGTTGCTGCAATCTCTGTCAAAGTATGTCCTGCAATTAATAAGAAAAGGTGCGTCTTGCACATAAATAAAATGTTCATAATGGCTACAACTGAAGTTCATATTTGTGGTGCTAGAGTAATTTTATGCCAGATTATTATGGGTTTTGAAGTGTTATTTTCAGTTTGTTAATATAGTTAATGTAACTACAGCTGGCCGATGCAAAGGATGTAATGTCAGCCATTCAGGGCTTTGGGCATTCTAGATTTCCTGTTTTGACTCCAAATCTCAAAGTAAGATGCATTTCATATTGATACTTGCATGATTGCATCCTTCATACAATGTATTAAGAGGTACAAAATTCCTGTTAATTCCTCATGGCTTTGTTCCAGGGTTTTGAGGCCGCTATGGCATCTGGGGCAAAAGAAGTGGCAGTGTTTGCTGCTGCGTCTGAGTCATTTTCCCGCTCGAATTTAAATTGCAGCATTGAGGACAGCCTTGCTCGGTACCGTGATGTTTCCCTTGCTGCTAAAAACCACGAAATTCCTGTTCGTGGGTATGTCATGATGCCTTGCTGAATTCCTCACTCTTTCTACTTCTGCTTAAAAATATAATATCTTCTGATTTATATTTTAAAATAAGATTTTTACTGCAAAACTTATAGAATTGGTCCCTTGGTCCCAGAGTTTTGCAATTTGACATGGGCAGTGTGCTATATTTGTAGTGTTCACGTTTGCTCATTGTTATTTTGCAAAAACTTGCATCTATTGGTTGTCACTATGCTATTTCTAAATTTGAAACAGCTTAAAACTTTAGAGCTAAGAAACAAAAGTTCTGCTATGTATCTGATTCTATTTTTATTTCCTCTCTGTGAAATTTATCATCATTGTTAGAGAGTAGTTGGATCATCCGACGACCTTAAGAAACTTCCTCCATCAATGTATATGATAACTAGAAATGCTAAAAATTATGGTGCTAAATCTGATAATTTAAATTTGGGAATCACGGAATCCACTATATATCATTATTGATCTTTATTTGATTTGTGGTAAATCTAGTTCTTGGAACTAATAAAATCAATTTCCTTGTTTAAAAAATGATGCTTAATTTTGTCAGATATATATCATGTGTTGTGGGTTGCCCAGTGGAAGGAGCTGTACCTCCATCAAAAGTAGCCTATGTTGCTGAAGAACTTATAAATATGGGTTGTGCTGAGATATCCCTTGGTGATACAATTGGTGTCGGCACTCCTGGTATTATCATAAAGTTCCTTTTGATTGTAGAAGTTCGAAACTATGGAGCTTTTTGTCTTGTAATTGTAGCACACACCTGGCATTCATTCATTCAAGAATTTACCAAACTACTTAAGAATATGATCTCATATTGGGCTGTATGATTTCAAGAATGCTAAGCTCTAAGATTGGTAGTAGAACGAATGTGTGTGAGAAGTATATTTTGTATTTCTCTTTCTTCCTTTTGTTCTTGCCAGCTTAGCTACAATATGTTCTGTGTATGAGAGTGTCTGTCTTGAGTATAGTTGTTTCTTGTCCATCATATAGGTACTGTAGTTCCGATGCTTGAAGCTGTGCTCGATGTTGTTCCTGTAGAGAAGCTTGCAGTACACTTTCATGACACATACGGGCAAGCCCTCTCAAACATTCTGTTATCACTCCAAGTGAGCTATCTTCCCTGGCTTGTTCTTGAGTTCTCAAGAACTAATTTTCTCTCTTTGTGCTGCGTCCCCTTATTCTTTACTACATACTGAAATATTTTGTGAAGTATTATCAAATTTTCTAGAATTTTTAACTGCATAGCGTTAGTTTTGTTATGTCATCATTTAGATCAGTGGTTTGTCTTACAGATGGGTATCAGCACAGTGGACTCCTCTATATCAGGGCTCGGTGGCTGCCCTTATGCCAAAGGTGCTTCCGGAAATGTTGCTACTGAAGACGTTGTTTATATGCTCAATGGTCTGGGAGTGAAAACAAATGTAGATCTCAGAAAACTCATTTTAGCTGGAGATTATATCTCTCAACATTTGGGTCGGCCTTCCGGTTCTAAAGCTGCAATTGCCTTGAGTAAAACCTTGACTAATGCTTCTAAGCTGTGAGGTTTCCCTGCTGCATGGTGAAGATTATCCTCCGAGCGCTACGGTATTTAACGTCTTGTCTCTTACCTATGCTTTGTTCATCTTTTGTTTTCACTCTCTCTCTCTCTCTCTATGCTCCTTTAGTCAATATTACACGTCTTCATGCTATATATTTATCTTCACCGGATTGAATAAAGAAAAGGAAGATGCCTCTTTAATTATCTCAATTCATGGTTTATCTGTTTAAGGTATTGTACTTCCGTTGTCAACATGGACGCTTATAGCTTAGATGCCGGTTTAACTTCAGTTAAGTATTGTCTGAATTTCTGTTCTTGGAGTTTACGACTGTCTCTCAGAAACATGTCTGATTCAGTTGTTTGATGGTCTCTGGTCATGATTGTCCTTCACAGAAAGCAATTGATTCTGATCTATTTATCATGACTGGATTGAAATTGATGGCTTGGGCTCTGCAGAGTACTGATAGGACTCAACTCTGTATTAAATGCCCTCGTTTATCGCACTCTGTAAACGGTCTGGTCCTTGGAGGCTCACCTGCTCGTGGTCGACTAACTTGAGCTAAGTTTGATTACATCTCTTATCAGTTTCAGCTCCATGTTTCTCTAGTGGATCAATACACTGTGTACTAGAATTGCTTGTCTTGATCCGATGGCGTTTCTGGCTCGTAAAATCTATGTAGTTGATGATTATTTGAGTGATTGTCAATTTTCTGGTAATAGAAGTGGTGATTAATGTGTTGTTTGGCTTATTATGTGATAAACAACGTTTACACACACACACACACACTGAGTGAAGGGGCCCTGCTTGTGCAGAAACCATTTAAGTTTTTTTAGTGTCGTTTCTATCAGTCAGTTCTTGTTATATATGCTGCTGCTGCCTTGACAGAATTGCTGTTATATGACAAACAGGCATTTATGAAGCATTTTACTCAGTGGTCCTTTTGCAGATATTTCCTTTTAAATCACATCCCTTCCCCTATTTACACACGCTTATACGTACGTACGTGATGAGTACGTATATGGCCCGATACGTATATATCAAGTACTTCCTATTGGTAGTTGTAGTTGGCTTCTCTTTGGATCTATTAATATATGTTGTGTATGTCGATTGTGTTGTCTTATGTAAGAATTGGAGATGAAACATCATCGTTCACAATAGTGGATCTCCGCTTGTGCACGGCATGGCATGGCATGGCATGTGTTACTGTCGGATAGCTAGTGCACGGTATGTTAACAACTTGCGAGAGAGAGAGAGAGAGAGAGAGAGAGAGAGAGGCCTGGGAAAGTCTTGAATTCTAAAACATCAAATTAAGGGATGCAGGCTCCCTTTGTTTAATGTGTGACATGGCAAACCAAGAGAAAAATAAATTGCAAAATTGTACCTCTTTTGAATTGACCATACAAAAGATGACTTTAAAGGGTTTAGTCAATCATATGCGATTGGGGTAAAGGGGTTGGAAGGGAAATGATGGAACTTATTAATTATTTTGACCACCCTTTTTAATGTATATTTTCCATAAAAATAATAATTAAGATTATATTTTTCTCGTCATGCCTCAAGAAATCAGTTATTAATGTAAATTATACTACATCCGTATAGCTTTGCAGCGTATATATGGATGTTGTTTACTTAATTTTTTTCGGAATTCCAACACCCAAAAATAAAGAAATAAATAAAAATTCTAAGAACTTTCACAGTAAGCCCCTCTTTAATTAAATGTTTGGATAAAATAGAATTATTTAGAATTATATAATAATTTACTGGCGTAAGGAAAATTTTATTGAGTTTGTCACAAAAAGATAGCGACAAAGGTTTTTCCGTAAGATGAAATATGGTGGATTTGTGGTCCACAACACCTTACAAATAAAGGAAATATATTTTGGTTTTCATGTAATTTCAGTTTCTTTTTCGAGGAAAAATTTGACTAGCCATTTTCAACTTTAATTTAGTAAAGTGTCTTAAATTTTGGTCGTCTTTGACTATTTATGCTCAAAATCTATTTGGGGAATATCTGCGGAATTTTTGTTCTTTTTAAGAAGTTGTGACCACTCTAAGCAACGTAAAAGTAGTTAAAACTTAAAAGTAAGAGCTAAAATTCGATGGAACAAAATGTAAAAGCTAGAAATATTGAGGAACTATGCTTTCAAATTTTAGTTTTCTTCTATCTAAAAAAATAATAATTAATTAATTAGTTTTCTTCATTTCTTCGTAAGTGGGATGAATGATGACATCGATCTCGGTCGATTATCACGAGTTTGCAAATTTAACAACATTAAAAATGTCGAGCACGTGATAATAGTTTTTATAGCGCAATTTATTTCTTTTATATGGTTTGTCATGTATAGTAACGGTGAGTCTCCTACATATTTGATATTTCCATATATATGACATAACAACTAACAAGTAAAATTGATGATCATTGATGGTATGTGAAAAAATTAAATAAAGAGAGATATAATAGTCTAATCATTCATTACTAGGAATGGCAATGGGTCGGGTACCCACCCATTAGGCATTTTCCAAACCCAAATCCATTAAAATTTCCTCAACCCATACCCATCCCAAACCCAATTAAAAAATTATTTAAAAACCCGTACCCGACCCAAACCCGTTGGGTAATACCCATTAAAAACCCGCTAAAAACCCGAATGTATTAGAATTTAAACATCAATATTAAATAGTAGAAATAACAAAATATTATAAACATAATTTTAACATAAGTATAAATAGAAAATTTCATTAAATTAAATTATATGTGGGTTAAAAGAATAATATAAAATCCTAATATTTATACTAATATAAATTATATATAAAATAAATATTTAATTACTAAAATTATTAATTCTTTGTATGCGGGTTAAAAAGAATAATATAAAACCCTAAAATTATTAATATTTATACTAATATCTATAATTATATTATAAATTATATATATAATACTTTGTCATCTTACATATATATAAATGGTTTGGGTAGCGGGTACCCGTAGGTAATTTCCCAAATCCGATCCAAACCCGTCACGGGTTTGAATGTTTCTACCCAAATCCGTCCCAAAACCATTTAATAATTCCCAAACCTGTCCCATTAAGGTTTGGTAGAGTCGGGTACCCGTAAAAACCCGACCCATTGCCATCCCTATTCATTACTGCTAGCTGAAAATGAACAAGGTATATTGTCTTCCTTACAAAACCAAATACCAGCGGTCCATAAATTTTGTAATAAAATTAAAATATTAAGGTACTTCAAAATTTACTCGCGTCGAATAATACAAAATTAGGTGCTGTCCCGTGCCAAACGTGTCCTTACCTAACTCTGCGTCAAATTAATGCTTGATGGTCTATGATGAAAATTTCATTTATACACGTATTACGTACATATTTTTATTTTAAATTATAAATATGTCGTAAAAATTATTAATGTGAAATATAAGATCCTAAATAGAATTTTTGTGATTTATAATGAAAAGACAGAATATTTACAGATCAAGGGCTGATATGGTGATATTTTAAAAGTGCAGCGTGAAAAAAAAGCAAGAAAAGATTTATAATATATATATTTGCTAGGGTGGACCTAAAAACATAGTAAATATAATAAGCAAAAACGTCAACGTCAACGTCAACATTTTTTATTTCTGTTTTTTTTTTTTTGAGGGTAATATTTTTTTCAAACTAAACTTTGTAGAAAATTGAACCTAAAATTGAGGGTTAAGTGATGGCAGCATGACCTATTGATGAGGTACATTTCATTTTGTTTTTTAAAGATATAATTATTCTAACCAAACCTAACTCTTCTAAACCCTTAGACTAATTCAATCGAGAAGCTAAACCAATAAAAAATTAAATGTACAACAAGAAAATGTCACTATTTAAATATGACTTATTTTACTATACGCGCATACAGACGTGTGTATATATATCTCAACGTGTTAGTTCATTTTTGTAATAATTAAAAATTAGAAATTAGACATATATATGAGCTTAATTAGGTTAAGAAAATTCAAATATTGGAGAAATTAAGTAATTCCAATATGATTAGATTGTTGTTTGGACAGATGATCTACCAATTTAAAGGCTGTGAATTTAGAAGCAGTAAGAAAACAAACAAGAAATGGGGTCAGCTGGAATCATTTAGTTAGAACAGTGGGAGCGCAAAATATTTAAAATAAGATTGAGTAAATTCAACTCGATCTACATTCTCACATCTTTACACTTAAAAAGAAATTGAAAATTTCATAAACCTTTCAGAAACGGTTAAATATTTACACAGAATTTATCACCCTCAGCAGCTACTATGATTTATGGCCGAAAGAGATTGGTGTGGTGGGTCCTAAGTATTTTGGATAAGATACAAATATTAATTCATATATATATATATATTGAAAAAGAAAAGTTACTGAAATTTCATAGTATGCATGAGTGCCCTCGTTTCTTTCTCAATGTTCAAACATAGGGGAATGATCGTTGGCGCATGCTCGAGTAACAGCTACGTGATGTGTACTCATTCTTATGTATTTTCGTATATATACATATATACATACGTATATATAGACATGTGATTATATATGTGTATACGTGTCACAGTTACCCGTGTGCCTTATTTTCTATTGCAATTTTGTACATTTAGTCATCATATGCTTAGAAGTTAGATATATATATATAGTATTTATTAATATGTTAATAATCATACAATCACTAAATCTGTGAGTATTATTAGCAATTCAAGAATTTTAGTCCATCAGTAAATTGAGCTGTGATCAAACTGGCATCTTCTCTTCTTCAAGATTTCTTGATATACATAAATAATTTCAAAATGAAATGGCTATATATGAAAACAAACAAATATGGATTATAGATAATATTCCTCCTTACTATATCCCAGAAAAATGTTATGGGCATGGAGACATATATAGACATTTTCTTCATTACACCAACAACCAAACATTAATGGCATTGATTATTCAGAACTCTGAAGCATGGTAACAAATGGGGTAAAAAGAACAGAAATTAAATCATTTCAGGTTAATTTGTGTTTATTCTTAAATTCAAACAAAAATTAATTAGGCTCAACAAAAATGTGATCAGAACATATACTATAACTTTCATATACAAAGCTGATCTCTCTCTCACTCTTCAACAACAAATATTCCTTCTGTACTTAGGAAGCATCAAACCCTTAACCAGCATCGAATCCGGAAATCACAAAACAAAAACTAAAACAATTTGAAAATTGAAAAAATAAAATAAAGAGGAAGAAGCTAATATATATGTTCTTGAATGAGAAAATCAAGATATTTATCAACTTATTATTTTTTTTTTTTTGGGAAATTTCACAACTACTTATCTGTTGTGTAGAGGATTTGGACCAGTGTATACTCTTCTCTTCTCACCTCCAAAAACTTCATCTCCATCAACATTCTTGTCTGGAACAATTCCTTTGTACCGATTTTGATCGATGTTTCTTGTAGGATTTAAGGTTGATGATAAACCCTTTTTACCTCGTACGAATCTGCTGCTGCTTCCATCTGCAAAAAATGGATTCTGCAACAGCAAAAGCATGAGCAGAAGAAGAAGGCACAAACAAGCCACTTCTCTTCCACTTCCCATATCAAACTTCCTCCTGTGAAAAGCCCAACTCATGGCATGGGATCCTCTCTCTCTCACTCTCTCTCTTGAAAAAATTAAGCTTCTTTCTCTCTCCTCTTACTTAGTTGAAACCAAACAGGAGTTGTTTAAGAATAAAAAAGTGGTAGATCGATCCTTTTGTCTGAGGAGGCAGCTTAAGTCAAAATGGTGGGGAGAGAGGGAAAAATTTGCATGGAATTTGCAGCCTACTAATAGTAGAAATTTTCTATCTGATTCTGAGAGAAGGCAACTTTTCACTCTTGCTGATTTCAGAGCCAATTTTGCTGCACAAATCCACACACAAACACAGAAAACTGTGAGAAAAGGGGAGTTAATTGGGATGACATACATGAAAAGCTAGCTCAATCAAAAAAGAAAATAATAATTTTTTATATATAAATATATATTGGGTCATGTGAGATCAATCATTTTCTTGGCTTTTCTTTTCTTGGTTTGTTGGAGAGAGGCTATTTGTTTTGATGGGGAAAGGCTTTTTTCTTAGTGGAATTGGCTTATATGTGTCTGTGTAAAAAGTTATGCCACTCACTTTTTGTGTATATATTTCTGGGATGTATATATAATTTAATTTTTGGTGCAATTCATAAGTTTGACATCTGAAAAAGTTGTTTTCCTTTCTGTTTTGAAAACATGGCTAAAATGGTGATAAATTAAATATTTTAACTGTAGAAGATCTTTTGAGATATATATTAATAAATGAGATGTAATTTAAGGAAGTGTTGGCATACCTGCCCCAGGCTAAGAGTATGAATGTGGTAGCAAGAAGTTTTTATTATTCCATACATATAAGTTTAATTAATAAATATATTTGTTTTTCATTTTTTTATTCAACACACACACACACATATATACATACATACATATATATATATATACTAGTATGTAGCCCGTCGAAAATCGATGAGAGTTCATTATTTAATAAAATAAATAAAATTATTAGACGCAAATATGTTTCGTAGTTCGAAATTTTTTTAGAAGTAAAAATCTTTAATTTCTAATAAAACTCAAGAAAATTGTTAGTTTCTTTTGTTATATAATTAAAATAGTGAGATTAGCGGTCATTCACTTTACTAAAAAATAATACTTTATAAATATATAGATAATATAGTTGCAACTTAATAATTGGCCAAATTATATTTTTTTAATAAAAATAAGACTATTTATTTGGACAACTAATTGATTGTTTAAATTAAATTGCTAGTGTAAAATAATTGCAAAATGAGAAAATATGCATTGAATTTTAGTATTTATATAGATTTCCATCCATTGTTTATGGAAATATGGAAAATACTAAATATATTAAATATAATAATAAAATATATGAATAAAAATATTCAAATAAGAGAGATCCAGATTAATAAATATTCTTCTTTTGTTATATTAGTTTATAGAGATACCAAAGTAATAACTGTTACTATATTAATTTATTTATTTCCGTGAAGATTATGTTTATTATATAGATATCATCATTATTATTTATCGATTTCTTAATTATATTTCTTAATAATTCATCAAATTAAACAAATTACTATAGACAACTTAATAATTTCTCAAAATTATTTTTTTAATAAAAATAAAATTATTTATTTGGCCAACTAATTAATCGGTCAAATAAAATTGATTATGCAAAATAATCTTGGGATGAGCTCAAAATTATTTTTTTAATAAAAATAAAAATATTTATTTGGCCAACTAATTAATCGGTCAAATAAAATTGATTGTGCAAAATAATCTTGGGATGAGAAAATGGATATGGATTTTGAGTATTTATATAGGCTCTCCAAGAGTAGAGTCTTATTAAAAAGCGATGTGGGATAGAAAATTTTATATTAAATATAATATATATATATATATAAATACTTAAAATGAGAATTTAAGATAAATAAGAATAATGAATGGATGTTACACCACGTAAGACCTAAAATTAAGGGGAGACCTCGAATGCGTAATCGTTTTAATAATATATGGATTTGACTTGGGAAAGGGGAGCTACAGATTGAACCGAGACCTCTCTGATCACAAATAAAATCTGTTACTGTTTAAAATGTCTCGCAATGAACCAATTTATACTTAAAAAATCTGATAATAAATTTTGTGTTTAGTATAGAGAGCCCTTTCAAACATTTATGTAATGTTGCTATTTCAATAATAAATTTTGTGTTTAGTATAGAGAGCCCTTTCAAACATATTTGTACATGTTATAATGTAAATATAATTTCATTGGTGTTTGTATATCATTATTCATGAGTGATGAGCATATATAGAAGTAAATATTATATATATAGATATATTTTTGTTATCAAATATTGAGAATTGTTGATTCCTCGAGACATTATACTATAGGACAAAATAAATTCAGAAAGAAAGATCCGTTGAACATAATGTTAGAAATACATCTGATTTTTATTATTATTCAAAATGGAAGGTGCAACTTGATGCATTTGTACAGAAACTCTTTCATTGTTTTCCCTAAGTAGGAGTACATAATAATTTGAGAAAAGAATCCTTTTGATTAAAAGCTTAATTTTTCTTCAATAATTCAACATTTGTTGTCATATCAAGAATTCTCTTTCCCTAGCTTGTTCTTAGATGGGATTGGTCTAATTAATTAAATTGAGACTCATTAATTTCCTAATGTTGAAATTCTTTTTGCTCTCCATCAAACAGTATAAAAACACCAATTTCACAATTAATTGTTTTCACAACTATAATTAAATGCACTTGACATCGTCTTACTTTTAAACTAATTAAGTGTCAATAATATCATGCATATGTAAAGTACGTATTTACACTATTGCTCTTCCAAATTTCTTCTAGATCTCTGAATTATGAGGTTGTTTAAATAAAATAATTATGATAAAGACAAAGAAAAGACACGTATATTATACTAGTTATAATGTCATTATTTAATCCACAAAATAATGACCAAATGCAAATGATTTTTTCAATATTGTGCAATAAATGAAGTCGTCTAACAACTGCAATCAATTAGTCAAAAAAGAATGAACAGAATTTTGTTAAAACATTAATGATAGCAATGATGATCGCAATTGTCCCAATTTTTTCTCAGTGAAATCTGTTGGAAATTCACTATACAGATCTCAATAATATTTGATCATTCATCACCCCAACCAACAATATTTCAACTCTTAAATTCCCAAAAATGCAAATTAATTAACCATCACATTACATACTCTTAATTGGATACAAATAATCATTATCCTAAAAATAAAAAAATTAGACGCATAAATTTGATTCATTAATTTACTAAATGCTATCCAATACATAAATTTTGTGCAAGTGATGCATTGAATTTTTTGTTTATTACAAAACCTTAAAATCAAATATTTCTCGTATTTTCTCTTTAATTACCACCACCCACCACCACTAATAACTCACAACCATCATCACTGTCGCTCGCCGCAGCGACCATCGCCATTGAGCGTCACTATCGCGAACGCAAGTTAAAAATTAAAAAGTAAAAACTATCAACATAAATATTTTGGTACATATCGATTTGTACCATCCGATCATTTGTACTGTCCGATGCATCAAATTTTTATCCAAAATATTATCATACTAAAAAAAAAGTCAAAATGGGTTTGACCATGAAATTAAGTCATATCCATTAAATCTTAGAATGAATGGTTTAGATCTATTCTTATTTCTCACTTTAAGATATATTCTTATATGATTTCTTCTCTATATATATAATGTATGAGAAGGCGCTTGTGGCTTGCTTGTGTGAGAAGCTGCATAAGAAAAATGAAAATTGTGAAAGAAGTGGATATCTAATAAGCTTAAAACAACTAAGTTTTTCTTTTTTTAGGGGGGGGGGGGGGGGGGGGGGGGCTTGCTTTTCTTTAATTGGCTTTAGTAATATTTGGCTTGGAGAGGCAAATGAGCAATTAAAAAGAAAATTCACCATAGTGAATTATTTTCTTTCTTCTTTTATGGCTAAATTAAGTATGGCCACATAATGATTTGATAAAAGACTAAGACAAATAAGGGCTTAATGAGGGGCCACAAAGATGGGATGGGAATATATATCAGAAAATTAATATGGTGAAAACTTTCTTTGTTCAAATGATACTGTCTCTACTTCCTTTCTCATGCTAAAAAGTAACAGTGGATACTATTTTATTTAATTATTTATTTTCAACCATAAATAAAGTTGCACCCAACTATGTATGTATGCCCATATACCCCTGTCCCAACTAGTTTGAATCATTTGTATCAAAATGTGAAATAACATCTCCTAAAAAAAATGTGAAATAACATATATATTGAGCTAGGAAAAAGTGATTTTTTCAAGAGATTTGTTGCCATACTTGGAAGTTTTCCAATTATATTGTGAGAAAGAAAAGGCAAATTATTTCATGAAATATGTATGTGTGTATATATATATATATAGATATAGATAGAGAGAGAGAAAGAGAGAGAGAGAGAGAGAGAGAGAGACGTGATCACATGAAATTTTTGCTCCGGATACTAGGATAAATAAATCAATAATCTAATTTATGAGATAATTGATTTTTTTCCTTTCTGTTTAATCACATTACAAATAAACAACAGTACTCTTTATAAGATCTCAAAAGAAGAAATACACTTCAGCTATAAGTAGTCCGTCGAAATTTCACGGGAAATAACTTTATGTTTTAATTTATATGTATATATTTTAAAAATAATTTTATATCTTATTTAAAAGTTGTGTTATTGTTCGCGTTAATTATTAATCAAACTTAGAAAATTAATTATTTCATGTATCTAAATACCACTCAAGATATTAGAGTTAATGCAATACATATCCATTAAGGAAAATGTTGACCTTATTTTGGAATGATTTTGGAGATGGGCCAAATTAACCTCAACACATTTAACATATATTTAAAGATTTAAGTATATAATTCATAATCAACTTAAGAAAGTATATATTATATAAATATATATTAAAATTATATTATTATTTAAATATCTAATCGAATCTTTACGAATATCGAATTGAATATCGTAATTACTAATAAGTATTTGAAAACTAATCGAATAAAAAAACATTTGAATTCGAATCGTAAAATTTCGAATACGAATATCAAAATTCGAATACAAATCTCGAATCGAATCAAAATATTTGATTTGATTTACACCCCTAGTTTCTATTGTATTTGATTGAAGGTTATTGCTCTACCCTCGAACCTGATAAACTTTGTGCCCGTCCATAAAACTATAAGTTTGAGGACTATGTATAGTATTATCATAAATCATGGTCCCTTGTATGTCATTGTTGATTGAATATTCGAATGTTAATTAGGAGTATGCTTATTTTTCTTAAGTTTGTGTTTCCAATGCTTTACACGAAAGGTGATTCTCGTTCTGCGTGCTGAATTTTGTGCCAGTTTTCCTCTTTATTATGCATAAACTTTAAAGTTTTTTGAGGAGTATGGTTAGTTATGCTTCTTCGTAGTTCATAATTGATTTTTATTACTATTCACGTATATACAACTACAATCTTAACCTGTATTTAATTCAAATGAATGGAATATCTCAAATTTCCCTCTTTCTTTCTATCGACTCAACTATAATACTCCGTCCAATTTTTAATATTAGTCGTTTTAGAGATTTGCACAATTATTAATGAATAAATTTTCTAGCAAGTACTAATCGAAGTTTTTAGAAAAACATGAATGAAAAATGAATAGGATTCCATGTAGACATGTTGATTAAATATATTTATTTAGTCTTCATAGGAATTTTCATTTACAAATTTTCTATTGACTTCTTAAAATGTTAATTTGTTTTTTCAAAATTTGTCTATTACTTTAAATTTAATTATTAACGCTACTTATATACTAACTTAAAAAAATAATTTTATTTCTAATATCTAAACATAATTGAGTGACAATTCTTCTAATACATAATTTAGTGTACTCATAATATGACACACATAAAAGTCTATTAGAATTCAATAACAACATGGATAGATCAATACTACAACATTTAATAGTTTATTAATGTCATTACACACAGAAAGATAAATATAAATAAATTATAAATATTAATTAAATACATATATAATGAATATAATAATAATCATAATGATATATTCGAATTAGAATATATGAATATATATATATATAATTAATTAAATTGATTGACTAATACTTTTCGAGCACTTACAATTTTATACATAATCTAATTGACAATATAATTTTATAATTGTATATAATATAATAAAGGAAACTTTAATGAATATACTGCCACATAATAGGAATTAGGAACATAAATTTTTTTATAATATTATATATATATATATATTATATATGAATTAAGAATGTATAAAATAATGATTTATAAGAATGTATTCCAAAATTATTATTATTTTAATATGTATAATAGAAGAAATTAATTAAATAGAGGGAAAGATAAATATGAGATGTGATTAATAGATAAACATGTGATATTTCAAGAATATGAAATTAATAAAATTTTAATTAATAAAAATTAGAATATATATGAATTAAAATTAGACAAATTACCAGAATAAAGGAAAATCTGAACGGAGCACCGTGGAGGGGGCATCTTTATTTTCGTATAAAATAAGGGTTTATAAGAATACATTCCGAAATTGTTATTATTTTAATATGGATAATAGAAGAATTTAATTAAATAGATGGAAAGATAAATATGAGATGTGATTAATAGATAAACATGTGATATTTCAAGAATATGAAATTAATAAAAATAAAAATTAGAATATATGAATTAAAATTAGACAAATTACCAGAATAAAGGAAAATTTGAACGGAGCACCGTGGATGTGACAACTTTATTTTCGTATTAGTAATAGATTTTAGACTTGTTTTGTTTTAGTTTATCATATTTTAGTCGTTAATTAATCTTTCACATGCTGCAGAATTTTCTGTAGCCACACAAGTTCACCAAGAATTAAAAAGATATGAGTACGTTTAGGCCATCCCCAGTGCTACGCTAAATCTCCAGATTTGGAGCAAATTTTGCTCCAGCGCTGCGCTAAATCATGCGCCAGTTTTAAGAAAATGAATAGTGCTGCTGTATTTTCAGCGCAACACTATGCCTGCGCTACTTCTCTTTTTGTCATTTGTTTTCCTTTTCTTGTTATATTTAATTATATATTTGTCCCAATATGTTTTAATTTAGTTAAATTCTATAAATTTTATACCAATAATAAAATTACATAATATTACCAAAAAACACAAATACATAAATAGAAAAAAATTAAAACCAAACACAATTACATAAAAAACAAAATCGATACAATTATTTACCCAGTAGTAATAGATTAGTATATTTTATTATGTACCTTATGTTTTTTATTGGCCGAAAAATTGACTGAGAGTGAATTGGATTCTGATAATTTGTAATAATCAAGAACGAGTACTCTTTTTCCTATTCATTTGAGGATTTTAATGAGGCTCATTAGATTTATATTTTTATTTATTTATTAATAAAATTTTGTTATTATTTTTCATTAATTGACATAAGTAAGTTATAATTTTAATTACTAAACAAAAAAATAGAAGATTTTAGAATATTTAGATTTTGTATAAAAATATAGAGCAGACTGCTCGAGATGATTTGCTGATTTTGCTGTATTTTTACGTTAAAACTGTTGTATTTTAGTGCGAACTGCTGGAGATGGCCTTATTACTTAGTCGTAATCATTAGATGAGCTCCAACATTCCTCATTTTATTTAGCAAGATTTAGTTGGGACAACAAATTTTTTTTAACTAATTAAAGTTGTTAAGCTATTATTAAAGTTAATCTCAAGCTGGTGTCAACTTAATTCCTATATGCAAACTAATTAATCAAAGGTAAAAGCCTCTAATCTCTATGTTTGTACTGGTTGGTTAATTTGGCAATTGTTAATTATGTTTATTGGACTCCTTGAATTCTTCGAACTCGTGCATATATTTGTAGATGTGAATAATGATCCTACCAAAAATAGGTCGGCTACAAGTATTACCTTTCAAGATAAGATCACTATGTATATATGGTAATGGTGCGAAATAGGAAATCAAGTTAGTGAAAAATAAATGTTGGCCACCAATTTTATTCTAATAAATTGTGGCCAACTTTGAGCTGAATAGACTTAAATGCCCTTACTTTAACTTGGCACAACTGGTACAAAGTTTATCAAGTGTGGCACAACTGGTAGGAATTCGTTTCAAGTGTACCAGTTGTGCAACACCATAACTTAGTACGAACGGATCTCATTCGTCCCAAATGTACCACGTCGCAATGCCATAACTTGGTACGACTGGTATGAACGGTTCTCATTCGTTTCAAGTGTACCACGCGCAGCGCACCATCAATTTCTAGGGGCAATTTTGTCCAAAATCCTCAAAGTTTAACAAAATTTATGAAAATAAAGTTGGTGGCCAACTATTAGTTTCCACTATCTATTTTGATTATTCCAAATTTTGCCTCATATATATATATACTTCTTTTTTTGAAAAGATACATAATTCCTCTAAATTGCTTGTAATTATCATATTTATACAATTAGCATAATTTTAGTGACCAAGTGAACCCTATTATATTACACTTCAAATTTGGCCAATAATCGTGAGTTTAAAATACAATTTATGGTGCATGACTATCAGTGATTATATGCTCGAGTACGTATAAAATATTTTTTTGAAACATCTATAATTATATATCAATTATAGACGGTTGGATTAGTGTGACCACAATCAAATTATATAAAATATAAACAAAATTCCCAACAAAAAAAAGAAAAAAAATTAATATATATATTATTTTAGTTCGACCGACCCTACAAGAATATTTCATGATATGTAAGAAAATGTTTGTTGGGATGCAAACAGCAATGGCTGGCAACTAGCTAGCTTAGCTAGCAGAAACAGCAAGAACCCTAAAAAAGCTATTAGTTGAAAGGGGAAATTCAGACATCATTATTAAAGCAAAAGAAAATCAATATTGCTCTACAAGCAACTCACAGCCTTCTCTATTTTTTTTTCACTTAATTCCATTTTTTTTCTTTTCCAAAACTTTTTATATTCCTTCTTGCAATTTGGTCAAACTTATGGTTTTGGGCCTTTTGGCATCATTGGAACATCAACTACAACTACTACAATATTACATTTCACATTATATGGTCTTCAATTCTTGGGGTGGCCACCCTTAATTATTATTCGTACTTAAAGCGATTTTAGCCCTTTTTATTTTCTCATCAAAACACCAGGGCATACAAAGATCCCGTAGAAAATTTTTCTCCCGAAGAAATCTAAAAATTATGGATCTCTTTATAAATATAACAATGCTTTTTTTTTTTTTAACAAACATTACAAGAAATTTTTAAAGGTCGCGTGACAGTGGACTTGAACCCGTGACCTTTGATCCGGGCATTAACCACTCTACCACTAGGCTAACATACGCACACAATGCATTTTATATATTAAACAATGAACTCCCCATGTTCCACAATAAGTGTCTCACTTTTCTTTTTGATTTGTCTCATTCAAGTATCTCATTTCCTTTTTTGGAAACCATCTTCTCTCAAGGGAAATTCTATTATGGGTGTACATGTAGTACACCCACCTCTCACATCACAATATTTTATTAATATAAATTTATATTAATAAAATATTGTGATGTGAGAGGTGGGTGTACTACATGTACACCCATAATAGAATTTCCCCTTCTCTCAAATAAGGTGTGGGCTCCACCACTTCTTATTTATATTACTATTCTCCTTAATTTTCGTGTCTAAAAGAAACGTATCACTTATTGTGGGACAAAGGGAGTACATCTTTATGATTATGCATTTTCAGTATTACATTAATGGATCATTTAATGACAACCGTAGATCATATAAAAATTAAACAATCCATATGAATATGTATATTATAGTTTCGATAGGAGAAAAAAAAATTGTTTTTTTTATCATTCCCTATGAATATGTATAATATAGGCAATTGATATTTCTCAACAGCTGATCAAGCACGCACATCAATCGCTATATAAGGTAATAATATCTAAATTCATAAAAATAATTTTTTTTTTAAAGTACCCCAGATGTTATATATACTTCTGCAATTAACAATTTAAAAAACTAGCACTTCTTGATATTAATAACTTGGGAGAACTGGGACCTTTTGTAGGCACAAGATTGCCGATTGGTAGTAGCAAATGGGCTCAAATATATTTATTACAATAGAAATGGGCTTAAATTTAGAAAGTCATCTTACTATCAAGGATTTGGATCTCAATTCCGGCCTAGTAAATGGAAAAAAGGTCTCAATTCTCAACAATTTTGGATATCTATTGAATTCTTCCAAAATTTAATTTTCACTTATTAAATACAAATGAACTTCAAGGGAAGGATCATATATAAAACATTTTTTCCGTAAGAAATGAAAAGCGATCTGGACCATTGATCTTGTAGATCTACAATTGTCATTAATCGATGCATTATAATTGAACATGTAATGTATTTAGGGCTGTCAAAACAGGCCCGACCAGGTGAATTTTTGGGACGGCCCGGTAAAATTATGCTATAAATGATTTTTCGGGCCGGGTTGGGCTCCATATTTTTCGGCCCGGTGAATTTTCGGGCCGGCCCGGCCCGATTTTTCCAAAAAGCCCGGCGGGCCCGGCCCGAAAATTTGACAGCCCTAAATGTATTATCACAACAATACATTATAGTAACCCAAAAATATATTATAATGACGATGCATTGTAATAATACATAAAATGTAATATTATTTTACTACATAAAATGCATTATTCTAATTTTTTACGGAAAAATGTTTTGCATGTGACATAACCGCTAAACTCCAATATCAATTCAGAGGGGGGAAAGAAAAAAAAGATAAATAAGTCAATAATTTTAGTTCGTTCGTTATTATTAATTTTTTTTTGGGCGGTGGGGTAAAGATTAGTAAAATCATGAAAACTCTCCTAGAGATAGAGCTCGTGTATCCTCCTATATTTTCAAATCATTAATTAACTAGTGCATGACCCGTCGAAATTCGACGGTGATTAAATGTTATTATAAAAAATTTATGAAATTATGTTGCATCATCTATATAATATTAAAACAATTATATATTCGAAGTCTTTCCTTAATTTTAGGTCCTATGTGGCACAACTTCTTTTCAGTATTCCTATTTATCTTAAATCCTCATTTTATGCATTTTTAATTCATAAATTATATCATTCAATATTTATATTTTCAAAACTTCCATAATTAAATCTGAAATTTTGATACCATATTTTTGGAATCATTAATTGCCGGAGTCTGTGAGCCTTACAGTAGATAATTGGTTACAAATATCATGATTTTTATCTTAAGATTCATACATAATTATCTATATATTATTAAAATGATGGGAAATTCCTCCCCTCATCAAATGCATCGGATTAAGAGACACACACACACACATATATATATATTATATACTCTTTGTTGTCTCACGAACTCATTGTGTAGCATATTTGTAGTTGTCTTTTAGTTCTCCATTCACCTTATAAAAATCTTCATATATGACATGTTGCACCCCTGAAGTGATTCGATAGTATCCTCAAAAGGGATCTTTTTTGCAACAAATAAAGGTATGTGAAATATGTAAAAAATAGATCAATAAGGATGGTGTTTCCTGGATTGTTATATCCATTTTCAATTACAATTGTCAATTATTCGAACGATGGTGGGATCAGAAGAAGAGATTCATATAAGAATAGGTCAATGAGAGGTAACGTTTCTCTGATGGTTGTACCTATTACACATTTCAATCACCCGTTGTTTGGATTATCTCGTCCATTCTATTAAAAAATAATCTTATTTTTGCTTTTATTTGAAAAAAGATTAATTAATTAATTAATATTATATATTTTCCCATTTTAGGATGTGATGAAATATTTTTTTATTGTTTTCATCATTACTTTTATTTGGCGTGGAATGTATCGATTTGTTACAATTAACAAAGAAATTTCATTTACGAAAATTTCATCGATTATTTTAAATGACGGCATCCAAAAGCAATTTATAAAATAATTAAGAAAAATAATTCCGGGATGTGAAATTATACATTGATCTTGAAAATTTATATAGGTTCCCAATAGTGGAGTTTTATTTGAAAAATAATGTGGGATATAAATTTTTTATATTAAATAGATAAACATATATTTTTATTAATAATATACATATATTTTTTTTATTATACATGCCAAAATGTATAAATTACAATTAAATATTTTTTTGTACCCCTCAATAACCATAGTTAATTACAAACCAAAATGATCGATTCATTTTTAAAAAGAATAATTAAAAAATAATTTTAATCTAATTGTAGATTATTAAATTTTAATTGTATAATATTACCATTAACTATTCGAACTTTTTAAGTTAATTGAATTGTTGAACTTTATTTAAGTTTAACAATTCTTGAATCAACTTAATAATTGACTAAATTAATTTTTTTATAAAAAATAAAACTATTTATTTGGCCAACTAATTAATTAGATTGTGACTTGTAAATTGAATTTCAGGCCGAGAAAGTTATGCTCAATCATATCTTCAATCTTATTCTTTCATTTTCTACTACATGTTCACGCTTAATTTTGAGATTTCGATGTGGGACATTTTTAAGATGACATATATCAAAGATTAAAAAAGTAGAAATGGAAGGTATATATTATATCTTATATATATGCATGTATATATCATCTTAATAACCTAATATATATATATATATATATATATATATATATATATACTAGTAAGTAGTCCGTCGAGACTCGACATGAAATAACTTTATGTTTTAATTTACGTGTATACATTTTAAAAATAATTTTATATCTTATTTAAAAGTTGTAATATTGTTCGCGTTAATTATTAATCAAACTTAGAAAATTATTTTTATTTCAAGTATCTAAATTTATTATTAGGAATGAGAATGTATCGTATATTCATTCATTATGTATTTTCTAAATCTAAATTTGTTTAGAATTTTTCTACATGTTCGTCCTAATCTCGGTTAAAATAGTGATTTTACTGTACATACGCGTCTCAAATCCGTTGAGTAATACTCAATAAAAATATGAACACTCTAAGTAAAATTGATTAAAGTTAGTAAAAATCCTTCTTTCTATGTTATTTGAACCGTCTAGTTGGTTTATGCTAAATTACTCGATAAAAATCTAAACAAAGTTAATATTAATTAAAATTTGTAAAAATTCTTCTTTTTAAGTATATTTGAACCGTCTCGTTGGTTCATGCTAAATCGATATCTCTAATCTTTGCCAAAATACGGAAACAAATATTTACATCTTCAAAGTAATACTAATTAAAATTAGTAAAAATCCTTCTTTCAATGTTATTTGAACTGTCTCGTTGGTTTATGCTAAATTACTCGATAAAATTCTAAACAATTTAATATTAATTAAAATTAGTAAACATCCTTCTTTTTAAGTATATTTGAACCATCTCGTTAGTTCATGTTAAATCGATATCTCTAATCTTTGCCAAAATACGGAAAAAATTATGTTTACATCTTCAAATTTTTCTTTTCTTTAGCTACCTATCCCACATTTGATTCAATGTATATATTTTCTAGAAAGCACTAATCGAACACTACAACAAAAAATGGTTTTCCGGACATCAAAAAGTGCCCCAATATGTGCTCTATTGGGGCACTTCTTGTTTTTGAGGCACTTGGTCATGTGCCTCCAAGTATCGTGTCCCAATAGAGTTAGACACTTTTTAAGTGCCTCTATACCAATAGATTTCCATACAATTTAATATGCCCCGAGATTGATTTATGGAGGCACATAAAAATGCCCCTTAATAAGTTCCAAAATATATTGATAAGTCTATAGGGATATTTATTTGTGCCTCCAAATAAAATATCGGGATACTTATTTGTGCCCTATTACAGAAGTATCGTGATACAAAATGTGTAGCCTCAAGTTCGTTTTATATCCCTAGATTAACATTTTGGAACACTTATCTATGCCTTAATCTTTATAGTATATAGCAAGCCCGGCTTGCCGTTTATAGTAACTTTCATTTTCAATTACAATTAATTTCATTTTTGAAAATAATTTTATTTAATTGTTATTATCTTAATTATTTATTAATATTTACCAATCAACTAATTAATATTTGGACGTTACAAAGGCATAATTTGTGGGAAAAAATTTAATTATAATAATAAATTTTCCATTTTTATACTATTTTCTACCTATAAATTCTAGAATTTTGCAAACGATTTCATTCACAATTCATATTCTTTGTACTCTTTCATTCCGACTTTTCCGATTAGAGGAACCATGATTGATAAGAAAGAGATTACCACACAAAGAGCATTTGATGTAAAGTTTTTAAATAAACAATGCGCAAATCAACTCTTTGCAGAAACGCCATCTTGGAGAAAGATCATATCTTCTAAGCATCAATGATCAGATTTGTTAAGGATTACAGTAACATCCATAGAAATCTATCCCTATTATATATAAGCATGTATTTGTCTCTTTAGAGAATAATATGATCGATGTTACTACCAATGTAATTGGATCTACTCACACTTTAGTGTTTGTATGATTCTAAATTTATTAAAATCATAAATTTGTTATACAATATTGAAATTTATTGAATGTTGTTTCATAATTTTCTATTTACAAAAGTAATCATGTAATAGCTCTAAATATATATATATATATATATATATATATATATATATATTTAAGTCTTATTAGATTGTCAACCATTTCTTTCACTGAGTTGCACTACTTTATTTTTTTATTTTATTTGTAATGTATATATATATATATATGTTAAAATATAATTTTTTTTATGTACGTAGGAATATGTGGCTGTTTATTTTTTTAATTTTATAATAGGTTTCTTTTTCTTATATTTAAGGTTATTGGTTAAAGTGTTTGCTACATTTTCGTGTAAAAATTGGCTATTTTCCTTTTGATAGCTATCTATTTAAATGTATCAATATATAACACTTTTAACACAAAATGATGTTCTTTTATTCCAAATGACAATTTCTGTATTGTCATACACACAAATGAGGGTAATAAATTTTCATTTTCGTGTCTAAAAAATAAAATTCAACATGTTTTGTGTTATTAATTAGTAACTTTATAAAAACATATAATTACATTTTATATATACATGTTCGAGAGCTAAATAAATTTATATTAAAGTATGTTTCTAATATTTACATTTAATTGTGTGTGATATTTGCATTAATAAACATTTGATTGCCGTGCCCTCCAACGGATGGAAAATTAATCAATGATAATGAACCATAATGGGTGAAATTATTCTTACTTCACACGTTTATAATGGGGATTTGATATACATAATATGAATTTTAAGTTTTGAGTTGTATACATGTACAAGTATTATATAATATTGTTAGATGCTAACTCTAATTTTTTTGCAAATTTTAATTTGCTGATCTATTAAAAAAATTTGGAACCAACTAACTATTCACAATTTTCCTACTGATTAAGAACATGTCTTTATATCCAGTACGACTATCTCAAAAAAGAAAACACTATATATCGATTGATTTATATGTATATATAAATACATATAGCTTTAAAATATATATGTCTATTGAAAATAGACACATAGAGAATGAATTATAATACAATAACTATAATTACAATACAAATATGCAGTGTTACTAACTAACGCATTCGCAATAACACTAAAAATTAAAGTTATCATGATTCATGAGTAACGTTCTAAAAAATATCTAGATGATAAATCATATTTTCAATTAATATTATGAAAATACTTTCAGCAATTAGAACTGGAGTTCTCTGCAGCCAAGAAGGAACTTCATTATCGGAAATAGGAAAACTTGGAAATTGAACATATAAGAAGTTTAGATTCACACTCTATAGTAGCTGTTTCATTGGTTTGTATCAATTTTACATCGGGATTATTGTGTATTCAGTGTTTTTAAATCAGAATATACAAATTGAAGTTATGGTCCTACAAAATGTAAAACATTAAGATTCTTCTTTTAAAATAAGTAATACCCTTGAGAGCTTCAATTAGATATCTATAATGTTTTACTTTAATTTCCAAAAGGTTATACACATATTCAATCAACTTATAAACATAATAATATATTTTACCACTAGAGTTTATATTGAAAATGACGCAACATTTATTTTTCTCAGCATTTTTGCACCTTAGAGTTTGTTCATCTACAATCAATTTGTTATTCTCAAGTTTTATTATATTTTTTTTATATTTTGATAAAATAATTCTTTTAATTTTTGAAAGTAAGTTCTTTTATTAGAGTCTTTATTGTTTACATAAGACTTACTTTGGCAGAAAAAATATTAATTTTTGTAACTCAAGATACAACAAACATTTTAAAAAAGAGAAACTAAAATTCACAAAAAGATTGTTTTCACTTTAAAATCATACAAATAATTAATCAATAAACAAAAATATTCTTAGAGTTAAAGTTTGATCTTTCAATAAATTATTCTCGATGAAAAACGACTTCCTTACCAAAAAATGTGCTACTTAAGTAATTTGTTTCATAAAACAAAACACTAATGAACATATTCTAAAATAGACTTTATTTATATCTTCAATTTACGTTGATTGTCATATTGTATTGGTATTTCTCGCTCTTATTAGCTTATAAACACAACCCAATAGTTACTCCTTATTATTAAAACTAGTGTGTATCCCGTCGAATTCCATTAACAACATGTTTGAAATTCCATTTTGAAATAAAAAACAACAAGAGTTATTAATAGCGAGATTATCTTTGTTAAGAACATTAATTTTGAAATCATCAACAACAAGAGTTATTATTGAATTCCATTTTTGAAAAGATATTTGTTCAATATTAAATATTGAAGCATTATTAATAGGATTTTGAAATTGATCTTGACATTCTGAACTTTCAGGAATGTCTTGAATATTTTTTAATAGAGATAATCTCGCTTCTAACTCGAGATCTTTTGTATGTAAGATATTAATATCTTTGTTAAGAAGATTAACTTCTTTTTTGAGATTATTAAGAAGATTTCTCTGTGGGTTTTTAAAACATTTTTGAATAATGTTTTTGATCAATTTTTCCCAAATTGACAGGGATCAACGGATTTGAAATGTCTTTACCAAGAGCCGTTTGCTCTTGGACTAGTTAATGTTTTACCCAATGGGCGAGCCAGGACACATGCAGATGGATGAAAGCATGAAGAAGAGTGGAAAATAAGAATAAAACAGAGTAAAATTAAATTGAATTGAAGGCGGAAGACTTTGAAAATAAAATCTTTAAATTTGAAATAAAATAAACTTACAATTAAGTAAGATACAGTTTGAGAGAGATAGGAATTATATGAGAAGGGATAGGAAATATTTTGAGAAATTGACTTGCTCCGTCAAATTTCTTTTTTGGGCTAAATATTGAATGCCTAAACTAATTACATTTGAGCTTCTTATATAGAAGTCCTGAATGCTTGAATACGTCTTCTTTTTTGGAGTAGTGGGTGGATGACTCCAAAGTCACCATCAACTTTTGAAAAGTAAATGAGTGGTTGGATGAGTGGTTGGATGACTCCAAAGTCACAATCATCTTTTTGAATAAATTGCACCATTTTTGGAGAGTAGTGGCAGATGGGATGTCACTCTCTTCTTTTTGAAAAAGCATTCAAATGCTTTTGTTGAATAAAGCTGTTGGTAGGGGAAGACAGCTGGCCAACTGTATGAAACAGCTGCTGGTTTTGAGCACATGGTTTTGAATACTCGTTTCACCGAGAAACTTCTGATTCAAACCATTTTTGAATTAAATTGCACAGTTTAAACTGTGACCTCAGATTTCTCTGTGGGTTTTTAAAACATTTTTGAATAATGTTTTTGATCAATTTTTCCCAAATTGACAGGGATCAACGGATTTGAAATGTCTTTACCAAGAGTCGTTTGCTCTTGGACTAGTTAATGTTTTACCCAATGGGCTTGGAACATTAAAGTCCAAATTTTTGAAATAAAAACCATATGATTAGAAATCATATGGATCTTGAGCACAGGGTCCTCCGAATGGATCAAAATTAGATCCTTCTGATGTGGCTTCATCAGATTCTGAGTCCTTTTTTGATTTAATAAATTTAATATAATCTTTGGCTAAGTCTGGCTCATCTTCCAGAAGTTGAAACATTTTCATTTGTTTTTGAGATAGAGGAGAAGATTCCTCTTTTGATTTTTGCTTCTGCTTGTCATGAGAAGAAGAAGTATGAATGGGAGTATGAATAGTATTTTTATTAGGTTTCTCCCATTTGGGTTTTTCACCTGTATGAAGAAATTTTTGAACAACTTGCGCATTGCAGTATTTACTTGAGAATTTCTCCCACCATTTAATTTTGAATTCTCTAACTATTGAAATAGGAATAGGTTCTTTGTAATATTGAGCAAATGAAAAGCTCCAACAAAGAATCCAAGGAACTTTGAATTCAGAATAGAATTGAATTTCTTTTAAATGAATTGGGCCAGGGGCTTTTGAAATGAATAGTTTATATCCTTCATGGATATCATCAGGGAGAACTGTTGGAAGTGGACCGAAGTCCATCCACCATTCTAAAAACCAAATTGGAAAAGTGGTTTTTGGAAAGCTATTATGAAATGTGAAGAACCATGAATGATCAAATGGTCTGAGGAAAAACATTCTGAACCAGGCCATTTTGTAATCAGGATAATTATATCCTTTTGGAGTAAAAGGTTTTGAAAATCCTCTTTCCTGATGAGGAAAAGTCCATTCATCAGAATGATGAATTCTTTTGATAATGCATTTTGAAAATGAAATTTTCATAGGATCTTTGGGATCCTTATTATGAACTAACTCAATAGAGTTTGAATCCACAAGAATGAATTCATAAAACTTTTGAGTTTTTTGAATATTGTCAGAGTACCACTGACATCCTTCTGGGAAATATCTTGAAAGAATGTCTTTCAATGTTTTGAAATCTGGACATGTTGGAAATCTGGTTAATGAAACATGCTGAGTATTTGGTTTGGTGAAATAGATTTTTGAAGTGGAGGGAACTTCCACAATGGATTTTGAAGTTTTTGAAGGAGTAGCTGGGGCAGGAGCCTTCACTATTTGAGAATAAGGTAAATTGGGATATTCAGAAAGAACATGAAATTGATTGGGTTTTGAAATGGGTGATGAGGTCAAGGACAGATTTTGGTAGTGATCTGGCGTCTGGCGACTCATCTCTTTTCTGTATAATTTTGAAAGACAATTTTTAATTAGAAAATCAGGTAAATAAAAATTTTCTATTTTTGTATTATTTATTTTTGAATAAACATTAAAATTATGATTAATAAATTCCTTAATAGGATATGAATTATTTAAAGTAAGAATTTCTCTATAGAGAATATATTTGCATTCTAATTTAAAAGAGTATTTTTGAATAACAATTTCATAATTTACTTTAAATATAATAATAGAAATAATATTTATTTTTGAAATATGAGATGTATGAGATGCATCAAGGAAAGGTAAATCATTGATGATGTTTTTGATTTCTTTATTAATTCTTTCTATATCAGGAGGTTCTTCTCTTTGAATAACATTTATTTGAGATATAAAATGTTTTTGAAGTAAAGAAATATCTATTTCTTGAATAGGATTTAAAAATTTGAATGATATATTATTTCCTAAAATGTTAGTAGTAATTCCATTACCATTAACTTTGAATGGGTAAATTGTAGTTAAAAATGGGTTTCCAAGAATAACATCTTGGTTAAGATTTTTAACTAATATGAATGGAGTTTTGAAACAATATCCATCATTGCAAATAAATGCATTGGATAATTTGTATTTGATATTGAGTGGAGTGGCGTTAGCCGCTACCAATCTTTCATTAGTCTTTTCATAGTATTTAGAAGGAATAAGACCTTCTTTAATACAGTTTTGATATGCTCCACTGTCAATTAGACAGGTAACATTAATTTTGAAATCATCAACAACAAGAGTTATTATTGAATTCCATTTTTGAAAAGATATTTGTTCAATATTAAATATTGAAGCATTATTAATAGGATTTTGAAATTGATCTTGACATTCTGAGCTTTCAGGAATGTCTTGAATATTTTTTAATAAAGCTAATCTCGCTTCTAACTCGAGATCTTTTGTATGTAATATATTAATATCTTTGTTAAGAAGATTAACTTCTTTTTTGATATTATTAATTTCTCTTTGTAAATCATTTATATTAATATTATTATTGTAAATAGATGAATTGGGTAATTTTTCAAATAGTTTTGAAATACTAAAAGGTTCTACAGATAAGATATTCTTATCTTTCTTTGGAGTTTCTTCTTTGAGAATTATATCTCTAAGTCTTATTAAATATTTTTGTCTATCATTTGAATCAGGAACCTTTTCAATAAGGTCAAAAAGTAATTCTTTTTCACTCTTATCTTTTGAAATAACATTAATATTAATAGGACAAAATCCTTGACAAGGATCTTCGTCATCATTTGAATCTTCACTATCAAAGTCTATTTGATTTATGAAATTATTATCTAAATCATTTTCTGAATTATCTTCAGAATTATTTGAATCACTATCAGAAGGTATTTTATCTGATATAAGTAAACTTGAAATCTTATTTCTAAGATCTTCATTATCATTGAATATTTCATTAATTTTCTTTTGAAGAGGACAGACATCTGCCTTATGTCCTTCTTTATGACATTTCCAACAATATATTTTTGAATCATTAAATTTTTTATTAAAAGGTTTTCTTGAATAAGTTTTTGATTTATCAAAAGGTTTTTTGTAAAACTTTTTTCTATTATACCCTTTATACTCCCGGGTTTTTGAATTCTTTCTTTCATTAATTTTTAATTTTGAAGAAGGGGCTTGAATCTTTTGAAGACCAAAAGCTTCACAGAAAGTTCCGATTTCTTTTCGGAATCTATTCTTTTCATTTCCATATTTGGATTGAATTTTGAGTTCAGAACAGAGAGATAATCCCTCTTTTTTAATAAAAGCAAATAATTGCCCATATGTTATTGTTTCAAATTTGATTTCACTTAAGCCAGTGGCTTCTTTGAGTTTTTGATGAATTCTTTCACCAAATAATTTTGGTAAACCTGCTATGAATCTTTCTTTCCAGAAAGAAGCATTGCAATCATTTCTTTTGAGTATATGAGTTAAAAAGACATCTTTATACCATCTATAATCAGATAGAGTTGGACATCTTAAATTTGATAAAACAATTTGAGTTGAATCTAATTCTTCTTTTGGATTTCCTATGAAATACATACCTATTGTGATTATTAAGAAATCACAAGCATCATTCTTTTCTATGAATGTACCATCTTCTTCTTCGAAGGTGATAGTATGTTGGAGAATTTGTAATTTATTAATATTATCAAGTGAGTTATCCCACCAATTTTTGAGTTGACCAGTGAATCCTGATACAATTAATGCAGCAGCATTTTCTTCGGTCATGTTTTGAATTTTGTAGACAACTCTTGCCATACCCATTTCTTGAAGTGTATTGAGTATTTCATACTCAGATTTGCCATCTATATTCCATTCATGAATAGATTGGCCATCATATTTTGAATTATTTTTAAATTGAGATTTTTCTTCGAATTGAATATCAGGGGGTGTATGCCTATTGTTATAATAAGCTTTTGTTCCAGTTTTGAAATTAATTCTATTGATTTCATTATCAGAACTATTAATATCATTATCTAAACAATTAATATTTTTAGTTCCAGAAGCAGAGGGTTTATCTGCTATTTTTTGAGATATTTTTTCTATAAGATTATGAGTATTAGAAAGTTTTAAATTACTTTCTATTTTGTTTGGTAAACTTCTTGGAATAAAATGTGGATTTGAAATATCATTAGGAAATTTTGTTATTACTGTTTTTTGAGAATCAATCTTTGTTGAGATATGATCCATTTGTTCTGCAATTGTATGCAGTATTTGATTTGAATAATTGTTTTGTTCATGAATCTTTTTAATATCACTCATTTTTGGAGTATCATCTCCTTCCCTTCCAGTTCGAAAAGGAGTTGCAGATATTTCCCCATTGGGAACTTGAATCTTAATATTTTGTAAAGGAGGATGTATTGAAGTTAATGTAGAACCTGAGGACAGTTTCCAAGTTTTGTAAAGATTTGTTTGAACATTTATTTGATCTAATTCATAAACATTATTAATATCATTGAGTTGGCAATAAGCTTGGAACCAATGTAAAATAGGAAAATTGAATCTATATTTATTTTTCATTTCATGAATCCATTCGACTTCAAGTCGTTCTCTAATTGGTTTTTCTAATTTTAAAAACCATTCTTTTTTATCTTTGTATTCTGGATCATTGAATTTATTATCAAGATATTTGAGATTCATTGAAAATTCATTTTCTATGATTACATTAATTTGATTTCCCATTTGGGAAATAGTTGGAGATCCCATTGAGGATCCATCATCTGTTTGATAATTAGTTGAGGGAATTGGAGTTTTATAATTAACTCTAATATTTTGAATATTTGAAAAATCAGATCTAGATTCTTCAGAAAAAGAACTTCTAGATGAGGCTTCTTGAATTCTTATTGAATTTCTATTTGGTTGTCTAAAAGAATTAAAACGAAGTAGAATTCTACCATCGTTATCTTCTTCTATTTCAGAGACTTCTCGTCTCTCAATTCCTCTTGGAATTTGTTGAGTTTGAATTATGAATTCTTTAGGAATAGTTATTTCATTCCATTTTAATCTTTTAGGAACAAAATATGTTGGATTATCAGCTTCAATTTGAAGCATGACAGTTTCTTCTTTTGAAGTTGGAGAAAGTAAGAATTTTGGATTTAATTGAGAAGACATTAATCTAAAGTAAACACGATACATTATTGCAAAGTTTTTGCATAAGTTTTTGAATTCATCTCCTTGAAGATGAACATCAAGGATTAAGGAATCTTGAATTAATGGGTCGGTTAGATCTATTGAATAATTGGGTGCACAATTGAAATAGATTGGACCATTACAAATATTAGTTTGAATCATTGCTAATAGTGAAGTTTTATATCTTTTGAGTCTATTATCTCTTAAAGCTAAATAAATTGGAGCATCGACTCCTATATGAACTAAGGGTTTAACAGCTACTTGAATTAAACCAAAATGAATATATCTATAACCTTTCTCAAGGTATTTCTTGATTGATACATTTGATAATAATTGTATACTTTGAAATTCTTCTTGAACAGAAATTGTTTCTTCATGAGTTTTAATTGAAAAAGCAGTTCTAAAATCTAAAGAACCTATTGAATAAATTGTTTCAATTTGTTGTTCAGGAATTTTCCACTTATCATAATTATCTGGAATATGTATTTCCTTTGACTGAATAATACCAGAATTATTCATACTATTGTTTTTGGAAAAAAGACTTCTTAATCTAGATGCCATTGATACTAATGAAATTAACAAAGTTCTAGAGCACAAATTGTAAATGACAGGGACCACCACCGGGACCACCTCACCTGGGCTGACCAACGGATTCGAGGGCTGACCAAACCGTCACACCAACAATTTTCTCTAAATCTTTGGAAATTTAACTAGTATGAATAGGATCTATAGAAAGAAAAGTTCTTTCCTAGACAATAATTTGAATGGCTCTGATACCATTACTATCAAATTTAAGATGTCCAACTCTATCTGATTATAGATGGTATAAAGATGTCTTTTTAACTCATATACTCAAAAGAAATGATTGCAATGCTTCTTTCTGGAAAGAAAGATTCATAGCAGGATTACCAAAATTATTTGGTGAAAGAATTCATCAAAAACTCAAAGAAGACACTGGCTTAAGTGAAATCAAATTTGAAACAATTACATATGGGCAATTATTTGCTTTTATTAAAAAAGAGGGATTATCTCTGCATTACCGAACTCAAAATTCAATCCAAATATGGAAATGAAAAGAATAGATTCCGAAAAGAAATCGGAACTTTCTGTGAAGCTTTTGGTCTTCAAAAGATTCAAGCCCCTTCTTCAAAATTAAAAATTAATGAAAGAAAGAATTCAAAAACCCGGGAGTATAAAGGGTATAATAGAAAAAAGTTTTACAAAAAACCTTTTGATAAATCAAAAACTTATTCAAGAAAACCTTTTAATAAAAAATTTAATGATTCAAAAATATATTGTTGGAAATGTCATAAAGAAGGACATAAGGCAGATGTCTGTCCTCTTCAAAAGAAAATTAATGAAATATTCAATGATAATGAAGATCTTAGAAATAAGATTTCAAGTTTACTTATATCAGATAAAATACCTTCTGATAGTGATTCAAATAATTCTGAAGATAATTCAGAAAATGATTTAGATAATAATTTCATAAATCAAATAGACTTTGATAGTGAAGATTCAAATGATGACGAAGATCCTTGTCAAGGATTTTGTCCTATTAATATTAATGTTATTTCAAAAGATAAGAGTGAAAAAGAATTACTTTTTGACCTTATTGAAAAGGTTCCTGATTCAAATGATAGACAAAAATATTTAATAAGACTTAGAGATATAATTCTCAAAGAAGAAACTCCAAAGAAAGATAAGAATATCTTATCTGTTGAACCTTTTAGTATTTCAAAACTATTTGAAAAATTACCCAATTCATCTATTTACAATAATAATATTAATATAAATGATTTACAAAGAGAAATTAATAATCTCAAAAAAGAAGTTAATCTTCTTAACAAAGATATTAATATATTACATACAAAAGATCTCGAGTTAGAAGCGAGATTAGCTTTATTAAAAAATATTCAAGACATTCCTGAAAGCTCAGAATGTCAAGATCAATTTCAAAATCCTATTAATAATGCTTCAATATTTAATATTGAACAAATATCCTTTCAAAAATGGAATTCAATAATAACTCTTGTTGTTGATGATTTCAAAATTAATGTTACCTGTCTAATTGACAGTGGAGCAGATCAAAATTGTATTAAAGAAGGTCTTATTCCTTCTAAATACTATGAAAAGACTAATGAAAGATTGGTAGCGGCTAACGCCACTCCACTCAATATCAAATACAAATTATCCAATGCATTTATTTGCAATGATGGATATTGTTTCAAAACTCCATTCATATTAGTTAAAAATCTTAACCAAGATGTTATTCTTGGAAACCCATTTTTAACTACAATTTACCCATTCAAAGTTAATGGTAATGGAATTACTACAAATATTTTAGGAAAAGATATATCATTTAAATTTCTAAAACCAATCCAAAAAAGAGAAATTTCTCTACTTCAAAAATACTTTATTTTTCAAATTAATGCAATTCAAAGAAAAGAATCTCATATTAAAAGCCTTCAAGAAGAATTACCTTATCTAAAAATAGAGGAAGATCTCCTTAATAAAGACATTCAATTAAAAATCATTAATTTAGAAGAATTAATAAAAAAAGAAATTTGCTCAGATCTCCCTAATGCTTTTTCTGTCACAGCCCCAAATCCCGAAGGACGGCTAAGCCGGGTTATGACTAGGGGTTGGAATTAAGAAGCGGGGAAGAAAGGGGATTAATGAATAACTGAGGGATAAATCTTGAATCATCAAGGAAATACATAGAAGTAAACTTTGATTATATAACGCGAGACAATCTCGAAGGATTTCTCAAATAGAACTAACAAGTCGTTTCAAGTTTCAAGTACAAAATACTTAAACAAAAAGTTTTATAACATATTAGAGTGTTTGCAGCGGAAAAAGAACGTAGATTGACTCCACATATGAAGATGTGAAATCGAGGCTCGACTAGCTTTATTAAGGATTTACAACCACGTACTCAACTCCCGCCGTCACCCGTCACTCATCCTGCATATTTAAAAACATATACAGGGCTAAGTACAAAGTACTTAGTGAACACATGCCAAAAACATATAATAGATTTAATGGTTTTATCAGGCATTTCAACAGTAACACAACGAGGTTTTTCATTAAAGGCCCGTGCTTACTAAAATTTCTTTTCATAATCGCTTGCAAGCATTTTCTTACTTTTAATTCAATATGACCAAATCTGAATAACGCCGGGGAAGAATGCACTCTTCCGCGGTCGCTTCTCACCGTGGCTGGCTACTCCTCAACAGAGTACCACACACTCCGGCTACCGTGTACACTAATTCTGGAAAGCACCCTCTTGGCTAACTCAGAATCCGATCGATTACTAGTTGGCGAACCAACTCAGATAGGCATAATAGAACTCACAAAACAAATTCTTTTATGCCAAGACAATCACTTTAAAATATGCTTTTTAAAGTGATAAGAAAAACAGAAGCTCGAGTTATTCGATGGCGAATATTCACATTTTATTTGTATAATAGAAAAGCCCACCTTAATGGTTTACAGAACGGAAACCCAGCTTCAATCTTCCGTCCTTTCTTCTATGTATGATGTCCTCCTTTAATCGTAAATAATCAAATCTTAGAAAAAGATCGAGAGGGAAACCATACGATAACGTACTTGATAACTTGATTAATCTTTAATATATACTTTTGAGTTTACGAAAGAAACAAGCGAAAACAAGTTGATCATAAATCAATTTGGATAAAACAAGTTTGTCTGGAAAATCAAGCTAATTTGGAAAAAGCGAGTTATTTGGAAAAATGAGTAGCTAGAAAAACAGTAGAAAAACAGAATTTGGAAAAACAGTAGAAAAACAGTAGGACCAGTGAGTTAATCCAATTGGCCCAGGTCCAGTGAGTTAATCCAATTTGGGTCCAAATTGGTAATTCAGTGGCCAGGTCAATGAGTTAATCCAATTGTTGGGTCCAATTGGTAATTCAATGGGTCCAAATTGAGTTAATCCATTTATTTGGTCCAAATTGGTAATTCAGTGACTTAATCCAGGAATTAAACTCTCAATTTCAAAACTTGGTATTAAAATTCTGAAAAATTCTACGTCACTTAATTTTTAACGTAGATTCCAATTCTATCATTATCTTCTTCATTAAAAATCAAATACATGGCTTTATTGTACATATATATATATTTCGGTCCTTTTTATTTTATTTTTTTTTTAAACAACAAGTTTTTCTCTCTCTCTCAGACTTCTCTCTCGCTCTCTCACTCTGCTCTCTCATTTCACTCTCTATTTCACCAGCTCTCTCTCTCTCTCTTAGAAATCAACAACAGTAGCAGAGCACCACTGCCGTCGTCTCCCTCCTTTTTCCGGCGGGGCTTCGCCGTAGCTTCTCACTGCCGCCGCCGCCTCCTTGGCTAAACGGACAGTTGGGAAAACCACCACTGCCGTCTTCATATTGGCAAAACGAGCGGCTGCCCAGAATGACTTTCGTCGTCGGCGTCGATGTCCAAACTATTCCGACTCGGCCTTATCATCGGACTCGACAACAAACCGTAACCAAGACTCGATAATTCGAGTTTGAAGGAAAAGCAGAAATGTAAAGCAGAGGCAGGTTCTACAATTTTATTCAAAGTTTCTTATTTGGCAAAACAGTGTTTCTAGAATCAGTTTTGTGAATACTGGACTCTGGTTTCTTTGTTGACTTGCACTTAGTTCATAGATGGATGATTCTTGAGTTATGATCATGCTTGTGTTAATATTGCTTTGCTGGAAAAAATTAAAATAGGTTATACTCTTATTTTATATGATTTCAGTTTGAAGTTCTTTAAGAAAAGGAAACAGAGTTTTTCGTACACATAAATTAGATTTTGAGTTGTATAAACTTACTGGTTGGATTGATGAGCGGATGGATGGTTTATGAATGAATTGAAATGCTGAATCTTGTGACTGAAATTCCCCTGCAGAGCTTCTTCTTCCTTTACTTTTTCTTGGGTGTAATTTGTTTGTGATGAGAGAGTAATTAACTCAGGAAAGTTATATTTAAGAGGAATGGTTGATCTTATTTGCTGTAATGATTCAAATGTAAATGTGATGGACGTGTATTACAAACTTAACCACAAGATTACTGACAAGATTTTGGAGAAGATTTACTCCTATCATCGGCACATTCACAGCTGTAAAAGATAATACTTGGTGCATTTCTGGTTGATTAAGGGCCTCACAGGCTTTTAAAGTTTTTCATGGTTGGGCTTTAATTTGGGCTTTTATTTATTTAACAAGATGGGCTTAAATTTATTTAAGCTCATTGGGCTATAAATAAAAGAAAAGGTTCGGCCCAAGTTACAAAGATATAAGTCGGCTCACTAAAACATATTTAAGATTATTAAGTCTTTTATTACGAAGGATTTGATCGCCGATAATTAATTATAAATATAAACGGTTCAAACATTCAAAATTAATTTCTTAATTTCCCTATTACTTAATGACGACAACAATATAATCAAACTTTAGAAAAAAGAATGGAAATGAAAAAGTAAATCGTTTTAATACTCGACTCTGAACTTTAAGAGTATTCGGTTAAAATAACTTAAGGCTGCAAAAATTGTAATTAATTATATAAAATTAATTATACGCAAGTTTAGAAAAATCGGGGTATTACATCCTACCCCTCTAACAAGAAATTTCGTCCCGAAATTTGTATACCTTCTTCGAAAAGCTCAGGGTATTTTTCCAGCATCTTTTCTTCGAGTTCCCACGTAGCTTCTTCCTGCCCGTGGTGATTCCATAAAATTTTTACAAGCGATATCGTCTTAGTTCGGAGTTCTTGTACCTTTCGGTCCAAAATAGCTTGCGGTCTTTCTTCATAGCTCAAATCCGGACTAAGAATAATGTCTTGCTGGCGAACCACGTGTTTAGGATCGAACACGTATTTTCTTAATTGAGAGACATGGAAAACATTATGAACACTCCCTAGACTTGGCGGTAAAGCCAATCTATAAGCAACGAGTCCTATCTTTTCCAAAATCTCAAAAGGTCCAATAAATCTGGGTCTAAGCTTACCCTTCACGCCAAACCTAATAATTCCCTTAGACGGAGAAACCTTGAGGAAAACCTTATCCCCAATTTCGAATGATAACTCCGATCGACGTACGTCGGCATAAGATTTCTGTCGACTTTGGGCTTCCTTTATTCTCAGTCGGATCTGTCGAATGATCTCTATCATTTCACCGACTGAATCTGGCCCTAGATTTTTCCTTTCACCTACTTCATCCCAATAAAGCGGTGATCTACATTTCTTTCCATACAATGCTTCATATGGAGCCATGCCTATTGTTGCTTGATAACTGTTATTATAAGCAAATTCGATTAGTGGCAAAACATTTTCCCGAGTTCTCCCACCTTGATCCAACACCACGAGTTCTCAACATGTCTTCTAGTGTTTGGATTGTTCTTTCAGACTGACCGTCTGTTTGAGGGTGAAAAGCTGTGCTGAAATTGAGTTTGGTACCCAATTCTTTTTGCAAGCTGATCCAAAATCTTGAGGTGAATTTTGAATCTCTATCTGATGTTATCGATGTTGGTACTCCGTGCAGACGTACGATCTCACGGACATATAATTGGGCTAATTTCTCCGATCCATAGGTAATCGGAATTGGTATAAAATGAGCTGACTTTGTGAGACGGTCTACTACAACCCATATTGCAGTGTTTCCTCTTTTTGACTTCGGCAGACCGGTCACAAAATCCATTGTTATACCTTCCCACTTCCATGTTGGAATATCCAACGGTTGTAACTTTCCATAAGGTCGTTGGTGTAAGGCTTTTACTTGCTGACAAGCCAGACATCGTTCTACGAAGGAGGCTACATCTCGCTTTAAGCCGTCCCACCAGAACTTTCTCTTTAAGTCCTGATACATCTTCGTACTTCCCGGATGAGCAGTGTAAGGTGTATCATGAGATTCACTCATGATGTCATTTTTCAGTTCGTCATCATGAGGAATACAAAGTCTTCCATCGAACTCGATTGCATTATCTGTTGCTTCAGAGTAACCGCTAGGGTTACCTGATCTCACCTTCAGACGTAGTTTCTCAAACACCTCATCTTTCCTCTGAGCACTTATTATTCTTTCTCGCAAGTCCGGGTATAGCCACTAGGGTTGCAACACAACTAGTTATTGTTTCTGGTGAATTGATCACCTCCAAACTCATTCTCTCAAAGTCTTGAATGAGTTCTCCTTCTTCGGTAAGGAAACAAGCTAAGTGTGTTGGAGTCTTGCGACTCAAAGCATCTGCTACAACATTAGCTTTGCCTGAATGGTAATTGATACCACAGTCATAATCCTTTACTAATTCGAGCCATCTTCTTTGTCTCATATTCAATTCTTTTTGCTCGAAAAAGTATTTTAGACTCTTATGATCCGTAAAAATCTCAACCCTAACTCCATATAGGTGATGTCTCCAGATTTTTAACGAATGCACAACGGCTGCTAATTCCAGATCATGTGTGGGGTAATTGACTTCATGTGGCCTAAGTTGTCGTGATGCATAGGCTATCACTTTTCCATCTTGCATCAGCACACAACCTAGTCCATTTTTAGAAGCATCTGTATACACCACATATTCTTTATTTGCTTCTGGGAGAGCCAAAACTGGTGCCGTAGTCAACTTGTCTTTTAGTTCTTGGAAATTTGCCTCACACTCGTCCGTCCACTTATATTTGATTCCTTTCTTCAGTAATTGTGTCATAGGTCTAGCTATCTTAGAAAATCCTTCAATGAATCTTCTATAGTATCCGGCTAGACCTAAAAAGCTCCTAATCTCATTAGGGTTGGTTGGTGACTTCCAGTCACGTACCGCTTCCACTTTAGCAGGGTCCACCTTGATACCTCCTGCTGACACAATGTGCCCAAGAAACATCACTTCACTCAGCCAAAACTCGCACTTACTGAACTTGGCATATAGTTTCTCAGTTCTCAAAGTTTCCAACACTATTCTCAAGTGTTCTTCGTGCTCTTTCTCATTTTTGGAATAAATGAGAATGTCGTCAATAAATACTAAGACGAATTTGTCTAAGTATGGGTGAAAAACTCTATTCATGAGATCCATGAATACTGCAGGAGCATTAGTCAATCCGAATGGCATAACTAAGAACTCGTAGTGGCCATATCGTGTTCGGAAAGCCGTCTTGGGTATATCTTCTGGTTTGATTTTCAATTGATGATACCCAGACCTAAGGTCTATTTTTGAAAACACACATGCTCCCTTGAGTTGATCAAACAGGTCATCTATCCTTGGTAAAGGATATTTATTCTTGAGGGTTATCTTGTTCAACTCTCGATAATCTATGCACATCCTCATTGTGCCGTCCTTTTTCTTTACAAATAGAACAGGTGCTCCCCATGGTGAAACACTTGGTCTAATAAAACCAAGATCCAACAACTCTTGTAGTTGTATCTTGAGTTCTTGTAATTCCTTCGGTGCCATTCTGTATGGTGCTTTCGACAACGGGGCCTGACCCGGCTCCGTGTCAATGTTGAAGTCCACTTGTCGATTTTGTGGCAGTCCTGGTAGTATTTCTGGAAATACGTCCTCGAATTCTCTGACGATCGCCACATCTCCTATGGTCTTTTCGACTCCAGCTTCCCCGTTCAGGTAAACAAGGAAAGCCTGACAGTCTTTCTTTTTCATCATCTTCTTAGCTTGAAGGGCGGAGATAAGCGGCACTCTCCTACCCATTGTAAGTCCGTGAAATTCTGTGGGCTCTTCTCCGGGTAATTGAAAAGAAATTTTTCTCTCATTACAGAGAATCGTAGCATAGTTCTCAGCTAACCAATCCATTCCTAGGATTATATCTACGTCCCGCATTACCATGACATTCAAATTGTTAGCTATAACCTTAAAAGTTCCTAGTTCCAATTCTAGGTTAGAGCAAACAAGTGAAGTGGTTGTGATCTCTCCGGATGGTGTAGTTACTCTCATTTTATGACTAGCTCGTTACGGTATGATATCTAAATTATCAACACAAGAACTAGAAATAAAAGAGTGTGATGCCCCGGTATCGAACAAAATAATTACGGGAAAGTTAAGAAGTTTGCCCATACCGCCAAATTTCCTTTGTTCTTAATTGGCGGCTTTTGTTCGATGGCAAAGGCCCTAGCATTCCGCTGTTGTGGCTGTTGTTGAGGTTGCGGCTGCGCCTGTATAGCCCTCAGAGGTTGGGGTTGACCATATTGGTTCGGCCTAAGTGCTTGGGGTGGTCTCGGGCACTCTCTCTTCATGTGACCCTTTTGGCCGCAGTTAAAACAGTTTTCGGTGCCCACCTGACAGACGCCGAAATGTACCCTATTACACTTACGGCAAGTAGGGATTACAACCTTTCCATGACCGTTGCCTCCTTGATTCGGAGCATTCTGCCGCCCTTGCCATTGCCCCGATTTGGTTGTTTCCTTGCCATGGCCTCTTGCCAAGGTTGTTATTGTTCTGATTGCTATTCTGATTAGGCTGTTGAAAGCCACGTTGATTACCACCCTGATTACCCTGACGGTTGTTGTGTTGATAGTAACCACTGTTATTTCCGTCTTCCCATTTTCTCTTGCCCTTGTAGTTATTGTTGAAATGGTTCTGAGTCTGAGCTTGAGCTTGTACCGGTACGTATACTGGAGCTCGTCTTTCTTCCGGCATTACTGCCTCCATCTCTAGAGCTCTCTCTAGTGACTCAGTGTAGCTCAGCCCTCCATGACTGGCTAACGACACTCCAATCTCGTGTCTTAGTCCAGAACGGAACTTCTTTGCCATTTTCTCATCCGTATCAACTTGATCCGGTGCATATCTTGCCAATTCACAGAATATTCCATCATATTCCGTCACAAACATCTTTCCTTGTTTCAAATTATAGAACTCAGATTCCTTCTTTGCTCTATAAGTCTTTGGCACGTATTTGTCAAACAGTGCCTCTTTGAATTCATTCCAGGTATACTGAGCCAGATGCTCCTCTGGAATGATTTTCTTGCGAGCCTCCCACCAGAAGTCAGCAGGTCCAATGAGTTGAAAGGCTATGCAAGAAAGACGCTCCTCATCAGTACATCTGAGAAGCTGGAAAATTCTTTCAATAGCTCTTACCCAAAGCTCAGCATCGCTCGGGTTTCCAGATCCATTGAAAATAGGTGGATTTCTTTTGAGGAATAGATCCTCGATATCACGGCGATGTGGTGGTGGAGGTGGAGGTGGTGGTGGGGCTTCCTGACGCTCCTGATCTTCTCTTCGAGGTCTACCCCTACCCCTACCTCTTCCTCTACCTCTCCCACGTCCTCTTCTTCCTCCTTCATTTTCAGCTTCCATTTTGAAGATATTCTGGGATTTAGAAAGAAACTTATTAGAACACAACTTATCAAACTGGTATACTCGATGACAACTTTAAACAGATTGGCAATCATTACTTGAACAAAGATAAATGGATTTCGATTGTACAACTTCTCAAGTTGACAAACATAAAAACAGAATATAAGAAGATTGTAACATAAGAGTAAAAGCCCTCACATGGGGTCATATATATATATATTGGAATAACCAAAATTTGCCTCCACGAGGTCTTACATCCAAAAGATCTAGACTTTTTATCTCGTCCAGACTAGGCTATCTGCCTATCTATAATATGCTTCTATAAATTTAAAAGACGGTATGCTTTAACAAGATGCATTGCCGTCAACAACAGGGAAAGATGTTAGACTCGGGATTATATTTACATTAACTCCCGACTATTTACACCAAAAGAAGTCTAACACATTCCTGATCTATTTACAAAAGCAAAAACTAATTCCCACAGCTAACTGGCCCTAGACGGGTCCATGTCTGACTCTCGGAGACGCTGCAGTACTCTCCTCACTGCCCTCAGCGGGCTCCAACCACCAAGGAAACTCCTCGGGGTCCTCTTCCTCCTCTAGCTCTACGCCGAAAACTGCTCCCAAGGTCCCTTCGACCTCGGCATCGGGCAGGTGCTGATCCGGTATTGCCAGCTCTGCTACTCCCTGGTGTGGCTCGGCCGGTGCTAGCTGCTCGGGCCCCAAGTACAACTCTGGTGCTGCCATCTCCTCAGCAAGGCTAGCCCAGTCGACAGTAACCATCGGCTCGTCTAAAAAGACAGGGTATGGGAGCTCAGTAAGGTCCACTGCAGTTAAGGGCTGGGTTAGGTGTGCAGGGTACGAGGAGGTGATATCTTCAAGAAATCCATAGTCAAGTGGGACCGCAGAAGGTCCAGCTGCAAACTCGTCGGCCTGTCTAACCCCAAGAAAGGGTAGGTCAGTAGTCGACCCTGCCTCCTCTGGTAGAACTCCAGGAAGAAAGTCAGTCACCGGTACTAGGTCATTCAGTCGACGGTACGAAGCGTGCTCCTCAAATTCAACTCTTGGACAACTACCCACTGTGACAAACTGTCTCAACAAAGCGGATGCAAACAGACAAAAGTCACCTGTAGGTTCCGTGTTAGCCCCCACCAAGACAAGGAAAAACCATGACTGTTTTTGCGCCCATCCCTTCCATTTCTGGGGCATCATGGCGATACAGTCCACCATAGCTTGTCTATCGTCCACTCCAAGTTGCTTAACAGGTTTCCAGTAGTGTAGAAAGTCTATAACATACTGTCCAAAGTCACAACCCGAGCGTGGGATGAAGTCATGGTACAGCCTTAATAGTACCTCAGGCCTAACGGGAGGCTTGAACCGGTTCTTTGAAGAAGCTCGAGAAGCACTCCGTACTCATCCTAAGAGAAGAATTTGCAAAACACAAATCAGTAACTGGTAGGATAAAAACTAACACAACTTAAGGGATTCTTAAAGCACTTAAAGAATAAACTGCGTATTAAACAAAAACAACTTAAGCAATAAATAGCACCACTTAACTTAAGCACTTAGCAATTATCTCAAAATTGCATATAAATCCAAAAATAAAAAAAAATTCCCAAATTTTATAACTCTATACTTAGAGGTTTCTTAACTCTAATAAAGGAAGAACTCAACTAAACTTTACTTAGCTAGATTCGACCAGCAAAATCTAAACGGTTCTCTATAATGGAAAGCAAAGTCAACTTGAAGTTCCGTCGAATAATGAACTTCAATGAAGATGACTGTGCTCATATCACTTATACGCAAGTGACATTCGTTCTCTTTTGCTTTCGTTTCTCTTTACTTCTTCATTTCTTCGTTGATTGAATTCTTCTTTATTGCTTTGAAACCAACACTTCTTAAAAGTCTAAGTTCTCAAAAATCGGGAAAATGCCTTAGAAAAATTCTTCTAAATTCTCAATCCGACATGCTCTTGAAAACGGAAATTATAAATCATATAATTCCAAGGAGATAAATTCTAGCATTAAATTCAAGCTTAGAATAATATTTAAAACATATTTTCAAGATGTTTTTAAACTTTTGCAAAGAACGAGAACTTTTAAAATTTCTTACCTTATTATTGGTTGAGCCGGCGTAACGGGGTGTTGAGTTCGTGACTAGTTTCTCAAGTTTAGTGGTTCGAACTAAACTTTTACTCAAAAGAAGACTCAGGCTCAGAGCAAACGAAACGCTCTGATACCACTCTGTCACAGCCCCAAATCCCGAAGGACGGCTAAGCCGGGTTATGACTAGGGGTTGGAATTAAGAAGCGGGGAAGAAAGGGGATTAATGAATAACTGAGGGATAAATCTTGAATCATCAAGGAAATACATAGAAGTAAACTTTGATTATATAACGCGAGACAATCTCGAAGGATTTCTCAAATAGAACTAACAAGTCGTTTCAAGTTTCAAGTACAAAATACTTAAACAAAAAGTTTTATAACATATTAGAGTGTTTGCAGCGGAAAAAGAACGTAGATTGACTCCACATATGAAGATGTGAAATCGAGGCTCGACTAGCTTTATTAAGGATTTACAACCACGTACTCAACTCCCGCCGTCACCCGTCACTCATCCTGCATATTTAAAAACATATACAGGGCTAAGTACAAAGTACTTAGTGAACACATGCCAAAAACATATAATAGATTTAATGGTTTTATCAGGCATTTCAACAGTAACACAACGGGGTTTTTCATTAAAGGCCCGTGCTTACTAAAATTTCTTTTCATAATCGCTTGCAAGCATTTTCTTACTTTTAATTCAATATGACCAAATCTGAATAACGCCGGGGAAGAATGCACTCTTCCGCGGTCGCTTCTCACCGTGGCTGGCTACTCCTCAGCGTAGTACCACACACTCCGGCTACCGTGTACACTAATTCTGGAAAGCACCCTCTTGGCTAACTCAGAATCCGATCGATTACTAGTTGGCGAACCAACTCAGATAGGCATAATAGAACTCACAAAACAAATTCTTTTATGCCAAGACAATCACTTTAAAACATGCTTTTTAAAGTGATAAGAAAAACAGAAGCTCGAGTTATTCAGTAAACTGAATATTCACATTTTATTTGTATAATAGAAAAGCCCACCTTAATGGTTTACAGAACGGAAACCCAGCTTCAATCTTCCGTCCTTTCTTCTATGTATGATGTCCTCCTTTAATCGTAAATAATCAAATCTTAGAAAAAGATCGAGAGGGAAACCATACGATAACAGACTTGATAACTTGATTAATCTTTAATATATACTTTTGAGTTTACGAAAGAAACAACTGAAAACAAGTTGATCATAAATCAGCTGGATAAAACAAGCTGTCTGGAAAATCAAGCTAGCTGGAAAAACTGAGTTATTTGGAAAACTGAGCTGGCTAGAAAAACAGAGCTGGCTGGAAAAACAGAGCTGGCTGGAAAAACAGAGCTGGCTGGACCCAGCTGAGTTAATCCAATTGATCGGGTCCACCGAGTTAATCCAAATGGCCGGGTCCAAATTCGGTAATTCCACTGACGGTCCAAATTCGAGTTAATCCAAATGGTCCGGGTCCAAATGGGTAATTCCAAATGATCGGGTCCAAATTTCGAGTTAATCCAAATTGGTTGGGTCCAATTCGGTAATTCCACTCGACTTAATCCAGGAATTAAACTCTCAATTTCAAAACTTGGTATTAAAATTCTGAAAAATTCTACGTCACTTAATTTTTAACGTAGATTCCAATTCTATCATTATCTTCTTCATTAAAAATCAAATACATGGCTTTATTGTACATATATATATATTTCGGTCCTTTTTATTTTATTTTATTTTTTAAACAACAAGTTTTTCTCTCTCTCTCAGACTTCTTTCTCGCTCTCTCACTCTGCTCTCTCATTTCACTCTCTATTTCACCAGCTCTCTCTCTCTCTCTTAGAAATCAACAACAGTAGCAGAGCACCACTGCCGTCGTCTCCCTCCTTTTTCCGGCGGGGCTTCGCCGTAGCTTCTCACTGCCGCCGCCGCCTCCTTGGCTAAACGGACAGTTGGGAAAACCACCACTGCCGTCTTCATATTGGCAAAACGAGCGGCTGCCCAGAATGACTTTCGTCGTCGGCGTCGATGTCCAAACTATTCCGACTCGGCCTTATCATCGGACTCGACAACAAACCGTAACCAAGACTCGATAATTCGAGTTTGAAGGAAAAGCAGAAATGTAAAGCAGAGGCAGGTTCTACAATTTTATTCAAAGTTTCTTATTTGGCAAAACAGTGTTTCTAGAATCAGTTTTTGTGAATACTGGACTCTGGTTTCTTTGTTGACTTGCACTTAGTTCATAGATGGATGATTCTTGAGTTATGATCATGCTTGTGTTAATATTGCTTTGCTGGTAAAAATTAAAATAGGTTATACTCTTATTTTATATGATTTCAGTTTGAAGTTCTTTAAGAAAAGGAAACAGAGTTTTTCGTACACATAAATTAGATTTTGAGTTGTATAAACTTACTGGTTGGATTGATGAGCGGATGGATGGTTTATGAATGAATTGAAATGCTGAATCTTGTGACTGAAATTCCCCTGCAGAGCTTCTTCTTCCTTTACTTTTTCTTGGGTGTAATTTGTTTGTGATGAGAGAGTAATTAACTCAGGAAAGTTATATTTAAGAGGAATGGTTGATCTTATTTGCTGTAATGATTCAAATGTAAATGTGATGGACGTGTATTACAAACTTAACCACAAGATTACTGACAAGATTTTGGAGAAGATTTACTCCTATCATCGGCACATTCACAGCTGTAAAAGATAATACTTGGTGCATTTCTGGTTGATTAAGGGCCTCACAGGCTTTTAAAGTTTTTCATGGTTGGGCTTTAATTTGGGCTTTTATTTATTTAACAAGATGGGCTTAAATTTATTTAAGCTCATTGGGCTATAAATAAAAGAAAAGGTTCGGCCCAAGTTACAAAGATATAAGTCGGCTCACTAAAACATATTTAAGATTATTAAGTCTTTTATTACGAAGGATTTGATCGCCGATAATTAATTATAAATATAAACGGTTCAAACATTCAAAATTAATTTCTTAATTTCCCTATTACTTAATGACGGCAACAATATAATCAAACTTTAGAAAAAAGAATGGAAATGAAAAAGTAAATCGTTTTAATACTCGACTCTGAACTTTAAGAGTATTCGGTTAAAATAACTTAAGGCTGCAAAAATTGTAATTAATTATATAAAATTAATTATACGCAAGTTTAGAAAAATCGGGGTATTACAGCTTTTTGGGAAAGAAAATAACATGTCGTTTCTCTTCCTTATATTCCTAATTTCAATGAGAAAAATATTCCTACAAAAGCTAGACCCATTCAAATGAATCATGAATTACTTAATACTTGCAAAGAAGAAATTAATTCCCTATTAAAAAAGAATTTAATTAGACCTTCAAAATCCCCTTGGTCTTGTGCTGCTTTTTATGTTAATAATCAGGCGGAAAAAGAACGAGGAGTACCTAGATTAGTTATTAATTATAAACCTCTTAATGAAGTTCTAGAATGGATTAGATATCCAATTCCAAATAAAAGAGACCTTATTAATAGATTATTTAAAGCTAGAATATTTTAAAAATTGATCTCAAATCTGGATTTTGGCAAATTCAAATTTATGAAAAAGATAAATACAAAACTGCTTTCACAGTTCCTTTTGGACATTATGAATGGAATGTCATTCCATTTGGATTAAAAAATGCCCCTTCAGAATTTCAAAATATTATGAACGAAGTTATGAATGACTATTCTGACTTTTCTATTGTCTACATTGATGATATATTAATATTTTCTCAAGATATTGATCAACATTTCAAGCACTTAAAAATATTTATACAAGTAATAAAAAAGAATGGATTAGTCATCTCTTCTTCAAAAATAAAATTATTTCAAACTAAAATTAGATTTTTAGGTCATGACATATATAAAGGGACTATTAAACCTATTTCAAGAGCAATTGATTTTGCAAACAAATTTCCCGATGAAATTAAGGATAAGACTCAATTACAAAGATTTTTAGGCTGTCTTAATTACATATCTGATTTTTTTCCAAAACTTAGAATCATTTGTAAACCTCTTTTTCAAAGATTACAAAAAGATCCACCTCAATGGACTTTAGAGCATACTAATATTATTAAGAAAATTAAAATTCAAGTTAAAACACTTCCTTGTCTTGGTATTCCAAAACCTGATGCCTTTATGATTATTGAAACTGATGCCTCCGATTATGGATATGGAGGAATTCTCAAACAAAGCATTTCATCTCATGCATTTCATTCATCTCTTTCTGAAAAGAAAAAGGAGCAACTAGTTAGATTCCATTCTGGAATATGGCTAGGACCTCAAAAGAATTATTCCACAATCAAAAAAGAAATTCTTTCTATCGTTCTTTGTATTTCAAAATTTCAAGATGATATTTTCAATAAGAAATTTCTTCTTAGGATAGATTGTAAATCTGCAAAAGAAGTTTTGCAAAAAGATGTCAAAAATATAGTTTCAAAACAAATTTTTGCTAGATGGCAAGCTATACTTTCAAGTTTTGATTTTGATATTGAATATATCAAAGGAGAAAATAATTCTCTTCCTGATTTTCTTACAAGAGAATTTCTTCAAAACCCTTCCTCATTATCTTTTTCTCCTTTATGAGATTTCCAAGCAGTTACTTTATTCAAGATGGATTGTTGGAAGTGCGAAGGTTATGAGAACTACATTCAAGATCTTGAGATTCAAAGAGAAAAGGTTCATAAAGAAAAACTTTTCTGGTCACAACAGTTCGATATTTTTATTGTGAGATTCAAAAAATTCGACAGGTTTGACTCTATATGTCAAGAAATTTATTCAAAATCTGTTCTTGAAAATAAGCTAAAAATGCTTATCAATCATGTTGTTCTTATCAAAAGAATGAATCATCAAAATTGTCATATGGGTATTAATGACTCAGATCCAGACTCCATGGATTAATCATTAACTAGTCCAAGAGCAAACGGCTCTTGGTAAAGACATTTCAAATCCGTTGATCCCTGTCAATTTGGGAAAAATTGATCAAAAACATTATTCAAAAATGTTTTAAAACCTACAGAGAAATCTGAGGTCACAGTTTAAACTGTGCATTTAAATTCAAAAATGGTTTGAATCAGAAGTTTCTCGGTGAAACGAGTATTCAAAACCATGTGCTCAAAACCAGCAGCTGTTTCATACAGTTGGCCAGTTGTCTTCCCCTACCGACAGCTTTATTCAACAAAAGCATTTGAATGCTTTTTCAAAAAAAAAGAGTGACATCCCATCTGCCACTACTCTCCAAAAATGGTGCAATTTAATCAAAAAGATGATTGTGACTTTGGAGTCATCCAACCACTCATCCAACCACTCATTTACTTTTCAAAAGTTGATGGTGACTTTGGAGTCATCCACCCACTACTCCAAAAAAAAAAAAAAGCAAGACGTATTCAAAGATTCAGACTTCTATATGTTAAGCCTCAAATGTAATTAGTTTAGGCATTCAATTTTTAGCCCAAAAAAGAAATTTGACGGAGCAAGTCAATTTCTCAAAATATTTCCTATCCCTTCTCATATAATTCCTATCTCTCTCAAACTGTATCTTACTTAATTGTAAGTTTATTTTATTTCAAATTTAAAGATTTTATTTTCAAAGTCTTCCGCCTTCAATTCAATTTAATTTTACTCTGTTTTATTCCTATTTTCCACTCTTCATCATGCATTCATCCACCTGCATGTGTCCTGGCTCGAAATGGTATCATTAATAAATATTGTCAATTATTCGAACGATGGTGGGATCAGAAGAAGAGATTCATATAAGAATAGGTCAATGAGAGGTAACGTTTCTCTGATGGTTGTACCTATTACACATTTCAATCACCCGTTGTTTGGATTATCTCGTCCATTCTATTAAAAAATAATCTTATTTTTGCTTTTATTTGAAAAAAAATTAATTAATTAATTAATATTATATATTTTCCCATTTTAGGATGTGATGAAATATTTTTTTATTGTTTTCATCATTACTTTTATTTGGCGTGGAATGTATCGATTTGTTACAATTAACAAAGAAATTTCATTTACGAAAATTTCATCGATTATTTTAAATGACGGCATCCAAAAGCAATTTATAAAATAATTAAGAAAAATAATTCCGGGATGTGAAATTATACATTGATCTTGAAAATTTATATAGGTTCCCAATAGTGGAGTTTTATTTGAAAAATAATGCGGGATATAAATTTTTTATATTAAATAGATAAACATATATTTTTATTAATAATATACATATATTTTTTTTATTATACATGCCAAAATGTATAAATTACAATTAAATATTTTTTTGTACCCCTCAATAACCATAGTTAATTACAAACCAAAATGATCGATTCATTTTTAAAAAGAATAATTAAAAAATAATTTTAATCTAATTGTAGATTATTAAATTTTAATTGTATAATATTACCATTAACTATTCGAACTTTTTAAGTTAATTGAATTGTTGAACTTTATTTAAGTTTAACAATTCTTGAATCAACTTAATAATTGACTAAATTAATTTTTTTATAAAAAATAAAACTATTTATTTGGCCAACTAATTAATTAGATTGTGACTTGTAAATTGAATTTCAGGCCGAGAAAGTTATGCTCAATCATATCTTCAATCTTATTCTTTCATTTTCTACTACATGTTCACGCTTAATTTTGAGATTTCGATGTGGGACATTTTTAAGATGACATATATCAAAGATTAAAAAAGTAGAAATGGAAGGTATATATTATATCTTATATATATGCATGTATATATTATCTTAATAACCTAATATATATATATATATATATATATATATATATATATACTAGTAAGTAGTCCGTCGAGACTCGACATGAAATAACTTTATGTTTTAATTTACGTGTATACATTTTAAAAATAATTTTATATCTTATTTAAAAGTTGTAATATTGTTCGCGTTAATTATTAATCAAACTTAGAAAATTATTTTTATTTCAAGTATCTAAATTTATTATTAGGAATGAGAATGTATCAGGTATATTCATTCATTATGTATTTTCTAAATCTAAATTTGTTTAGAATTTTTCTACATGTTCGTCCTAATCTCGGTTAAAATAGTGATTTTACTGTACATACGCGTCTCAAATCCGTTGAGTAATACTCAATAAAAATATGAACACTCTAAGTAAAATTGATTAAAGTTAGTAAAAATCCTTCTTTCTATGTTATTTGAACCGTCTAGTTGGTTTATGCTAAATTACTCGATAAAAATCTAAACAAAGTTAATATTAATTAAAATTTGTAAAAATTCTTCTTTTTAAGTATATTTGAACCGTCTCGTTGGTTCATGCTAAATCGATATCTCTAATCTTTGCCAAAATACGGAAACAAATATTTACATCTTCAAAGTAATACTAATTAAAATTAGTAAAAATCCTTCTTTCAATGTTATTTGAACTGTCTCGTTGGTTTATGCTAAATTACTCGATAAAATTCTAAACAATTTAATATTAATTAAAATTAGTAAAAATCCTTCTTTTTAAGTATATTTGAACCATCTCGTTAGTTCATGTTAAATCGATATCTCTAATCTTTGCCAAAATACGGAAAAAATTATGTTTACATCTTCAAATTTTTCTTTTCTTTAGCTACCTATCCCACATTTGATTCAATGTATATATTTTCTAGAAAGCACTAATCGAACACTACAACAAAAAATGGTTTTCCGGACATCAAAAAGTGCCCCAATATGTGCTCTATTGGGGCACTTCTTGTTTTTGAGGCACTTGGTCATGTGCCTCCAAGTATCGTGTCCCAATAGAGTTAGACACTTTTTAAGTGCCTCTATACCAATAGATTTCCATACAATTTAATATGCCCCGAGATTGATTTATGGAGGCACATAAAAATGCCCCTTAATAAGTTCCAAAATATATTGATAAGTCTATAGGGATATTTATTTGTGCCTCCAAATAAAATATCGGGATACTTATTTGTGCCCTATTACAGAAGTATCGTGATACAAAATGTGTAGCCTCAAGTTCGTTTTATATCCCTAGATTAACATTTTGGAACACTTATCTATGCCTTAATCTTTATAGTATATAGCAAGCCCGGCTTGCCGTTTATAGTAACTTTCATTTTCAATTACAATTAATTTCATTTTTGAAAATAATTTTATTTAATTGTTATTATCTTAATTATTTATTAATATTTACCAATCAACTAATTAATATTTGGACGTTACAAAGGCATAATTTGTGGGAAAAAATTTAATTATAATAATAAATTTTCCATTTTTATACTATTTTCTACCTATAAATTCTAGAATTTTGCAAACGATTTCATTCACAATTCATATTCTTTGTACTCTTTCATTCCGACTTTTCCGATTAGAGGAACCATGATTGATAAGAAAGAGATTACCACACAAAGAGCATTTGATGTAAAGTTTTTAAATAAACAACGCGCAAATCAACTCTTTGCAGAAACGCCATCTTGGAGAAAGATCATATCTCCTAAGCATCAATGATCAGATTTGTTAAGGATTACAGTAACATCCATAGAAATCTATCCCTATTATATATAAGCATGTATTTGTCTCTTTAGAGAATAATATGATCGATGTTACTACCAATGTAATTGGATCTACTCACACTTTAGTGTTTGTATGATTCTAAATTTATTAAAATCATAAATTTGTTATACAATATTGAAATTTATTGAATGTTGTTTCATAATTTTCTATTTACAAAAGTAATCATGTAATAGCTCTAAATATATATATATATATATATATATATATATATATATTTAAGTCTTATTAGATTGTCAACCATTTCTTTCACTGAGTTGCACTACTTTATTTTTTTTTATTTGTAATGTATATATATATATATATGTTAAAATATAATTTTTTTTATGTCTGTGGGAATATGTGGCTGTTTATTTTTTTAATTTTATAATAGGTTTCTTTTTCTTATATTTAAGGTTATTGGTTAAAGTGTTTGCTACATTTTCGTGTAAAAATTGGCTATTTTCCTTTTGATAGCTATCTATTTAAATGTATCAATATATAACACTTTTAACACAAAATGATGTTCTTTTATTCCAAATGACAATTTCTGTATTGTCATACACACAAATGAGGGTAATAAATTTTCATTTTCGTGTCTAAAAAATAAAATTCAACATGTTTTGTGTTATTAATTAGTAACTTTATAAAAACATATAATTACATTTTATATATACATGTTCGAGAGCTAAATAAATTTATATTAAAGTATGTTTCTAATATTTACATTTAATTGTGTGTGATATTTGCATTAATAAACATTTGATTGCCGTGCCCTCCAACGGATGGAAAATTAATCAATGATAATGAACCATAATGGGTGAAATTATTCTTACTTCACACGTTTATAATGGGGATTTGATATACATAATATGAATTTTAAGTTTTGAGTTGTATACATGTACAAGTATTATATAATATTGTTAGATGCTAACTCTAATTTTTTTGCAAATTTTAATTTGCTGATCTATTAAAAAAATTTGGAACCAACTAACTATTCACAATTTTCCTACTGATTAAGAACATGTCTTTATATCCGGCTATCTCAAAAAAGAAAACACTATATATCGATTGATTTATATGTATATATAAATACATATAGCTTTAAAATATATATGTCTATTGAAAATAGACACATAGAGAATGAATTATAATACAATAACTATAATTACAATACAAATATGCAGTGTTACTAACTAACGCATTCGCAATAACACTAAAAATTAAAGTTATCATGATTCATGAGTAACGTTCTAAAAAATATCTAGATGATAAATCATATTTTCAATTAATATTATGAAAATACTTTCAGCAATTAGAACTGGAGTTCTCTGCAGCCAAGAAGGAACTTCATTATCGGAAATAGGAAAACTTGGAAATTGAACATATAAGAAGTTTAGATTCACACTCTATAGTAGCTGTTTCATTGGTTTGTATCGATTTTACATCGGGATTATTGTGTATTCAGTGTTTTTAAATCAGAATATACAAATTGAAGTTATGGTCCTACAAAATGTAAAACATTAAGATTCTTCTTTTAAAATAAGTAATACCCTTGAGAGCTTCAATTAGATATCTATAATGTTTTACTTTAATTTCCAAAAGGTTATACACATATTCAATCAACTTATAAACATAATAATATATTTTACCACTAGAGTTTATATTGAAAATGACGCAACATTTATTTTTCTCAGCATTTTTGCACCTTAGAGTTTGTTCATCTACAATCAATTTGTTATTCTCAAGTTTTATTATATTTTTTTTATATTTTGATAAAATAATTCTTTTAATTTTTGAAAGTAAGTTCTTTTATTAGAGTCTTTATTGTTTACATAAGACTTACTTTGGCAGAAAAAATATTAATTTTTGTAACTCAAGATACAACAAACATTTTAAAAAAGAGAAACTAAAATTCACAAAAAGATTGTTTTCACTTTAAAATCATACAAATAATTAATCAATAAACAAAAAAATTCTTAGAGTTAAAGTTTGATCTTTCAATAAATTATTCTCGATGAAAAACGACTTCCTTACCAAAAAATGTGCTACTTAAGTAATTTGTTTCATAAAACAAAACACTAATGAACATATTCTAAAATAGACTTTATTTATATCTTCAATTTACGTTGATTGTCATATTGTATTGGTATTTCTCGCTCTTATTAGCTTATAAACACAACCCAATAGTTACTCCTTATTATTAAAACTAGTGTGTATCCCGTCGAAAATCGACGGCAAACTATAATATGCTGTAATTTATTAGTATGTAACCGTAAAACTAATAAAATATTATGCATAAGAGAGTAATACTATTTCAACAATTCACTATAAGAAATCTTACAAAAGTGATGAAATAATAATAAAATACATCAATAAGGTTGTTTCTTCGATTTTATTTCACTTTCTTTAGTTGCAAGAAATCAATAGAAATTAAACAATTTTTTTACCTCACAATCTGTTAAAGATTTCATTATATATGATGTTAATTGTTGTGTACGTTTTATCATCTCGTCACAAAGTCAAATTTCGAGAATTATCCCTACATGTATATATATATACAAATCCAAGAATTATAATCGAGAATACATATTTTTGAGAATTTTCGTTTATTTACGTCAATTTAAAAATTTGTTAAATTAAATAAATTAATATTCACAACTTAATAATTGATCAAATTAAAATTGTCAATAAAAATAAAACTATTTATTTGGCCAACAAATTAATTTGTCAAATTATATTGGTTGTGCAAAATAATTGTGAAATGAGAAAATACACATGGATTGTGAGTATTTATATAGGTTCTCTAAGAGTATGGATTGTGAATATTTATATAGGTTCTCTAAGAGTATGGATTGTGAGTATTTATATGTTTTAATATATATGTATACATTTTAAAATAATTTTATATCTTATTTAGAAGTTGTGATATTGTTCGCGTTAATTATTAATCAAACTTAACAAATTAATTTTATTTCATGTATCTAAATTTATGATTAGGAATACCAATGAATCGAGTATACTCATTTTATTATGTATTTTCTAAATCTAAATTTATTTAGAATTTTTCTACATGTCCATCCTAATCTCGGTTAAAATAGTGACTTTACTGTACATACTCGTCTCAAATCCGTTGAGTAATACTGGATAAAAATATGAACACTCCAAGTAATATTATTTAAAATTATTAAAAATCCTTCTTTCTATGTTATTTGAACCATCTCATTGGTTTATTCTAAATTACTCGATAAAAATATAAACAAAGTTTATATCAATTAAAATTAGTAAAAATCCTTCCCTTTTAAGTATATTTGAACCGTCTCGTTGGTTCATGTTAAATCGATATCTCTAATCTTTGTCAAAATGCAGAAAAAAAATATTTTTACATCTTCAAAGTAATATTAATTAAAATTAGTAAAAATTCTTCTTTTTATGTTATTTGAACCGTCTCGTTGGTTTATGCTAAATTATTCAATAAAAATCTAAACAAAGTTAATATTAATTAAAATTAGTAGAAATTCTTCTTTTTAAGTATATTTGAACCGTCTCGTTGGTTCATGCTAATTAAATCGATATGTATAATCTTTGCCAATTTTATAATATTAAATATCTTTCTTTCTATGTTATTTGAACCGTCTAATTGGTTTATTCTAAATTACTCGATAAAAATATAAACAAAGTATTAATTAAAATTAGTAAAAATCCTTCCTTTTTAAGTATATTTGAACCGTCTCGTTGGTTCATGTTAAATCGATATCTCTAATCTTTGCCAAAATGCGGAAAAAAAAATTATGTTTACATCTTCAAAGTAATATTAATTAAAATTAGTAAAAATCCTTCTTTCTATGTTATTTGAACCGTCTCGTTGGTTTATGCTATGTTGGGAAAATTAATAGAGTTTTGAAGTGATACCAAAACCCAGCTGACCCCAACCAAGTAGATGTTTGCACAAACCCAAGTATTTTTCCAGCTCACCTGTTTGAGCTTATAGAGTTTCTAAGTTTGCAGGTGGTCGCTGAAGATAGCAGAAGACCCAGCTGAGTACACAGCAGGGTAAGCCAAGTCGAGTGATCAGCAACGTTATCCAGATTCAAGACGATCAAGTTCTTCCAGACACAGCTGTAGGAAAGACCCAGCTCGTGTGACAACTCAGCTCTACGTCAAGACCCAGCAGAGTTCAAGACTCAGCTCAGCGTCAAAGATCCAACAGAGTTCAAGACAGCTCAGAGTCACCAGCACAGCAGAGACGAAGTAAACTTGAGATAAAGTCAGATCTGACCTGGATCATCAGGAACTCGACACCTCAGCACCTAGAAGTCAGATCTAGGATTGCTTTACGAGGAAATCAAGGAAGAAGACAAGTCAATCCTGTCAGAAGTTAGGTAGAGATTCAGAACGGCTCTTTCCAACGGCTAGTTCTAATCTCTCCCTATAAATAGAAGTCTCTTCATCTTCACAGAAAAGTAAGAGAGAGAATATACACAAGAAAGATCAACAGAGAAAGAAGTCTAACAAAAGACCAAGATCTCTCAGAAAAGCTTCAAGATCCAGCAGCCTTCATTCTTATGAGATATCATTCATTCTCAGGCTGCTGAAGCTCTCTCCCTCTAGTATCTAGGCATATAATCCTTCCCATCTTAAGCCTAGTTTGAACGAGTTCATCATACTCAAAGTTCTTCATTGTAAGAACTCGTTCATAGTTGGAAACCCCAAACTCAAACCCAGAAAAAGGTTAAGTTAAGGTTGAGGTTCTGTAGTGCCCGTAAACTACAGGTTAGGTTCTTCAGTACCCGTAAACTGAATGTAGGCTTCAGCTGTGCCCGTAAACAGTCTGGTTACGTTTCGATACAGTACGCGAAAATTTGTATCCAGCTTAAGGAACTAAGCTGCAACGCTTGCTGACTGCGTGAAAAGTCAGTGGTATCCTTAGTGGATTACCAGAGGTTTCTGGTCGTGGACGTAGGAGTAGTTTCTCCGAACCACGTTAAGTTGCTTTGTTCTTTCTTGTTTATTTATGCATCCAGCTAACCCCTAATAAGCATTATTTCAAGCTGCATAAACTGACTAACTGAAAAGAGAAACAAAGCTTTGCAATATATTTGAAGCAACAGACGGACTTTCCAAAATCCCACCACATTCTGCACACAGCCAGCTGTGTCGATCAAGCTGCCTTCCAGCTGGATCGAACACAGCCAGCTCACTCAAAAGAGTTTTAATTGGAAAAGTTTTTAAACCTTGGTGTATTCACCCCCCCTCTACACCAAGGTATCCGTCTTGGGACCATCAATTGGTATCAGAGCAGTGGTTCAAAAGATCACTTTTTCTGTGTCAAGTCAGTCTCTTTGCTGATAGTGGTCACCTGAACAGATCCTTCAAAGTTTCAAATTTAAAAAAAAAAATCATTATATTGCATACTGTCATGGAATCTTCCCTGTGCAGGAATCTTCCGACGTTCTCTGTCGATGATTATCAGATCTGGAAGTTCCGACTCAAAAGCTTTCTGAGTGCGCATCACGACATGATGTGGGATGTTATCACTGACGGACCCATCATCATCATGAAATCAGAAAGACAAGCAGAAACCTTACCTGGAGCTGAACCAGTACTCCGGCAAGTTGTGAAGCCCAAAAGGGAGTACTCTCCAGAAGAAAGAAGACAAGCTGGTTTGGACAGCTACGCTCGCAACGTCATCTCCTCAACAGTGACGAACGCTTATCTCAGCAAGATCATCAACTGCGAGACAGCTAAGGGGATGTGGGACACTCTAGCCAAGCTGTGTGAAGGCTCAGAGGAAATTCAAGAGAACAAATTCTCAGTTGCATGCCAGAAGTTCGACAACTTCAAGCAACTCCCCTATGAGTCCATTGATCAAATGGAGCTCAGATTCTCCAACCTCGTCATCGAAATCGAGACGATCCGAACTGGAAAATATACAGTTCGAGATAAGAACTTGAAAGTTCTTACAGCTCTCTCCTCAGAATGGTGCACACACAAAGTGGTTCACCAAAGCAGAACTGATCTTGGCAGCATGGAGACTGAAAAATTGTTCTCCATCTTAAAAGCCAACGAATTTGATCTGGGGATTACAAGCAGAGATTCATCCAGCAGAATGAATGAAGCAGAGCTGAGGATCAAGCCAAGAAAAGAAGCTCAATCAGCTGAGCTTGGAAGGACCAACAAGGAGCACGGAAATATGAGCAAAGAAGATTTGAACGAAGAAGTTGCCATGCTTGTACGGAGCATTAATCAGCTGGAACAAAGCAAGGAAAAGTACAAGAATATCGTGAAGGTTCATCACGACAAGCAACTCTATCCAAAGAGAAACCTAGCTGAGTCATCCTCCAGGAGAAAGGATAAAAGGTTCGAATCGAGCGAAACGGATGATGATCAAATCTCCTTCTCCGACTCAGATGAGGATGATTGCTCTGATTAAGATGTCTGAAACATCTTATTGAATCAACCGACGAAGAAAATAAAGAAACCTAGCTAGCTGATTGGGACCAGCCGTGAAATAAAGACAGCTGGATACAAAACTGAAGATTCAGCCAGTCATACAGTTGAGTACATTGGTCTCAAAAGAAGAATAGAGAAGCAGCACATGAACCAGCTGGATTTGGGACAGCTGTCTACTTGCTATACAAACTGAGACCTCATCAAAGAAATGAGCTAATATGTGAATTATTTGGACTGCTCAAACCGGATAAAGAAAAGCTCATCCAGCTGAGGGGGAACAAACTCAGCTGGATCCCAAAGCTCAGTTCAGAAGGATTTCCCAGCCAAAAAGGGAATCAAGCTCAGCTGGACATCAGTCGAAGAGATAAAGGGAACTCAGCTGAAGGAAATTCAAGCTAATCTCCAAATACTCAGCTGAGGAGAACTGTCAATCAAACAAAGGGGAAGACCGCTGTGATATCAGCTGGATACTGTGTCCAAGCTGACCGGTTTGCGTCTCATGCAATAATTGCTCTGAGGAATATGCTATATATAGTCCAATTATTTTGAATTCTTACGTTAAGCGGACAGACATTCCTTAGTTAAATTGTTTGATAAGTTTCCTTTCCCATCGCATTAATTATAAAGTCTGCATAGTACTGCAGCACGGCAGAATCGAGGCAGAGCATCAAACGTTTGAACTGCCTCACGCGCGGTTGTAATACACTCGCCGAAAGCACGTCAGCAAAACATGATGAGTGAATCTCTCCCAGCCGTTGATCAGAATATCAACTGATTCAATTTCAACCGTTGATCCTATATGACAGTTAATATATATGGAAAAAATACGCGGATTCTTTCCTCCTCCATCTTTATCTCTGCAAATTTCAAAGATTCAAAATCTTCATCTATTCTCTGCAAGTTCTTCACACGATCAAATTCAACAAGTTGCAGAAATGGCGCCCAAGAAATCAACCGCAGGGATGAACCAGTTTGAAGCTCTAATGACAAAGCTATCATTTGAGAGTATTCTGTCCACCTCCAACCTCCATGTTTCAGAGTTAAAAGAGATGGTGGATCTAGTTGCAGACTCTGGTCTCTTGCTGTGGGCAACCTCCATGCCCAAGCTGTTGCTAAAGAGAGATGCCGCACTTTTCTACCTCAACATCATTGATGAAGACGGCTTCTACTCATCTTCATTTGACATGATCGTCAAAGGCAAAGACGGAAAGTTTGATACAACAACCGTCACCATCAAACTCAACGTACGAAAGGTGTTCAACCTACCCAGAGAAGGAGGATTCATCCCAGATGATTACAGTCGTGAAGAAGTCGATGAATTTCTCAGCAGAGAGATGCTTATCTCCCCAGAGCCTTACAGAGCGAGCATGTCAAAGCTCATGCTCAAGCCAAAGTACAGACTGCTGCTGGATATCACGCAGAAATGCATCTTAGGGATAGCTGGATCTCAAGGAGAGATCAGCATTCCAAAGCTCAAGCCGATGATTGCCATGATCAAAGGCGCAAACGTCAACTGGTTTGACTTCTTACTCAACCGTCTGGTCAAGGAGTCTGAGAAGATCAAGTTCAACTCCACCAGGACGACGTTTTCAACATCAGAACCACTGTATCTCTGCTCCAAAATTTCTTTCTTGATAGAGCAAGCTGTGAAAGGGCACACAGTAAAGTGGGCTGATTCAGAACCGTTTCCAGAAACGAAGATTCTTTTCCAAAGAATAAGTCAAATCAATGATCTTCTGAAGAAGCAGCCTGCTGTGAGTAAAAGCAAGAAGCAGCTGGAAGGATCAGAAGCAGAAGTTCCAGCTGAGAATAAACCAAGAAAGAGGAAGGCAGCTGACCCCAAACCAGCTGGAGGTCCAGCTGAGAAGAAAAAGAAAACAGCTGTCATTCCAAGTCAAGCAATGGTGATTCTCTCCCCACAGCCAGTGTCGGCCTTCGATCAATACGGATCAAACATCCTGGCCGAGATGGGATTGAATGATGGATTGTCATCCAGCTCAGAGGACGAGCTGGATAAGCCAAGGAGCTCTCCCCAGCCTTCACCACCTCATAGCTCTCCAACCAAAGAGCCATCTCCTGTAAGAGAGCAGGAAGATATTCAACTGGCTGAAGCTCCTTCACAGCCAGCTGACACCCAAGCTGAACCCTCTTCCACTAATCCCAGCTCGCAGTTGGCTGATACTTTTTCACAGCCTACTGTGAACCCATTTGAACCTATTCCTCAAAACACCACAGAATCAGAAGAGAGTGATTCTACTGCCTCTCCTTCTCTCAACTCCACTGGCTCAGCCTTTATGGAAGCCATGTACGAGGACTTGCGCATTGCAGGGATCAAGAGTGTTCTAACTCAGTATCCGATTCTGGCGCACCTGCCCATCGCCCTCGTCAAAGTTGGAGAACTCAAGTTTTATCTGGCTACCAAGATGGCAACTTGGTACCAGAATGAGCAGCTGATAGAGACCTTCTCTTATGAGAAGCTGAAGACGGATGAAGCACGCCTCCAGCACACATTTGGCTTTGGAAGCCTGGAGGATGCATACTTACACCAGAATGATCTCATTAGAGGAATTATTGAAGTATCTCAGCTGTACCCCAAGCCGCACCCAGCTGAAGTCTGGGAATCTGCCAACAAGCTCCTTACAGCAGCAGGATGGGAGACATTTTCTGGAGCTGTCAAATCCAAAGAAGTCGCAGCTGAACTTGCCAAGGAAGCTGTCCCTGCCGACACAGCTGAGGCAATAATAATTGAAGAAGAGCCAACTAATGCAATAGTTGAGCCAACCAAAGCTGCCCCACAGAGTCCACTTGCCGATGACACTCGCTCACTGGTCGAGATCTAGGCAGACAAACCCAGTCATGTTGAATCTGGAACTCAAACTGACTCAGCTGTCAAGCTCTCAACCGCAATGAAAGAAGCAATATCCAAAGAGGTTGAAGAAATTCTCTTTCAGGACAGACTGAAGTCTCAAGTCGACGTCGTCATGCGATTCTCAGCTCTCGACTGTCAAGTTCGAGAACAACAGCGGACAATCGATGAAGTCCATATTTTTGCTCAAAATCTTCAAGAAAGCACCAATCAAGATCTCAGGCAATCTCTCGTTACTCAACAAATTGATCAGTCAATTCATCTAGAGAAGAGAGTCCCTGAGATCATCTCAAACCTTCAAGCTCCACTGGTTGACGACATTGCAAATCTTTCAAGCCAGCTGGAAGCTCTCAAAAAGACCACTCTCTCCAACAGCGCTGACATCCGCCAACTCTTCAACTTATATAAAGATCTGGATGCTCAGTTCAGAGCTGGAAGCAGCAGCAATACCCAGCTGAATCTCGTCACAGCTGACAATTCAGTCAAGATCGCTGATGTTGAAGGTATTCTTTCCAAACTCAGCGCAACAGTTGCCAACCTCTCTGCCTCCCTTGTTGATAATGCCAAAAAGGGGGAAGATCAGAATGAAGCTGGAAAAACAAGTGAGAGGGAAGCTGCAGCTAAGGGGGAACCTGTGCAGCAAATTCAGAGGGAAATCGACGATTTTGCCAAAGAGCTGGATGAAGAAGAGACAGAGCCAACTGCACCAGCCAAGGCAGTCAAAGAGACATGGAGAGAAAAGATGGTTGCTCTTGCCAAAGCATGTGGACACAAGCCTGAAGAATACAAAGATTATCACTGGCTGTGTAACTTCCACAATGAGCAAAGAAAAGAAATGCAAGAGCTGGATAAGATTATTAAGAAGAAAGCTGAATCGCTCAAGCCTGCTGAGAAAAAGCAGAAGAAGAAAAGGCAGAGCTACAGGCAAGCTAAAAAGAAACAAATTCAAACAAAAAATGACAAGAAGAACCCAGACGATTTCAATGAAAACTGGGAAAGTTGCAAATCAGAATTCATCAAAGAATTCTACTACTTGAATCAATTCAAAGGCATGGATCCAGAAACTGTCTTCCAGGATTATTTCCTCGAACTTCACGAGACAGATCCAATGATGGCAAGATCTATTGCCCTATATGCCAAGAGTAACAACATTCAGCTGAAGGCTCCAAAAGTCAAACAGTTAAAGCCTCCATCTCTAGCTGGAACGAACCTTCCTGACAAGGCCCAAATCATCAAAGAAATTAATCACTGGGCTGGAGAAAGAGGAATTTCAAAATCAAAAAATCAAGCTGAATGGAAGGAGCTGGAAGAGTTCATCTTCAATAGATATGGTCTCAAGACTGACCATCAAATTGATGAACAAAGGAAGCAGCAAAGCTGAAGACCCAGCCAACTGGGAATGTTCTTTTTGAATTTTTGTAATTAAAGAGTTGTAATAATTCTTCCTATTAATGAAAAGTTCGTTTTATCAAAATCAACCTGAAGACAATCTCTCTTTGTCCAGGCTCTGAATATGTTTACCTGCTGTGATTGTTTAATCCTTTGAAACCCCGTTTCCTGTTAAGGGGGAAAGCAATTTTTGTTTTTCCAACTTGGGGTTTTGGCATCATCAAAAAGGGGGAAATTGTTGGAAAAATTAATAGAGTTTTGAAGTGATACCAAAACCCAGCTGACCCCAACCATGTAGATGTTTGCACAAACCCAAGTGTTTTTCCAGCTCACCTGTTTGAGCTTATAGAGTTTCTAAGTTTGCAGGTGGTCGCTGAAGACAGCAGAAGACCCAGCTGAGTACACAGCAGGGTAAGCCAAGTCGAGTGATCAGCAACGTTATCCAGATTCAAGACGATCAAGTTCTTCCAGACACAGCTGTAGGAAAGACCCAGCTCGTGTGACAACTCAGCTCTACGTCAAGACCCAGCAGAGTTCAAGACTCAGCTCAGCGTCAAAGATCCAGCAGAGTTCAAGACAGCTCAGAGTCACCAGCACAGCAGAGACGAAGTAAACTTGAGATAAAGTCAGATCTGACCTGGATCATCAGGAACTCGACACCTCAGCACCTAGAAGTCAGATCTAGGATTGCTTTACGAGGAAATCAAGGAAGAAGACAAGTCAATCCTGTCAGAAGTTAGGTAAAGATTCAGAACTGCTCTTTTCAACGACTAGTTCTAATCTCTCCCTATAAATAGAAGTCTTCTTCATCTTCACAGAAAAGTAAGAGAGAGAATATACACAAGAAAGATCAACAGAGAAAGAAGTCTAACAAAAGACCAAGATCTCTCAGAAAAGCTTCAAGATCCAGCAGCCTTCATTCTTATGAGATATCATTCATTCTCAGGCTGCTGAAGCTCTCTCCCTCTAGTATCTAGGCATATAATCCTTCCCATCTTAAGCCTAGTTTGAACGAGTTCATCATACTCAAAGTTCTTCATTGTAAGAACTCGTTCATAGTTGGAAACCCCAAACTCAAACCCAGAAAAAGGTTAAGTTAAGGTTGAGGTTCTGTAGTACCCGTAAACTACAGGTTAGGTTCTTCAGTACCCGTAAACTGAATGTAGGCTTCAGCTGTACCCGTAAACAGTCTGGTTACGTTTCGATACAGTACGCGAAAACTTGTATCCAGCTTGAGGAACTAAGCTGCAACGCTTGCTGACTGCGCGAAAAGTCAGTGGTATCCTTAGTGGATTACCAGAGGTTTCTGGTCGTGGACGTAGGAGTAGTTTCTCCGAACCACGTTAAGTTGCTTTGTTCTTTCCTGTTTATTTATGCATCCAACTAACCCCTAATAAGCATTATTTCAAGCTGCATAAACTGACTAACTGAAAAGAGAAACAAAGCTTTGCAATATATTTGAAGCAACAGACAGACTTTCCAAAATCCCACCACATTCCGCACACAGCCAGCTGTGTCGATCAAGCTACCTTCCAGCTGGATCGAACACAGCCAGCTCACTCAAAAGAGTTTTAATTGGAAAAGTTTTTAAACCTTGGTGTATTCACCCCCCTCTACACCAAGGTATCCGTCTTGGGACCATCATGCTAAATTATTCAATAAAAATCTAAACAAAGTTAATATTAATTAAAATTAGTAGAAATTCTTCTTTTTAAGTATATTTGAACCGTCTCGTTGGTTCATGCTAATTAAATCGATATCTCTAATCTTTGCCAATTTTATAATATTAAATATATATATAGATTATTATATATGAATTAAAAATGTATAAAATAAGGATTTATAAGATTATATTCCGAAATTGTTATTATTTTAATATGTGTAATAGAAGACTATTAAATAGGGGGAAAGATAAATATGAGATGTGATTAATAGATAAACATGTGATATTTCAAGAATATGAAATTAATTAAAATTAGAATATATATGAATTAAAATTAGACAAATTACCATAATAAAGGAAAATCTGAACGGAGCACCGTGGAGGGGGCATCTTTATTTTCGTTAATCCATCGGAATTCGACGTGAAATAACTTTATGTTCTAATTTATATGTATACATTTTAAAAATAATTTTATATCTTATTTAGAAGTCGTGATATTGTTCGTGTTAATTATTAATCAAACTTAGAAAATTAATTTTATTTCACGTATCTAAATTTATAATTAGGACTGACAATGGATCGGATACTCATTCATTAAGTATTTTTGTAATATCCCGTCTTTCTTGCGTACTAAAATTAATTAATTTAATAAGAAAGATAAGATTCCAGTGAAAGAAAAATTTTCGTTCCCGAAAATTTTATCCGGTAGATATATTTTGCCGTAAAAATGAGTTTTAATTAATTTTTATCGTCTCGATTAATCCGAAATGAAGAAGTTTTTACATTTATCATTAAGTGATAAATGATTAGTCATTAATTGACTAAAAGAAGAATTTAATTTATTTAAGTGATTTATTGCGTAATTTATCACTTAAATTTTTAGTTTCGGTCGATTTGAAAATGTTTCAAATCTCCGATTCTTTCTGTGAGATTTTTATCTAGGGTTCGTGAAACCCTAATTGATTTTCCTATGTTGAGAAATTAGAGGTTTAATTGAGGATTTAGTTGTTAGTAATTAATTGAATTGATTAGAATTTTAATTAATTAACTAATCTAATTATTTCCTAAATATCTAGATATTTTTTTAGATAAGGTTTATTCTTAAGAATATTCCTAATTGACTTTCAAAGTCTAATTAATTAAATAATTAATTAACCTATGCTATGTATATATATATATATGCATCATTTCACTCAATTCCTCTCATCTCTCTCTCGCCATTTCTCTCTCAAAACGGCAGAACACTCACACACTTTCACACACTTAAATCCTTCATTTAAGTCTTCATAATCCAAGCTCCAAGATCAAGGTTTCCATCCAAACCAATTTCCAAGTTATTAATCAAGGTAAGATATAAGTTTAATTCAAGTTTATAGCTTAAAAATAAGCTTTGATCATCTTATTTTTAAATTCCAGATTTTTCGAAAATTAGGATTTAATTAGTAGATGATTATGATCTTGATTTTTGATGTTTAATTCATGCTTGGGATGCATGATAGATCATTGATTCAAGCTTAATTAAACCCTAACCCTAATTATTTGAATTTTCGAAAATGAAGGAAGAATTAGGGGTTTATAAATTTTGATGATGGATGATCAAATTAATTGATTATTTGAGCTTAGATAATTATTCTAAGCATGTTTGATGTTGGAAGTAATCAAAGAATCAAAGTCCTTCTATTATTTTCAAAATAGCCGAAAATATTAATTAAAATTAGGGGTTTTTGATCCTTTGATCCTATGATCAAATTGATGATTTCTATGAGCTCCTATGATGATTATAAACATGTTTGATGGTTTGATTTATTAAGATTTGAGAAATTTCAATTTAAATTAACATGATTGGAAGTGATTAGAATGAAATTTGGATTTTAAATTCTTAATTTATCAAAAGGACTGAAATATATATGTACGATAAAGCCATGTTTTTGATTTTAATGAAGAAAATAATGATAGAAGTGGAATCTACGTTAAAAATTAAGTGATGTAGAATTTTTCAGAATTTTAATACAAAGTTTGAAATTGAGAGTTTCTAGAGTTTAATTCCTTGATTAACCCAGCTGGACCAAGTCAGCTTGATTAACTCAATTTGAACTCGCAATTTGGAATTACTCACTGGACTCACTTGATTTACTCAACTGAACTCATCAATGAATTACCACTGGACCCGGTTGAATTACTGTTGGACCTGGCCAATTTGGATTTACTCAATTGAACTCGATCACTGAATTCTGTTGGACCTGGTCAATTTGGATTTACCTACTGGACCCAAATTTGGATTAATTGTTGGACCCAATTGGATTTACTCAATGGACCCGGCCAAATTTGGATTTACTCATTGGACCCGGCCAATTTGGATTAACTCACTGGTCCAATGCGGTTTTGCTTCAATGCATTTTCCAATGACTCTTGTTTTTGTTTTTCCAACACCTGGCTTTTCCACTCTTGTTTTCCAAATAACTCAGTTTTTCCAGACAGCTCAGTTTTCCAAATCGGTTTTCCAAATAACTCGGTTTTCCAGATAAATTGATTTATCCGGTGATCTTTGATCAACTTGTTTTCATTGTTTCTTTCAGTAAACTCAAAAGTTATAATGTTAAGCTTAAATGTTATCAAAGAACTTAAGCATTTTTGATGTGCTAAAATAAATAAAGAAAGAGCTTAATGGTTAATGAGATGCTTATATGAAGAAATGAAATATTTTTTTTATGATATGATTAATGTTGACAATAGTATAAGTTATAAGTCAATAAATATTAATGAAAAGATGGAAGGGTTAGAAGTGAAGTATATGTTTGCTTATGTCTTTAGAAGTTCTTTTCGAATAGTGAATGATTAAGAGCTAATGATGATTTTAAGTATTAATGACACACTAATGATGAATTAAGTGTTAATGATACGTCATTAATGAGTTAATATGTCAAAGACATATTTTGATAATAATATAATATTAAGTTTAAATATTATCCAAAAAGTTTAAGCATTTATATTATGCTTAAATAATTAAATGAAAAGCTTAAGTGTTAATCAGATGTTTATATGACTAAATGAGATCTTTATTTGTTAAGGAAATGTTTATGTGATAATGATACGATAGTATGATAGATGGCAAGCTTAAGTGGTTAATGAAGTTATTAGTATGATTTTAACTGTTAATTAAGTTAGTTAAGAGAGTTTAAGAAGTTAAGTTAGAAATTCTCGAGTTTCGACGTAGAATTCCGAAACGAATTAAGTTAAGATTATCGAATTTGTTTATTCGATAGAAATTATTCTCGTTTTGAAGTTCGTATTTCCATTTCGATTAAAGGAGCAAGTGGAAGTGGAAGCTGAAGTGTAAAGCACAAATTTAGCGAGCGTTAAAGTTAAGACAAAAGCTTAAGTGTATCAGGTGGGCTTTCTAACCAATGAAATGACGAATGAAGTTATATGATTATATATGAGATGTTTTAAAAATGATTGACTTGCCAAATGTTTAAGTTCTTGTATGTTACCATCTACTATAGCAAGACGAATTCGGTCCTACGCAAGGTAGGATTTGTGTACACTATTTTGTAATCGGGAGCCTTCCGAAAGGAATGGACGATTACAAGTGTTTGAGAAGGAGGCCTCCTTCTCAACACTATCATTATGTGATTATAGATCTGGTACATACATCCTAAAGTATATGTCTGGCCAGACAAACATGATTTACAGAAAAGAAGAAGTTGAGCATGCACAGGTTTATTTTTGAGAGACAAAAATTACTTGTGCTTATGCTTTATGGCAAGTTTAATATCTAACTCTAAGAAGTAAGTTTCAAAATATTTTGGCATGTGCCCACTGAGTACTTCGTACTCAGCCCCGCCTATTATTTCTAAAATGTGCAGGTTAGCTGGGATGAAGATGATCGTGTGCTGGACGGACTTACTGTTGTTGTTTATTTAAGACTCATTTTGAGGAGTTTAGAACCTAGAGTATATGTCTTCATACATATATTCTCTCGTTTTTCCGCTGCAAATTTATGAAGATTGAATTTGGTATAAGTTTGAAGAAGTGTTGAAGTCTGAAGTCTCGAACTATGTTTGTTATCTTATTATGAAGTCTAGCCGACCTAATTATCTATATAACAGTTGCTCGTTATATTGGAAGATAGTCTTATTGCAACTAATTTTTATCGTGCTTTCTTGATCCTGAAAATCAGCTCATTTCCTTCATGGTTGTTGCCATTAATCTGGTTGATGAGATTATTGATTTCCGAGCTGATTTGAGATTGTATTTGATGATATGCATATTTTAAAAAGAGATCAAATGTTCGTTTCATTAATCTCGAGTTACGCATGTCATAATTATCCTAAGTTTGATGATTTGTCGAGCATGAGTTGCCTTGTTTGTTCTTAAATGATAGCAGGGTCGCTATCTTAATCCTTTTGTTAATAATAAATTGTATAAGTCGTGGGACCCACCGGCTTTGTCATCTAATTTCTAGGCCGGGCTGCGACAATTTTCTAAATCTAAATTTGTTTAGAATTTTTCTACATGTTCTCGTCATAATCTGGGTTTAAATAGTTACTTTACTGTACATAACCGTCTCAAATCAATTGGGTAATACTCGATAAAAATATGAACACTACAAGTAATATTAATTAAAATTAGTAAGAATCTTTCTTTCTATGTTATTTGAATATCGTTGGTTTATACTAATTACTCGGTAAAAATATGAACAAAGTTAATATTAACAATAAATCTATTCGGCAACACTGTGGCCGGCCACACGCGTAAGAAAAAAGGAAAGTTAACTGTAAAAATGAAAATAATCACATTTCCCCTTAGGGTTTATGATTCCTCAATTAGGGTATATTACCTTTTTCAAAACCTATATTACCTTTTTTAGCTTGTATGGTTAGCCACAGTGTATCCAAATAGCACTACCCTAATTAAAATTAGTAAAAATAGTTATTTTTTAAGTCTATCTGAACCGTCTCGTTGGTTCATGCTAAATCGATATCCCTAATATTTGACAAAACGCCGAAAAAGATATGTTTATTTTGTTCTTTAATTTTTTTTAGTTATCTATCCCACATTTGATTCAATGTATATATTTTCTAGCAAGCACTTATCGAAGTTTTTAGAAAAATATGAATGAAAAATGAAGAGAATTCCATGTAGACATGTTAGTCTTTATAGGGATTTTCATTTACAAATTTTCTATTGACCTCTTAAATTACTAATTTGTCTTTTTAAAATTTGTTTGTTGCTTTAATTTAATTATTAGCGTTATTTATAGACTAACTTAAAAAATCACTTTATTTCTAATATCTAGACATAACTACTAAAAATCCGACGTGGGATTGCAGATTTAGAAAAATATGAATATTTGCCCAACTTTAGAATGCATAAAGAATCAAGTTTTAGTTTATTTTTTTTAATTAAGGATTGATTGTAAAATTTATGGTTGCTCTAAGCTTACGGCAGTTTTTTTATTATTTGGGAATTTTCATGTTCTCATGAAATAAAAAAATATTATAATAGAAACGATGTCAATTGTGATAATAAAAAGATGAATATGTATATTTAAGGTAATAAGGAAAAAAATAATAAAGTGAACAAAAGATTTATATGTGTTGAAACAATTCCGTAGTACTCGAAATTGATTATTCATGAGTAAATTAATTGCATGAGAAAAGAATATGATTGAATATGACTATAGATTATTATATATAAATTAAGAATGTATAAAATAATGATTTATAAGAATGCATTCCGAAATATTATTATTTTAATATGTATAATAGAAGAAATTAATTAAATAGAGGGAAAGATAAAAATGAGATGCGATTAATAGATAAACATGTAATATTTCAAGAATATGAAATTAATAAAATTTTAATTAATAAAAATTAGAATATATATGAATGAATGGATCACCGTGGATGGGGCAACTTTGTTACAAGTTTTTAGAAAACAATGAATGAAAAATGAAAAGGATTCCATATAGACATGTTGATTAAATATATTTGTTTAGTCTTCATAGGATTTTCATTTACAAATTTTCTATAGATTATTATATATGAATTAAGAATGTATAAAATAATGATTTATAATAATGCATTCCGAAATTGTTATTATTTTAATATACATAATATTAGAAATTAATTAAATAGAGGGAAAGATAAATATGAGATGTGATTAATAGATAAACATGTGATATTTCAAGAATATAAAATTAATAAATTTTTAATTAATAAAAATAAAAATTAGAATATATATGAATTAAAATTAGACAAATTACCAGAATAAAGGAAAATCTGAACGGAGCACCGTGGAGGGGCAGCTTTATTTTCGTATTAGTAATAGATAAATTAATACAATTAACCACATGTAGAGAGATGAATCAATTTTCAGCAATAAGATTAATAGTATCCGAAATTATTCAATTTTATATTACAAATGAAACCACACAATTCATTAAGAAACAATGTTCAAAAGTAACCAATTTGAAAAAGCAAAGATAAATTCTAACCACTATTCTTTAAAAGATAAATAATGTCCACTCTTCCAATTTTGCCCTTTTATACATGACTCCATACATGAATTCATACACGAATCCATACATGACATACATGAATCCATACATGAATCCATATACGACATACATGAATCCATACACGGCATACATGAATACATATACGAATACATGTAAGTGTGTGTATTTTTTTCCTTATGTATGTGTTTCGCCGGAAGTCGCTGGAAAAGTTTTTTTTTCCTGAAACTATTTTTTGCTAGAAAAGTCGCCGGAATTTTTTTCGCCGGAATTTTTTTTTTTTTTCTGAATCTGTTTTTCTCTAAAAGTCGCCGGAAAAAATGGCCGGAAATTTTTCGCCGGAAAAAGTCGTCGGAATTTCCGCCGGAAAGTCACCGGAATTTTTTTCGCCTGAATTTTTTTCTTTTCTGAATCTGTTTTTCTCTAAAAGTCGCCGGAAAAAATTGCCGGAAATTTTTCGCCGGAAAAAGTCGTCGGGATTTTCCGCCGGAAAATGTCGCCGGAAAATGTCACCGGAAAATGTCACCGGAAAATGTCGCCGGAAAAAGTCGCCGGAAAAAATATTTGACTATCATGTATGTATTCATGTATGTGTTCGTATATGTCATGTATACTTTCATGTATAAGGACAAAATAGTAAAGATGTAAAAATATTGGTTAGTATTTATCTTTTAAAGATTAATGGTTAGAATTTATCTTTGCTTTTTCAAATTGGTTATTTTAACTTTCCTCCCATTCATTAACTACTCTATATTATTAGACCATATTATAAAGACCTATAATTATTTTTAGAGAATGTATTGAATTTTCCATAATAAAATCAATAAAGAATTTGATGGCTTTTGAGAGAAGATATATTAAAAGCTATGTATAAATGGTTATGGGATGAAACCATTATACAAAAATTTGGCAAACAGTAAGAGGGTTTGTTAGACGATGATAGAGAATACATTGACGACATTATAGAGGCAAGTCATTGGAGTACCACACATTCTTTGAGACATATGTTTGCAAATCTACTATTTGCTAATTCAATGAACATATCGGAGATTGTTTGGAAAAAGTGTTGGAAGAATATTTTAGGTGATATTCTATACATACAGCAGAATCGTTTACAAAGTCCAAGTATTATTTTTATATGGTCAACTATACGTCTCTGTATCGAGGATACGGAGTCGAAATGGTTTGAAGATACTGATATGCGATAAAGAGAATAAGAGCAGTGCATGTACAACGAACATTGTTTACAAGGAAAATTTTCAAATTTTATACATATATGAACTTTGAACGAAATTTTAATTTATATTGTTTGATACTTTTCTTTGAACGAAATTTTAATTTTAATTTTAATTTTAATTCCTTATATTTATATTGTTTTACAAAAAAAAATCAAAATTCAACTTACTCCGTGCATCGCACGGGTGTAGTACTAGTTATTACAAATGTATGTGCCTCAAAACTGTACATTTTGAAAACATATATTATACACAAATGCAACCATATGATTCTTATTAATTAGTATATCAATAAAATAATATCACTCATGTCGCAAAAAATATTTGCAATTAAATTGAATGTAAACTTACTTAAAATATGTAATGTAAAACATTTCAATAACTACACAATACATATGGCAACTCTACATAAATCTCATGTCCCATTCATGTTGGACAAGAAAAACTAAATAGAGTCAGAGTTTATTCTATAGAATACAAAATGCAAAAACAACATCATCTAAATTACGAAGGATGCTTTGAGGTTGAATGATCTTGTTCCAATAGATTCTTGCATCAAATTTCATCTTCGTCCAAAACAATCTGCATATTATTGGATAGAGAAGAGTTTATACTAGTACAAAATAAACAAGTCCCTATAATACAAAAGACTTCAAACACAATAAGACTGCGCACAACAACAAATTACAGCAACATTGATATTTTACAGTTTAGGCTCTATCGAAACACTGAGAACACTATCAAATTTGTTCCTTAAGTTCTTAAAAATTTTAAGAATACTTTCTAAGATATAGAAAGTAGATAGAATTTTTTCAGCAAGAAAATTTTCATTTTTCAGGATTCTTATTAGAACGAAGCCTATATGGTATTGTGTTTGATTTTTTTTTCTTAATTGTGTTGGTGTCACGATTATGTTGAGATGCAAACACAAAGTCCCACCTCAAAAATTAACTAGTCTTTTTATAGATCTTGATGTTAATAGGCCATTGATATTAGGATCCTTCAACATTAGGCAAAAATAAAAATAAAAAAATTCTTCTATGTTTTTATGTGGACCCTTATCAGCAATAACTTGTTAGCTTAGTTGCATCCAAATATAGCCGAGTTATTCACATTAACACTCTAATAGCATTTGATATTAATTGTAGCCTAATTCACATTCACAATTTACTCTATTGAGCAAAGGACATAGTAAATTACTCGAGTTAACATTGAAAATGCGTACCTTCTTCAGTAGAAAACTTGCTTAGATTTGACTGAAGATAACATACATTCTAGCAGCTTTTGCCTCTAGAACTTCCAATATAGACTTTAACAAATCTTCAGCTGCACAGCCAGACACGACAAATAAATTCAATAAACTAAATCTTCCCAAGAGAAAAAAAAATACTAATAATCATGAAGACAACTTTGAGCAATAAGTAACTTCTACTAGCAAACTGGAATGCAAACATTCTTTTCTTAAGTATGCTTGAATGATACTACTGTATATTGATATACCTGTAATACCCCGTTTTCTTGCATAAATTGCCTTAGTTTTTCTTTAATCAAATTAAGCAAATTAAGAAGAAGAAAATTTCCTTTTTATTAATTTTTCTTCTGCAACCCTAATTTTTGCCGTAAAAAGGAATTAAATTATTTTTGTCTCGTCTCGGTTAACCCGAAACGAGGAAGAATTTATGTTTATCAATATGTGCTTACATATTTGATTTTTAGTTAAGAAAACTATGAATTTAATTTTCTTAATTAAATTTATTAGTAATTAATTATCTAAGTTGATAATTTTTATTTATTCGGAAATGACTCGTTTTTCCGTGTTTTATTACCAAAACTTGAATTAGGGTTTGAGAGGCCCTAATTGATTTTTCTAAAGTGAGAAATTAGTGATTGAAGTTATGATTAGCAAGTTAGTAATTAATTGATTAAATTAAGCATTTAATTAATTAAATAATCCTAATTATTACCTAAGCAATGACCTAACTAATGACCTAAGTGATGACCTTATCTTGTTGACTTTTGTGTTAATTAATTAATTAATTAACCTATGCTATGTATATATATATATGTATCATTTCACTCAATTCCTCTCATCTCTCTCTCGCCATTTCTCTCTCAAATGGCATAACACTCACACACTTTCACACACTTAAATCCTTCATTTAAGTCTTCATAATCCAAGCTCGAAGATCAAGGTTTCCATCCAAATCATTTCCAAGTTATTAATCAAGGTTAGATATAAGTTTAATTCAAGTTTATAGCTTAAAAATAAGCTTTGATCATCTTATTTTTAAATTCCAGATTTTTCGAAAATGAAGGAAGAATTAGGGGTTTATAAATTTTGATGATGGATGATCAAATTAATTGATTATTTGAGCTTAGATAATTATTCTGAGCATGTTTGATGTTGGAAGTAATCAAAGAATCAAAGTCCTTCTATTATTTTCAAAATAGCCGAAAATATTAATTAAAATTAGGGGTTTTTGATCCTTTGATCCTATGATCAAATTGATGATTCCTATGAGCTCCTATGATGATTATAAACATGTTTGATGGTTTGATTTATTAAGATTTGAGAAATTTCAATTTAAATTAACATGATTGGAAGTGATTAGAATGAAATTTGGATTTTAAATTCTTAATTTATCAAAAGAACCAAAATATATATATGTACAATAAAGCCATGTATTTGATTTTAATGAAGAAAATAATGATAGAAATGGAATCTACGTTAAAAATTAAGTGACGTAGAATTTTTCAGAATTTTAATACAAAGTTTTGAAATTGAAAGTTTCTAGAGTTTAATTCCTTGATTAACCCAGCTGGACCAAGTCAGCTTCATTAACTCAGCTGAACTCACAATTTGAATTACCAAATTGACCCGCCAATTTGATTTACTCACTGACCAATTGAATTACCAATTGACCCTGGGCCATTGATTTACCCAAATTGGACTCACTGGATTTACTCAATGGACCTAATCACTTGCATTACCATTGACCCACCGATTTACCCAAATGGACTCGGCCACTGATTTACCCAATTGACTGGCCACTGATTTACTCAATGGACCCAAATTGGATTTACCCAGTGAACCCGTCCTGGATTAACTCAATTGGTCCAGCTTTTTGTTGTTTTCGCCACTTGGTTTTCCATTGTTTAATTTTTGGCCCATTTTTTTTCCATTGTTTTTAGTTTTTTCTTCTATTTTTCCATTGTTTTTCCAATGTTTGCTTTTCTTACTCGATTTTTCCAAATAACTCAGCTTTTTCCAAATTTAGCTTGATTTTCCAGATAGCTTGATTTATCCAAATTAATCTTTGATCAACTTGTTTTCAGTTGTTTCTTTCGTAAACTCAAAAGTTATTATGTTAAGCTTAAATGTTATCAAAGAACTTAAGCATTTTGATGTGATAAAATAAATAAAGAAAGAGCTTAATGGTTAATGAGATGCTTATATGAAGAAATGAAATATTTTTTTTATGATATGATTAATGTTGACAATAGTATAAGTTATAGGTCAATAAATATTAATGAAAAGATGGAAGGGTTAGAAGTAAAGTATATGTTTGCTTATGTCTTTAGAAGTTCTTTTCGAATAGTGAATGATTAAGAACTAATGATGATTTTAAGTATTAATGACACACTAATGATGAATTAAGTGTTAATGATACGTCATTAATGAGTTAATATGTCAAAGACATATTTTGATAATAATATAATATTAAGTTTAAATATTATCCAAAAAGTTTAAGCATTTATATTATGCTTAAATAATTAAATGAAAAGCTTAAGTGTTAATCAGATGTTTATATGACTAAATGAGATGTTTATTTGTTAAGGAAATGTTTATGAGATAATGATACGATAGTATGATAGATGGCAAGCTTAAGTGGTTAATGAAGTTATTAGTATGATTTTAACTGTTAATTAAGTTAGTTAAGAGCGTTTAAGAAGTTAAGTTAGAAATTCTTGAGTTTCGACGTAGAATTCCGAAGCGAATTAAGTTAAGAATATCGAAGTTGTTTATTCGATAGAAATTATTCTCGTTTTGAAGTTCGTATTTCCATTTCGATTAAAGGAGCAAGTGGAAGTGGAAGGCTGAAGCGTAAAGCACAAATTTAGCGAGCGTTAAAGTTAAGACAAAAGCTTAAGTGTATCAGGTGGGCTTTCTAACCAATGAAATGACGAATGAAGTTATATGATTATATATGAGATGTTTTAAAAATGATTGACTTGCCAAATGTTTAAGTTCTTGTATGTTACCATCTACTATAGCAAGACGAATTCGGTCCTACGCAAGGTAGGATTTGTGTACACTATTTTGTAATCGGGAGCCTTCCGAAAGGAATGGACGATTACAAGTGTTTGAGAAGGAGGCCTCCTTCTCAACACTATCATTATGTGATTGTAGATCTGGTACATACATCCTAAAGTATATGTCTGGCCAGACAAACATGATTTACAGAAAAGAAGAAGTTGAGCATGCACATGTTTATTTTTGAGAAACAAAAATTACTTGTGCTTATGCTTTATGGCAAGTTTAATCTCTAACTCTAAGAAGTAAGTTTCAAAATATTTTGGCATGTGCCCACTGAGTACGAAGTACTCAGCCCCGCCTATTATTTCTAAAATGTGCAGGTTAGCTGGGATGAAGATGATCGTGTGTCGGACTTGTTGTTGTTGTTATTATTTTATTAATGTTAAGAGTCATTTTGATGAGCTTAGAACCTAGAATATATGTCTTCATACATATATTCTCTCGTTTTTCCGCTGCAAGTTTATGAAGATTGAATTTGGTATAAGTTTGATGAAGAGTTGAAGTCTGAAGTCTCGAACTATGTTTGTTATCTTATTTTGAAGTCTAGCCGACCTAATTATCTATATAATAGTTGTTCGTTATATTGGAAGTTCAGTCTTATTACAACTGATTTTATCGTGCTTTCTTGATCCTGAAAATCAGCTCATTTCCTTCATGGTTGTTGCCATTAATCTGGTTGATGAGATTATTGATTTCCGAGCTGATTTGAGATTGTATTTGATGATATGCATATTTTAAAAAGAGATCAAATGTTCGTTTCATTAATCTCGAGTTACGCATGTCATAATTATCCTAAGTTTGATGATTTGTCGAGCATGAGTTGCCTTGTTTGTTCTTAAATGATAGCAGGGTCGCTATCTTAATCCTTTTGTTAATCATAAATTGTATAAGTCGTGGGACCCACCGGCTTTGTCATCTAATTTCTAGGCCGGGCTGCGACAGAGTGGTATCAGAGCAGGTCTGTCTGCTCTGAGTCATTATTTCTTAAAAGTCTAGTCTAGTTTGAATCCCTAGACTAGTCGAGAGCAAAGTCTATTGCTCTAAGTTCATATTTCTTAATGTCTAGTCTGGTTTGAGTTCTAGACTAGTCAAGTTTGAACAACAACAAAAGTCCAGCACCTCATCTCATCCGGCAAACCAGGTACGCATTTAAAAGTTTCCTATGATAAAAAGTTTAAAATTTGAAGTTCCATGTGACTGAGGGACTGTTATGTGGACCTGATCAACCCACATAGCTAGAAACTCAGTAATATGGTCTTCTGTCTCCATAACGGAGTTAATTAATAAGATGAAGTTAGGAAGTTTGAGAAATATGAAATTGTGATGTGGATTTGAGATTTTAATGAAGTTGTTTTATGATTGAGTTGTTTAAAGTAAGTTTTAACAATTGCAAGCAAGACAATTGTACGTTTTTGGGAAGTTTCGTGAGCTTGGTATCACCTATGGAAAGGAAAATTAGTTTCTCTAAGTGACGAGGCCATGAGAGAGTTTTATCAATATGCGTATAAGTTACACGGAAGCGTTAGCAGAGTTTTTAGACGTTACCATCATGGGTGGATGGAGCAGGATTGCAGGATCCAATGCATCAAGACGATCCAATTTTTTTTCATTTCTCAAGAGAACCCTGAGCTCGTTGTTACTACTCATCCTAATGATTATGGGTTTGATGTAAAACTCATTTCTTTCTTAGCCGTTGTCGAATAACTATATTTCATCTTCACCCTTATCGAATGTTTTGCTTCTGTTTCCAAGCCTTCTGCTTCGGTGAACAACTTGGTTCAGCTCCCTCTATTGATGTAGTTCCATTAAATCCTCCTTTGGATACTCTTCAAGCTTTGAATTCTTCAGAGCTTGATTATTTCTTTGGAATTCAGCTTGTTTCTTTCGTTTCTGCGAGAGGACTACGTCTGGACCGCGTCGTCATGTCAGTGACGAGGAGATCGTTGACCCCGAGGTCGGAGCAACCGAAGGATATTTTTTTATCTTCGTTGTATGCCGTTTAGTCATCTAAGATTTCAAACCTAGTTTTAGACCTTTTTCGGGTGTGGTCGACATGAGTGTTGTCCCTTTGACGTTAGATGAAGTGGAGAAAGCCGAGGAGAGTACGGAGTCTGAAAGTAAGGAAGAAAAAGAAGAAGAAGATCCATTAGAGGATGAGCAGAGAGAGAGAGTTCGAGAGTGGCGTTAATTTAATTGATTAATAATCGAACAAATTTTACGCTTGTTTAGTAGGTTTTCGTATAAAGATGCATAAAATGTTAAGTTTTCAAAGATTCGGTAGCGATGAAGAATTCCGCTCCGAGAAAGTAGTTTTGCGTGATGCCCTAAAATCACGGTTAACGTGGGGAGTTTTTATATAGAGAAAAATCCCTCGTTTTTGAAAAAGTCCTCGAAGAGGTAATTTTTTTCCGTTATAAGAAGAAGTATGGCCAAAGCGGTGATTTTAGAAAATTTCCGAGTTTTGTATTTATGTCGGAAATTATATCTTAAAAATGAATTAATGAAACAAGAATTTTTGAAGTAAAATGAATTTTATTTTTAGTAAATAAAAGCGTTAAAACAAGAATTGAAAGATAGAAAGTTCGTTGAGCGCATAAAGAATCGAAGGAGAAATTTTTTTTTAGCCATGAAAGTGAGCGATGGCTGCACCTCAGAGATCGTTCAAAAATAATACAGGGCGAGAAGTCAGCCATCTCCTAGACTCAGCGCTCGCTGAAGAAAGCAGGACGCCGGAACTCAGCGTCCGCTGAGGTCGAGCGGTCGCTGACCCCGGGAACCTGAAGTCAGCCATGGCTGAGCTTCGCAGACCGCTGACCATGGCAGTCAGCCGCGGCCGAGTCCCGCCGGTCGCCGACCCGGGCGGCGGCTGTTCTGCTACATTTTACTCCGGAGGCCATAACTTCCTGCTCGTTTAACGGAATTCAGATCCGTAAATTGGGTTAGAAACTAGACATCCGTGGCTTTCAAATGGTACCCTGCACTTCCCCTGATTCCAAGTATTCTGTTCTGAAATCCAGTTAGAATCTGATACAGCTGTGCAAATTTTTCTGCAAGTTGTTTCTTTCAAGTTTAATCAATTTATTTTGATTTCTTGGAACTTTCTAAATCAAATTTTGCTCGTTGTTATGAGCTTGAGATCCTTTATGTGACAAACTTTAGTAAGCGAGATGATGAATTAATTGCAAGCATGGCGATTGTTCGTTTTTGGATATTAAAGTGAATGCGAGATGTCGTTGGGAAGTGATAACGAGATGAAATCGACTGAAGAAAAAGAAGAAAAATGGGTATGAAGAAGAGATTTAAAATAAGTAATAAAAGAATGAAAATATAACTTAAAGTATATAAAAAAAATATATATATATTTCCGTTATTCGTTCATCATTCGTCGTCCGTTTCATTCTTTGTTTGTTTCGTCCGTCGTTCGTTATTCTTTCTGTCGTTAATCACATTCTTGTTATGTTTTAGAACGAGATTGAGATGAATTAATATCTCAAAAGAAGTAAACAATGAAATTAATGTCTCGGGATAATGTTATTCCTTTCTGTTTTGTTAGGAATACCTGAGCTAAAATTTTATTTAACCTCAGATTATCCGATTTAATTAAGGTTTGGGATTCTTTCATTACCCAACCTACTTCTCGGATTATTAATCTTGTCATTCCTTATTCAGTTAAATGCGTCAGTTTTGACCTCAGAAATTTTTATTAAAGAATTGGATTTAATTTTAGTCTTTCGCGCAGAGGTGATTTATTCTCTCTTTCCGAGGATCCTTAATATTCCCAACCCTATGAATATTAAATTTTCTTCCGTTTCCATTTCTCCGTTCTAGTAAGGGAGCATGAAGCGGGATCATTCTCCCTGTGTCATGAGAATAATAATATAATGACCTCGACATCAATCCAACTACTAAAAGGATGGATTGTTTAACTAACATCAACGTGTTCCTCTCCAAAAGTCAAGTTCAAGGCTAGTTTCTCATCGACACCAGTTGCGGACATTGAAGATGAAGTCAAGCTTACCTTGGTCTGAGATGTTATCGTCAAAGAGGAAGTAGCAGAAGAAGATGATGTAGAAATCGATAGAGTAGAATTCGATAATGAGTTTAATAAAGAAGAAAAGTTTTCCAAGGACGACCAATAGAGAGTCGACCTTTTTAATTATTTTGATATCGTGAAAGAAAGAAGTAGTATAAATGCGGAATTGTGAGTTTTTAAGTAGAATATATGATGCATAGTTTAACCATAGATTTTTCGGTAACAGGTTAGTACTCTGTACCGTCACTATTACGCTAGTGTGATGCTAGAACATCACAATTAAGATAAGAATAATTTATCTTTTGGTAGATTCTTATCTTAAAGAGATCTCAAAAGGGAAAATCTTCCAGTACATGAAAGAATGACTAAAGCAGTCATTAAGTTCAGTTGATGAGTTCTTATATGCTTAAGAAAAATAAGAAGTTATGATGCTTTGTGAAGCAGAAAGTAAGTTGACAATAAATTGTCAAGATAAAGTTAGAGTTTAAAGAATAAGAATTTTATGAATATAAGCTAAGTATGAAAGAAGTAAGTTGCTTTGCCAAAAGTTAAAAATACGTTAGGTTATTTTGCGAATTGTTTGAATGGTTAAGAAAAGTTATGAATCTGAATGCTTTGATGTTGATTGTCAATATGAGAAAAGTTATGAAGCTAAGTTGTTGTGCTATTGCTTAAGTATTGAGTTAAGTTATGAAAGTGATTATGCTATGATAAGATTTGATTTACTTGAATGTTAAGTTCCATATTTGGAACTATTATTTTGAGAAGTAACTGCTTTTACATTAAAGCTTAATATGTGAAAAGTGCTTAAACTTTCAAGTTAAATTCTTGATAATGTGATCGTATGATGATGAGAATGAATCGTTTGATTCATTAATTATGATGAGGATATTATGTGCTAAAGATGTGAATAAGAATTTTATTAAGTTTTAAAAATCAAGGAGTTTTATTCCGTTTAAAGAAAATAAAAATTCTTCGGAAAAATCCTTGTGCGTGTTAATTAGAATGCCTTCTAGAAAAAAAAAATAAAGTAGAAAAGAAGAACATCAAGAACCTTTTTCCGTCTCCTCAGCCTGAAAAGAGGATAAAAGAACTTTTTCTTCGTCAAAATCCCCAACTTTAGACGGGAGAGAAAATTCGTTAGAAGCTGAAGAGTGGGTTTGATCGTTAGAAAGAATTTTTAGGTTTCTTCGTTGTATCGATCAAGAGCATCTTACGTGCATGACCTACCAGCTCAAAGGATCTGCGGATCATTGGTGAAAAGTTCGTCAGGAGACGTATACCCGAGCGGCTAAAGATCTAACTAGAGAATAATTCAAGAATACTCTTTTCAAGAATTATACCCCAAGAAGTTATCGCAAATAAAAGAGGAATGAGTATGCCAATCTTAAGCAAGGAGAGAAATCGGTATCCGAGTTTGATCGATAGTTTTATGATCTCACTCGTTTCGCCTAAGATGAAGTAGACACAGATAAGATAAGGTCTGAGCTCTTTCGAGCCAGACTACGTTGAGAAAGAAGGGTCGTGCTACTCAGTTAGAGTGTATTGATCTATGCAGAAGTAGTGCATTGAAGATCAAGGAAATTTAGCAGGTTTAGGTCAATCAAAAGGCGTACCTGTTATAATCTTATGGGTACATCGCATTCATTTATATAAAATGCATGCGTTAATAATCTTGATCTAAAACGTAGAACGTGCTAGGCGAAATCTAAGAATAATTACTCCAGTAGGTGAACCTACCTCAGTTACTCTTGTTTGTCCTAAATTAGAGTTGAATTAGGACTTCTCTAAATGATAGTCAAAGCCTTAACCTAGATTAAAATGTGAAATGTTGATATCATTCTAGGAATGGATTAGTTAACCAAGAATTTTGTAACCATTCGGTACAAGTAGAGATAAATCTCTTTTCAGCCATCTAGACAAGATTAGAAATTATTCTACCGTCACAATCTGCAGAGCAGATGATAGCAGCCATGGAAGTAATTCCAAGTTTAAGAACAAGGATTTCTAATGTTCAGAGAAAAGATGAAAAGTTAGAAAAGTTTGAATTTTAGTACAACCCTTCATCCTCAAAGGGATGGTCAATCAGAAAGAACCATTCAAATCTTAGGAGATATATTAAGAATTATTGTTCTTGATCGAAGAGATCATTGGGAGCAAATTTTACCTCTTGTTAAATTTGCTTATGACAACAGTTACGGAATGTCAATAGGCATGGCACCCTATGAAGCCTTCATGGAAGAAAATGTCAATCTCCGCTCCCTTGAAATAATGTGAGCGAGAGAAAAATCTTAGGGCCGAAGTAATTAAATAAATGATAGAGATTGTGCGTCAAGTCAGAAAAAAAAAAAAAAAAAAAAAAAAAAAGGTCGTCAGGAATTTTTTTTTAGACACGTGAAGATCAACGTTAGAGTTTGAAGGGGGAAACCTTTACAAAGAAAATTCATCGTTTGGTGTTAAAAGAAAATTTACTCTCGCTACATAAGACCGTATGAAATTCTAAAAAGAATAAGTCAAGTAGCGGATAAGCTAGCTTTATTGCCGAGTTTTAGAAGTACGTATAACGTGTTCCATGTATCTCAGTTGCGATGATACATGTTCGAACCAAAGCATGTTATCCATCTAGAAGAAGTGATCTTTAATCCAGATCTAACTTAAGAAGAGAAGCTAGAAGTGATTTTGGATCGAAAGGTCCATCAACTTAGAAATAATTTGATCGTGTCAGAAAAGATCAAATGAAATCATAATGATTTAGAGAAGACACATGAGAGTTAGAAAGTAAGATGAAAGAAAAGTATTCCCAGTTATTCCAAGAAGTAAGTAAATTTCGGGACGAAATTTATTTTTAGGGGGAGAGAATGTAATACCCCGTTTTCTTGCATAAATTGCCTTAGTTTTTCTTTAATCAAATTAAGCAAATTAAGAAGAAGAAAATTTCCTTTTTATTAATTTTTCTTCTGCAACCCTAATTTTTGCCGTAAAAAGGAATTAAATTATTTTTGTCTCGTCTCGGTTAACCCGAAACGAGGAAGAATTTATGTTTATCAATATGTGCTTACATATTTGATTTTTAGTTAAGAAAACTATGAATTTAATTTTCTTAATTAAATTTATTAGTAATTAATTATCTAAGTTGATAATTTTTATTTATTCGGAAATGACTCGTTTTTCCGTGTTTTATTACCAAAACTTGAATTAGGGTTTGAGAGGCCCTAATTGATTTTTCTAAAGTGAGAAATTAGTGATTGAAGTTATGATTAGCAAGTTAGTAATTAATTGATTAAATTAAGCATTTAATTAATTAAATAATCCTAATTATTACCTAAGCAATGACCTAACTAATGACCTAAGTGATGACCTTATCTTGTTGACTTTTGTGTTAATTAATTAATTAATTAACCTATGCTATGTATATATATATATGTATCATTTCACTCAATTCCTCTCATCTCTCTCTCGCCATTTCTCTCTCAAATGGCAGAACACTCACACACTTTCACACACTTAAATCCTTCATTTAAGTCTTCGTTGAGCGCATAAAGAATCGAAGGAGAAATTTTTTTTTAGCCATGAAAGTGAGCGATGGCTGCACCTCAGAGATCGTTCAAAAATAATACAGGGCGAGAAGTCAGCCATCTCCTAGACTCAGCGCTCGCTGAAGAAAGCAGGACGCCGGAACTCAGCGTCCGCTGAGGTCGAGCGGTCGCTGACCCCGGGAACCTGAAGTCAGCCATGGCTGAGCTTCAGAGACCGCTGACCATGGCAGGTCAGCCGCGGCTGAGTCCCAGCGGTCGCTGACCTGGGCGGCGGCTGTTCTGCTACATTTTACTCCGGAGGCCATAACTTCCTGCTCGTTTAACGGAATTCAGATCCGTAAATTGGGTTAGAAACTAGACATCCGTGGCTTTCAAATGGTACCCTGCACTTCCCCTGATTCCAAGTATTCTGTTCTGAAATCCAGTTAGAATCTGATACAGCTGTGCAAATTTTTCTGCAAGTTGTTTCTTTCAAGTTTAATCAATTTATTTTGATTTCTTGGAACTTTCTAAATCAAATTTTGCTCGTTGTTATGAGCTTGAGATCCTTTATGTGACAAACTTTAGTAAGCGAGATGATGAATTAATTGCAAGCATGGCGATTGTTCGTTTTTGGATATTAAAGTGAATGCGAGATGTCGTTGGGAAGTGATAACGAGATGAAATCGACTGAAGAAAAAGAAGAAAAATGGGTATGAAGAAGAGATTTAAAATAAGTAATAAAAGAATGAAAATATAACTTAAAGTATATAAAAAAAATATATATATATTTCCGTTATTCGTTCATCATTCGTCGTCCGTTTCATTCTTTGTTTGTTTCGTCCGTCGTTCGTTATTCTTTTCTGTCGTTAATCACATTCTTGTTATGTTTTAGAACGAGATTGAGATGAATTAATATCTCAAAAGAAGTAAACAATGAAATTAATGTCTCGGGATAATGTTATTCCTTTCTGTTTTGTTAGGAATACCTGAGCTAAAATTTTATTTAACCTCAGATTATCCGATTTAATTAAGGTTTGGGATTCTTTCATTACCCAACCTACTTCTCGGATTATTAATCTTGTCATTCCTTATTCAGTTAAATGCGTCAGTTTTGACCTCAGAAATTTTTATTAAAGAATTGGATTTAATTTTAGTCTTTCGCGCAGAGGTGATTTATTCTCTCTTTCCGAGGATCCTTAATATTCCCAACCCTACGAATATTAAATTTTCTTCCGTTTCCATTTCTCCGTTCTAGTAAGGGAGCATGAAGCGGGATCATTCTCCCTGTGTCATGAGAATAATAATATAATGACCTCGACATCAATCCAACTACTAAAAGGATGGATTGTTTAACTAACATCAACGTGTTCCTCTCCAAAAGTCAAGTTCAAGGCTAGTTTCTCATCGACACCAGTTGCGGACATTGAAGATGAAGTCAAGCTTACCTTGGTCTGAGATGTTATCGTCAAAGAGGAAGTAGCAGAAGAAGATGATGTAGAAATCGATAGAGTAGAATTCGATAATGAGTTTAATAAAGAAGAAAAGTTTTCCAAGGACGACCAATAGAGAGTCGACCTTTTTAATTATTTTGATATCGTGAAAGAAAGAAGTAGTATAAATGCGGAATTGTGAGTTTTTAAGTAGAATATATGATGCATAGTTTAACCATAGATTTGATGATATGCATATTTTAAAAAGAGATCAAATGTTCGTTTCATTAATCTCGAGTTACGCATGTCATAATTATCCTAAGTTTGATGATTTGTCGAGCATGAGTTGCCTTGTTTGTTCTTAAATGATAGCAGGGTCGCTATCTTAATCCTTTTGTTAATCATAAATTGTATAAGTCGTGGGACCCACCGGCTTTGTCATCTAATTTCTAGGCCGGGCTGCGACAATACCAATAAAATGAACTCATTGCATAGTCATTAGCATCTGAAAACAAACTCAAATAAATTTGATTACTCACTAAACATCATTATTAATCAATGATTCAACCAGCACAAAACCAAACACTAAAAAATTGCAAAAATAACAATGAAAGGGAATCCATATCAAGATTACAGTTATTTTTTAGAAAGGATTTCTCATTGCCAACTCATTACCTTATATCCAGATCCAGAAGTCGACCCAAATTGTTATCCAAAGGCAAAAGCAACATCTTTTTTCCAGCTATAATCCATCAAAAAATTTCAATGACAAAGCTAAACCAGCAAATAAACATGATTTCCTTTTTTTTCACAATTCAATCAATCCAAACAAACATACCAAAAAAAATATACACACACACACAATCATTCAAAATTACCATTAAAAGAATCCAGCAGAAGAAGTGCTTTGCCTCACAAGATTAGACCCATTCACATTCCCAATATTAATTCATCCTTACTACTATAATAGCAAGGCCGGCCTTCTGTTAATAGTAACTTTTATTTTTTAGTTTTTTTTTCGATATTCCATTTCTGGAAATAATATGGATAAATGGTATAATCCTAATTATTCATTAATATTTTCCAATCACATAATTAATTCCGAACGTTACAAAAGCATAATTAATGGCAACACATTAATTTATTTCCTAATTTTATTATTTTTTTGCCTATATAATCTAAAATTCTACAATCAAAAGTACTCACATACTTCATATTCTTTATGCTCATTCTCATTTTGATAATATCGGCTAAAGGAAGCACAATTTTGATAAGAAAGATGTTACTGCACCAAGATCATTGGCATCGAGATTTTTTAAATTTGTTGGAGAAGTGATTGCAGTGCCTAATGACAATCTTGGAGTAAGGATTATATAAACCGATCTAATGATCGATACAAATATGTGCAAAACTTGATGTTGTACAAAAACTTCTCAATGCGTTTTCGATTCATATCAATTTTGCAGTTCACGAATTCTATTAGTTCGATCACATGAATCTTATAATTAGTGATGGTCCCGGAACGAGGTCTTCGGTGTAGAGGGGGGGTGAATACACCGAAGAGGGATTTTTGAAAACTTTTATCAAGTTAAAACAGAGTTGAGTGAGAGCTCAGTTATGAGTTCAACTGACTTCTAAAGAAGATGGTCAGCTAGACTGATAACTTAGCTGGCTGTGCGGAAAGTGGTGGAAAGAAAAACTTAGCTCGTTCCTTTTACAAAAGCTCAGAAAAACTTAGTTTTAGTTTTCAGTTTAAGCAGGTTTGAAAAATATGCAGCTGGCTGGGTCACACAGCCAGAAAGTTGAAGCTTTGAAAACTTGTGCTGTGCAAATGCGGTTAGTTCTTTCAATAAATATAAAGCAAAGACTGAATAACGCAATAAAGAACACAGAATTTTAACGTGGTTCGGAGAGAAAACTCCTACGTCCACGACCAGGTTTTAGCTGGTAAATCCACTAAGGATGACCACTTGGTTTACGAGTACCAAACAACTTCGCAGCTCTTCCTCGAGCTGTGTTCTAACGATTCTGAGCCTTGTAGAAGCACACTCGCCTTTTCGATTTTCGGGTAATGCGAATAACCTTACACTCGAATTTCGCGCTTCGAGAGGCGTAACCTTGACCTAACCTTTTAAGGTAAAGGAGGGTTTGGGTTTCCAACTTTGAACGAGTTCTTACAATGAAGAACTTTGAAAGATGAACTCGTTCAGATCTAGGCTTTGGATTTACTATGATTACAGCCTATTGATCAGACGAAAAACTAAAGCAGTTTCTGAAATTAAACACTTAAGAAGTTAAGTGCTCTTTTTAAAGAGTTAGATAACTGCTGGAGAGCTTTTTAATACTTGAGAGATTCAGAAAAGTTGTAAGCTTGTGGGGAGTTTTTCGTGCCTGATTCTGAGGTTGAAGACTGGTATTTATAGGTAGAGATTCAAACTAGCCGTTGGAGGACCCGTTTGAATCTTACCTACTCTCTGATCTGTCGATCTGCCGTTGAGCGTATCTTCACCTGTCTTCATCACTGTGTCAGATCCTAGGTTCGCCTTTCTAGGATGCTGAGATGTCAATCCCTCATTGGTCGAGGTATATTGACTTCCTCTGAAACCGGGATTTCTGTCTTTTGAGCTTGACTTTGAATTTAGAGCTGGATGGGTAAACTGACTTGAAGTGACGTCTTCAGAGTTAGTTCCCTTTTTGGTCAGCTCAGCTGTCTTTCTTAGACTTTGATGCAGCTCAATTTATTCTGCTCCCTTGGATCTCCTTGGCTGGATCCATTCTTCTTTTCTTGAGTCGATCCGACTCGGCTCGATTCTGAGCTACGTTCGGCTAAGAGACCTTTCACTGATTTTTGGGTCCAGTGATTACTCACTGGGTCTTCTTCGTCTTCGCCTTCCAAACCTGTGAACTTAGAAAATCTAAGGCTCAAACAAGTGAGCTGGAAAACTTAACTTAGGTTTGTACAATCATCTACTAGGTTGGAGAACAGTTGGGTTTTGGAATCAAATCAAAACTTTAGAATTTTCCCAACAATTTCCCCATTTTTGATGATGCCAAAACCTAACTGAGAAAAACAACCTGCTTCCCCCTAAATGAGAAAGTGGTTTTTTTTTTTAAAAGATTTCAGCAGAAGATTAAATTCAGAGTTCAGTGCCTGGACAAAGAGTTATTGTCATCAGGGTGAGCTTGAGAGCAAAATATTTCAGTTTTATTAATCCATAAAAGATGATTACAAGAGATACAGGATCAACGAACTGAAAACAAACAAAATTAAATCCCGCAGCCGGGTCTTCATCTCGGCCGCTTCGCCGATTCTTCGCCGATCTTCTTCCAAATCGCTTCATCTCGTTCTCAATCCGTACCGGTTAAATATCATCTCGCTCCACTTTCCGTATTCTTCTTCGTTGTTTGCCTTGGAAATTTTCCTCCCGATCGCCCATCTGTTTACTTCGGCCGATAATCTTTGATTTGTCGGAAGATGAGTTCCAGTATCAACGGAGGCTGGATATGATACAGCTGGGGAGCAGTGAGCTGGATCTTCGCGGTATTTGCAGCGTTGAAGAATGCTTTTGCCGTCATCCTGTCTTGATGAAAAAGCTCATTGAGATGCATCATGAAAGCAACATCTGGGGGCGTATTTGGGTAAGCTCCCAGATAATAGAAATCTTCGATGAACTCAAACTTTGTATGTTCTCAGTCGTCGTTTAGCTCTTCTGGGATCCATTCATCAACTCTTCTCCAGTTCATCGGCATCTAAGACTTTTTCTTTGCAGCTCTTATGTTTGCTCTTTTCTTCTGCTGCTTCTTCTCTTCGGCATTTAGCAGACTTTCTTTCTTCTTCTCGCTCGTCTTGGAGGCTTTTCATCTCTTGCTTTTGCCGAGTTACAAAGTTGCGAGCCAATGAATATCATTGAACTGTTCGGCGTGGCTCCGCTAGCTTTGGCAAGAGGGATGATCATTCGCTCCATTTCCTTTCCGTCCACTGTTCCTCTCAGCATCCAAGAACAACTTCGTCAATCTCTGACTGCATCACTTGGACTTCAGCTACAGCTTTTCCTTTGCCCGTCTTTGAAGTTTTTCTCTTGTCATTACCTTCCTCCTTTTTGGCATTATCAATAAGAGTGGAGGAGAGGTTGACTATTGTCTCATTCAGCTGGGCCAAGGCTTTGTCAATGTCCGCAATCTTTGCTGAGTTGTCTGCTGTGACTAGATTGAGCTGTGCTGTGCTGCTGCTTCCAGCTTTGAACTGATTGTCCAGCTCTTTGTAAAGATTGAACAGCTGGTGGATGTCAGTTCTGTGGGAGAGAGTCTGCTGTTGGAGAGCATCCAGCTGGCTGGATAAATCGATGACGCAGCTTTCCAGCGGAGCTTGGAGATTTGAGATGATCTCAGGGACTCTCTTCTCTAGATGATTTGATTGATCAATACGTTGAGAAACGAGAGACTGTTTGAGATCCCTACTGGTGCTTTCCGGTAGATTCTGGGCGAATCTGTGCACGTCATCAATGGACTGTCCATTACATTGGACTTGCCATTCAATAGCTGTGATGCGCAGAAGGGTGTCAACATTTGATTTGAGTCTATCCTGATAAAGGATTTCCTCGACTTGTTTGGCGATCTCGTCCTTCATAGCATCAGAAAGCTCAACAGGATCTGTCTGGGTCCCGGATTCGGCTTGGCTGGGTTTTACTGCCTCGATCTCGACCAGTGAGCGAGTGTCATCAGCAATAGGACTCTGTGGGGCAGCTTCGGTTGGCTCAACTGTTGCATTAGTTGGCTCTTTTTCAATCATCATTGCCTCAGCTGTGTCGGCAGGATGACTTCTTGCAGCTTTCAACTGGAACGATCCAGCTGAGATTGTGTAGGTAGGAGTTGGCTCGAGAGATGACTTCCTCAGAAGGTGGTACTTCATCCTGTTCAACATTCTGAATGAGGATTTGGATCAGCTCGTCTTGATGCTCAAAGGCATCCTGAAGACTTCCAAATCCGAATATCTCCTGCAGAGCTGCTTCTTCGGCTTTAAGCTTGTCGAAAGTGTAGAACTCCACCATTTCTTCATTTGCGTACCAAGTGGACATCTTGGTAGCCAGATAAAATTTGAAGTCGCTTACAGCGACTAAAGCAGCAGGGAGCGAGGCAAGAGAGGGATAATGTTGCAGTGCGCTCTTTATTCCTTGGAGTCTGAGGTCCTCGACCCTCATGACTGTGGCAGCACGTGCAACGGCTCTGGGACTGAGGATTTCGATTTCCTCAGAAGAAGAAGTAGGGCTTGGTTCAGCTTGGTATTCATCATCCAGCTGCAAAGGAGCGTCAGCTGGATGGGGCTCTTTAGGTGAGCTGGGTGCTGAAATATGGGTGGTTTCAGGTACTGAAGAAGTAGGGGAGGATTCTTGGAGAGGTACCTGAGGATGAGGAGGAAGGAGAAGAGAGTGTTGTTGAGGAGGAAGGAGAAGAGAGTGTTGTTGAGGAGGAAGGAGAAGAGAGTGTTGTTGAGGAGGAATGAGAAGAGAGTGTTGTTAAGGAGGAGATCCAGATGATGTGAGATCAACTGGAGCGGGTTGTGAGGATGCTTGTAGGATTTGGCGAAGTGGAATAGCATCCTCCGGGTCAGGGTGGGGGACCACTATCTGTGGTTCCTCAGCTTCTCGTGAAGCAATCACGAACTCCCTTCCTTGATCTGTGCTGGAGGAGGAATCCTGAGCTGTCTCCTCAGCGACTGATCTCCATTCGGGCCCAGCTTCTCGTCTCCTCAGCTGGCTTGCTGGCTGCCTTAAATTTGAGCTTCTTTTTGGCAGGTGGAGATCCAGCTGGCTGAGTTTCCTCCGGCTGTTTCCTTTTCCCAGTTTGAGAGGGAGAGGCAGTCTGCTGTTTTGCCTCCTGCATCTTCTTCTTCCCTTCAGGGGCTGCTTTCTTCATCAAGTCAGAGAGCTGACTCTGCTTTTCAAAAAGAACTTTGGACACAGGGAACTCTTATGTGTCTTTCCACTTGATTTGCCGTCCAGTTGTGTAGTGTTCTATTATGCACGCCACCTTGGTGCATAAATAGATGGTCTCCCTACAGCTGAACTTGGTGAAGCTGTCATCTTCGAAGTGAATCTTCTTCGAATCCTTCTCCAGCTTTCCCATAAAGTAGGAGAACCAATCCACAGGATCATTCCTGAGGATGGCTATCATGGGCTTCAACTTGGGTATGCTGATCTCTCCTTGAGATCCGGAATACCTAGGATGCACTTCTGGGTCACATCCGAAGCGGTCGAATTTGGGCTTGAGCAGTAGCTTGGACATACTCGCCCTGTAGGGTTCCGGCTTGAACAGCATCTGGTCCAGTTCGGCCTGGATCTCTTCTCTGGTGTAGTTGTCTGTGGAGCGGTCCCCAAGAGTTTTCAATCCGAATAGCTTGTTCAATATCCGGTTGATGTTGATGTCGACGTCCCAGGGAGTTGTATGCCCTGTCTTTTCTTTGAGTTGGAGGGTGATGTTGGAGCGGAGGCGTTCATCTCTGTTCGTCATCTCCATGAAGAACTCTGCTACTTCCCGGCAGAAGATGTTCTTCGGACGCGCCGTCACCCATTGAAGTAGGTCTGCCTTCTCGATGAGATCCAGCACCTCCTGAAACTCCGAGTTCTTGTAGTTCTTGAGAGTTAAGCAACTCTCAAAGTGCAATTTTGACATGAGGATCTCCGATTGGTTCGCTCCTGGGGTTATCTTCTTTGGTGCCATTGTATATTTCTGTATTGAAGAGTTAGAAGAATACAAGAGAAAAGAGTTTTGCAGAGAGATAAGCAAGAACTTGATTTGCAGAAAAATTTCAGAGATAATAAGTAAATATGGCGACGATATGCATATCTTTGATATATATATATCAACCGTCTATCTTGATGAACGGTTGAGATCTTTAGATTTGAATTCAAGATCTGCGGCTGGGAGAGATTTGCGCACACGTTAAGTGACGTGCGTATGTAGAATGTAGGTCACGCGCGCGTGAGGTAGTCAAAACGTTCTGACTTCTGCCTCGACTTTCCCGAGCTACAGTACCCTGCATGCTTTTCATTAAATGCGATGGGATTCGATTTGATGGATGGCTTATTGACGAATCCTTCTAAGGAATGTCTGTGAATTTTGAATTTAAATTCAAATAATTTTATCCTTAATTAGCATATTCCTCAGGGAAATAAATGAAAGACTGCAAACCTGTCAGCTGAACTTTGTAGTCAGCTGATACCTCGGCTGTGTTTCTTTGTGTTGAGTTACTCCTTCAGTTTAATTATCCAGCTGAGCTTGATTCCCCCTCAGCTGGTTTCCCTTCTTGAACTGAGTTCACGAAACGACTGGGTCTGGATTCTTCCATCTTGATATCCCAAGGGTTTCCAGCTGAGTCTTATTCCCCCTCAGCTGGATGAAGTTTCTTCATCAGGATTAAGCAATCCAAGCAATCCACACAGCATTTTGAATCTTGCTTCCATCAGCGGCTTTGTTAATATGTCAGCTCGTTGAATATCTGTGTGAATTTTCTCAACAATGACGTCTTTATTTTCCACGTGATCTCTGATGAAGTGATGTCGAACGTCAACGTGTTTACACCTTGTGTGAAGAACTGGATTTTCAGAAATTGCAATAGCACTTGAGCTATCACAGAAGATTGGAACTTGACCCGCTTTCACTTCATAGTCATCCACTCGATGCTTCACCGAGAATTTGAGAGCAGCAGCCTTCCACCGCCATATACTCTGCTTCAGTTGTAGAGGTAGCGACACACGTCTGCTTCTTTGAAAACCATGATATCAACTTGCTTCCTAGGAACTGACATGTTCCTGAAGTTGATTTTCTGTCTAATCGATCTCCAGCATAGTCTGAGTCTGAGTATCCAGTCATCTGCAAATTATCTTCAGCTGGATACCACAGCCCAACGCTCTGAGTGCCCTTTAGATATTTGAGAATATTCTTGACTGCTTGCATATGTGCCTCCTTAGGATCAACTTGAAATCTGGCACATACTCCAACTGCAAATGATATATCTGGGCGGCTAGCTGTGAGATACAGCAGGGAATCAATTATCCCTCTGTATTTGCTGGGATCCACTGATTTTCCTTCGGTTCTAGGTTCAATCTTCCAGTTTGTATTCATAGGGATCTTCACCGTTTTGCTGGATTGAATTCCATATTTGGTGATCAAGTCTTTCACGTACTTGGATTGATTTATGAATATTCCTTCTGCTGATTGCTTAACTTGGAGTCCTAGGAAGAAACTCATTTCTCCCATCATTGACATTTGGAATTGTTTTGACATCATCTCTCGAAATCTTTCACATAAGAAAGTTGATCTTGAGCCGAAGATGATGTCGTCCACATAAATTTGAACAACTAAAATATCTTCACCTAGCTTGATGGTGAAGAGGGTTCTGTCAACTGAACCTTTCTTGAAACCTTTGGATACTAGAAATCCTGACAGAGTGTCATACCAAGCTCGAGGTGCTTGCTTCAGACCATAAAGCGCCTTCTTTAGCTTGTAAACTTTGTTTCCTTCTACTTCAAATCCTGGGGGTTGCTCTACATAGACATCTTCTCTGATTTCCCCATTCAAGAATGCACACTTCACGTCCATTTGGTATACTTTGAATTTGTGATGTGCTGCGTATGCAATGAATAATCTGATGGCTTCCAATCTTGCTACTGGAGCAAATGACTCTTCAAAGTCTATTCCTTCTTGCTGTGTATATCCCTTGGCGACTAAGCGAGCCTTATTTCTGATTATTACTCCAAGAGTGTCCAGCTTATTTTTGAATATCCATTTAAGTCCAATTATTTTGACTCCTTCTGGTCTATCGACCAGTTCCCAGACGCAATTTCTGAGAAATTCATTCAGTTCTTCTTGCATAGCATTTGTCCAGGGCACACTCTTTAAGGCTTCGAAAATTGTTTGAGGCTCTGGAACTTGAGCTACATAACATGCCATGAGAGCTGTGTCTTCGTTGTAGACGGTCAGATCTAGCTCTACTGAGACTTGAGCTTCATTATTTGCTTCTTGCGGATTTGATGTCAGGTTTTGAGCAATTGAATTTCTTGTTCTAACTCTGTCTGATGGTTCTCCAATGATTGCTGAAGCTGGATGATCTTCGATCCATCTTCGTCTTCTTCTAATTTCTTCTTCTAGCTCATTGATGCTTGAAGTTGCTAAGTCACGTCTTGCTTGGAGATGTTCTGGAGTCATATCCTGAGACTCGTTCTGATTTGGATTAGAGTTAGATTGATCTTGAGGCGTAGACTGAGTGAATCCAGCTGGAGAGGGAGCTGGGGAATCAGCTGAGTCTTGATTTCCAGCTGGCGGCATTCCCCCTTGATCTGATATTGGGGATTCCTCTGGATCATCAGCTGGTTGATTTGACTCTGCTGAATTGATTTGAGGTTCTTCTGGTTCATCATCCCAAATCAATGGTTCAGCTAGATTCCGGATTCGAATTACTTGAGATCTTATTTGAGCTGGATCGGAGCATGATGTTCCAGCTGTGTTTCTTTGTTTGATCGACTCTCTGAATTCGAAGGATGTTTCATCAAAGGTGACATGAGGGGTCACTTCGACTGTTTGTGTTCTCCTGTTGAAGACTCTGTAAGCTTTACTTACAGCTGAGTAACCAAGGAATACTCCTCGGTCAGTTTTGGCGTCGAACGTCTTCAACTGAGATTTCCCATTATTTAGGATATGGCATTTAGACCCGAAAACCTTGAAATACCTGATGAAGGGTTTCCTGTTATTCCATAGCTCGTACGGAGTCTTTCCTTGTCTGGATGTGAGTAGCGATCTATTCTGAGTGAAGCAAGCTGTGTTGATAGCTTCAGCCCAGAATTTCTTTGGAATGGCTGAGCTTGCTAACATTGAGGTAGCTGCTTCTTTGAGTGTTCTGTTCCTCCTCTCAGCTACACCATTCTGCTGAGGTGTGCGTGCAGCTGAGGTTTGATGTTGTACTCCGTTCTTCTCACAATAATCATATATGGTTTCATTCAGAAACTCAGTTCCTCGGTCTGATCTGATTGAGATAATTTTGCACTCCTTTTGAGTCGTCAACCTTTCCAGCAGGGCCGACAGCTTGGATCTTGTTTCACTTTTATGGTACAGGAATGAAACCCAAGTAAATCTGGAGAAGTCATCCACTACGACCAGAGTGTATTTCCTGCCGTTGAAACTTGCTGGTGTTACTGGACCAAAAAGATCCATGTGAAGGAGTTGAAGAACTCGATCAGTTGAGGGCGTTGGCTTGAGAGAGAATGAAATCCTTGTCTGTTTTCCTTGTTGACAAGCACTGCAAATATGACTCTTGTCATAAACTTGATCTGGAATTCCATAGCGAGCTGATTTCTAGCCAGCTTTGTTGATTGTCTTGAAGTTGAGATGATTCAGCCGTACGCGCATGATGCCACCGACTTCATTGTCGCTTTTTGATACAAGAGATGTGTCTGGAGGGTCCGTTCCGATCCAAGAAAGTATATATTTGCTTCTCTTTTCCCTCTCAGTAATACCTGCTTGGTTTCTCTGTTTTTCACTGTACATCCCTGTGCATCGAACTTGACAGAAAAACTATTATCGCGGAATTGACTAATGGAAAGCAAGTTATGTTTTAATCCTTGTACATATGACACGTTAGATATTTTAACATTGTAGGTTTCAAATGTACCGTAACCTTTGGTTAAACCTTTGGAGTTGTCACCAAACGTTACTTGAGGACCTGGACGCTCTTTGTATTCTTGGAGTATATGCTTTAGATGAGTCATGTGTTTTGAGCATCCGCTGTCCAAGTACCACAGTGTTCTCATCGATTCCTCTATGATGCATATTTTTCTTGCAGCCTGTCACGGAAATCAAAATTTAGGTCCCCAGTTGTGATTGGGTCCTTATGGGTTAGTTAGAGATCCCTTTACGATCCATATTTGTTTGATGACTCTGATTGGATCGTTAGATCTGATAATTCTCCCAGTTGTGTCTATGAACACGTTCCTTGTGTTCTTTGTTTGACTCTGTTGGCTGGGTCTTGATCTCTGTCTTCTCCCAGCTTGATTTCTTGATAGTTCGCTTCTTCGTTGATTTCAGTTTTGAGTGTACAACAGACATTTCTTTGCTTCGTCTCTCGCCGTCTAACTTGGAATCTCGAATTTGGACTTGATAATCCAGCTGGTAATCATAAGACTGATATCCAGCTGGGTATCTTTTCTGATATCTCGGTTGATATCTTGCCACTTGCTGCTGATGATGCTGGTGTCGATGTTGTCCAGCGTCATTCCTTCGTTGTTGCTGAACCCAATGTGGTCTGATTTGAGCTTGGGGTTGCCTTACAGCTTGTCTTCTAGGACCTTGCTGTGTTTTATGTTTCTCAGTCTTTTGTGTGGCTGGAATTGGATTCTCTTTTGCTTTCACAAAAGTTACCTTCGTTCCACTTGTAGTTGCAACATTTGTTAGATCCTTAGATCCATCATAACCCAATCCCGTTTTTAATGCTGTGGGTCGTTGTACGCTGATTATTTCATCCATCGTTGATGTAGCTTTGATGAGTGCTACCAGCTTTGTGGATAGTGTTTCTTCTGACCTTTTTAACTCCAAGATCTCAGCTGTCTTTTTGTCTGACTCAGCTGTGGATTTTTCCAAATTGTCCATCAGCTGCTTTCTCTCATAGTAGAACTCCTTCATCAGCTGATCCTGTTTGACTAACTTTTCCTTGAGCAACACTATTTCCTCGTTGAGCTGTGTAGCATCAGCTGCTTCTGATGCTTCTTTCTTTTTCAGTTCTACCTTCAGCTCAGCATTTTCACACATTATGACATCAAGAATTTTTTGTAAATCCTTGAAGTCATTCATGACTTTCTCCACCAGATTCCAATCAGGTTGTCCTTCTGATTCAGAGACCTGCGTAGAGTGTTCGTGTGATGGTGATGGGTTAGATATGTTCTGAATTTTAGAAGTTACCTCATCATCGTCGAGTCCTTCTGTCTGTCCCATGAAGCAAGCATCCCAGTCTTGATCATCACGGGCCATGAGTGCATCTTCCTCTGAGTCTGAGAAGGGCATATCATCATCTATTTTGTTGCACTCGGACTCTTCATCAGCTATATATGATCTTCTTCTGTCAGCTGCCTTAGCTTTCAGAAGATCTTTTTCTTTCTTAGACAGTTTGGGACAATCCTCTTTGTAGTGTCCCGGCTCCTTGCAATTGAAGCAGCCTTCCTCTGTCCGTTTTGAGGTGTCAGCTGATTTTTCATCAGCTGCTGTGTACTTGTCTCTGTACGTCTTGGCGAATTTCTTGTACTTGCCTTTGCTGGTGTTGAGTCTGTTATAATTTTTCACCAACATGGCAATCTCTTCGAGTAGCTCCTCTTTGCTCATATCCTTTTTGTCCTTCTTCTTCTTGGAGAACTCAGCTGACTTGACATGAGCTGACTTTTCAGAGTTGGCTCTGAAAGCTATTTCTTTTGGAGTCAGGGTGAGTTCTCCGTCATTCCGTCTCGCTTGAAGATTCTTCTTGAGTGATCTTCAAGTTGTATTCGTTGGCTTTTAAGAGTGAGAACAACCTTTCTGTAGATAGATCACCCAAGTCACTTCGACTTTGGTGAACTACCTTGTAAGTGTTCCATTCAGCTGAAAGAGCTGAAAGAACCTTTAGATTCTTTTCCCGCTGGGTATACTTCCCAGTTCTGATTGTCTCTATCTCGACGACTATGTTCGAGAACCTTAGCTCCATCGCTTCAATGGACTCATTGGCTAGCTGCTTGAAGTTGTCGAATTTTTGGCAAGCTATTGTGAATTTGTTTTCTTTGATCTCTTCTGATCCTTCACATAGCTTGGCAAGTGTTTCCCACATCTCTTTGGCTGTCTCGCACTTGATGATTTTACTCAGGTAGGCGTTTGAGACTGTTGATGAGATGGTGTTCCTTGCGAAGCTGTCCAGTCCAGCTTGCTTTCGCTCTTCTGAAGAGTATTCCTTCTTTGGCTTGAGAGTTGGCCGGTATTCTGGTTGTCCTCCATCATGAGCAGGTACGAGTTCATTTCCTTGTTTATAAATAAGGATGGGTCCGTCTGAAATGACGTCCCACATCATGTCGTGATGCGCACACAGGAAGCTTTTCAATCTGAATTTCCAGATTGCATAGTCATCAACTGAGAAGGTGGGAAGATTCCTGTTAAGATAGGAATCCATGAAGAGATGTACAGAATGCACTAGAATGAGTTTTTCTGAAAAACGGATCTGTTCAGTTGACCACTGACGCAGAGTTTCAAGACAAATCTCTTGATTCAGAAACAGCGGTCGTTTGAACCACTGCTCTGATACCAATTGATGGTCCCGGAACGAGGTCTTCGGTGTAGAGGGGGGGTGAATACACCGAAGAGGGATTTTTGAAAACTTTTATCAAGTTAAAACAGAGTTGAGTGAGAGCTCAGTTATGAGTTCAACTGACTTCTAAAGAAGATGGTCAGCTGGACTGATAACTTAGCTGGCTGTGCGGAAAGTGGTGGAAAGAAAAACTTAGCTCGTTCATTTTACAAAAGCTCAGAAAAACTTAGTTTCAGCTTTCGCCAAGCGTGTTTGAAAAATATGCAATTGGCCGGGTCACACAAATTTAAAGTTGAAGCTTTGAAAACTTGTGCTGTGCAAATGCGGTTAATTCTTTAAATAAATATAAAGCAAAGACTGAATAACGCAATAAAGAACACAGAATTTTAACGTGGTTCGGAGAGAAAACTCCTACGTCCACGACCAGGTTTTAGCTGGTAAATCCACTAAGGATGACCACTTGGTTTACGAGTACCAAGCAACTTCGCAGCTCTTCCTCGAGCTGTGTTCTAACAGTTTACGGGCACTGTAGAAGCCTGCACCTTTTCAGTTTTCGGGTACTGAATAACCTTACACTCGAATTTTGCGCTTCGAGGGGGCGTAACCTTGACCTAACCTTTTCTGGGTAAAGGAGGGTTTGGGTTTCCAACTTTGAACGAGTTCTTACAATGAAGAACTTTGAAAGATGAACTCGTTCAGATCTAGGCTTTGGATTTACTATGATTACAGCCTATTGATCAGACGAAAAACTAAAGCAGTTTCTGAAATTAAACACTTAAGAAGTTAAGTGCTCTTTTTAAAGAGTTAGATAACTGCTGGAGAGCTTTTTAATACTTGAGAGATTCAGAAAAGTTGTAAGCTTGTGGGGAGTTTTTCGTGCCTGATTCTGAGGTTGAACACTGGTATTTATAGGTAGAGATTCAAACTAGCCGTTGGAGGACCCGTTTGAATCTTACCTACTCTCTGATTTGTCGATCTGCCGTTGAGCGTATCTTCACCTGTCTTCATCACTGTGTCAGATCCTAGGTTCGCCTTTCTAGGATGCTGAGATGTCAATCCCTCATTGGTCGAGGTATATTGACTTTCTCTGAAACCGGGATTTCTGTCTTTTGAGCTTGACTTTGAATTTAGAGCTGGATGGGTAAACTGACTTGAAGTGACGTCTTCAGAGTTAGTTCTCTTTTTGGTCAGCTCAGCTGTCTTTCTTAGACTTTGATGCAGCTCAATTTATTCTGCTCCATTGGATCTCCTTGGCTGGATCCATTCTTCTTTTCTTGAGTCAGTCTGACTCAGCTCTGTTCAGCTAAGAGACCTTTCAGCTGACTTTGGGTCCAGCTGATTACTCAGCTGGGTCTTCTTCTGTCTTCAGCTTCCAAACCTGTGAACTTAGAAAATCTAAGGCTCAAACAAGTGAGCTGGAAAACTTAACTTAGGTTTGTACAATCATCTACTAGGTTGGAGAACAGTTGGGTTTTGGAATCAAATCAAAACTTTAGAATTTTCCCAACAATTAGTTTTGATGTTGTAAAGTTATCAATGATTTTAATATATTTTGATTGTATATGTAGATTATCCTTCGTTAGTTTTAATGTTGTATATCCAAAAAGTGGAATTTTTTTTCTTCTTCTAACTTTTAATTCTTTAAATTTATCATCGTTTAATTATATAGATTTATTTCACTACAACTTTGGCAATCCATATTTATGTTTATTTTTTGTTTTGTTTAATCAACAGATATATTTAATCTCAACATTACTCAAATTAAATAAAATACAACATTTTTTTATTTTTCCATTCATGCTTGGTCTACATTCTTTAAAAACGTGCTTTATAAAAGCTCTAATTGCACAATTTAGTTAAATTAGGATTAGTTTAATAATTAAATTTAATTAAGGCATAAAACCATCCGTATTAATGACCAATAATTTGTTGTAAATAAATTTAATATGTTTGCTATTTTCATGTTTTTAGAAAAAAAAAACAATAATTGCTCCTTTGATAAACATAATTATTTAGTTTACATTTATAATTAATATATACCTATATCTATCTTTATACTATAATAGCAAGGTCAGATGGTCAAAAATAGAAACCTTTTTTCCTTTTTTTATTATTCCGTTTAATTATGGAAATTAATTTTATCATATATTTAATAATTTCTGTTTTCATAAGTTTATTACATTATCTTTAATTTATTTAAAAATGAATTAGCATCCCATAAATTAGTTAATTACCAATTAAAGTTGGATTATGTAATTTTTATACTAACTTTCCGTTTCCTTCTCTCAAGCAGAAAAACCATATAAAAGGTCGAAAGACATTAATCACAAAAAATAAATCGTAAGAGATTTCCTTAATTTTTAATGAATTACCCGTTTCATTTATGTAGTAATTATATTATTCCATTCTATATAAAATAATAGGAGTTTGGAATTGCCTTTTTAGAAACTTCTATTTCCCTTAATTTCACATTGCCGAATTTGGATAATTTATAATAGAATTATTTATATGTATATGATATAATTAAAATCTCGAAAGTCAAATTTGAAATTTACCTTAATAAAATAAATGAAAAAAATCAACTATTTATCATAATTAAATAATTGCATTAAATCCACAATTTATCTTAATTATATGATTGCATCAAATCCGCAATTGAATTATTATAACTAAATATAATTTGCATTGAATCCCCTTTGATTATAAATATGTACCATATCTCGATGCATACAGACCATGTGAGAATTGCTTAGTGTAGCCTGAACTAATGAAATTTAGGCCCGAGGGAAAGTAAGGCGAGGAATATATATAGTTCAGGTAATAGAATTGGTAATTTGTCAATAACTTCAACTGTGTATATAATAGTTTTTTTTTTGTGTGTGAGTGAGTGGGTGGGGGGGTTGGAATAATCAATGTGTAAATTTGCCAAATCTTGAGATGTATGTTTTCTTCTGTAAAAAGGTTTCATTTTTTTGTATGACTCATGTATATATAAATAGTTGTGTACTTATTTTATGTAATGTACATTTTATTCTTCTGCATAAGAACTAATGTTAGTATTTAATTCCTTATTTTGACAATGATTCTGTAAGTGACCAAATAATCATGTTTATTGTGCATATGAATTGGGAGAGAGAGAGATGTTAATGGCCAGAAATCACAATAATGGTGGATGTTGAAGTAATCGCCGGCGATGGAAAAGACAATGATTGTAGAGGTAGTCGATGATGGTGGAAAAGGCAGGGGATAAAAAAGATGATGTACAATCGTTCTTCCTCTACTTCAATTTATTTGTTTAAAGTTAGATTATTTGTATTTTTATTTATCTGGATTAAAACGACTTCGTTTTGATCTCACATAACATTTCGGCAAGCCACATATATAGAACTTTCGGTGCTAGAAATTGTGTTGGTCTTGTGGTATTATTAAAAAAAATGGAATCTTTTGTACTAATTTACCAAAAATTAAAAAAGTGACTATTGAAAATAAGTTCAAATGTTGTTTAGTCAAGCTCTTACATTATGAACTTATTGATATTTATTGTGTTATTTTAAATTTCTTTAATATCAAAACATTTAAGGTTGTGTTCATGGACCGATTTGATATGACTTAGTCTCATAATATGTTGTTCGATTGGATTACTGGGTCCGATGTTTAGATAGTGCCACATATAGTATTAGTCTTGCTTTATAAGTCTTTACATCTACTTTATCATAAAATTAATCTCAAATAATTTCAAGCATCTCTCAAAGTGATCCCACGCATCGCGTGGGTGTACTACTAGTATCTTATAATCATCATGTCGGAGCACCCAATTATAAAGCTTTGACAAAGAAGCCAAATTATTAGAACTCGGCTCAATTAAAACATAATGTTCAATTCTGTGAAGAAATCAACAATTAAAGTCAGGAACTAAGAAAGAATGGTGGGTGGGGTAAAGGAGAAGAGGGAGCACCAACGCCGTGAATTCGGATTCTTTTTGCGTCTCCCACTCCTATTGCCGACGCCGGCGCAGCGCCCAAAATTTCTTCCCCTTAAGGGTTTTTGTTTTGTGGGAATAGATTAGAGTTTGTGTTAAAAAATAAATGAGAATGAGAATGAGAATGGGCCACTTATTCCGCCGAATCTTAATTAGAAATTTTGGAGCGAGATTTTTTGCAAGTGCCCCGTTAACTTTCCTTAATTTAATTTATTTGACCAAATGCCCCAATAATATATTCTGGAGACACTTAATTAAAAATGTCCCTAAACAATTACCCTAATATCTATTTGAGGCAAAACTTAGAATAGCCAAAACACATAGTAAAACACAAATGTTGGCCACAAGTTTAATTTTCACAAATTATGGCAAACATTTGCCTTTTTGGACCCTTTTACCCTTACTTTTGACTTTTTCCACCTAACTTTACATTCTCTTTCCTCTATCATTATCAACCTACTTTTTACTTTTTCCACCTAACTTTACATTCTCTCTCCTCTCTCATCAAATTCGTACTGCTGTCCAACTTCACTTTTGTATCGCGGTACGAAATGTGTGAATTTCGTACCGTGCTACCAAAGTTAGCACGAAATGATAACACGGTACGAAATGGTTCAATTTCGTACCGATATCGTGGTACGAAATGGTTGAATTTCGTACCGTGTTACCAAAGTTAGAACTTTTATATCGCGGTACGAAATGGTTGGATTTCGTACCGTGTTACCAAAGTTAGAACCTTTATATCGTGGTACGAAATGGTTGGATTTCGTACCGTGGTACCAGAGTTAGAACTTTTAGATCGTGGTACGAAATTGTTGAATTTCGTACCGTGTTACCAGAGTTAGAACTTTTAGATCCTGGTAGAAATGGTTGAATTTCATACCATGATATAAAGGTTCTAACTTTGGTAACACGGTACGAAATGGTTCAATTTCGTACCGATATCGTGGTACGAAATGGTTGAATTTCGTACTGTGCTACCAAAGTTAGAACTTTTATATCGCGGTACGAAATGTTGAATTTCGTACCGTATTACCAAAATTAGAATCTTTATATCGTGGTACGAAATGGTTGAATTTCGTACCGTGTTACCAGAGTTAGAACTTTTAGATCGTGATACGAAATGGTTGAATTTCGTACCATGATATAAAGGTTCAAACTTTGGTAACACGGTACAAAATGATTCAATTTCGTATCGATATCGTGGTACGAAATGATTAAATTTCGTACCGATATCGTGGTATGAAATGATTGAATTTCGTACCATGCTACCAAAGTTAGAACTTTTATATCGCGGTACGAAATGGTTGAATTTCGTACCGTGTTACCAAAGTTAGAACCTTTATATCGTGGTACGAAATGGTTGGATTTCGTACCGTGTTACCAGAGTTAGAACTTTTAGATCGTGGTAGAAATGGTTGAATTTCATACCATAATATAAAGGTTCTAACTTTGGTAACACGGTACGAAATGGTTGAATTTCGTACCGATATCGTGGTACGAAATGGTTGAATTTCGTACTGCGCTACCAAAGTTAGAACTTTTATATCGCGGTATGAAATGTTGAATTTCATACCGTATTACCAAAGTTAGAACCTTTATATCGTGGTACGAAATGGTTGAATTTCGTACCGTGTTACCAGAGTTAGAACTTTTAGATCGTGATACGAAATGGTTGAATTTCGTACAGTGATATAAAGGTTCTAACTTTGGTAACTCGGTACAAAATGCTTCAATTTCGTACCGATATCGTGGTACGAAATGACTGAATTTCGTATCGATATCGTGGTATGAAATGGTTGAATTTCGTACCATGCTACCAAAGTTAGAACTTTTATATCGCGGTACGAAATGGTTGAATTTCGTACCGTGTTATCAAAGTTAGAACCTTTTATATCGTGGTACGAAATGGTTGAATTTCAAGAGTTAGAACTTTTAGATCGTGGTACGAAATGTTGAATTTCGTATCGTGTTATCAAAGATAGGACTTTTATATCGCGGTACGAAATGTTTGAATTTCGTACTGTGCAACCAAAGTTAGAACTTTGATATCACGATAATTTCGTACCGTGGTACAAAAGTTAGAACTTTTATATCGCGGTACAAAAACACTAATAATACTATTAATATTGTAGCAAAGGGTTTACAAACAAGAAATTGTAGCAAATAATTTACAAAATAAGAATTGTTCATTCACTAATCACTAAACATTGTTCATTCACCAACTCAATCTCTACGGTAAGTGTTATTTCATCTGTGTTGAAACAAATAGATGCTCCCAAAAAAAATATTGATTTCTTGAGATCTTGTAGGACATCATGATCAAATTCATCCAAAATCTTGCACATAATCATCTATGATGTCCATTGTACCTTCAAAACTAAAGCAAAAAAAATTAGAATATGGTACTAATATAATTCTTACCAACATACCATTTCTTTGTGCTTGATTATTAGTACGAAGTGTGAATTCATACATGGTACTTGGTAAGAATTTCATAATTCTTACCAGCGTACCATTTCTTTGTGCTTGGTTATTGGTACGAAATATGAAATTGTTACATGGTACTTGGTAAGAATTTCATAATTCGTACCAATAACCAAGCACAACGAAATGGTACACTGGTAAGAATTATGAAATTCTTACATGGTACTTGGTAAGAATTTCATAATTCTTACCAGTGTACCATTTCGTTGTGCTTGGGTATTGGTACGAATTATGAAATTCTTACATAGTACGAGTTACTACTGGTACGAATACACCTGTTTCGTACCGACGAGTTTTGACAGCAAGCAGCAGCCTCCTTCAATCAACACAAATGAAATAGAAATCAGCGAACATACATCCAAATCATCCAGAAATTAACCCAAATACACCGAAAATTACCAAAACAATATGAAACCTCATATATCATCAAGAAAGAAACACGTAAAAGCCCTAAATCAACAAAAAATAAGAAAAATACAACAAAAATTTAAAAAAAAAACTCTAGATCAACATGAATTACGAGAATTGAATTACGACAATTCAAAAATTCTTACTTGGTAAGAATTTCATAATTCTTACCAGCGTACCATTTCTTTGTGCTTGGTTATTGGTACGAAATATGAAATTCATACATGGTACTTGGTAAGAATTATGAAATTCTTACTAGCGTACCATTTCTGTGTACTTGGTTATTGGTACGAATTATCAAAATTCTTACATAGTACATGGCAAGAATTTCATAATTCTTACCAGCGTACCATTTATTTGTGCTTGGTTATTTGTACGAATTATGAAATTCTTACATGGTACTTGGTAAGAATTTCATAATTCTTACCAGCGTACCATTTCTTTGTGCTTGGTTATTGGTACGAATTATGAAATTCTTACATGGTACTTGGGAAGAATTCATAAATCTTACCAGCGTACCATTTCGTTGTGCTTGGTTATTGGTACAAAATTCTTACTTGGTACGAATACACCTATTTCGTACCGACGAGTTTTGACAGCAAGCAGCAGCCTCCTTCAATCAATACAAACGAAACAGAAATAAGAAAAATTCAACAAAAATAATAAGAAAAATACAACAAAAATAAGAAAAATACAACAAAATTTCAAAAAAAAAATTCTAGATCAACATGAATTGCGATAATTGGAAGGAGAAATAACCTGGATCTATAGTCTGGAGCACGATGCCAATGAGAAGCTTCCGATTGGTATACCAGCGTACCATTTCTTTGTGCTTGGTTATTGGTACGAAATATGAAATTCATACATGGTACTTGGTAAGAATTATAAAATTCTTACCAGCGTACCATTCATTTGTGCTTGGTTATTGGTACGAATTATGAAATTCTTACATGGTACTTGGTAAGAATTTCATAATTCTTACCAGCGTACCATTCATTTGTGCTTGGTTATTGGTACGAATTATGAAATTCTTACATGGTACTTGGTAAGAATTTCATAATTCTTATAAGCGTACCATTTCTTTGTGCTTGGTTATTGGTACGAATTATGAAATTCTTACATGGTACTTCGTAAGAATTTCATAATTCTTACCAGCGTACCATTTCGTTGTGCTTGGTTATTGGTACGAATTATGAAATTCTTACATGGTACGGATTACTACTGGTACGAAATGATTGAATTTCGTACCGACGAGTTTTGACAGCAAGCAGCAGGCTCCTTCAATCAATACAAACGAAATAGAAATCAGCAAAAATGCATCCAAATCATCCAGAAATTAACCCAAATACACAAAAAATTACCAAAATAATATGAAAATCTCATAAAATCATCGAGAAATAGAAACAATATCGAAATGGTTCAATTTTGTACCGATATCAAGGTACGAAATGGTTGAATTTCGTACCGTGGTACTAAAGTTAGAACTTTTATATCGCGGTACGAAATGGTTGAATTTCGTACCGTGTTACCAAAGTTAAATCCTTTATATCGTGGTACGAAATGGTTGAATTTCGTACCATTTTTTTGTACTTGGTTATTGGTACGAATTATGAAATTCTTACATGGTACTTAGTAAGAATTTCATAATTCTTACCCAGCATACCATTTCGTTGTGCTTAGTTATTGTTACGAATTATGAAATTCTTACATAGTACGAGTTACTACTGGTACGAAATGATTGAATTTCGTACTGACGAGTTTTGACAGCAAGCAGCAGGCTCCTTCAATCAACACAAATGAAACAGAAATCAACGAAAATACATCCAAATCATCCAGAAATTAACCCAAATACACCAAAAATTACCAAAACAATATGAAAACCTCATAAATCATCGAGAAACAAACACGTAAAAGCCCTAAATCAACAAAAAAATAAAAAAAATACAACAAAAATTCAAAAAAAAACTCCAGATCAACATAAATTGCGAGAATTGGAAGGAGAAATAACCTGGATCTATGGATCTATTTGTAGATCTGGAGCACGTCGCCACCGATCTAGAAAAACGCAGCCGCCGATCTAGAAAATACGCTGCCGCCGATCTAGAAAATACGGCTACACCAATCTAGAAATATGCCGCCGTAGTCGTGTCGCGAGCCGTTAATGAATACAACGCCGCCACCAACCAACTGAGAAGAAAAAAAAAGGAACGATGAGCTCGAGCTCGAGCTGAAGAAGACGCACGAAAAAGAGAGAGAAGAGAGAAATGCGTGAGATATGGGAGAGCAGCAGTAGGAAAAATAAATTATGAGGAGAGAGAAAAAGAAGTTAGGTATAGTAAAAGGTAAGGGTATTTTCGTCCAAAAAAGCAAATGTTTGCCATAATTTGTAAAAATTAAGTTTGTGGGCAACTTTTGTGTTTTGTTATTTGATTTGACCATATAGGTGTATTTTCTCTATCTATTTTTTGTTGTAGTGGAAGTTTTTAGAAAAACATGAATGAAAAATGAAAAGTATTCTATATAGACATATTGATTAAATATATTTATTTAGTCTTTATAAGGATTTTCATTTACAAATTTTCTATAGATTATTATATATGAATTAAGAATGTATAAAATAAAGATTTATAAGAATGCATTCCGAAATTGTTATTATTTTAACATGTATAATAGAAGAAATTAATTAAATAGAGGGAAATATAAATATGAGATGTGATTAATAGATAAACATGTGATATTTCAAGAATATGAAATTAATAAAATTTCAATTGCCAATATTGTATGTCATCCAATGATTTGTGGTACGTTTTTCTTGGTTAATCTCTCCATTTCATTCATTGCCTAACCATCTTCATCATCAATTAACCAAAAAATAAAATAAAAGGCCCTTTTGCTATTTATAAATATTAATTGGAAACGTACAGTGCGCCTTTTTCTCTCTAGAAAACAAATCAAAAATATATCTTAAAAAAAATGAAAAGTACGTATATGTATAAATATATCATGTTTGGAGATCGATGATGATGGATCGTTAATTACTTAACACTATTTATCTGACGTTATATATGATAAACTTAACCTTAGACAAAATGGTTGGTTTATATTTATTATTCTTAGTTTCTTAGCCTTAAGTGTCGATTAAAGTGGGATTCGAATTTTTTTAAGGATGAATCACGAAAACTTTTGTTGAAATTTAATATCTAGCTTTACCATAAAATTATGTTAGCCAGTCGAGCTTCGACGGAAAATAACTTTATATTTTAATTTATATGTATACATTTTAAAAATAAATTTATATCTCATTTAAAAGTTGTGATATTGCTCGCGTTATTTATTAATCAAACTTATAAAATTATTTTTTTTTCACGTATTTAAATTTATAATTAGGAATGATAATGGATTGGTTACTTATTCATTAAGTATTTTATAAATCTAAATTTGTTTAAAATTTTTCTACATATTATCTTCCTAATCTCGGTACTAATTGTAAATATAAATATAAATCACTCAAATCTTAACAATATAATACTTCAAAAAAGGTCATAACAATATATTATTACTTCACAATCTGTAGAAAATCTCACCATACACCACATTAGTCGTTGTGTCGTGCGTGTGACCATTCTTGTCACTTATTAAAAATTTTAAACCTTTTTTGCTAGTGGCTCTTGAGATTGCAACGTACAATTGACCATGACTGAACACTGGTTTTGGTAGGTATAGTCCTACGTTCGATAGAAACTGGCCCTGACTCTTGTTTATGGTCATAGCAAAGCATACAGTTAAGGAAAAATTGTCTCCTCTGGAACCGAATGGGAAATTTAGGGTGATCTGAAGAGCTCATTATCATTTTTGCAATTGGAAACTTTTTGCCTTCATTTTTTCCGGAAATCAATTTGGCTTCAATTACTCGCTCCCCAAGTTCAGTTACTATCATCATCGTGCCATTGCAGAGCTCATTCGTCGGGTCTATATTTCTCAGAAGCATAATGATGCATCCTTCTTTTAATTTTATCTCGTGACTCGGCAATCCGGAACACTTGATTGTATTGAGATATTCAACTGAGAAAACTTCATTGTCGATATCAACTTCTCCATCCTCTTTGCAAATATTGTCCGAACTAAGATATTTTTTTTCTTTGCCGGACATAAGAGACATGACATAATTATTAATCTCATCAACCATCTCATTTGTGGGTGCCAGGATAGCTCTATCCTTAATAATATCTGGATCAGACGCAGTATGCAATACATCTGGATAAGTGTTTTCCACTATGGCCGCTATAGGATCAACTGCATTTCGTATCAGAATATCTTTTGATAATGTCACATCAGCTTCTCCATCACGAGTGCTTTCGCCGGCAATCCCGTCACCTACATTAAGTATCCATTCTGATTACCCTAAAAAAATGTAAATGTTTGGAGATCCTCAGATTACCCTAAAAAAAAAAGAGAGAGATCCTCAGGTTTAATATATACAGATATAGATGAAGTCATGATATTATTTAGATGACTTTTAATTTCTACTCCTATATTAACTCTAACTTAGAGATATTCTTTTCCTATATCAACTCTAACTTAGATATTTTAATTTTTTAAACGTAATTTTATTTTGTTAATGATGTGGATTTAAAAAATATAAAAATTAATAAATTAATCCTTGCATACTTAATGGTGCTACAGTCATTACTGAAGTTCGGAGTAGATATATTTTAGCTAATTAATGTCTTTCTTTATTGTAAATGAGAGTAAAATTAGTCTATGAGATATATTTATGTGGAACATATCCTCTTAATTTTCTATATCGATTTCTTTCCATTTTCCACTATTATTTTGAATTTTCCATTTAATTGTTTGTATTTGGCTTTGTAGAGTAACCCAATTAACAGATTATTTGTGTTATATATTTGTATTCTAATTAGTTGTTAACTTTATTATTTGAGATGACTCTTTTCCAACATGTACGTTAATTGGTTGAAATAAATTATATAAATCTTTCATTCTATATTACTTTAATTAAATAAATATGGGCTTTTTTAGAATAAATTTTCCAGACCATAACTAAACTGCCATTGAAGAACGTACCCCGTATCAAAATACTTACTTTACTACTTTCAATGGAAAACATATATACTTTCAATGGAAAACATATACTTAGCTCAATGAGTTATTCTTGACTAATGAAATTCTTTATCAAAAATCAAATCAATAACAAAGAACACCATATAAGTTTGAAGATGAAATAATAAAATTATGTCAAAAACTAAAGTGACGGAAACATTTGAGATCTTTTTGAACCCACAAACGCAAGATTCTCACAACCACGGATTTATTCTTTGTTTTGCTATGTTGGATTAAATCCAATAATATGTGGGCAAATATATAATTAATGTATATGCTATTATAATATATGTGGTAAATGTTATATTTATTATTTGATGAGGGGCCAAATAATAAAAAAGTAATAATTGATTGGATAGGAAAGAGAGGCTATTTCCTAACCATTGTGTTTCTTCGAAAGCACCCTTTCAAAGAGACACGATCAATTATAAATAGGGTTCTATAAATATGGTTATGGTCCCCAAGAAGCAGTACACCAATTTCTCTGTATTTTTTGTCCCCGTCAAGAATATACAAATAGAGAAACCTGCATTCTTGGAAGATCGACCTCCGGGCAATCTTTGACTATGGCTTCAGGTTAGTGCTTCCGCTTTATTCAAGTTTTCTCGGACTATTGTCGTAGAGTTGAATATAGGACTTGAATTATGATTGAAGTATGTCCTATATTATGTGAATTTTATTCTAACATGCTATTGATCGCATTCAAACGGATCGTATCAGTATTTGTCGTCATTTCCTTTGTTCTAAACTTAAGAAGAAATAAATTAAGTTGGATGAGCTAAAACAACTCCTAAATTTAATCGGATACAGATGTTAAAATATATGCAACATAATTTAAGTGCAAATAACAAAAACGTTTCTTATGTGTCTAGAAACATAATAAGAAAACATATGCATCAAAAATTTTGAATAAAAATAATGCAGGCACTGACTCCTCGCATCAAAAGATTGCACATTTTTGTACAACATTTACAGCAGAAAACTATAGTCCGAATGCTGCGATAAAACTGGAATATGAGAAATCAAACACTAAGGGGGGTGTATTCAATCAAGACTTTGTGGGAGTTTTAAAGAGTTTGGAAAGTCCGTGGAGTTTTGAAGTTGATTGACTCCGCGTGGAGTCTTGAGGAATTTCTGATGGAGTTCGCGTGGGATTTGGACGACTTTGTTGGAGTTGAAGTCGATGGAGTCCAGCGCCGGCTGGACCCCAGCGGACGCGGAACTTAATGCCAGCCAGCGCTGGCTCGCCGCCGTCGCTGGGCCACGACGGGATGAAGGAAAAAAATGATAATACGTGAAGTCTGGAGAGTTATAACATGGAGACCTTTCAAATTCCAGCCGGGGCCGGGTTCCAAATTCTAGCCGGGGTTGGGTTCCAGCCGATGGCCGAATATAGCCCAGCCGTTTCTGGGAAGGCGCCGGCGCTGGAGGATCATGGAATCTCAAATTCTCGTGGTTGAAGGTCGGAATTCGTTCAGTACAAAAAATGCTTGAAATCAAGATAAATTCCACCAGAGTCAACAACTTTAAAAAGTCAGTGGAGTTTTGAATACCACCAAATTTTTATGGAGTTCAGAAAGTTGTGATTGAATACCACCAGATTTTTAAGGAGTTTGAAAAGTCTGGATTGAATACACCCAGACTTTCAAACTCCTAAAAAATCCCACAGAGTCTTGATTGAATACACCCCCTAAATAAAGTAGTACACCGAGTGCCAATTATAAAAAGCAAAAATTAATAAATACTTTCAATGATTAAGAAAGATTAATCCCAATCAATCAATGACAAAGATGTAATCCTATCTTAATTGATTACAAAATCCCCACAATTCATCCTTATAAAAATCCCCCCACTCCTCTCCGCCTTCCACCACCCCCACCACCCCACATATACATAAAACTTCTGAATCTATACACATCACCTCTGCAAAAAAGAAGTGTAGGCCACTGTATCCCTTTCCCAAATTGAAATTTGCGATCATAATATTAATAACGGAGCGACGAAAAAATACAGCATCTTTTGATGGTGTACGCTGTTGAGATAGAAACTGTAATCCTGCGCGAAGAAAAAGAAAGATTAACAATAATGATGTGAAGGATTAGAGTTAGTTTAATGTTAAATATATAGTGAAATATTTCTACTCCTATGGCAATTCAGACTTATAAAACCAATCGGCAATCTTTATCAAGAAAAGATAAACATGACATTAGAATTAGAATTAGAATAGATAAATATGTATATGTATTAATATTGCAATATTAGAATAGATAAATATGTATTAATATTGCATTATTAATTAACTATATATAAAAATTAGAATATATAGAATTAAAATTAGACAAATTACCAGAATAAAGGAAAATCTGAACGGAGCACCGTGGAAAGGAGCGCGAAGAAAAAGAAAGATTAACAATAATGATGTGAAGGATTAGAGTTAGTTTAATGTTAAATATATAGTGAAATATTCCTACTCCTATGGCAATTCAGACTTATAAAACCAATCGGCAATCTTTATCAAGAAAATATAAACATGACATTAGAATTATAATTAGAATAGATAAATATGTATATGTATTAATATTGCAATATTAGAATAGATAAATATGTATTAATATTGCATTATTAATTAACTATATATAAAAATTAGAATATATAGAATTAAAATTAGACAAATTACCAGAATAAAGGAAAATTTGAACGGAGCACCGTGGAAGGGGAGCTTTATTTTCGTATTAGTAATAGATATATGATTTAATTAGATAAGTTTATCGGAATTGAAGCTAATTACTCCATTGTATATATTTACTTATTGAAAAGATTTCTATGTTTTGGATATATTCTCATTCCACATTTAATTCTGGAAGTATTGAAATATTAAATATAAATCAATAGAATATATGAATAAAATGAGGATTTAAGATAAATACAAATACCGAATGGAGGTTTCACCACGTAGGAACCCAAATTAAGGGGAATGCTCGAATCCGCAATCGTTTTAATAATCCTAGTAAGTAGCCCGTCGAGACTCGACGGGAAATAACTTTATATTTTAATTTACGTGTATACATTTTAAAAATAATTTTATATCTTATTTAAAAGTTGTGATATTATTTGTATTAATTATTAATCAAACTTAAAAAAATAATTTTATTTCACGTATCTAAATTTATTATTAGGAATGGCAATGGATCGAGTATAATCATTCATTATGTATTTTCTAAATCTAAATTTGTTTAGAATTTTTCTACATGTTTGTCCTAATCTCGGTTAAAATAGTGACTTTACTGTACATACGCGTCTCAAATCCGTTGAGTAATACTCGGTAAAAATATGAACACTCGAAGTAAAATTAATTAAAATTAGTATAAATCCTTCTTTCTATGTTATTTGAACCGTCTCATTGGTTTATGCTAAATTACTCGATAAAAATCTAAACAAAGTTAATATTAATTAAAATTTGTAAAAATTATTCTTTTTAAGTATATTTGAATCGTCTCGTTGGTTCATGCTAAATCGATATCTCTAATCTTTGCCAAAATGCGGAAAAAAAATGTTTACATCTGCAAAGTAATATTAATTAAAATTATTAAAAATCCTTCTTTCTATGTTATTTGAACCGTCTCGTTGGTTTATGCTAAATTACTCGATAAAAATATAAACAATTTAATATTAATTTAAATTAGTAAAAATCATTCTTTTTAAGTATATTTGAATCGTCTCGTTAGTTCATGTTAAATCGATATCTCTAATCTTTGCCAAAATGCGGAAAAAAATACGTTTACATCTTCAAGTTTTTCTTTTCTTTAGCTATTTATCTCATATTTGATTCAATGTATATATTTTATAGAAAGCACTAATCGCATGAATGAAAAATAAAAAGGATTCCATATAGACATGTTGATTAAATATATTTATTTAGTCTTCATAGGGATTTTCATTTACAAATTTTCTATAGATTATTATATATGAATTAAGGATGTATAAAATAAGGGTTTATAAGAATGCATTCCAAAATTGTTATTATTTTAATATAGATAATAGAAGAATTTAATTAAATAGAGGGAAAGATAAATATGAGATGTGATTAACAGATAAACATGTGATTTCAACAATATGAAATTAATAAAAATTAGAATATATATATGAATTAAAATTAGACAAATTCCAGAATAAAGGAAAATCTGAACGGAGCACCGTGGAAGGACACCTTTATTTTCGTATTAGTAATAAATTATAGAGTTTGAAATTAGGGAGAGTTTGATAATAATTCAAATCTTTACCCCTCCTACCAAGAAAAATATGTTGGTATATGTGTGTGTGTGTGTGTGTTTTTTTTTTTAAATGTATAATTAGTGAATTATTATAAATAAAATTGATTCGAAGCCCAGGCCCGTTTAGGGTTACGAATAAAAGGTGAAAAAAGATAACTTGCAGAACACATAATCAGGGCTAATAAGTCATTTCAGAAAATATTGGAATAAAAGGGCCTCCCATTTCTTAAACCCTTCTCCCCGTTCCTCGCCCAAACTAAACCCTAGTTCTACCTCTCTTCAGTTGTCACTCTGCTTACTCGATCTTTAGAAGAAGAAATGGCAAAGCGTTTGATCCCACTTTTCAACCGCGTTTTGATTGAGAAGATCGCCGCACCGTCGAAAACCACCGCGGGAATTCTCCTCCCGGAGAAAACCGCCAAGGTAATTTTGGCCCTTGCTGCCCCTGCACCTCTTATTTTCACTCTGTTTAAAAGAACCCTTTTTCTCTTAACTTCTTAAATTAGGTTATTCTGTTTCCGGGTTTTGTTTTGCTATGCGAAATTAATTGTAATGTTAATGTTGTTTGGAGATTTTTGTTGTACGTCTTGTTTTTTACTTTTCCGTAGAGCTGTATTCGAAGTCTGAAGTGGTTAATCCTTTGCCCCTGTGTGTAGTTGGTGAGCTGTTGGATTTTCTGCTGGGTCTTAGTATTTTATGTTATTATTTGTTTATTTAGTTAATTTATTTTAGTTTTAGTTCCTTTTGTTTTATTTAAGGGATTCTTATCCAATTTTGTTGTATAATCTGTTCACTAGTTCTATTGGTTAGTCTAAGAATTATTCACACTAGTTTGCATAAAAATTATGCAAATATTGAGCTCTCTTTTACCAGTAAATCACCAAAGGCACACGTCAATATGTTGGTTGTATGCGACTCTTGTGTAAAGAGACCGGATTTAGCGAAGTTCGTTTTTTAAGCATGACATAAAACTCGTAAAAATGATTGTAGAAGAAGGAGAGGTTAGATATAATCTGAATGTAAGACTCAATAACATTCTGTGGAATTAGGACTTTTGGTCTTTTTTATTTTGCCTAATAAATACCAAATGTTAAAATCTTTGAACGTATTTTTCTCTTCTTGGTCTGATCAGACGTTTATAGTCCGACTTTAATGTTCTGAAAATTTGTTTACTCCGACACTGTTTCAGTTGAACTCTGGAAAAGTTGTTGCTGTTGGTCCCGGCAGCCATGACCGGGAAGGAAAGCATATTGCTGTTAGTGTGAAGGAGGGAGATACTGTTTTGCTGCCTGAGTATGGAGGCACTGAAATAAAGCTTGGTGAAAAAGAGTAAGTCTTATTTACTGGTTTATCCATTTCAATCTGATATGTTATGCCTGTATCTTGTTTTTTGTTTCTTTATATAGAGTATGAGATCAACCTCTTACCTTCTGGAACATAGAGAATAAATAACTGCCCGGTGTATAGAATTACAGGGTTTTGGCACAATTATTTTGCCTCTTGTAAAGCCTGATATCTGTGCCTAAAATGCCATCGTCATCGTTTACCTAGTTTTATAATTCTACTTTATAGGTTTTTGCATGTAATGTTGAATTGAAATAAACTTTAACCTTGTCATTCTTTTAAACATTTTATTATAATTTTCGTTATATTTAAATGTTTGCGATCTGATTATACTTTCTGGCCTTCTGAATACTGTCTATTGACCCAGCACCCACCATCCTCCCCTCCACCCATCCCCACCCACCCTCCTTTTTTCTTTTTATCTGGTTTATAATGTCATCTCTCCCGTTACAAATTTATTAATCGGGTATGTATTGCCTATAAAGAAGCATTGTTGGTAAATTAACTAAAACTCTGTGAGCCATATGAATATGACATGTTTGATACATGTTCAAGCCAGTTCTTGTTCCTCTTGTGGTTCTTATATCTCCATTGGTTTTTGTTGGTTCTTTTTCTTTTTATATGTCCATCTCCCTAAAATATAACCAAAATCTACTTTATGCTAATTCACATTCTGCCTTTGTTCAAATTTTGAAAGAGTACTAAACCTTTCAATGGTGCTAGTACTTGTTCATTGTGCTACAATTATCTGTCGAAGCCAATACCTTATTCATCTAGACATGAGTTATCTTCAAAATGATTGTTACTAGCCATGCCTTTCAGTTTGCTGATTATTGTTCTATAATGCTTTTTGAACGTGGTGGAGTTGTGATAATTTTGGTGCTAATTTGGAATAATTCTGTGATCAATGTGCCAGGTACCACATTTACCGCGATGATGACATTCTGGGAACATTGCACGACTAGTTTGGTGCTATTCTCATCCTGCCCAAGAAAATATTAATGTTTAGTTATCTATCATTTTTCAACTCTACTTTAGTAGCCTAACGCCTTGACATTTAGGTGATGATGGGTGGAAATCTGATTTCGTTAGATGATTATTGAATTTTGGATTTCCGGATTTTGGAACATCATATTCATGAGTTTTTCTTTATCTGCATCATCTCTTATATCGTCAATCTATTTGGATTTCATTAGAGAAGTTGAAATTGTCAGTTTCATAACATCGATTTATCACTACATTTATCTTTCAAAATTTGTGTTAATTGCTTGAAATAACACTATCTACCTAATTTGTAATTTTCACTTTTATAAGATTTGAGACCCCATTTCAGTCATTGTGTACCCTAAAATGTCGTTTCACTTTTACTTTATGAAACGGTATAGTCTTATTATTGAAAAATTAAGAATTTTGTAATTCAAATGTTGTGTTATTTCAAGTGTTTGATCCTTCAAAATTGTGCGACTGACTACTCCCTGAAATTGTGTATATCATTGTTAGTTGCTTGTGCTGTGAATTATTTGATGACAGTGGAAAAATATATTGAATCTGAAACCAAATTTTACTCAACTAAAAAGAGAAGAAATTCTTCCTTACAAAAGCCAATTCATTGCCATCTTTGTTTCTTCCTTCGAAGGTTTAAACAATTCTATTCATCGAACTCATCGTCTTCTTCTCCTTTGCTATGCCATTGGCTCGAGGCAGCGGCTTTCCCTCAACAAACGAAGTGAACAGAACCAGCGATCTCTCCGGTTGAGAAAATGGGGCTTCGTGCGAAGCTCCACGTATCGTTGCAAATGATAGGAAGTCGCCGTAGACTTGTGTCCACCCACCAACCTACAAATTCCAGTTCAAAATCAAGATTCATAGACTGAAAAATTCAGACATTTGTTTAATTCCTAACCTGTCTCCCTTCAAACCAAACACCGTAGGGCTCTGTCGTGTTCAATCCCAGTTCTTTGGCTAGTCCGTTAACCAGTGTCCGAGTTCCGGTGAGTGGGAGAATAGAATCTTGATCACCACTACAACACAATTTTCTTGCTTAAGACTTTGAGCGATAAATTAGATTGAAGGATTACATGATCAAAATAAGTTCAGAATTGTTCGATCCATTAAAGTATGTGGTGGATCAGCCTATATCATTTTTATCTATCTAAGTTGTCGTTGAAAGTAAACACATACCTGTAAACTAATACTCGAATGCCCGACTTGACAAGGGTGCCCACAACTTGAATAGTTGGTATCTCAAGATCTTGCATATTGTATTGCAGCACTCTGCAGGAAAAGTTGGAATTAGTAATGGAGAATTTGAATATCTACATATCAGTTTGGAGTGTAGGGTAACATTACTCGCTGCAGACACTCCATCTGCTGCCGTTGGTGAGGCGAGCATGGAACGCTGTTTGCACGTCGTGTCTATTTAAGTACACGACCGTTTCATCCTCGACACACACATTTACTTTAGGCTCGTCTTGCTGAAAATTTTGAAAAATTCGAGTTCAGAAACAATATTTTCTAGCAAGAGAGTTGTCAAATTGTCGGGCTGGACCGCTCAGGGTGATCCCATTTTGAGCCAAAAGTAGAATTCGGCCCAAAAAATTGGTTGCCCTAAAAATGTAAGGTCCAATCTTTCCAAAAGATTTGGCTTTTCAGGCCGGACTAGTTTTGACATCTCTAAATAGCAAGAAGAGGAGGTACCATGGTTACCAGTTGATTCAGAAGGTTGGATTGCAGCTCGAGAGACGACAAACAGACGTCGAGAGTGACGTCGTACGCGTCTACGAACCGGCTCATCTCCGACGAGACTAGCTTTATCACACGGCGGCAGACCGGGGTTAGGGCTCCCGACGCCGCCTGCCTTCTGATTTCAGAGTAGTTGCATGCAAATGTGAAGTCATTTAAAGTAGCATCAGATATTAGGCCATGTGACCATAAATACTCAGCCCTGGAGTTGAAATCCGTGTTGAATTCAAGAAGAGGATTTCCTATCTGAAATCATCAAGAATTCAATTACTACTATTTATATGTAACAAAACATTTAATTTACACAAAATGTGTGTGATTTAGTTACTACTCACTGCAATTCCTTTGAGATTGATGTTGGCTTTGGATTGAAGAATGAGAAATGCTAGTTGTGGAACATAATGCCCTGTTAACAACCAAGATTCTTCTTCAGCAACGGCTAGATTTAATTTAATGAATAACTAACAGAGAGAAACATACCACCATAACTCTCTCCAGATATGTAGAATTCTCTGTTCTTGAATTCTGGGAATTTGTCCAACCATTTCTCGAGGAAATTAAGGTTGTCTCTTGCTAAACGTAACAGCATGAAAATCATTAATATTTGCAGTTGTGAATTCTGTTATATTGACTGTCGGAAATAAATGCTATCTTATCAAGAATATTCACCTGTCATTTCATCGTTAACAAATTCATAGAAAGATTTGTTAGCAGAGTAAGAGAAACCAACTCCAGCAGGTGATTCCAAGTACAACATATTAGCCACTGTCAAAGTTTCAAAAATACAGAAACTTTAAAAAAAATTAAAAAAATAAAAATTAAACTTTGCATTATCAATGGAAAAACCTTTATTCCAGCTGTAATCATTTTTCACCAAAATATTCCCACTGGGTTGAAAAGGTCCATGCTCGCTAAAAGCTCCCGCTCCTATTGATGAACAACCGGGCCCTGCACAATATTATTATATTAGTCGGGCCGGGCTTTCGATAAATTCAAATACGATCGCAGCTTATACAAACTCGATGTGGGCTTTCGATATTTTGATCCAAGATTATATTTTTATACCTCCATTTAACCACAGAACAAGAGGCTTTGAAGCATGCTCAGTTTCTGCTTCCACAAAGTAGTAAAAATACGATCTTTGCTTCTTTTCATCGACGGTAATATAGCCGGAATATTGCCGGAAATTGACCTCCGGTTGACCGGGAAAACTTGCTATTTTATCACCTTCGTTCTGGGATTTCGTTCCTGATGCAGATATCAGCAACACACAGATCACTACCAAGATTGAGTACTGCTGAGACGCTGCCATCATTCTCTCTCTGTGTGTTTGCGTTTGAGAGAGAGAGAGGGGGGGAGAGAGAGAGAGGGAGCTAGTATGTTGGTCTAATTCTAATCTACTTCTTGACCACTTAATTAAGCATTTTGAAAGAGTGAGCTAGTGTAGATATCTCAAAGACTATATTGTAACTTGTAAGTCTCATCTAATCAAGGACCATTTTAATTAAGTCTAAGCATTTCAAGATTATACAAATAGACTACTTTTTGTCATGTCACAGTGGATTTTTAAATTGAGGATTAATATAAGATTTAATTGAAAACATAGGTGTGCCCACAAGTTGTGAAGCTGCTTTGGACTTTCTGCAAGACTGCTCCTTTTTCTTGATTTTTGAAATTTGTATTGTAGCCATGGAAATAATTGAGTGGTGTGTGTGTCTTATTTATATTGGAGACATGTGACTCAAAATTATTATATGTTCTCGAATACATAAATAATATAGTATCTCATTCTTGAACTATTTTGCTTGATTTCCTAATTTCACCAAGATTTCACACAATTTACTCAGAAACGTAAATTAAAAATTAAGAAATGACGCAAAAAAACCGTAATGCATGAGGTCATGAATCGACTTACAATTGACATCTCTATCTATTGATTTTTTTTGTTTTGTTTTTTTTAAGGAGGTTGTGCTCTCTTTTCATGCGAACTTTTGCATTTTATTTTTATTTTTATTTTTTTGAGAGGGGAAAGTTTGCATTTTGGTGCAACAAAACTTAGTGCAAACCAAAATAAATTATTGGACCCAGTACTTTCTCCAGATGAAATACTTCATCAAAAGTGTTCTTTATTATTAATGTTTCGCATCTATTTAATTATTAAGTGTTCATTGTATAATATGTAAACATATGCATGTCGATTTGATTTTATATTTATTTTATTATTACATAATATATATATATATAATCAAATATACATACTCATTAAGAGGTACATACCAAATAAAAACAATTAGAAAAGTTTCAAGAATAAGAAAAAGAAAAAACAGGTGGGGGGACTCCACCAAAAGCTGCTGCCCAGTGCCCACACAAAGAGAAAGTCATTAAGAAACTAATAAGTCAAATAATAATAATAATAATAATAAAAGTTGAGGGAAAAAAAAGCGCATGAGATATCTTCATTTTGGCGCTCAAAATGGGCAAACAAATAATACCCTTAAAAAGGAAAAATGGAAATTAAAACAAATTGCATTTTTACAATTACGAAAATACCCACGAGAAGCCTTCAGCTTAGGGATGGCAATTTACCCGCTGATACCCGATACCCGCGGATACCCGACCCTAATAAGTGCGGATTTAAAGGACATTTGATATTCATGGATAGCTTCATCATTAGAAAATACTATTCATTTAATTCGCGTGTACGAGTATGAATAGTTACTACCCGTACCCGCAAAACCCGTTTACCCATGAAAAATACCCGTGAAATATCCACGAAATATCCGATTACTACCCGACTACTCCCTCCGTCACGTAATAAGTGGTCATATTTCATTTTTGGGTTGTCCCGGAATAAGTGGCCACTTTCCATATAAGAAAATATGTATCTCTCACAAAAAGTTGTAGGCTCCACCACTTTTTATCTTTTTACCCTTTAAACATCATTCTCTTTAATACCCGTGCCGAAAAGAATGTGACCACTTATCATGGGACGGATGTAGTATTATTTAATGTATGTACTCCCTCCGTCCCACTGAATATGGCATGTTTTCCATTTTGGGCCGTCCCACCGAATATGGCTTGTTTCCTTTTTGGGAAAGAATTAGAGCTTACTTTAAACTAAAAAAACACTTTAATCGTACATTGTTGACCAAAAAAACACTTTATTAACTAAAAAGTTACTTTGTTAACACTTTATTACACCTAATTCCCTTCTTCTTAATCTCCATGCCGAAAACAAATAGGCCATATTCGGCGGAACGGAGGTAGTAATATATATTTGGCCCAAATATTATTTAATATAAGTATATATTTGGGCCAAAAAAGCCACACCAACGTCTGCGCCTCTTTCATCAATTTCTCATCAATTGCAGCAGCGTGCGCCTCTCCACAATCGAATCGACCACCGTCGCTGCCGGTAATTCTCTTCTTCTCTGCTCTCATTCTTTCTCTCGCGCATCTCTCTCTCACGCCTTTCTCTCTCTCTCTAACGGCCAACCGTCCTGATTATGCTTGTGTGAGTTCAATTGTTGCTTTGACGTTCCGTTTTTTTAATTTGTTATTTTTCTGGTCCTAATTGTCTATTTTGATGTAGGATCTCTTCAATTTCCTGTCCGATTTATTGGATTTGCTTGTTTATTATGGTTTGATGATCATAATTTACTACTGTTATGTTGGTTCTTTTGGATTAATGTAATTTTGGTCAATTCTTGAACTGCCATTTTTTTGAATGTATGGCTAATTAAGTTGATGATGTTTAGTTCTGCCTTTTTTCTTTCACGATCAGATGAGCAACTTGTTTATCCAATTTAAGACATTTGGAAGTTTTATGAATTTTTGGTTCAGTCTAGTTTTATGGATTTGAAATTTGATAGAATATGTGGATTTGAACATTGTGTTTGGTGGTTAATTTTTTATTTGTGTTAAATTGTCGTTTATTTGATTAAATTCCGATTCGCGGGTGGTGGGTTGGTGGATACCCGCGGGTGGCGGGTTGGCGGATACCCGACGGGTGACGGATATGAGTGGAGAAAATAACCCATCACTGGTGGCAGGTACGGGTTTTTCGCGGGTACGAGCATGGATATCCACTATCCGTGCCCGCCGTATCCGATTGTCATCCCTACTTCAGCTTCAGCCTTCAACAAGTTGCATAGATGATAGATGCACCCACACCTTTTTCTCTTCAGAGAGTTCAAACTACGCCGCTGCCGCCGTTACCGTCAGTCACTCACCGGCGCAACTATTTCGTCGCCCATCAGCCACCACTCCGCAGTTCCGGAGTTTGTTGAGTAGGCTGAATTTCTTTACCTGCATCGCTATTTTGTTTTAATTTCTATATGATTACGAAATCTTTGCATTTGGTGCGATCATCGCATGCCCTACTCATAATTCGTGAAATTGCTGAGATATATTGATATCTTTGATGACCTCTGTTCAATTCCGTGAAATAACAAACTTAAATTTATATAATGTTAATTCTTCCGCATTGTGTTTTACTGTTGCTGAATTGAAATTATCCCCAAAAATGCATAAACTGGTTCTTCATTCTTGTTCACACTGGTAGATCAAGTTCTAAAAAGTTCAGATTAATTGTGTAAAGCCCTCAAAACAATTTTTTTTGATTTAGGGCATGGATCCGGAGGCTGCTAGAACTGCGCGGGATTCACTGGACTTAGCGTTTCATATGTCTAACATTCTCGAAATTGGTTTGGATCGCCACACTCTTTCGATTCTTATCGCTCTTTGTGAAATGGGTATCAACCCAGAATCATTGGCCGCCGTCGTTAAGGAGCTTGGCAGAGAATCGCCGCCTCCTTCTTCTGCTGAGTCAGCTCCATAACTAGGTATTGCTGAATTAGTTTTTTTTTTGTATTCTGTATGTTTGTGTGTGTTTTGGAGGGGCGGAATTAGTTTTGTTATTTGTTCATATTTTGCTTAATTTGTTTGATTATGTTAGTTATAAATCTCATTACAGATTAGTGTTGGTTGACATTTACATATTGATTTGCTTAAATAGTATAGAGGATGAGAAGAGTAATAGATGCTCTTACCATGATCAACTATTGGGAGTGAAGATGAACAATTCTTTATACATTTCAAATCACAAATTCACCATTGAAGGAAGGGATTTTGATTAGTTCTGCTATAGTTACATAAAAGTAGCATCGCTCTCACCATTGATTAAATTTGGGTTTCTATGGATGATATCTTTAGAAGAGGGAAAAAGTTATTGTTTGTTTAAGAGATTCAAACTGCTGTTCCTTGTTCCTTGAGACCATTACATTTGTTTAAGTGAAGCAGCTTCTGTCATTGTTCAGATTGCGTTCAAAACTGAGATATTTCATGAGGCCGTCTTTAGTTGAGAGAATAGGATCTTCAGAGCTTAGAGATGTAAGAAGGATTCTTTAAGCATTTTTTCTAGAGAACGAAATCCATAGTTTTTCTAGAAGAAACAGAATGTTTATAACCATAATTTTATGAAGGTCCATCGATTGGCTGATCAAGCGACCAAATTTTGTGTCCTGCCACAGCCACTTTCAAGATGCGACGCATGTAAAACCTAACAAGTTTCATTTGAAAATATCTAGGTGTTGACTGCAATAGGAAATGGAGAATTGCTACTTGAAAACTGAGATTGCTATCCATTTTGATAGAGAAAGCCATTTCTTAGTTCTTGCAAGTTTCTCCATATTCCTCCAGTTTACCGATTGTTATTATAACAGTAGTAATATCATACATCTGATTTCCCTTTTTTGTTTTGCATCCGAATTGCAGGACCGTAAAATTATGGCCACGCGAATTGCAGGGCTGTAAAATTAAGGCCACGCTATTCTACGAGGAAGCAAAGAGTTACTGCTGCATTTTACTTAGCAATGGTTTAAACTTTGATGTAGTACACTAAGAATGAAGGGGGAAAAGTTTTGTGCTTCAGCCGTTTCCTACTTGTTTGGATTGCAAATACTGTCCAAATTTTACATATATTTGAATATTGGTATACAAACGCTAATTTGTTTTATGCCATGAACCAAAACATATCGTGTCGGAATGTAAATGTTAATTAATTTCGTCTAATGTAAATTAAATATAAATTACTATTAAATTATTAAAGCAAAATTCTTATTTATCACTTTCTAGTTACTTTTTTTTTATATATTTTACAATACCTTTTTTTATACTATATTTTACAACAAATAGAGAGCATAGCATATATTCCCATTCTTTTTTTTCAGCCGTAGAGAAATATACTCGACAACGAAATAAAAAAATTCCTTTTTTTTTTTTGAAGTAAAATAAAAATATTTTGAACTTCATAAATTTTAATGTAACATATATATTTTAAGTAATAACATATGAAGAAGATAGGATGAGGATCGTGTGTCATCCATTAGCTGCTACATTGTTGCATAGCCACATACAATATAATTCTATTTATTTTTCTATTATAAAAGTAGAAAATGTGTTGCATATACTAGAGATTATCTCATTATCATAAAGTAGTAATCACAATCAAATATGGTATTAAAGAAACTATAACATGAATAAAAGAATTTGTGTCAGAACGTCTCACAAAATTTTAATCAAAGCCCTATATACATCTAACAATCACCAAGACATCATAGAGAATTTGGCAACTGTGTATGTGTACGCCATCACACTCAAACCAAGTCCAAGCGTCAATGCCTCCACCTGAAACGACGACACAAAACTGAAATAACAAAGGATACGTTAACTCAACTATAACAATTGTGACCGCAACCTGTATCTCTGTTTAGATGCAAGCTCATTTTAAAAAACCTAGGATAAATAAAACAAATGTAGATCAAACAAGATAGTAATATGAATAAATGAAGGTATAAGAAAATATTTTCTTACCAATTTACTTCAAAGGCCTAGCCATACGTTATTCAGTTTCTTTTGTTTCTACCATAGTGCTTGCAAAAGGGCATTGTCCTAACAAACTCCCAAGATCGTTCCTTCACTGTTCATGGTAGAGAGTGATCCTGCAAACGAACAAAAACTTTACTTTCCAATTGACATTTTATGTAAGAATTAGAACAGTTTGGAATGCACAAGTCCTTTAAAATAAAGAATTTGACCTCTTAACAATGCCATGACTCGACAAGGAAATTAATATGAAGCAAAAAACTAGTGAATCTGGCTAAGTCATTTGATTGCTCTGATACGTATGCCTTGGTATCATCATGGGTAGCAAGATAATCTGTGATTGGCAGACATTGCAGAGGCCTAGTGCTCGAGCACATTTTTCCACATTTCGGAGAACTTAGAAACCACTGTGTCTGAAAATTCTGCAGCAAAAACCATAGGACAGGAACAAGTAAAATTTCTCACTCAGACAAGGAAAAAAAAAATAAACAGATACAATTGTACAAATGAAGTAGTTGATGAGGAAATGGTATGTCAAATGTACATAGATATCCAAAACACTTCTTTGCAGAAAGTTGAACGAGTATCATAAAGAATGATCCCAAGAAAATTAAGTTTTGCACCATGCAGAGATGACTAGAGAAAGATTACCATCGGTATCTTCGGGGACTGAAGCATAACTATGTAGGTATAATCTATCACCTCGGTACAGCTCTAAACCTTCAGTCTTGGCTAATGTGTCCAGCATGTAACCCACAAAACGATAGGCTACCATACTTGTAGTATCACAAGCTTCTTGGAGCACAAGGTATCCATTAACTGATCTGCTTGGCTGATGTACAATATCCGTTTCTTCTACTTTGAAGGCGGAAAACCCATTTTTTGATGTTTCTGGAGAACAACTTGTAGTTTCTTCTACTTCGAGTTTATTGTGGCTTAATTTTCTGGCACGAGAGTGAGATGCAGAAAACATACTAAGTTTAGTTGTCACTTTCACAGAATCAGAGTAAGCACGTCCGAATTCCTCTGTTGTGCCTCCTGATGGATACTGTTTTCCCAAGCATGGACTATTTTGCACTTTTGATTCCTTATAGGATGGGGAGCGAAGAATACCACAACTTTCATTTGAATTCATTTTGTTGAGATGCGTAGACTCCAGATCCATATCTGATCTCCCATCCGAAGAGTGGGGTAAACAGCCATTTCTTTTGCATGTTGAAACAGGTGTATTGAACTCTACCGGGTTTGTCTCCCCAATTCCTTCTGTTTGGTCATATGAACTATAAGAATTAAATCTAAAATGCTGAGAATCATCTTCCATTTGCAGATCATCATCAAGAACACGGAGAGTATCGCTTCCATCAAAATCTTCCATGTATGCATGAGCAAATTCTTCATCAAATTCATGTTCTGGAAGCAGGTTCGCTACAATTTCTTTGGCTTGAGCACTGATATTCAGCACATGTCGCGTCTCTTTTTCTATTTCCTCTTTCATGAGTTCCGGAGATGAAAAAACTTTGGAGGCACTTTTTTTGCGAGACCGAAGTTGAGCTCTTCTATTAATAATGTCAAGGGTTTCTATCAAAAAATCAGGGACATTGTCCATATCGCTGCACTCATAAAGGTATTCAATCAATAAATTCCGTACTGCCATGCGCAGGCTTCTCACAGATAACTCAATATTAGGATCCAACAAACGCTGCACTTTTCTCAATTCTATCGACCTCACTTTCTTCGTATTTCTTATTAAGTGAATAGCTTTAGCTATATCATCGTGCAATGCTTCCATCTCTGGTGAAAATCTTCTGAAGTCTCTTACAGCTGGACGATTCATTATCAACTTCAAAGTTAAGCCTGCAACTCCCAGTGCGCCAGCCAATTGTTCCGCAGGTACATCCAATCTACCCATGTCTGATAGCATCTTCGTGCACTTTCTCCTCACTACATTGATTAAAGAACAATGACTCCGTTCAGATTGTGAGGGTAGCAAAGGAGGGACGTACCCTTTAACACCTTTCAGCTTCCTATACATTGCACGTAGTGTCCTACCTGAGAAGTCCTCAAGCCATACAAGTACCTTGAGCGCAGCTGCACGATAGGATTCAGAATGTGTAATGTCCGCTGCCTGATGTGCCCGAAAATTAGTTTGGTCTTTCAATAGTAGTAAACATCTTTTCAGTTTTGTTCGTGAAATATCGTTTTTGTCAGCAATAACCTTTGGAAGCAATTCTTTGATTGCTCTCATCATACCCCAATTCGTCTTATCAAATTTATCCAATCCCCCAGTAAGTATACTAGCAAAGGAACATAAGCCTTTATTAGTCATAGCATCCAGCAGGAGAGATACCTCTTGAAAAACATAACTTGAATCAAGTACTGTTATGTCATCTTGAACACAAATAGACTCCTCTTGGCTGTTAGTAGCTCCAAATGCCTTCTCAATACAACTCCTGATGTCCTCATAGCCAACCTGCGCTTGAGGTAAAAAAAAAAATTAGCATATAAAGACAAAACAAAACAACCTTAATATGCATCAAAGCAACCCTCCTCCCACCACACACAAAAAATAATGTTGACCAATTGATTTTTTTATTTTTCTCACGTACTATTGAAGCTTATTGATCCCTTCTCTATATAGATTAGTTAGTAGGATACTTACATCATCTTCTCTGAGGAAAGATTCAGGCATTATCCTGCAAGTTGCAAACAGAAAAATAGAGTAAGCAAACATTGCATTTAGAATCATCTTGACTCGAATTGCTATTTGCAGGTCATTCTCAAATTATTGCTGATTCTGTTTTAGTCCAAACATGAAGGCAATATTTTGGAAACAATTGTTGGCTGCTGAAACTCACTACAAACTTTTGCATTGAAAAAGTTTTCCGGAAGTATTATGAAGATATGGATAGCTTTCTCTCAGCAAGCATAAAACTTTCAAGGATACACCCAGCTAAATCTAAAAGAACTTAGTTCCTCGTGGACATTAAATATCAGCACTATATCCAAAGTCCCAATCTCTACAGTGAGCTGCCTGTGCGGAATCAATTTTACCTAAAAACAGAACATGCTTTTATATTTTCAGTCAGCTGGATTTACAAGATTCAAAAAATTAAACTACAAGAGTTTTGGCAGAGGAGACTTAGTCAGAGGACCGTATCTTTTTAACCTCAATATTAAAATAACACAATCTACCACATTCCTTTTTATTAATATGTAAGCTATTAATTTTACTTAAATAAACCACAGTATATGGCAAACCAACCATAGGGTGTGCTTTACTAATATAATCTTACTAATTAACAACTAACTTGTCTGCACAGACCACTGAGAGATCAATAACTAAAGATAGAGATTGCATCCAGGCAGATTACCACAAGAACACACGTAAAAAGATGAGAAAATAAAATACTTAATCACACACTCTTGTACATACTTATCATTGGGAGGCAGTAATTCCTTTATCCTCTTTTGCTCTTTTTCGGACAAAGGTAAATCCATCAACCACCTGCCAAATAATTTTCCGAAGTGAGAAAAAGACTACGAAATTAGATTTAGGAATTATGATAAAACAGAAACTTAGAAGGCGGAGTTACCTGCGCTTGAGCCTCATAGAAGACTCGTGCTCCCTAATTTGATTTGTAAGTGCTTTTAAATCTTCATTATACAGTTCTTGTTTTAGTTCTCCCACAAAATTCTCAGCCATTGCATCTAACTGTTGAACAATTTTGACAAAATTATATCAGTAATCAAATCTTTGTAGAACACATCAGGTCAAAGAGCTGCTATGTTGAGGAATTGTTAGCTAACAGATGATACACGTAGCATTATGTATTATGTATATAGATATATATCTGACGTATAACTTCTATAATAAAAAGAATTTCTACGATCTATATTATTTTGCCAAAAGCAAAACTACAAGGTGAGAAGACATATATCAAAAAAAATTTTGAAATTACTACTAGAGACAAATTTATGACGAATGAGAACTCTTAACCTGAACACTCATTATATATTTACCTTCTAAACTTCTTCAAAAACATTGTAAACATTCTACAGACTTGAATTTCTCCAGAAAAACTGTTCACAAAAACGACTTTGTCTTTATGTATAGAACCCATAGAAGCATTATTAGTTTAGCAAATTATGAACTATAATTATCGAACCATAGAAGCATATTTTCTTAGTCAAATTATGAACTATAAATTCACAAACACGGCTTTAATTCACAAAATAATCTTTACCGTTCGAATTGCGGGAATATGCAGTCTACTACAAGCGAAGGGGAAATAAAATACGGTAGGGGATTGCCGGAAGACGCCGGGAATGGCAAGCGGCGACGGGTTGTAAATTACGGCGAGGGGATCTGCAGAAATCGTGCAGATTAAAGGGAGGAAGGTCTAGGGCTCAAATTTTATTTTGCAATTTGGGAATTTTGCGAATACCGCGCGGAGGCGGGAGCCTTCGTTTATGTTCCTCTATTTCGTAAATACTAAATCCGCAGCGGTCCGTCTGAAAATATGCGTAGGTTGGGGGTGGACCTGACCCCATTTCCTCCCTAGCTCGATTGCTCATGTCGGGTCGGGACGGGCCGGGTCGGGTCAACAGTTTTGACGATTCTAAAGATGCATAAATTAGTCTTTAATGAGGCCTAGCTACCCAAAAAAAAAAAAAAAATTGAAGTTAGTTTAGATGGCAAAATTGAGGCATGACAAGCCTCTTCTAAGCATAATGCTGTTAATGATTTCTCAACATATATAATTCTAAAAACAAAATATAACATAATTGAAATATTTAAAAATAAAATTCATGTAGATAGGTCTTGTTTGTGGTGGATACAAATTCCGAGCCTAATTATTACTCCCTTCGTTCCATTTATACTAGTAAGTAGCCCGTCGAGACTCGACGGAAAATAACTTTATGTTTTAATTTACATGTATACATTTTAAAAATAATTTTATATCTTATTTAAAAATTGTGATATTGTTCGCGTTAATTATTAATCAAACTTAGAAAATTAATTTTATTTCACTTATTTAAATTTATTATTAGAAATGATAATAGATCGGGTATACTCATTCTTTATGTATTTTCTAAATCTAAATTTGTTTAAAATTTGTCTACATGTTCGTCCTAATCTCGATTAAAATAGTGACTTTATTGTACATACGCGTCTCAAATCCGTTGGGTAATACTCGATAAAAATATGAACACTCAAAGTAAAATTAATTAAAATTAGTAAAAATACTTCTTTCTATGTTATTTGAACTGTCTCGTTGGTTTATGCTAAATTACTCGATAAAAATATAAACAAAGTTAATATTAATTAAAATTTATAAAAATTCTTCTTTTTAAGTATATTTGAACCGTCTCGTTGGTTCGTGCTAAATTGATATCTCTAATCTTTGCCAAAATGCAGAAAAAAATGATTACATCTTCAAATTAATATTAATTAAAATTAGTAAAAATCCTTCTTTCTATGTTATTTGAACCATGTCGTTGGTTTAAGATAAATTATTCAATAAAAATCTAAACAAGTTAATATTAATTAAAATCAGTAAAAATTCTTCTTTTTAAGTATATTTGAACCGTCTCTTTGGTTCATGTTAAATCGATATCTCTGTAACCATCCAAATTCGACGGGAAATAACTTTATGTTTTAATTTATATATATACATTTTAAAAATAATTTTATATTTAGAAATTGTGATATTGTTCGCGTTAATTATTAATCAAACTTAACAAATTAATTTTATTTCACGTATCTAAATTTATTATTAAGAATGCCAATGAATCGAGTATACTCATTTATTATGTATTTTCTAAATCTAAATTTGTTTATAATTTTTCTACATGTTCGTCCTAATCTCGGTTAAATTAGTGACTTTACTGTACATACTCGTCTCAAATCCGTTGAGTAATACTCGATAAAAATATGAACACTTCAAGTAACATTAATTAAAATTAGTAAAAATCCTTCTTTTTATGTTATTTGAACCGTCTCGTTGGTTTATTCTAAATTACTCGATAAAAATATAAATAAAGTTAATTAATTAAAATTAGTAAAAATCCTTCATTTTTAAGTATATTTGAACCGTCTCGTTGATTCATGTTAAATCGATATTTCTAATCTTTGCCAAAATGCGGAAAAAAATATGTTTACATCTTCAAAGTAATATTAATTAAAATTAGTAAAAATCCTTCTTTATATGTTATTTGAACCGTCTTGTTGGTTTATGCTAAATTATTCAATAAAAATCTAAACAAAGTTAATTTTAATTAAAATTAGTAGAAATTCTTCTTTTTAAGTGTATTTGAACTGTCTCGTTGGTTCATGCTAATTAAATCGATATCTATAATCTTTGGCAATTTTATAATATTAAATATCCTTCTTTCTATGTTATTTGAACCGTCTTATTAATTTATTCTAAATTACTTGATAAAAATATAAACAAAGTTAATATTAATTAAAATTAGTAAAATCCTTCCTTTTTAAGTATATTTGAACCGTCTCGTTGGTTCATGCTAATTAAATCGATATCTCAAACCTTTGCCAATTTTATAATATTAAATATATATAGATTATTATATATGAATTAAGAATGTATAAAATAAGGATTTATAAGAATGTATTCCGAAATTGTTATTACTTTAATATGTGTAATAGAAGAAATTAATTAAATAGAGGGAAAGATAAATATGAGATGTGATTAATAGATAAACATGTGATATTTCAAGAATATGAAATTAATAAAAATAAAAATTAGAATATATAAATTAAAATTAGACAAATTACCAGAATAAAGGAAGTCTCTTTTGTTCTTTTTTTTAGGTATCTATCCCATATTTGATTCAATGTATATATTTTTTAGCAAGCACTAATCGAAGTTTTTAGAAAAATATGAAAGAAAAATGAAAAAGATTTCATATAGACATGTTGATTAAATATATTTACTCAGTCTTCATAGGGATTTTCTTAGTCTTATTATTATATATGAATTAAGAATGTATAAAATAAGGATTTATAAGAATGTATTCCGAAATTGTTATTATTTTAATATGTGTAATAGAAGAAATTAATTAAATAGAGGGAAAAATAAATATGAGATGTGATTAATAGATAAACATGTGATATTTCAAGAATATTAAATTAATAAATATAAAGATTAGAATATATATGAATTAAAATTAGACAAATTACCAGAATAAAGGAAAATCTGAACGGAGCACCGTGGAGGGGGCAACTTTATTTTCGTATTAGTAACAGATATACGAATGTATTTCGAAATTGTTATTATTTTAATATGTGTAATAGAAGAAATTAATTAAATAGAGGGAAAGATAAATATGAGATGTGATTAATAGATAAACATGTGATATTTCAATAATATGAAATTAATAAAAATAAAGATTAGAATATATATGAATTAAAATTAGACAAATTACCAGAATAAAGGAAAATCTAAACGGAGCACCGTAGAGAGGGCAACTTTATTTTCGTATTAGTAATAGATATGCGGATTGGAATTTTCACAAGAATTAAGAAAAATTATTGAAAAAAGTAAATTATATAGTAAATTTCTTAATATGCCACCATTTATTATTTGACTATATATAAAGAATTAAATATGAATATATTAGTAAATGAGCTAAAAAACATTACTTTTTATGGAAACAAGCCTATATATTTGGAATATCTGAAAAAGGAAAACAAGCTTATATAAATGGAACGCAAGAAGTATAAGGTACTATTAACAGAGAATATAGTAAGTGTAAATATTGATATAATATTTACGGTGAATTCGAACTTGAGACCTTTTGACCTCATGAATTAACCATACAATACCGTTAGGCCAACACACACACACAACATTTTAGTGGTAACTTATGTTTATATATATATATATATTTTGAAGTATTGTAACTTATATTTTTATATTCTTGATAAATGGTACTCCCTTCTTCCCACTCAATTTGTCTACTTATTGTTCATCAGGTTAATTAAGGATAAGGGTAGAAAGATATAAAGTGGGTAGATTCCACCAATTTTGAAGGGTTTTGAAGGGTTAATTCTTTCCTTATTTACATTGAACAAATTGAATGAGACATTCATTTAAGAAAAGGTAGACAGATTGAGTGAGACAGAATGAGTATATTCCTACGCATAGGGAAAAGTAATGGAACTACTAAGGGTACTTACAATAGTTAGCTAAAATTTCCAACTTCCAACCTGCCACATCAGCTTTTGGAATCCAGCAACTTTTTTTTCATAAATCTACTCCAACACTGAACCCAGCTTCCAATAAAAAAAGGAACCCACTGCAATACATACTATTTTATATCTCTATATATAGGTTTTTCCAATTAGTTTTATTTGCGCAACTATTTTTATGTTAATTGTATATCTTCAATTATATATTTAAATTTAAATTCTAAATATAACAAAATAATAAAATAAAATACATTTATGTAATTATAAATAATAATTAAAATTACACTAACAAAATCAAACTTACGTTATTATAATTAAAATCACATTACTAAAATAAAAATTACACTAGAGAAATTTGACCGTTTGGTTGCAACGGACGTAAAAAATAGATAAAGTAAATGTAGCATAGTGTCAGATATAGGTGCCGTTTGGAAATTGCTGAGAAAGAAACTTTTCTATTTTTAAAATTTATATAATATATAAATTATGAATTTTTTCTTTAGAATATTATAACTAATTCGTTTGAACTTCATTTTTTATGATTTTTATGTCTAATGAAAGCTCTCGTTGTGATCTTTAATATAAGATATATGTTGAATATATTTTATTGGAATTTTAGACATCGAAATGCCGAAAAACTAAACGAACCAAGAAATAAAAAAGAAAATATAAAAAATTATAAAAAAAGAAAGAAAAAGTCTTCTGCCAACCAGTCCTTCCACCCTCCCCCACTTGCATTAAAAACACGCACAAGCATAAATGCCGCCCGTTTCTTTCACTCTCTCCTCACCTCACGCGCCTCCCTGGCCCACCTCTGCTTGGAAGCCGACTGCCCAGCTCCGCACCCATGCTCTTGGCTTCCATATTTTGGGAGCTACTCCAACGGTGGGAGTTGGGTTCCATTTGTTGGAACCTAACCATTGGAACTACTCTAAGAGCACCCACATCAGTGGGAGGGTGGTGGGCGCCCGGCTGGGGGCGCAAGGGATGGGCGGGGCGGCGCCCTTCTGCGGGGGTGGGCGGGTGTGGGTGCTGGGGGTGGTGGCACACATGGAGAGCGGAGAAAGAAGGAGGAGGAGAAAGAAGAAGGAGAAAGAAGGAGGGCGGCAGTAAATAATGGAGAGCCCACTAATATGGAGAAATAATTTGTGTTCACTCTACTCTACAAAAATTATTTAAATATTGGTGAGCACAAGTTTTTTGTGCCCATTATGGATGCTCTAAGTTGGATCCCACTTGAAATTTGCGTGGGACTACTTTGGCGAATGGCGAGTCCTAAAAATCTAAAATTGGGTCGCCAAATATTTGAAATTGAAAACTCATTGAATTGTAGTATCTGTTATAACTGATGATCAAAAACTCATATGTACATAACAGACGTGTCGTTGTAACTTATTAACATGCTGATACCACGTAAAACAGCATTCCCTAAACCCAATAATTGTAATAGTAACTAAAAATAAATAGAAAAATTCAGTTATAGCAACTTCCCAAGTCAACTTTATTACAAATAGCTCTTAAAAAAACTGTATTACAAATATAAAGCTAATTACAAATCTACGTCATTTGATTCTTAATGGTTTGTTGCAAAATAATGTTGTATAGATAGTGTGGTATTCCTGAGGCCAAAAGTCTTAATTTCAAATCTCAACAATATCTTTATAAGTCGAGTTTGTCATGTACTTGAAAAATATAGTTTACCTCTCTTATTGAATTTGCGTAATTGCACATGAACATGAATTTACTTAGAACGCACCAAAGACAACGGTTGTAAATTTTCACGACATAAAAAAAAAAAACAAACAATATTACTATCCTTTATATCTTATACACGTATATTGATATTATTTCGAAACCTGGAATAAGAAATAAAAAATAAAAAATAAAAAATATAATTGATAAAACAAAAAACGTAATACCCTTTAAACCATTGTCGTGAAAAACCACGGGCGTCCTTTTTTTGTGGTTTATTAAGCTCACGAGATGTCTCTGGCACGAGCTACAATTTATAATTTTAAATATTTTGGCTTAATGGTCTTATTACAATAGTTTCTTTAGATACATGTCGTCCCACGTTTAATCATAGGATAATCATTATAAGTTGACGCTCTTGTACCATATACATATCTAGAGTTTAAATTTGTATACAAGATAAACCCAATATAAATTGGAACAGTTTCAAAAATATAGACATACTTATTTTCCTTCAATTTATTTCCTTTATTATCGAGATTTTCATTGATTGTTTCATTAATTCTTAACAATATATATTTAAACGTATAGATTCTCCTCTATCTCGAATAATATAACATTATTGCAACATCCTCAAATTAATACTATATACTACCTTCGTCCCATTATTCTTGTCTCATTTCTTTTGGGTACGAGTATTAAGGAGAAGAGTGTTTAAAGGGTAAAAAGATAGAAAGTGGTGGAGCCCATAATTTTTTGTGAGAGAAGCATATTTCCTTTTATGGAAACAGGACAAGAATAATGGAACAGCCCAAAAAGAAATACAAGACAAGAATAATGAGATGGAGGGAGTAATATATTATATTATTCTTCTTCCTAATGAGTAATGACGATGGAAATTCATAACACCTATCATAAACGTGTTATGGGTAAATGTGCGGCATGCGGTATAATTCTTTTTTCTTTGTTATAGGAGCTACATGTATACTCATATTTAATGGACTTTAAAATTAATGATAGTTCCGTTTAGGTGAATAAGTGAGACTTTAATAAGGAAATCGTTTGTACATTTATTTTGTCAAATAAATTAGATATATTTTCTTAATATGTTTTGAGAATGGGGAAAGTTGACTTTAATTTTGGGACATGTATAGAGAATTCAATATTGTGCTCTACACAATATTAAAATATTAATAGTGTACAAAATTTGGAGCCGGAGGATGCGTCAAAATGAAAAATCTCGTGTAAAAATAATTGTCAATACAAACTAAATGAGACATCTAAAAAATTTAATAAAAATAAAAAACTAACTAACGAAATGAGTATGACAAAAAGAATTCCTCTCTCCTGTCTCTCTCTCTCCTCTCTCCTCTCTCGCATGGGTGATTTTTGATACGAAAACGGCTCTTGTAAGCAACAGACAAAGGGTTGAACTTAACCTTCTTCGAACCCGTTTCCTTTGTGCTGATCACCTGCCCATTTTTCCTCTATCCCATCAATCTTTAATCCTACCAAAATCTTAGAAATTTAATTTTCTAAAAATAAAATTTATTTTATTTCCTTCTCTCTTCTTCCCCAGCATCATCCTGAATGATTTTCTAGCGAGAGAAAACAACCCAGTGAGAGAGAGAGAGAGAGAGAGCGAGCGAGCGAATATCTCTCATTCCCTTTTGACATATATTCTTCTCTGAAATTCCATCAATTATCGAATAAAAACCTTTCCCCAAAATTCTCCACTGATTCACTGCACAATAAAATCATTTTTCTCCATCATCGCACTTCCTTGAATTAAACTCAGTTACAGATTATTACTTTTTTATTTATTTTTAATCCACAGCGTTTCTTGTATCAGTTCAGTTATTGAAAATCTGCATTTGATTCAATTAAACAATCTGACTATCCGAAAAGTTTAACTCCTTATCCGAGGAAAGAGAAAAGGAAGGTTTCATTTCCTTTCTTTTCCTTTCCTTTCCCTGCGAGTTTTGATTAAATCATCAAGATCGAATTTCGAAACTATTTCGATAAACTCTAATTTAATTGATCTGGTCTCCGATCAAAATCCCCATTTCTGTTTAATTAATCTCTCGCCATGGCCGACGGCTCCGTGAGTCTCGACAAATGGAGGGATTATTTCCGGAGCGCGAGCTCCGACATTTTCAATATAATCGAGCATGCTATACTTGTTGCTGCATCCGATTGCCCCTACGACTTCAAATTGAAGAGGGATCGGATTGCGGAGATGCTGTTCACGTGCAAAGTAATCAAGTGTTTCGGCTGCGACAAAGTCGAATTGGCCGTGCCGAATGCTGCTGATTTCGACAAGAGTGAGGATAAATTGAAGAGCGAGATTGAGGCGGGAGGGAGCAAGGATACCAAGGAGAGCAAGGTTAATAGCAGCAGCAGAGATTACGATGATGATCATCGAGAAGTTATGGAGATGAACACGAATCACGTTGCGAATTACAGCGATGCTGAAGCTGAGGCTTTGACTGATGAGATTGAGGAGGAGTCGCAGTTCTATGGGGAGGTTTTGAGGATTAAGGATGTTGTTGATAACTACGAAGATGAGGTTTGCCTTGTGTTCATTGCTCATAAATTTGATCTGAACTGAGTTTCAGCTGAATTATATGTTTGATTTTTTAGCGTGTGTTGGTGAAATTTGAGATTTTTTTCCCAAAATGGAAATGATTTCTGTGTGTATTTTGTCTGTGTTGGTCTATTTTAGCTCAAGCCTAATGTTATTTCTATGTTTTTGTTTCTGATTGCTGTGTCTTTTTTTTCTTGGCAGTCTGATTCATTGTTGTTTGATTGTTTGAGGAAGCTTCAGCTGATGCCTTTGTCTGTCGAGATACTCAAGGTTTGTCTGTTTAAACACATTTGTTTTTGGTGGTTTTTTTCAATTGATGTTCTGCTTTTGTCTTGTTGAGATTGATGGGAAGAGTTCTTAGCTTGTCTGGTTCTGTTTCAGGCGACGGAGATTGGGAAATCTGTTAATGCTCTTCGGAAGCATGGGTCGAAGGAAATCCGGAATCTTGTGAGGACGTTGATTGAGTAAGGACTCTCGTCGTATTGCTGTATAATCATAATAATCCGAAGCATAATTTAATGTGAAGTGATTTCTTATTTGAGATTGTGGAGGCTCTCTACATATCATCATCTTGTTACATTGCTCATCTTTTTGGTCTTATATTTAGTGGCAGTTATATATATGATTGTGTTGTTCCTTTTACATCATACTGGATATTTGAAGGCAATAAACTTTAGGATTTCATTGTTCTTTAATTGTAAAAGTTGGGGGTGCTGTATATTATACGTCGTCGTAATTTCTTTTCCTTCGTTAATAACTTTGTGAGGAGTTATGATCGACTAGAAAGCCTAGTTGCTCAAAGTTTTAGCTTTTGATTTGCAGGGATTGGAAAGTGATGGTTGATTCATGGGTGAATGCTACGGCAGCTGTTGCAGGTAATTTCATTTGAAGTTTTCTTTCTGAAACTATGAAATCAGAATATTTATCTCAGTTTTGATTCAATGAATTAATCACATTTTAAAACTGCAGAAATGGCAACAGAATCTGTGAAAACGTCGGCTGTTGAAGAAGAGGAAGAAGGACTACCATCTCCTCCACTCGATGAAGGGGCTTTCTTTGCTGCCCCTACTTCAATGGAGCTGTCACAGGTGCCATATCTACTCTTTGTTTCATTAAAATACGAACTTTATCAAATAATTTGCTCGTGGACTGACTTCGTTTTGTTCCTTTTGCATCCAACTGCGGTTCACAAAGTTCTTTGATGGCATGGATGATGATGGAAGTGAGTTTCTTCTCTATCCTTATGCTTCATTTTGTTCTCTGGGCTTATGCTATTCGGTTCTTAGTCGAATTTCCCACTACAAAAGATCAAAAATGGATAATTTTTTACTGGGGATGTTGTTTCAGATCCTCGAAACAGTGGGGAGTTCAACAAGAACCGAGAATGTGGCAGAAAGCTGACTATTCCAAAAACAGAAATGCATAACTGGAAAGTTCAGAACCCCCATGATTCGCGCTCTCCTCCAAATGACAGGAAACCCGAGCCAAAGAGAAACCACGAAGCTACATTGATGAAACAAGCCCCACCTAGACCAAATAGGCCTTCCGTTGATGAATCTGGACCGGGAAGACCGAAGCCTCCGAGCATTGACTCCGGCCCCGGTAGATCAAAACCATTTTTCAAACCTAATGAGATCAAAGTCCAGCAGAAATCTGAGAATCGCCCAATTCAGAAGAAACCAATGCCTCCACAGCAAGAGGTGTGTGCGTTGCAAGCACTTCAGTATCTAGTATCTATCTATTTGTACTTGCTATTTCGTTCCTTGTCTCAGTGATGTAATAGTGATCTTATTTTTCCTGCCAGAAAGCGAATTCCAAGAATGAGGCTTCAGTTCGGATGAAATTAGAGGCTGCTAAAAGGAAACTGCAGGAGCGCTATCAAGAAGCTGAAAATGGTGAGTTTGATCATATTTGAGCTCTTCTATCATCATTCATGAATGGCATGATTTTGATCATGATCAAGATCATCTGCATGCTTATGATTATCATTGAATGTGGTTACTCGTTGTTTAAACAGCCAAGAAGCAGAGAACTATACAAGTTGTGGAGTTGCAAGATCTCCCAAAGCAGAGCCATGCACAAAGGAATCCTCACATGAGGCCAGGAAACCACAACAGGCAATGGGCGAACGGGCGAAGATAGCCTTGTTTGTAACTTCTCAACATAGTGGTAATAATTCTCGAATCTCTTCCAACTCGTCCGGTCAGTTCACTGTAAGGCCGTTGCTAACCAGCCGATCCATTCTAGTCTCCGGCTGCTCAAACACCGGGGAGTTTAAGCAGCCTGTTGGCGGGAGGGTTATTTTGGTCTAATTATTGAAATTTATCTGGTGTAGCATAGACCTTGTAGTTGATCATTTAGGAATGGCTAGGGTGACCATAAATCTGTGTCCTCATAAGTCATGACTCTATTCCTTATTTGCCCTTTGCCATAATTGGAAAGGACACAATTTGCACATAATCTAGTGCAATTTCAGGAGAGGCTCCTGCTGAATATAAAATGAATTCAAACTTGAATCAATTGAAAAGGAAAAAGAGGAAGTAAATTTTCTCAGGTTGAGGAAATATTTTTACCGTTACATTTCTCTCTCTTTCTCTCTCTTCCAAAATTTGTTTATGTCGTAGTAATGAAAGTTAATACTATAATCTTTCGGGTCCTAAATCGATAAAACTCGTAGTAATGAAAGTTAATATGGAAACGAAGTATATGTTTTATTGATACTGATAGGCACACACATTACACATATCAGAAACATATTCTGATGCTTTTAGTCAAGATAAGGAAGAATATAAAGCCTTGGCAGTGGACGATGATGATGCATATATTATTCTTTTTTTATAATATAAGTATTTTTTTTTATCTTACATTGATTTTTTAATGTTTTTTAAAATTTAATATATATACGTATATATATTGATGATAGCGATAGTGAAACTCAAACAATTAGTAAACCTTGAGATATATTTCTACAATTAGAATTAGTCCGTCTTCTATTTAATCATTTTGTTTCTTTATAAAATGTTTGGAATTACTCAAATAAGATGAAGGTACATTTAAACGTGCAACTCAACCTCGAGTCAAACTTGGCTACACTACTACTAATTACTAATCAATTTCACATTTATTATCCATAAGTAACCTATCGCCTATATTAACCTCTTTCTTTTTAAATATTTTAGAAAGAATATAATTTTATAATCTAAACCTTTACAATATCTCTCAAATTCGTCTACATAAGGGAACCCTTTCTATATACTATTGATTAAAAAATTCATAATATTAATATATATAGAGTGAAATAAATAATAAAATAAATATTCTAAATTCGAAGGGAGGGACTGGACGGTGGATAAAGATCGACTCTACCCACCAGAACAGAACAACATACCACAATCAACAATTTGGGTCACTTGAATTTTAAATTGTTTCACAACATACACAATCATTTGGGGGGCCCATACCCTCTTTTACGTCCACACGTAAAATTGAGAAGATCTACTTTAGTAATGTTATCTATCTTTATCTTCCGACTTCCAATATCCTTTCGGTACTGGGAATAAATATTTTTTGCTGTCAAAATACATATATTAAGAGAATGAACATATGAAAATCGATCAATTAAAAAGTTTACATTGATTCTAAAGACAAAAAAAAATTGATATAATTTTTCTATTGAATTTTAATACAACATTTATTTGAAGATAAGATTTATTTTTTAAAAAATACTTATTTGGAAACAAAATGAATATTTAATTATATATAGATATAGATAAAAAGTAGTAGTTGATAATAATAAGAACATTTAAGCGGTAAAGACCTCTTAAGTGAGGTTAAAGTTGGGTTCAAAGTTCAACCTCCCCACTGCTTTTCTTCTCTCAAATCACAAAAGAAATAAAAAAAAAAAAACTGTAATTAATCATAATGCAACTCCATATGTAACACACTATTTAAATGTGCTTAGAAGATTACAATAGATCGACATGAGTCATATGACGCGTCGATCAATTTGTGGATAGGGATTTACAATAAAAAGAAAAGATACCAACAAAGTAAATGTGTCCTCTTGATTGATGATAGGGAATAGACTTACGATATTTTTTATTTTTTTAAATCCCTTTTTATCTTCTCTGTTATTTTTAGGGTTATTTATAATTTGTGGCCTGAATTTTCATCATTTTTTCCGTTTGTGGTCTGTACTTTAAAATTTTCTAAAAAAAATCTTGTATTTTACGATTTTATATATCAAAATAAGGCTCGTCTTTATTTTCCGGCATTGGAATGATGAATCATCTGACCGACAATTTAATGTGGATATTAAAATGCCAAGTATACAAAATAACGTCGTTTCAATTTAAGCGGAATTAAAAATTGACAATGCCGTACGGCGTATAGCTTGTACAATGGAACCCTAAATGTCTTTATATTATCTCCCTAAACTCTTTTCTTTTCCTAAAGTAGAAGTATAGTTTAGGGAGAGAATAAAAAGACATTTATGGTTTAGTCGTAAAAGCTATATGTCCTATGACTTTGTCAATATTTAATTCTGTCCAAACTGAAACGACGTCGTTTCGGTACACTTGTCATTTTAATATTCACATCAGATAAACGGTCAAATGATTCATCATTCCAATGCCGAAAAATAAAGGTGGGCCTTTTTTAGATAAAATCGTAAAATACAAGATTTTTTTAAAAAATTTTAAAGTATAGGCCAGAAATAGAAAAATGATGAAAATTGGGGCCACACTATAAATAACCCTTATTTTTATATATATTTATGTTTCAAGGTCTGGTGGCAACGAAATTAGGTAGGTAACAAAACTTAATTTTATTTTAGAAGTGGACTGCACATTAAGAATGAATGAATGAGATAAAAACAACAAAACACAAAGTTGGTTGGGAGAAGTAAATGGTGTTTTAACAATAAAACAAGTAGCGGAACCTCAGCCACTAATTGTGATCAACTAATATTTAGGTGCTTGTTTTTCACTCTCTTTACAAGTTATTCAAGAAACTTACTAAATTAGTAATTCTTAGCTTTAAAATATTACCCACTTTGTCTCCGAATAAATATCATATTTTCAAATTCATAAATAACTATTATATTTCAGAATTCTATAAAAAAAAACGATGTCAAACTTCTCATTACACATGTCCTCAATGCAAAATATTTAATTGTTGGTTTAGCCATGCAATAATTATAAATAAAAAAAGTGAATTCAATCTACATTATTAATATACAAGTTACATTGAAGATACTTATTAGAGATAATTTAATTTTCACGTTTGTAACTTCTTTTTGGAAAACTCAAGAAAATTGTAAGTTTTTCATTATCAAGAATTGACTGAGGACATCTTACATCCACATCCACATCCACATCCACATCCACATGACTCAAGATTCTTAAATTATTTGTTTACCTCTAATAAGAAATGGATTATATTAACACCTAAATTTTTATTTAGGTAAATTACTGATAAAAAAATTATTAAAAATTTTGAATTTTTTTGCGTTGTCGATTGCATTACATAATTGTTCGCCGAACCTTTTTTCTCACGCACAAATAAGTTGGTGCCCAATCCTCAACAAGTCGGTCAATTATTGAAGGAATAAATTTTTTAATAGAATAGCATAAATCCCTTTCAGAAATATTCACGCTATTTTCACTGCTTATTATTTTCTTCTGAATATTACATTACAAAAGAAAAATGAATCAAAACAAATTTCCAGCCGTTAATTTTGACTCGTTATTATTTTATTTGATTTTAAAAAAAATGACTTGTTATAATTTTTTAGTAAATCATTATTGCTAAAAGCACTAATTTTTGAATTGGCGGTTGAAATAATTATATTTTTCGTATCAATTAGTAAAGATTAGACATCATTTAGATTTTTCACACGATAGTCTAGAATTATGTAGGACAGTGGATCTTCTACATGAAGTTAGGTGGCTTCGATAGTCTAGAAATATGTAGGACAGTGGCTTTGATAGAATTAATATCTGTTTTTCTGGTTAAAAAGAAAATATAAAAAAAGATTCAAATTCGATTTCTTTTTTTTGTCTTTTCAAATGGTTAGGTGACAACTCAATTCTATATCTTGGAGAGTGTAGATATTTTATTACTCTCTCCGTCCCATTATTTTTTTCTCATTTCTTTTGGGCACGAGTATTAAGGAGAAGAGTGTTTAAAGGATAAAAAGATAGAAAGTGGTGGAGCCCACAACTTTTTGCGAGAGAAGCATATTTCCTTATATGGAAACAGGACAAGAATAACGGGACAATCCAAAAAGAAATACAAGACAAAAATAACGGGACAGGGGGAGTATAATCTTGTGATGAAATTTTGCCGTATTTGGCCATTATTGTTTCAGAATCTCCCAAAAGGCAAAAGGGATGAGTGACCTCTATTCTCACATAAACAAACTCATAAAAATTTACATGATAATATAAAATTATCAACAATGTACCACAAATTTTTTTTTTTTCAAATGACTACTCAATTGCTTGAAGATTGAATAATTTTGTTTTATTATCGTGAAAACGCATAACTGCTATCTTCGGTGTGAAATTTCATCTCTTGTACAATTAACCTGGAAACTATACTAGAGAAGTAAATTATATTTTTCAAATACATATGTGACGAGCTCGACCTACCGAGACTTGTGATCACAAAAATAGCCAGTACTAGATCATCCCTATAGGACAAACTTGCATAATCTTGTTCTTTAATTTTATGCAGTTTACGTTGCAACAACTTGGTAATAATTTAATAGTACAATTAACAGAGTTACTCTCATTATACAAAGAATAATATAAAATTATATTGTAATATAATAAAAGGGTGTTGTCACTTGTTATTATTGTAATATAAATTAAAAGGGTGACGGACGGTTACGAGTTACAGCTTCAGTTAACTAACAAATTATTTGACACATGAAGTAACGACTTGCTAATAAAAAAATACGGTTACTAGTATTTAGTTTCAACAATCACAAATTCGATCAATCCGATTCTTGTGTTGTTCATTTTGAAATAAATATTATTAGAAAGAAATTAAATCCTCTCATATGTATATAACTAGTAGTAACAAATATGTCATGTTAACATCTTGTTGCCAGTGATTTTTTATTTTTTTTTTGCAATATATAGGTCTCTTATTATTTATTTGTTTTCCTATCATTCCCACTTCAATTTCAAGTTTTCAACCAAATAGCTTTATTTGTGTTTGGCTAGCTCTTTTATGGCAATTGGCAAACTCCAAAGTCACGCATTTATTAAATTTAAATCCACACACACATACACATACGGGTTTGTGTGTGCATTTGTCTGCTATGGAGTATGGAGGTTGTGGGAGTTTAAGTCTAGAAAGCAATGCTACAACACCATTTATATTGATTGATAAAATGCAACCCTAATAACCATCAAAAACCATATATAGTGCTACAAGTTAGTTGTCCTTCACCATTAGTTATAACTCCATTCACTTTTGCATGTCGGATATATTAGAACTCATAATGTTATAAGATACTCTTTCTATTTTTTTATTTTTTATTTTTTAATAGAAGTTACATTATATCACAATTTCATGATAAACAATCATAATATTATCACAATATAAACCAACCAATGATATTACAAATCAATCACAATACAATATAAACCAAACTAATATATAAACTAGACACATACCCATATAAAAGAGAGAATGCATGTTTTAATACCAAAGAATAAAACATAGAAGTTATTCACACTCATTCATAAGAGTAGGAGTTTTTCATACTAAAATCAGTAAAAAGACTAAAATATCCCTAACTTATCCTTTTTGTCTTTTTTTCTTTTTTTTAGTCATCATCTTCATCAACAAATAAAAAAAATAAATAATAAAATACTAAAAACTAAAATACATTCAATTCGTCGTCGATCACAATCCCTACAACAACATTCATTCAATGTTTTGTAAGAGAGGTTGTTTACTCTCATTAATATCACAACAACAATTAAATACATTACATTTAGGACAAGAAGGAAGAGAAAAAAGATTGAAGAAAAAACGTGCGATTTTTTTACAAATGGGTCTCTCAAAATCCTTGTAAAAATCACAAGATTATTCGAAAAAGAGGAGTTGAAGTGCAAATAGGACCGCCGATAAGTGTTTCTAGGTTCATAAAGAAGGCATGAAGCTATATTTAGCCCGCAAATTTTATTTTTTTTCGCGAGTTCTACACCACACGGTCATGCACACGGTGGACCACACGGTGGTTCACACGGTAGTTCACACGGTGGCTACCACTGTGCACACGGTGGTGGCCTGCACCGTGTGCACAAGAACACAATTAATTTTTCATTAAATGCATGACAAATCACTAATTTACATATTATTGAGTGCGTATGAACGATTATTATGAACAAATATATCTATTTGTATCATTATAGAATTGCATGAACGAAATCCATTATGTATTGTGTATAATTCTTAGATTAGGAAGATATTTGTAATATACTTTGACATCTTGTTATTGAGAAAATACCTCTTACACTAGTGAATTACACAAATGTTATATGTACGTGTTCGATTGAGGTGTTAAGTGGTTATAAATGTTGAAATAAGCTATTAGAGAATCGCTAAACATCTAAATCATTAACACATGGAAAGATAAGAGGCCTAAATGAAATGTTCTTGTGCACACGGTGCAGGCCACCACCGTGTGCACGGTGGTAGCCACCGTGTGAACAACCGTGTTGTCCACCGTGTGGTGCGACCGTGTGAACAATTAGGCCTCTTGATTGTTCACACGATCGCACCACACGGTGGTAGCCACCGTGTGAACCACCGTGTGGTCCACCGTGTGAACAATTACGCCTCTTGATTGTTCACACGATCGCACCACACGGTGGTAGCCACCGTGTGAACGGTGGCTACCACCGTGTGAACCACCGTGTGGTGCTACCGTGTGAACAATTAGGTCTCTTCCGATCGATTTCCGCTCATGGTGCCGTCGAGGGTTGGTTCACACGGTGGTGGCGTCGGGTTGAGAGAAAGAGAGACGAGTTTGAGAGAGAGAGAGACAAGTTTGAAGAGAGAGAAAGAGAGACAAGTTTTTTTTAGTTGTTTTTTTTATTTGTTTAATAAGGATAGTTTAGTCTTTTTACTGATTTTGGTATGAAAAACTCCTACTCTTATAAATGAGTGTGAATAACTTCTGTCTTTTATTGTGTGGTATGTAAAAAGAGTTGGCCCCATATAAAATGGGGAGACAACTCACACCTTGGACTAGGCTTCATCGACGTTGAGATACTCTTTCAAATGATTTTTATGAGTTATTTCTCTGATTTCATTTGTCCAAAGAATAATTATTTAAGCAAAAGAAATGTGCTTCATACACAACGGGTGATAAATTATACTCCCTCCGTCCCATAACAAGCGGCTCGTATACCATATTGAGCCGTCTCATAACAAGTGGCTCGTTTCCAAATAAGGAAATAATTATCCCTTCAAAAGTTATGGACCATACTACTTTAACCACTTTTTACTCTTCACCTAATTAACCGTGCTCATAAAGTATGAGTCACTTGTTATGGGACGGAGAGAGTAGTTGAAAACTTTCGATAAAATATCTTAAGAATAAAGTTAATTAAAAAATAATTGGGGGTGCCGAAGCTCCCCCAACACCTACGTAATCCGCCACTATATATCCATACACGTGTCCCAACCCGACCACATTAACTCAAATTAACTTCAAGTCTGTGACTCTTACATATGATGATGATATGATTCTAGTTATAACTGGTATATAAGATATTGACAGTTGTATTCAATTACAATTATATGTACGGAATGCATAATAATGAACGCCATCTCCAACCGTTGTAGGAGATATATTTTTTCATTTGTAATAATTCACTATGTCGATTCCACTTAAACATCAAAGGATCTTAGTTAGAACACACCTCGTCTCAACAAGTAAATGCGTTTTTTAGGTGTTGCAAATCTTTATCATCCACAAAACTCTCAACAAATCAAATTAGTCTATTCACTAGACAATGTCACGATATGATGATTATCACTAATTAAGTGTAAGTGCATGATAATCGACTTCCATTTTATATTATTGTTTTTCTTTAATTCCCAACTCTCCACCTACCATGAAACCTAAAGACTCGTTTTTTTCTAAGTTGTAATTGATTGGAAGCAATCTCCAAAATAAATAAATAATAATAATAATAGGGTCACTAATTTTCTTTTTGCTTTATATAGAAATCGTGTTACATATCACAATTGATGTAATGGTGAATAACATGGATGAATTAAACGTGACTTCATTTTTTATATGCAGCACATTTTACATATTTTACTGTGTGACTGTGTGACTGTGTGTGTGTGTGACAGCAAATTGATAGTCCGATTCAAATATATAAGTCAAAGAAATGAGTTATCAAGTCACTTTCCTGCAGGGCAAGTCATCACAATGAGTGGGAACAGAGAAATTTAATTACGTTACTTTTTCATATATATTTCAAATTTGGTAAATAAATCTTGCTGAAGTTAAGTGTTAATGTCAATCTGTAATATTTCATTTTCCAAGCACATAGAAGCCGAAATTCTAAATAGTTAAATTAACACGTTACAAGACTTGTAACAACCATATATTCTTTTTCCTAAAAAAAAAAAAAACCAAAAACTAAAACAAAAACCAAAAAACAATAAACAAAAGACCCATATATTCTTCACCTTTATATGGATGAATAACTTAAATTAATTTCCGACTTCTCCTTCCCGAGTTAAGATAACAGTGATCTTATCAAATTTTCATTAAAGATAGGGTCTGATTTTAAATTATACAGTACTATATAGTTAATTGTGTACAATTTTGATATTCAAATACCTAAAGCCCCTTGATCGAGTTATATATAACTCATAGGTACTGTTTATAAGAAATTAAATTATTACAATTCAATCAATTTTATTTAGTCTCATCGGGATACATAAGATATATATTTTTTAAAATATAAATAAGATATCTCTAAAAAGATTAAGGTTACAAAATCGCAAATCTTCTAGAATTTATTTACTTAATTAAAATATGTACTATGCACATATATAATATCCTCAAATTACACCAATCATAAAAAAATAAATAAATAAAAATAAATAAATCCTTCTCCATAATAGTTAAGCTCTTCCTTCAATTCTAACTTGGGCAACTTCATTTGGTTCTTTACCCTTGCCCTTCTCATCTGTATTCATAAATCAGTTTTTTTTTTATCCCATGCATATAATAAAATAACATAATTAAATAAAATTACTTGATCTCAGATTTTAAGTTTAATTACAAAATACATTTGGTTCATTAAAGTAACGAAACGAGTGCATACGATCTTAAAGATATTTCATCTTTATTCTATATATCATGTCAACAAATATATATATATATATAGGAAGGTTCAGATGAGACTATTCTTTCATGTGTTAATTTAGGAACCAATCTAGTCCATTTATTTTAGTGATCAATGGTTTAAATTAAATAATATTTTGATGTAAATTTTGTTTCGTCAATTATACAAAAGGTTACACTAGTAAATTGCTTAAAATTGTAACCGTCGAAATCCTTAAATTGTGGCAATAATTGATTAATTAAATAAATTATTCCTATCAGTTCATCCTTTTCCATGACTATATATTTTGTCTTTTTAATTATTCTGAATTAAATCTTTCGATGCAATGTACTTAACAAATACTAGTTGTGTTTGCTTCTTTTAGTATAATATATTGCCTTTTGTTATATTTTTATTTGCGTTTTGGTTTAATTCATTGTTTTTTATTCATATTTCATATTATCTTTAGTACAAGTGCACAACTTAATTTTAATATAGTTCATTTGATTATTTTAATATAATTTATTTGCTTTTTTTAATACAATTCATTTGCTTATAATTTATTTTAATATAATTTATTTGATTATATATATAGGGGAAGGATCATATACAAAGACCTCTTCCCGTAAGAAATGATAAACAATCTACACCCTTCTTTTTTTTTATCTATGGTTAAGATTAATTCTAGATTGTTCAGTTTAATTTATTCGGTTATATTGTATAAGGGATAATTTTGTAATTTTCTATTTGAATATAACCGAATCTATACTTAAATCATGGGATTTTATGCGGTTACATAGTTGGTAATTATTTTGGCAGTTTTTTTCTTTGGAATTTTCTTAAGATTTTGGACGGTAATTTCTCTCATTTTTATATTAATTTTTGCAAGATTAGTAATATATTTTTTTTAGCTACAATAGTTTATTTTTTAAATATTTTGTGTCCCTATTAATGCATTATCAAATACTCTTTAATGCATTATACCAAAGTTAATAATGCACTATTAAAAACAATTTTGAAATATAATGCATTTAATGCGTTATATATATTAATCTGGAAAATATGCATTGTAAAAATATTTCTAAAATATAATGCATATAATATTTTATGATGCATTATTAATATTGGTTTTGGACATTTATCTCTGTATTGTAGATGTTTGGGAAGATTTTGTTTTTTTAATTTGTATTGTTTCCTCTCGACTACCCATGATTATGGGCCTTATGGCTAATTTCATGATGCAATTAATGGTAAATTTATCACATATTATTATTTAGTGCATTAAAAGAATACCTTAATGCAATATATAGAAGTTAGTAATGCATATTATATATATGGTTGCTTAAAATAATACCTTAATACATATATATATATATAGGAAAACGATCATATAAGAATGGATCTTAACATAGGAAATAGGAACAGATCTCCACCATAAATCTACAAGGGATGGAGGGTCAGATCTGACCCAAATCAAACCGGGTCGGATCCGGTCAACCCGTTGACTTTCAATTTTTTTTTTTTGATTTTTTTTTAAGAGTCAGATGATATGCACTACACTGTGAAATGAGATGCACCAAACTGTGCAATGAGATGCACCTCTAAGTGTATTGTGATGCACAATTTTTTAATTTTTTAATATTCTTTTTCACTATTTTTATTTTAATTTTTTTTCAAGAGTCGAGCGAGGGGAGCAGAAGGCCTCGGAGCGAGGTAAAAAATATTAATGTTGCCACAACCATTATCTATAAATTAAAATCAGAGCAGAAGGCGGAGACAAAATAAGAAAAAATTCCTAAACACTTGTTTATTGATATGATATGAATACAATGATTTGAAAAGTAGTTTGATTTCATCATACCAAATCACCCCAAGATTTTCTCTCGTTTTGATATAGTTATACACACACATAGTGTATGAGATAAACCTCCATGTATTATGAGATGCACCACAATGCATTTTGAGATGCAACACTATGTGTAATGAGATGCACCACCATGTATAATGAGATGCATCACAATGTATAGATGCAACACACTGTGTAATGAGATGCACCACAACATGAAATGAGATGAATCACACAGTGTATTGAGATGCACCACACTTTATTAAAAAAACGAAAAAAAAATTTTGAAACTAAAAAAATAAAATAAAATTGAAAAATCAACGGGTTGATCCGGGTCCGACCCGCTTCAGATCTGGTCATCCATCTATTATGGATCAAGGGTTGGGATTTATTCATATTTCTTATTTTAAGGCCCTTTTCACTAGAAGTTATCCATATATATATATATATATATGAGATGTGTGACGATAAATGAGAGTAAAAGATTAAAAAAAGACGATTATTAAATAAATAGGTAGAATTGAAGATCATCGTCTACTATATAAAATAATATGAGATGTATGGCGATATATTCTAGGCGTGTGTCTGTCACAACGACCTGGTGGTATGTGATCATCGTATACGATATAAAATAAATAATGGGATATAATAGGATAATTACCTTTTTTGGAAGGTCTATCTTCTTGAGAATGTTCCTCGACAAAAGTTTATAGTAGACTTGCTACTATCTTTCTTAGATTTGAACTTCCCGCAAACAATGAAATTTAAATCTCTTCCTTTCTTGCCATTGGAAGAGGACTTAGGAGGACATGATTATTGATAAATCTTTTTTTTCTATGAATATATTGTAAGAGTTCATTTGAAAAAGAAAAAAAAAACGTCACATAGGTAGGAAGAATATATAATAGTCGAAATATAATTGAATTGGTCTTAAACAATTTTTAGTTATGAGTGGGCAAACTGGTTCTACTTTTCTGAAGTATATCATGACTAATGTTTATATACTTTATGAGAAAATATTTACTCTTAATATAAAAATTAATAAAAAGATTACTGAATATTTTCATTTAATATTCTTCACGAGAAACAATATAATATTGATAAAATATAGCCGACCGGGTAAATGATCCCCTAAAATTAAAATAAATAAATAAAGGGAGAATTTTAATAATAGCCCTTTAGAGATTATAAAAATAAATTATATCACCCTAGATAAAAAAAAAAGATAAATAGTAGCCTTTTTGAACTTATTTGCCCTCCAATTATTTTTTCTGATTTTTATTTTTCAAAATAAAATAATTAGTTTTATTAATAAAAATGGAAAAATAAATAACCTCACTCCTAAATCTACCCTAATCATTTTCATTTTTACGATTGCAAAATTTTTTCATCCTCTCTCTCAAAAGCAACGGCAACAACAGATCTTCTTCTCCCAACTTCTCAATCCTTCTTCTTTGGCAGCTGCATCGTTCTTCTCCGACAATTTCATCCTTCCAGCCCATTTGCATCCTTCCCATCTTGTGCCATCCTTGGACTCCTGCGGGTAGATTAATTAGGGAAAATCAATGGAACGCACTTCATACTTATCCGGTGATGATTTCGATATTTCATCTCCTCCACGAAACATACCCAAATCTCGACCACCAGCGAACATGAACTAATCGGGCGAACAACTGAATTTTTTTTTCTTTTTGCATTTTTTATCTACTAATTTTAATTTTAGTGATTGCGTAATTTGGAAATTTGATTTTGATGATTGTTAATTCGCACAACAAAATTTGTGAAAACTTGTGAATTCACACAACAAAATGCATGAAATTACACATTAAAAATCGTGAATTCGCATAATAAAATTTGTGAATTTCGTAAATTATGAAATCACACATAAAAATTGTGAATTCACACTACAAAATTCATGAAATCACACATTGAAAATCGTGAATTCATATAATAAAATTCGTGAATTTCGTCAAATTTGAATAATACCCAGATTCGAATTTTACAGATCCTACCAGAAGAAAAAAGGAGAAGATTAAAGATCTGGAAAAATTGAGGTGAAGAATATTAAAGATCTAAAACAATGGAGATGAGAGGGCAAATCTTCGGTGATAGAGGGTGCAGATCGTCGGAAAAATGGAGGATGCCTTCACCGGAATAAGGTCGAACGTCAGGGATGGGACATAGGACGTCGGTGGCCGTGGGAGGGAGAAGAAGCTGTCGCCAGAATCTGGGAGAGAAGACGTCCGCAGATGAGAGGGAAGAATAGGATTTGGTTTTGGGTAGAAAGTAAATTTTGAATTAATAAAAAATGATAATCAAGAAAATAAGAATGAAGGGCAAAGAAGTCCAAAAAAATTGAAAATGGTCAGAATTTATCTTTTTAAAATAGGGTGCTATAATTTATCTTTACAATGTTCAAAGGCTAAAATCACTAAATATCTCTTAAATAAATTGGTGTTTGGATTTTATATAATTTAGTTTAGATCAAGTCTAACTTAAGAAATTAGTATATACCCTGAAATCCCAATTTATATTGGACTTGGAAATCTAAGTGCGAATTAATGGGCCAGATTGAGCCGGTCCAATACTGGTCTTGCCCATTATGTAAGTTGTAATTTATGAAATAATATGTACTTGATTGAATTCGCACGAATTTAGTTTGAATATATACGACTAAGAAATAAATAAGATAAGTGAAATTACGGTTTTGTGTTTGTCCCGATAATTAGTAATAAAATACTAAAATTATTACGGATTTTATTCCGGTCTTTAAAGCTTTCTTAATTCTTATATCAAAACAATAATTTTTTATTTCTCTTGCCTACGATGCTAGATCCATGTTCAATTGGTTGAATCTTTGCATGCGAAGGCGTGAAAAAATATTTTGTTATTAACTTTGCACAGAAACAATAAATAAATATAAGCAATCGAGGCGAGAGTTAATATTGGTTGAATTTCGAAATGTACATTCATTCAGGGATGAGTTTTATATCTAAATAAGAACAATTATTTAGGATGATGGAGGAAGTAATTTTCATCATATTTCAAATCATCTTTTGTACTTATATTGCAAAAAGTGCAAAACATTTGATTGGAGCATCACACTTAATTATGGTTTAGACAGAATCTAAGCCGGATTAGGCAGATGGATTTATCAAAACAGTAAATCTATGCAGCCATAATGTGGGCACCCATAAACTGGTTCAATTAAAAAGAAACCCGGTTCACTTAAATATGCCGGTTCAGAATTGAAATGGTCGAGTCAATTTTACTGTTTTACCCTTTACTATTTTCCCTCTCATAATTTTCGCTTACTTTTGTTCCCCCATTTGTCCCGCCTAATTGCAGCGCCTAATTGCAGCAACAATTAGGAGATACCTTTTGGCGAAGGTGATGGCTTCGAGGTCTAATTGATTCCATCAAATTTGATCTCTCATGACATTTATTTCTTTATGAGCATTAATTTCGGTCGCCCAATTCTCCAATCAAACAATAAAAATCTCCAAACCCAAGCCGTCATTCAAGAAGCATGCGATATTCACGCAGCACGCTAATAATGAGATTTAAAATCTATATAATTGCGACGGTTCATTGTCTAGTATAGACAGCATGCATGCAGGCATGCGATATTTGAATGTTTTTACACAAATCGAGGGCTTAAGCTTTAATTGAGGGCTTCAGGATTAAATCGAGTTTTTTTCTTGATCTCTAAATTTTTTTGATAAATGTGACCCTCTCCGAATATGTATTGATCATAAATTATAATATTATTTTAATAGCATAATATCATATATAATATCATTCCAACGTGCAAACTAATATTCTACATATACAAAAAAGTACTACGTAATATATTTACTTTTTTGTTATAATAGATACTAGCAAGTAGCCCGTCAAAATTCGACGAGAAATAACTTTATGTTTTAATTTATATGTATATATTTTAAAAATAATTTTATATCTTATTTAAAAATTGTGATATTGTTCGCGTGAATTATTAATCAAACTTTGAAAATTAATTTATTTCACGTATCTCACATTTGATTCGATGTATATATTTTCTAGAAATCACTAATCGAGATTTTTAGAATATATATCAATTAAAATTAAACAAATTACTGAATAAAGGAAAATTTGAACGGAAGCGCGTGGAGGGGGCAGCTTTAAACCGAGCTTAATCAAACTTTCTAAATGTAGACTTGCATTTAAAATACTTATTATAATTCGATGCGATCATGCACACACATAATTCCATAACTCATGTTAACAAGGCTAAAAAAAGATAATTAAAGAAGATAATTAACGAAATACAATGATCATTCTAAGAAATCAACGTGAGAATTCATGTTAACAATGATAAATAAGATAATTCATGCGAAATAGCTTGATCATGCTAATATAGAATGAACACCACATTTCACTCTAACAAGGCTAGAGAAGATAATTAACGAAATAGCATGATCATTCTAATCAATCAACGTCAAAATTCATGTTAACAAGGATAAATAAGATAATTCATGCGAAATAGCTTGATCATGCTAATATAGAATCAACACCACATTTCACTCTAACAAGGCTAGAGAAGATAATTAACGAAATAGCATGATCATTCTAATCAATCAAAGTCAAAATTCATGTTAACAAGGATAAATAAGATAATTCATGCGAAATAGCTTGATCATGCTAATATAGAATCAACACCACATTTTTGACTTCCATGGTACTCCATTAAAATGCAATAAAACATTAAACTTCAATAAAATGCACTAGTTGATGTCCACTTCGCCGGCACGACCACGACCACGACCATGACGTCGACCTCGACCTCGACCTCTTTTATTTTCAATTGGATCTTTAAACCGATTAGTCCTCGGCCTTCCTTTGCTACGAACAACCAATGGATCTAAAATAGGAATATCAGCACTATCAGTTTCTTTTGTTTGAGAACTATCTTGAAGTACGAGACTAGCGGCAACGCAGGAGTCCATCTCCTAAGCTCTCTTTCAATTTCTTTGAGTTTATCTTTGACAAAATTGATCTTCTCCTCTGAATCAATTGCCAAGTCGCTGCATTTCACAAATTCTCGTTCCATCTCCTGAAATAGTTTATACTCTTTCGACATGTGTGGGTACGCACCTGCAAAAAATATGCTAAAATGTGGTCTACACACATCCTTCCTCCATCTCCACAAAATGTATCTTTCGTTAACCTGGTTAATATTTCTGAACACTAAAAGCTTCAATATATGACAACATAAAATACCCTTGCTCTCAAATTTCTTGCAAGTGCACTCAAAATAACCCCCAACAGGTCGATACTCAACAATGAAATTGAGTTCGTTACGAGATGAGTACTTTTTCGATATACATGTTTCAGTAATTTCATACCTCTCCATAGCACTACTAACACTCTCCAACCATCTGAGATTGCGAGTTCCAAACTTTCCTTACTTCTTTACGAAACGACTCCATGACTTTTGTTAGTGTACACCTTAACAAAGCTGTTCTTCCCACTTAAAGCTGCGATGCACAAGTAATAGGCCTGCATTTTGTTGAATATTCAGCTTTGAGCTCCTTCCGAATCTTATCGACGATACAAATTTCATATTGTTCAACGAAGGTTTTCAAAGTACTCCTTGAATTAATATAATGATCAAAGAATGCATGCATCGACTCACTTCGTTGAGTAGACAACATGCCAGCCCAAAAAATATGCTTGGAGTATATTGGTACCCAACTTTGCCTTATTTCATATAAGTCCTTGAGCCAACTGTTTTCTTGTAAGTTATGCTTAACTTGGAAAGCAACCCAACTCTCTTCAAATTCCTGAATGTTGACGCAGCCACGTATCACTCGATTGAAATCTGAACAAGCCATTTTAATATCAGCAACACCTGGGAATTTCTTTGAGGTCTTCGAAACAATATGCCACAGACAATAGCGATGGATGCTGTCAGGCAAGATTTCTCTCAACGCAATCGTAATGCTTTCATCTTGATCACTCAAAATTGCCGTAGGTTGAACACCTCCCATTGCATCCAACCAATTCCTAAAAAACCATTTAAATGATTCTGCACGCTCATCGCTCAATAGAACACATCCTAGTAGGATTGATTGATGGTGATGATTAACCCCGACCACAGATCCAAAAGGCATATTATATTGATTCACGAGATAAGTCGTGTCAAAGCTCACGACGTCGTGGAAATCTTGGTATGCAGCTCGACTCCGCGGATGAATCCACATGACATGGCGGAGTCTAGAGTCGTCGTCAATATCCATCAGATAAAAAAATTCCCTATCTTTATCTTGCAACCTCTTAAACAATTTTTGAATGGCAGCAGCATCTCCCTCGCCGAGTCTTAACCTTCTCATCTTATCAACGTAATTCCTGCAATCTTTCATCGAAGCTCCTAAATTGGGTGGTCCGCCGGCAAGAACTTCCATCATCCTCACACTTTTACATAGTCGTACTCCTGCACGGTCGTATGCATCTAAATGGACCTTCAAATTGGTTGACAAATGCCTATGTGCCGGCATAAATTCAGACATGTTCGGCTCCAGCTCATGATTATGCTCGTTGCAAATTGTGGAAAGCTTCCAATTGCCGTTATCCTGTTTTATTGCATTCAAACGCGCTGGACAATTCATTTTCTTAGTATACTTTTTTGCATTTGGCTTTCGGGCCCTACCACACGTGATCACAAGATACTTATCACCACGTTTGTTTCTACTTGAAACACTAAATCCTTGTATCTTGGCAAATGCTTGATAAGCTGTAAATAGATGTTCCCTATTTTCAAATTCCATACCAGATTGAGGACCATGGTGCATCATCTCCTCACATGCTTGCTTATCAACTCCAAGAAAATCTTCGTCATCCTCCTCCATAATCTCAACTTGCTCTACTTCATCTTGATCTGAATATTCGTGTGGATCTCCTGTGTTTTGATGGTGACATTCATGTGAATCTCCTTCATCTTCATTAGTAACTTCATTCTCCATGCTACTTTCGGTGAAAGATCCAAAAAGCTCATGCATCGTGGCCTTTCTAGCCACATCTACCATGGAATATTTTTTTTTCTTCTTCTTCTGGTACTAGTTCAATATCTGGATCTTAAATATATCTGGAGTATTGTTTTCTCTGTGTTGTTTGTGAATATATCTGGAGGAAATTTAAAAATATAAAAGAGAAAATTTCATGATGTAATGAAGCAATTTAATTATGGTGATTGAAAATATATTTAATTATTCAAGAATAAAAATCTCCAAACCCAAGCCGTCATTCAAGAAGCATGCGATATTCACGCAACACGCTAATAATGAGATTTAAAATCTACATAATTGCGACGGTTCATTGTCTAGTATAGACAGCATGCATGCAGGCATGCGATATTTGAATGTTTTTACACAAATCGAGGGCTTAAGCTTTAATTGAGGGCTTCAGGATTAAATTGAGTTTTTTTCTTGATCTCTAAATTTTTTTGATAAATGTGACCCTCTCCGAATATGTATTGATCATAAATTATAATATTATTTTAATAGCATAATATCATATATAATATCATTCCAACGTGCAAACTAATATTCTACATATACAAAAAAGTACTACATAATATATTTACTTTTTTGTTATAATAGATACTAGCAAGTAGCCCGTCAAAATTCGACGAGAAATAACTTTTATATTTTAATTTATATGTATATATTTTAAAAATAATTTTATATCTTAGTTAAAAATTGTGATATTGTTCGCGTTAATTATTAATCAAACTTTGAAAATTAATTTATTTCACGTATCCCACATTTGATTCGATGTATATATTTTCTAGAAATCACTAATCGATGTTTTTAGAATATATATCAATTAAAATTAGTCTATCGATCAGAGCAGTGTATGAGAATTCATGTTAACTAGGATAAATAAGATAATTCATGCAAAATAGCTTGATCATGCTAATATAGAATCAACACCACATTTCACTCTAACAAGGCTAGAGAAGATAATTAACGAAATAGCATGATCATTCTAATCAATCAACGTCAAAATTCATGTTAACAAGGATAAATAAGATAATTCATATGAAATAGCTTGATCATGCTAATATAGAATCAACACCACATTTCACTCTAACAATGCTAGAGAAGATAATTAACGAAATAGCATGATCATTCTAATCAATCAACGTCAAAATTCATGTTAACAAGGATAAATAAGATAATTCATATGAAATAGCTTGATCATGCTAAATTTCTTTGTGATTAAATGGAGTTTAATCTTTGATATTATCAATGTGATAGTAAAACTTCATCTACATGTGTAAACTATATTTTATCTTTATATTCGTTAGTATAATAAATCTATTACTATATTAAACCAAAATAATCTGTTTGCATTTTCCCGCCCAAACTACTATTTATCCCGCCCAAAATGCAAGCATGTTCAACATATTAATAAATTTATGCGCCTCTATAAATTTTAACACACCGACTGTGGCTACTGGCAGCTATCAAATTAATAATAACTAAGCTTTTTTTATTGGTAATTGTACATATTTTCATTTCAAACTAAACGCAACATAATATATATTTAATTTTCACCAATTATTTACAAATATGCGTCCATGTTAATTTATTCAATTATAGGATTTGACGAGTTCAAATATATGTATATTTACATAAAAAAATACTTTCATATCCACGTTAAATATATCATTTTAAATTTCTGATTAACAGTTTTTGATTTTAAATATTATAAAATAATAATTCTTGAGTACCATTGTATAGAAACTCAATTAAATAATTGGATACTTGCAATGCATGAGTATTATAACACGAATCAAAGAATAAAAGAGGGAAAATCAAATTGGATAAGTATGAGTTTAGGTGAAACGATGTTGTTTCCTTTAAAATTGAACGGTGTCGTTTCGTTCAGCCGTCCGATATGGCCAGCGTGTCATTACCAGCTTCCGAGTAAGATTTAATTTGGGGGAAACCGGCTACCATATCTACTAATAGGAAAATAAAAGTACCCTCCTCTTTGGTGCTTCATTATGATTTTACTAATTCTGGTAATTTGTCTAACTTTAATTCATATATATTCTAAATTTTATTAATTAATTTTTTTTAATTTCATTATTATTATACTTATTATATATGTATTTAGCATGTACCAATGAGACGGTTCAAATATACTTAAAAAGAAGTATTTTTACTAATTTTGTATTATATAATCGTGGGGAATTGTGAGGGTCCCACAAGAGGGGAATGGTGAATTTGCACCTAAACAAAGTTCAAGGGCGTATTTGCCTAGAGCTGTCAACATGAGGGGAGTATTTGCACCTTTTTCCATTCATAATTAACGCGAACAATATCACAACTTCTAAATAAGATATAAAATTATTTTTAAAATGTATACACATAAATTATAAAACATAAAATTATCTTCCGTCGAATTTCGACGGGCTACTTACTAGTTAAATTAGAAGAAAAATAAAAGGTGATGAATTATATGGCAGATTTTAAACGTTGTGTGCAAAGGTCAAACGTTTTGAATTTAGCGACAATAACCCCTAAATATAAATCACTAAAACTATAACTAAGTAACATAATAATGAGATAATTAAACTGATCATCATAATTTATATCATATATCAATTAAGGTAAATTATAAATCACTTTTACCTTATATATATAAATTAGTAAATTATAATTTTGATCAAATTTTATCATCGAAATTATAATTTAGTTATAACTATCTATACATGAGTGTAATATGAGTTAACATATTTTGCATCATTAAAAAAATAAGCCACACGCCATTAATTAATCATCATTATAACTATCTATACAGTCGCAACTTTCGCTATAAATGAACCACATGCCATTACCCATCATCATTGTTCTGGTTCATACTTTCTCAACCTCTCAATCTACAATCATGGCAGATCACAAAAGCCCCAAAAGCACCCCACTTAGGAAGAATACCCCAACCAAAAGCCCCAAAACAAGTCCACCAAACAAGAAAATCACTCCCAAAAAACATTCAACCCCAGCCAAATTGTATCTAACGCCGACGAAGAAGATGAAGTTGTCTGAATGGAGTGTTCCACCTTCTCCCAAAAGTTTGGAAATCATGTACCAAAGCCTCAGAGAAGAGAATACGAAGCTGAAGAGTGAATTCAACCAGTTGTTTCGTCGTTTGTCGTATGTCTGCAACGATCAACAAATTGGAGACTTGCTGTTGGAAAACCTCCCGCTGTTGAAGTTGTATGAGTTGTTTTTGGAGGTGGTGAAGCCAGCTAACGCAAACAGGGATCAAGAAGGGAGTTCCAACCACCCCATCCCTGTGGTGCTAATCCCAGATTCGAGTTCTAGCGATGTTTAATTAGTTTTCTATAAGTTTAATTTGCTCTAAATGTTTTGTGTTCGAAGTTGTTTACTTCTATGTAATGTTCTAGAGGACAAATTTTCCTATTTTATGGTCCTCTTTATTGTATGCATCTTTATTGTATGAGTTGGGAGAACTCATAAAAATCCTATCTTCTATCTTATTTCAAATCTGATCAATTCATATGCACATTACTTTATTCTGCTTGGCTCTTAATAATTGTGGCTAATGCATTTATTCCATAAATTGGGGACTCATGCAGAATATTGATTAAATTGAAATATACTATCAGTATGGCCTTGAAGCTGCTGGTTAGTATAACAAAGGTTCATGTTAAAGTGCACAAGTATATCTATAGGGGCCATGTTGCTGCATGCTTTGATTGAAGATGAGCCCAAGAAGTACCAGACTCACTTTAGCTAGTACATTAAGAAGGGTATTGAGGCAGAGAACATCGAAGAATGAAAAAAAGAAGGAAATGTTTGTATGTTGCTGGAGATAAATGGAGTGAAGAGAGTTCTTTGAGAAAATAAATCTAAACCCCTAACATACATATATATTAAATTATTATTTTTATATATTGAAACTATCAAATACAGTATGTAATTAATGTTTGTGTGCCAAATTTCAAATTTCAAATTGCAGCTAGCCTCTTTCATCTTAAAAAGGCACCTAAGGATATATATGTAATTTTATTTGTCCACTAATCATAATTAATATTTTATTTAGTAATTAAGACTCAAAATTTACTATTTTACCCCTGTATGGGTGCCCATAATGTGGCTAATCAATCAATCAATACGTCATATCAGCATTAATGACTGCACGTGGACAAATAGAACTAACATTAAAATAAGGAATCATGACTTGTGAATTCGTGACAAGTTGCAGACTAAATTAAAAATATTCTGCAATAGTTTTCCTTCATCATTATCATCACCACGTGAAAATGAGAACACAAAATTTACAAAAAAATAAAATAAAAATAAAGCCTCATATATTTTCTTGAGGAAATCAAGATTGAGACTTTTCTCATTCCAATTCCAAACCACAAATCTCACCATGATTCTAATTTGATCACGGGGATTCACCAAACTAGGGTCTAGGGATACAATAAAAAAAAAACAACAAAACTACCAACTTTTGTCTGTTAAAAAAAATAAAAAATGAATCAATTAGCCATATTGCCATTGGCTGCTGATTTCATTTCTGCTGCGTATGGCCATCAAATGGCATAAACCAGAATTTATCATTGGGCTGCTTCTCATTCATCCAGCCACATAGACAAACACTCTGATTTTAAATGCAGAATATTTACATTAATTTTCTTTAATTAAGTTAATGATAATAATCCTAAAATAGTCTAGTACATGTAAAATCAAGAAGTAAGAGTGCAGGTTCTGGGCTTGGACTTGTCCAAAATAGACCACATAACCTGAACATCCTCGTAGGCACAAGCCATTACTTCCCCTTGCAAATCCATGATACATTTTTCTTGTCTCCCTGCAATATATTATTTTTATTAGTTACAAAAATCACAATCTCTCTTATCATGGGATTTATAAGAATGAAGATGAGGATATACTTGCAAAGTTTTTATTAATTTTTAGCTAGGTTGTTTGGGAATTGAAGACTAAATCTTGGATTTAAGAAAGTGATCATCATAGTCTAAAAACTTTACTAAAACTCGTATTAATTAATTAGTTACTAGATAGATCTATCTAAAATACACAAATCCTTGATTAATCCAAATGCGAGCTTTTTGGGTTTGTCGTGTTAGTACAGAATAACATGAGACGGACGGACCTTTGACATTATTAACATAAGAAACAAGATGAAATTAAGTAGGATTGGATGGATTGGATTGTACCTTTTTGGGACTTCTTGTCTCGATGTTGGTTTTGATGGTTGAAGAAAGTACAAGCCTTTCTGAAAGGAGAAGTGATTGTTCTAACCCAAGAAGCCATTTCATCCTTGTCTCTTCACACCAATTTTGGTGCTTTATATAGGAATATGTGTAAGAGGTAAGTATGTAATATGTACCTACAACCCAAGGCAAGATCCGTAACATAAGCTGTGGGTTAATCATCATCTAATAATGAAGCAATATATATATTACATATACATGCGACATGTACACCGTATAAACCTATACATACACTACACACACACACATATATATACTCTTATTATACGTATGAGTGTGTGTGCCTGCACCTTTGCACATGGCGCACGCTTCCCAAATGGCCCAAAATGCATGTGATGTGAAGTGCCCCATAATTTGCTTTCTCTAAACGAGATGTATTGTCAAACCGGTCGACAACCCCAATATACATGTATGTCAAAATGTATATAAAAAAAAAATTGTAATTGAAATATTTTTATCGAGTGTAACATTAATTTTACCTTTTTGCCCTCATCCGCCCCACCCTAGGCATAGGGTGGGGTGGGTTGGGGGGTGAAGGACATGTACGGGAGTGGGGGCAGTGGGAAAGAATACATTATCTAGAGAGATTGAGAGCTTCTATCTAAGTTGTGTGGATGATAATTTTATGGGAAAGAAAAGTTAATTCAGAATTAAACCGTACGAGACATCATGTCTGCTAGTGTATGGAATATCTATTTTATTATGAGACTTTAAACAGATCATATAGTTCGGATCGATCTTGACAAAATTAATAACGAGAACCTTTGTTGTGACATTAATAATGATAAATTTCTAATTTGAGAAAAGTGGTTCACAGACATGGCAGTTTTAAAGTCTTGAATTCATCACTAATGCACCATATATCATTCAAGTACAAAAAGTGGTGTTGCAATGAATTTATAATAAAAACATTATTTATTCATTTTTTTTTTTAAATTAAAAGAAGAGAAGAACAAATCGAACATTGATTTTTATGTAATTTGTAAATTTAATGATCTCGATAATAATTTTTAAGGTATTATAATAAAACACAATACACAAATTAAATAGAATAATGCTAATCTGTACCTATTAAAAAGCCTTGTTTACAAAATTTGATTAGCCTATTATACCCTTATTATAGTTTTTTATTATTAGTATCTAATAATATATATATATGTATATTATTAAAATCTCTCAATATTACGTGCATCGCACGTACTGCTCTACTAGTATGGATAAAACGAGAGTAGTGATCACGAAAGGTCATTAGTATATCACCTCTCATCATATATGTATGTAAGTATTATCATAAATTTTAATATGTATGATTAATATTTTTATTTATTTTTATTCTTGAGGATATGTTAGTAACTTAATGTAGGGGTAAATACCATATATTGTCACAACGTTTAATTAATTTTGCAATAATATCATACCGTTTAAAATTTGATAAATTTACACATAATGTTTTAATATTTTTACAATAATGTCATGAAATTCAAAACTAAATTCTTATCTCTCTTTGATCGACGATAATAGGTATGTGTTAATTTGTCAATTTCTTAGGACCGACACTGTGTCGGTGTGGATCACCAATAAATAATATATTTCGACAAGTCAAACCACCAAAACGTAGACTATCTGATATTTGGATTTTGACATCATGACATTATTGTGAAAATATTGAAACATTATGCATAAATTTATCAAGATTTATATATTTTGATATTATTGGCAAACATTGTCACAACATATGATATTTATCCTTAATGTAAATATATATAGGTCTATTGATTATCCATAAGATAATACTTCCTCTACATTCCAATTCAATAGGCCTAAATGCCCCAACACGAATGTGAAGAAAATAAGTTGTTTATAATAAAAATGGAAAGAGAAATAAATTTTTTGGAGGGTATTTTTATCATACCAAGTAGGAGAGATAATGGAGAGAATAGTTTTTTGTGGCATAGTGTGTAATTTAAGAGTTTTGTTTTGGATATTATGTATTATTGAATCTGTAGTTTTTATTTTAGGAAATAAGGTTATTGAATTGGAACAGCCAAATAAGAAAACGAGACAATTGAATTGAGACAGAGAGAATAATTGTTTTGTATCTAAATTCTTGAAACTATGATTAAATTTATTTATTTTATGTAAATCTTTATTTTTTAAATCCATGTCTTTTACATAATGGCACCTGCCATTTTATTGGTACATGATAAAAGTGGACATTATATATGTCTCAAGTAGAAAATATAGATCCAATCGGAATATATGACATTGAAAGCTGAAAATAATAGCAGTTCGACTGCACATGGAGATTCTATCTATATCACATGGACCTAGTGATAATGCCCTAAACATGTCGGGTCTGCACAAAAAGATTGATCACATGGACCCTTCAATTGAATTAACTTTTACGGTTACCCTCACTCACTCAACAAAACAAAACTGCCCAAACTGAAACTAACAGAAAAGCACCTAGATGCAGAGGATATCCATTCAACATTTCGGTTAAAACAAATCTACTTTCCATAAAAAGGAATCCAACAATTTACAATTATTTGTCGCCTTCAACCGCCTCTTCATTGTTATTAGTTTCCTTGCAACAGCTTCGAGGCCCCAAATTTGGTAATGACCAAGTTTTTTACCAATCTAGGTAAGAGAGAAGTAACGGTTTAATAATACTACAATAGAAACGTAATTTTACTACAAATTATAAAAGATAGTAACAACTTTCATATAAGAAAATATATATAACATAAACTGGAGGCTTCACGTGTAGGAAAATGGCAATCACGACTCTCCCTCACTTTCTTTGGCTAATTACTAAACAGGAGCTGAGAAAAATGGGAACTTATCAGAGATTTCCAACAGCAGAAACATAATCAACGAAGCAAACGACATAAGAATTTCCAATTCCATAATGAAATGAAACTAGGGAAACACATATAAGTAGGGGAGTTGCTTTTTTTCTCAGACGTGCCTAGTCTTCAAGGGCTTCTTCTTCTTCTTCGTCGTCCTCGTACTCACCTTCATCGTCAGCAGTAGCATCTTGATACTGCTGGTACTCAGAAACGAGGTCGTTCATGTTGCTCTCAGCTTCAGTGAACTCCATCTCGTCCATGCCTTCGCCCGTGTACCAATGCAAGAAAGCCTTTCTCCTGAACATAGCAGTGAACTGCTCACTCACTCTCCTGAACATTTCTTGGATGGAGGTCGAGTTTCCAATGAAGGTAGATGCCATCGAGAGGCCTCTTGGTGGGATGTCACAAACACTTGATTTCACATTGTTCGGAATCCACTCGACGAAGTAAGAAGAATTCTTGTTTTGAACATTGATCATCTGTTCATCTACTTCCTTGGTGCTCATTTTGCCTCTGAACATGGCTGAGGCAGTGAGGTAACGTCCATGGCGTGGATCTGCTGCACACATCATGTTCTTGGAATCCCACATTTGTTGAGTGAGCTCGGGAACGGTGAGAGCACGGTATTGCTGGGAACCACGTGATGTTAGGGGAGCAAATCCTACCATGAAAAAGTGCAAGCGGGGGAATGGAATCAAGTTGACAGCAAGCTTTCGTAGGTCAGAGTTAAGTTGACCTGGGAAACGGAGACAGCATGTAACTCCACTCATGGTTGCCGAAATTAAGTGGTTTAGATCACCAACTGCACCAAAAATATATGGAAAAGATATAAGCAAGAATGTTTGGTATTCTTCAGTACTAAAAACTAGGTGTCACTAATTAATCAAAACAGCAGTAGCTATGACATCAGCGCACGCGTAGCAAACATAAACAAAGACATGTAGTATGATAATTCAGTTCCTTCAAGAGAAACATCATAGAATTTTTTAACAAGAAATGCAAATTAGTCATCAATGAGATAAGCTATGAGTGAGGTAGGGAAATGTTCTTAAAGTAAGATGATGCTGCTCACCGTTAATGAATAAATGAGAATCAAAGCAAAGACATAGTAATACTGCTCAAACTAACAAGATAACTCTTATAATAAGATGATTCTGCACATCCATGGCATACTAGTTGTACTATAAACAAAGCCATGTCACATAATTACAATCATGAATGCATTTCATAAGTGTTTTACATGAAGATAACCAACTTAGAGCTACAGAAATATCGAACAATCAGCAAGCTCAGAATCAACATGAATTATTGTAAGGCAAATAACAAGGAAAATGAATTCGGTAAGTTGGGAAAATGAATTTGGTAAGTTGGGAAAATGCATAAAAGATGAATGCAAACCAGTAAATATACTCACAGCTAGGAGTGGTGAGCTTGAGTGTCCTAAAGCAAATATCATACAGAGCCTCATTGTCAAGAACCATGCACTCATCTGCATTCTCCACAAGCTGATGCACTGAGAGTGTAGCATTATAAGGCTCAACCACTGTATCTGAGACCTTAGGAGAAGGGAACACGGAGAAAGTAAGCATCATCCTATCAGGGTATTCTTCCCTGATCTTTGAGATCAAGAGGGTACCCATTCCAGAACCAGTCCCCCCACCAAGAGAGTGGCAAACTTGAAAACCTAGAAAAATGAAGCAAAAAAACTGAAACAATTAGCCAATCATGTTCAAAATTGATATACAGGACAATATAATTGCTCATCCAGATACCCAAGTATGATTTATGTAAATCAAGAAAGCAGAGCCGGATAAGAAATTCACATTTTTAAGTGAATTAGTAAATAAATTCCACAACCCAATCATGTTCCAAGATCAAACAATTTACCTTGAAGGCAGTCGCAGTTCTCAGCCTCCTTCCTCACAACATCGAGAACTGAGTCAATCAGCTCAGCACCCTCTGTGTAGTGTCCTTTAGCCCAGTTGTTCCCAGCACCAGACTGACCAAAAACAAAGTTATCGGGCCTGAAGATCTGGCCGTATGGACCAGTGCGGACACTGTCCATGGTTCCAGGTTCCAGATCCATGAGCACTGCACGAGGCACAAACCTACCACAAGATGCTTCATTGTAGTATACATTGACACGCTCCAATTGCAAATCAGATGTCCCAACATAGCGTCCAGTTGGATCAATTCCGTGCTCATCACAGACCACCTCCCAAAACTTTGAACCAATCTGGTTTCCACATTGCCCAGCCTGAACATGAAGGATTTCTCTCATTTTTTCTGTAAAGAAGAATATAGGGCAGACAAACAGGATCGTGAATAACATTACATCTTTTTTGCACGAATGCAAGCTAACCAAATTCAAATTCTGTCCTATAACACATTCAATTATGGATGTTGAAGTGCTCGTATTAATCCAAGGGAAACGTCTACAGTTACTCTCAATTTCACTAATATTTCTCTAAAACAATTTCTAAAGCATAAACATATAGAAATCATTACACACAAGATCACCACCAAAAAGTACATAATTGATCATTTCTAGCACAAACTTAACATACCGAGTCATAGATCCAACCATCAAAACACAGAGCAACAACCAGCATAGCTAACAGAAACTTATATAAATCGTATTCAATCATTCACAGTGTAGCAATAAACAACAGAAGATAAAGATGACGCATAATTAGACCGATACTAGTAGTAATCCTCAAAATTTTACCAGATCCACACATATCACTATACACGCGTCAAACATTGCAAACTCTAAGCGATCCAAAAAAAGATAGTTCTAATATGAAGAAACTACCACTAAAGGAACTACATAAAAATGTGAAGCTAATTTTGATATACCAACATTTTCTCATTCAACCTATGCGTTCCGCCGATAAGCAAGTTCGAGTAGCAATATATGAAAAATGTAAAGTTAAATCACGATCTACCAGCATTTTTTCATCCAACAAATTCGATCGGCCAATAATTGAAAATTTAAGTATAAAAACCTAGTAGAAATCACGAAATTGGAAATTAATTTCCAATATTGAGTGTCTAATATCAGAATTCAGAAGCAAGAGTAATTAAAAGCAGGAAATTTACCTGTAAAATTGCAAGAAACTCAAAAACTGGAGAAGAGATCGAGCACCAAAATATCAACTCAGACTAGAGAGGAGAGTGAGAGTGAGTGTCAGAGTGAAAAAATTTCGGCCTAAAAGAGGTATTTTATATCTGAGAATGAACGGATCGACGGTTCATAATGTTTCCCTCCTATTCCAGTGAAATATCACAACCGTACGATTGACAGAGTTGACGGTTGAGATGGATTTGGACAGTTAGAAGAAGTAGGATTTAATTTTGAAAGCACGAGTTAATTGCTGTGACAGATGTGCCCTTTTTTAAAAGACGGAAGTACCCTTTGACTAACAACAGTGAAGAGAGCCACAATTATTGCCATTTGTCGATTAATAATGTAAATATTCAAATTTCGCGCTGGATTAAAGTACTCCTAATGTTGATTTGTGTTACCATTTGAATTTCACCTTTTTTTTTAATGCTTTTTGAAAATCACTTAGAACGTGATTGGTATGATGGAATAGAATGAGGTAGGGATGAAATGGATGTAGTAATGGAATGGAGGTAGGAATGGAATGATAAATCTTTGTTGATTCATTTGTTTGGTATGCACAAGAATTAAGGAAAACAATGAAATCATTATTTATTTACCATTTTATATCTGTTTCTTCTATCTCAAAATAATATTAGATTAAAAATATTAGAGAGGTAAATTTTCTAGAGAGAGAAAAATTTTAGAGATTGAAAAATTCTAGAGGTAAAATTATCGAGAGAAAAATTTTAGAGAGTGAAAAAATTTTAGAGAGAAACTTCTAAAGAGAGAAACTTTTTAAAAAGATGATTTTTAGAAAGAACAAATTCTTGGAAGAGAACATTTTTAGAAAATAATCCCTCTTTAGAACTTGTTCTACTTAATAGTTTCTCTCTCTAGAAATAATCTCTCTCTATAACTTTCTCTCCCTAAAACTTTCTCTCTCTATAATTTTTCTCTCTAAAACTCTCTCACTAGATTTTTTTTCTCTCTCTATAACTTGTTCTACCTAATAGTTTCTCTCTCTATAAATTTTTTTTCTCTGAAAATTCTCACTAGAACTTTCTCTACCTAATAGTTTCTCCCTCTATAAATTTTCTCTCTCTATAACTTTCTCTCTCTATAAAATTTCTCTCTCCAAAAATTTTCTCACACATTCTCTCTCTAAAATTTTATATCTAAAATTATTTGTTGAAATAATAAAATTTAAATGAATAATTTGATCAAATAATATATTAATATATATATATATATGAGGATTAGGAATGGCTAATACCATGGGGTATGGATGGAATGACTAATCCCAATGGAAAAAGAATGGTGATTCCTAATGGAATGTTGATTCTATTCCATATGATTTTCCAAGCAAGTGAATGGAATGAAGGTAGGAATGGTTATTCCATCATACCAATCAACTCCTAAGGAGATGGTTGGCATGCGGCAATGAAATGAAAATGGAATGATCATTCCTATATTCATTCCTAATCTTATGGTTTATATGTTTTGTTGGTAAGGAATGAACATTCCTAATGGAATCACTAATTCCATGAGTATGAGTTTAGCCATTCTTCTCTTCTCCTCTGGTATTAGCTAATCCTCATTTTAAGGAATGAACTTATTATTATTAGTATAAAATAATATTAAGATAATAATAAATTAAATTAATTACTATCATTAATATTAATATTGTTATTCTAATTAATTATTAAGGTAATTATAATATTGTTAAAATGTCAATAAATAATAATTATTTTGTTATTATTAATTTTATTATTGATATTATTTTAATTAGTATAATAATAATTATTATTACTAGTATTAATATTATCATAATAATAATTATTATTAAAATAATTATAACAAAATAATTATTCATGTATTATTATAATTATTATTAATCTAATTATAATAATTATGAAAAAAATAACAATAAAAGAATTTTCATTCAATTCCTCGTGTATATCAGCCATAAGAATATCATTCATTGATTCATTCCATTTCCATCTTCATTCCATTACAAGAGTCATTCCATTTCTACTAAATTTCATTCATGTCTACCAGTCACCCCTTAATATTTCGATCTTTCAATGTATTTAGAAATAATTTAAAATTTTAGGGGTTGTTTGTTTCATTCATTTTTGTGTGAACTTTAAAGATATATTTAGGAATGATTGACCCTGCAGTTAAAATTTTATGGTGAGACTCATGAGACCTACTTTAAATTTGCAGTTAATATGAGATGATAAATATTCATAAATGCAAGGTATTTAATATGAGACGATAAATATTCATAAATGAAAGGTATTTTATGGATACATCTATGATTCCATGTGCAGTCTGTTAAGGTAGAGTAGAAGGAATAAAAGCATCCAAACAATTGATGTTTTCTAAGTCAGTAGCCCATCAACCAGTATAATAATTTTGTCCCAATTTAAATTTAAATTTAAATTTTGGTTTTCATTAATATGCGCATCCTTTAAAAAAAAGAAAATTATAAGAGAGGTAATGAAATATAATATTGCCAAACTCAAAGATGAAAGGCCTGCATAATTAAATCATCATGTGCCGTATGAGATTTGGATCAGCAAAAGTCTAGAATCATGCCGTTTGTCCGGTTGTTATATGCTTTCCCGTTACATAATAAGAAGAAAATAGTAATCGATTATATATATTTTTATTTTATTTGTTAATATTTGACTCGTAGTGATATAGAAATTATTATCAATATAAATATATACTCCCACCGTCTACGATAAATGTGGTGCAGAGGAACTGACACTAATTTTAAGAGTGAGAGAGTGGGTTAAATATATTGTGAGTGAAAAATGAGATTATGTTCATTGTGAGTTGAATTGTTTTCATTTAAGAAAAGACCAAATTTATTATGAACGAACAAAAAAGTAAAAAAAGATCATATTTATCATGAACGGAAGGAGTACATAAATATCGATTTTACCGATGTAGTAGAAGATCATGATTCATGGGGGTGTTTCCGTCTTCTTGGGTGCTACTCCCTCCGTTCTTTTATAAGTGTCTCCCACCGTCAAATTACACATACCAAGAAAATAAAGAAATTTATCTATGTAACCTTATTAATTACCATCATTAATGTATACATACAACTAATTAACAAATTACTAGAAACATTAAATAAGGATAAAATTAAAAAAATATTATTAATTTACTCTCAAATTTTAAAATAGGACACTTATATAAAAATAAAAAATTAAGCTAAATATGACATTTAAAAAAGAACCGAATGAGATCTTAACGATTGAGGGCACAAAGGTCAGAACCGGCTCTCCTAAACCTGAGCAATAATTGCAGATATTTATTTATTTATGCTGCAAAATTGGTTTTCAAATCAACCGGATTTATTTTTCCTTATCTACTCAACTCCAGTCTTCACCACCGTTACAAAAATATACGCCATCACAGGGAATTCAGACCCACGCTCCGTCTTTATTGGACAAATCATAAGTGAGTCCACGTGGGAGCTTATCATTGGTTACGCAAAGCGCGTGTGAGAAATCACAAATGGGCAAGTTAAGTTATTACCGCATGACGGGGTCTAGAAGAAAGAGACAAAACTGTTACGAACATGAAATAAAACTGTCGGCATGTGGCCTGCCAGCGTATTCGAAAATAAATACTCCCTCCGTCCCATGATAAGTGTCTACTTTCTTTTGGGCACGGGTATTTATGAGAGAAGTGTTTAAAGGGTAAAAAGATAAAAAGTGGTTGAGCCCACATCTTTTGTGTGAGAGAGGGTGTTTCCATATTAGAAAAGTAGACACTTATGATGGGACAACCCAATAAGAAAATGTAGACACTTATAGCGGGACGGAGGGAGTACTACTCTCCATTCGACCATAGCACAATTTGTTTTTAAGTATCTTTATGATAAGTGTATTACTTTTTATTTTGGAAAATGATCTCACTTACTATTTTTATTTTAAATTTCACAACAGTTCATTTTGATAAATTGGTTTCTTAAAACTCGTATTGAACTCAAAGTGTTACACTTATCGTGAACGGAAGAAGTAGTATATTTTCTTAAAAATAAATAAATTAATATGTTTAATTAATTAGGAAATAATTAATCGTATTTTTTTTTTTTGACCATGGTGTGTATAATGTATGTGTTACTTTAATTGGAACATAAGCATCTTGATAGAATCATTAGGAAAATGAAGTGTCAACTTAATTGAAAATGAGTGCTAAAACTATCGTCCATTGAAATGTTAGTTGAGTGTAATGATATAGGATTCAGTAAAAAGCGATGGCTTAGCCACTCGAAGCAAAAAGTTGGGGAGAATGGTTTTTCAGTCAATGATATCAGCAAAATGTGACAGTTATCATTGTTTTTAGAGTTTTAAGGTGAGGAATTAATTGAGTATGTTTAACTCGATCACACTTGCAAACTAACAATCATTAATTTTGTTTTCAGCGCTCGTGCCTTTTTATTTTTTTTAATAAAATATTGAATAATTGTAGCTAACTTATGCTTATAGTTGTTAAATTGATCAGGTTGGATCAGGTCAAATTGACAATTGGTTCGAAATTCAATCAGACCTCTTTGAAATAAAGTTCATACTAATTTCGAATTAGTTCATCGGATCAGACCAATTTTTTACATGCCTCCACGATCCAATGCTTGAATTTAGTACTTTTGAAAATGTTTGATTTATATTTTAGATAATATAGTAACAAGTAGAAACAAACTCTAAACATATTTAGCTAATAGAAAGGCCTAATTACAACATTGTGTTATTATATTCATTGAACCAATCTCCATTAATTTTAGCAATAAAAATTCCCGTCGAACCAAAGTACCAAACAAGTAACTATATTTGGTTTACAACAATGTGTTTCTTAAAATAAATATATATAATAGTTATAGTATTATTAATATCTACATTCAATGGAAAGCACAATTCTAAAATGGGCCACGCTTAAGTTCTTAACAATCTATGATTTTTTTGCAGCTTGTAACTATAGAGGAATCGGGCTTGAGTTTGTTGAGAATTGGGACTTGGTTGATGACATCATATGGAGTAGTTCAATTAAACGCATAATTTTGTGGTGCTACTCTTTTTGGATAATAGTAATCCAAAATATAAGCCCATAAATTTTGAGGCCCAATGATTCTCAGCTCTTGGCACTATAAGGCTCAACAGCCCATGCAAGAAAAGTACACTAAAACTCAAGTTTACCGTGTGCGTGTGTTAGCCTACTGGTAGAGTGGTTAAAGCCCGGACCAAAGGTTACGGGTTCAAGTTCACCGTCACGCGGCCTTTAAAAATTTCTTGTAATGTTTGTTAAAAAAAAAAACTCAAGTTTACCTATTTTAATCTACACCAACAAATAATGTGTGTGGTTATAAAGAGTAATAATTTTGAAAGCTTTGGATGGTTTTCTTGTTCATTCTCTCATAGTTTTTCTTCTTGTACCATTTAAATACATGCACTCTGTCTGTCCTGTCATGTTTGTGTATGTTCCATTTTTCTTTAAAATTCGCCCATACTTTTTCTCTATTCGAAATTGTATTTTACTTTCATGAATTGTTGGCACCTATTGTACATATATGTGTGTGTATAATTTAAAAAGATAATAAAATAAAAGTTGTGGGTGGAGGAATGTAATTATAGCTTGTCTGTCTGTCTCCTGCTCCTTTTTCATTGTCTACATCTATATGCTCATAAGTGGACAAAGTGAAGTATTGTTTCTTCCCATTAATTAAATAAATAGATAAATTTACAAAAACTTATATGAACCCATCATACACAGAACCACCAATATTGTTACTTCCTCTGTACATAATAAGTAATATTTTTTCTTTTTTGGTCCGTCCATAATAATTGACTCCATTCACAATAAATATGGGTCTCACTCTCCACTTACAATACATCTATCTAACCTACTCTCTCACTCTTAAAACATGCATGTGCCACTTCCTCCGAACTACACTTATCATGAACGGAAAGAGTATATTGATATAATCAAATAATCTCATTTCCGGTGCGCACCGAAGACACTTGCCGCGAATTCCTATAAATACATAAAACATAGTGAATTGATATAATTAAATAATCTAATTTTCTTTATGTGGAATTTTAAGCTGTTTGCTTCATATAAATATTATGATTATTCTCTTACCGCAACATTATCAATGCATGCGATTGTATTTTGTAGATTAATTATAAGTATTATTTTTATGTTTTTCAATTTTTTGTTTTTTATGCTTTTGTAGTTTTCAGCTCCCACGTGTGTGTAAGAGGGGGGCCTGTTCATGCAGCGCTACTGCTCACGAACAAGTTGCTTGCATAATCTTTTGAACTATTATTGCCATTAAGACATTTCTTCATATAATAAGGACATATAAATAAATAAATATAAATTAATTTAACTCGTCAATTTAAAATACTAGTCAAATTGACCGTGGCATGTTCACATGCTCGTACAAATTACGAGTTTTGTTTTTGTTTGTTTCAATCTGACGTGGCCGTCGTTTGACCACGCTAAATGAATTTATATTTTTTATGCCCACGGTAAGTTTAGCAAGCGGTAAGTATAGGGTCGAACCCAAGGGAGTTGATTGTAACCTTCTCTTCGTCACCGGTATCGCTAAAAAAAGGGTTTGGTCGGAACAGTTCTCGATCTGGGCACAGTGCTATATAAAATAATACTGAAAACTAAAAGTAGATCTGGTCAAATAATAAAAGGCAAAGCCCGGATAAGATTCGAATCATCTAACATGAATATAAGCTCGATCATAGGTCTAAATAATTCCCCCACATGCACACATCAATCGGTTATAGCCCTTAAGCACAGCCCATTGTCACAGTGTCACGTGCTCCTCTGCCCAGAACCAATCTATCCTTTCAGTGTAAAATAAGTAAAGTCTATGACGATTACCTATTATCTAATCTGACCAACTATCCTACGATGGCGTTTCGACAGGTTCTTTGCCCAGACAACATTTCGATTTAGACAGACCTGATATGGCTAAAAGCATGCGCAAAAACATACGACCACTCGCCCACACTCGTTATACTTTCGGATGCAAGAGGGCATCTAAACATTTAGTCCGAAATTCTTAGAGATCTTATTTTATCCTAGTTGTTAAAGGCCTATTAACTACTCAAATTCGACAAGACCATTTTGGAATCAAGCCTAGTGTTTCAGGAACATATGCATGCAGATTGATACGCCCAGAACAGACCTCACGAGTATTTAAGTATTCATGTTCAAATCATCTCACCCTATCCAGGGCCTTGATGATTTAGCTAGACATAATTGAAATAACAATAACAATAAAAGAGATAAAAGAAAACATTACTTGGAATTGAAATGAAATGCTTAAAGTATCCAGCAGAAAGCTAAGGCCAAAGTGGCCAAGCAAAACATGTGCAGAAAAGTAAAAGAGTTTGCCCGTAGGGCTTGTTCTTCCTCCCACCACTCGAAAATCAAAATAAGAACAGAGATAATAAAGCTACGAATTTCGTGCACCCTTCCTTCTTATATAGATGAGATTCGCGGGCTTCGTGGATGGTCATGGAAATTAGGGTTAGCCACCTTCCTTGTAAAGTTTGAAATTGATAGGGATCTCTTTCATTATCTTCAAAGATACAAATCTGACACATATCTTCTAGATAAGGTAGGAAATAATCTCATTCTTATCTCCAGATCCGGATGAATCTCGCGCTCCGTCCTTTGCCCAAAGCATGTCTTCATTTGCCCAAAGCGTGCACTGCTCTGCCCATAGCTCTTCATGTAGGTCTGGATTCCGCACGGTACTCAGTTGGGCTACAACACCTTCGCTCAAGAGCTTCAATGTATGCCTCAATTTAGCTCTGATCTGTACTTGTGCCTCTTTTGCGGAATCCAGCCTGTTTTGCCCAAAATTCCACATGCTTTGTCCTGAACACCCTAAATGCAAATTGTGTCCTCCCAGACACGACTACGATAAAAAAATACGAAAAAGACTCTATCTAACCTATAAACAAGACACAAAATGAGCACAAAATAAGGGTTCATCACAATCATTTGATTTATTATTTTCGTGCATGAAACTAATATTGTACTCCTCGTTCCAGGTTAATATAGTTCAATTAATATTTTATATCTCACAACAAATTAAATATGCACCACACTTTTAGGAAACGAACAGAGTATAATATAAATACACTATATATAGCCATTCAGGACATGCAACAAAGAAGTATTATGTGACTGATATATATAATTGAAAAAAACAATATATTTGTATTGTAATAAATTTGCCACATTGTGGATGACACGAGTTTTAATAATTTGTTGGTTGATTGTATTGTGAGTGGAATAAGGGTCCCACTTTTATATAGTTTTAAATTGTGTTGTGAGTGGAAAAGTAAGTGAGGTGTGTGAGGTGTGTGAGGTCTATTACCATAAATGGATGTGGCAATTTTTTTATAAACGGACGAAATTGTGGCAAATTTATCGTGGACGGAGAGAGTATTATTTTTAGTGATTCTCGCGACAATGATCTTCTTGATTCATATGCAAAAAGCAAGACTTTTAGACCTCAAACTTAGGTGCTACGTAATTTTTTTTTTGTTGAAATAATATGGGCGACAGTTAACAATGTGAATACCGATGTGAATTTTTTTAGGAAGTACAGAAAATTGGACACAAGCCACGTTAAAAAAGCAAACTCACCATTGGGGAGAAGGAATTTCTGATCATACAAACGATCTAGAAATATTAATTCAAAATCATATTACATTAACTGAAATATATATATATATATATATATATATATATATATAGGGGTTGGATCAAATGAAAACCATTTCCTAAGTGTTAACAAGAAACCAATATAATCGCTTGATTGTATGGAATTCGATGGCTTAGATCTAATTTAACTTTGAAAGTTAAAATTAAAAAATTACACTCTAATTAACATTTCTAATGGAATAGGGGCAAATTAGTGATTGGATTTGGATACCATCTCACTATCAAAATTTCCGAAAATATAATTTCAAAACCAATAAATTTGCATATAATTAAAATACATCTCATTTCCAAACCAAATCAAGCTAGTTGATAAAGTTTCGCATAAAGTAAATTTTTATGAATGATGAATAAGCTTTTTTTAATTTTATAATATAATATTCCATATAATATGTCTGCTTTTAATGTTTAGTATATTTGCTTGTCATAGTATTAAACTCTGCTTAATTTGCTGCTGATATTATTAAAAAAAATAATGGGTAAAATATATAGCTGACATATGCATTGCAATAAAAATAAAAATATTTATTTACAAATTTCTAATTGCTTATTTAAAATAAGACAATGCTTTTTACACTTTTGGAATTACTCATTTGAAATTAAACATATGCTTTTTACATTTTGAATTGCGTATTTATTCCTTCTAAATTGCTTATTTATATTAATAAATTGATGCTTATTGTGTAAACATATACTTACACCTTTCGAATTGCTTATTTACAATAAAAGTATATATGCTAATTTTGTATATATATTTCACCTTTCGAATTGCTTATTTACATCTTTTGATTTGCTTATATATAGTAAATTGATGCTTATCAAAATTTAGTCTATCTGCTTAAGATAATAATTATTTTTCTTTGTTATTACAAGTGATATTTTGTAAGCTTGTAAAATTAAATTTATTAGCTTATTAAGTGATATTCTATGCGCTTATTAAATTCAATTATTTTCTTAGAATAGTAATTAGCTTTGCTTATAAATATAAATAGACATATTTCTAATTGATAATAAGCAAATAAAAAACTAGAAAAAACGATAGAATAAATGGAAATGAGCATCTCACCAATTACTAATAAGCGAATAAGAAAATAGAAAAAGGCAAAAAGCCACAAAATAAACATAAATACGCATCTCCTCAATTGCTAATAAGCAAATAAAAACAACAAAATAAATATAAATAAGCATCTCTCCAATTGGTAATAAGCAAATAAAAAATAGAAAAAAACACAAAAATATAAATAAATAAGCATATTGTCAATTGATAATATGCAAATTAAAAACTATAGAAAACATCAAAATAAACATAAATAAGCATTTTTCCAATTGATAATAAGCAAATAAAAAACTATATATAAAGAATTCAAATAAATCATACTGTGAAAGCAAAGACTGCAAAATAAAGAATATTAAAAAAAACAAATGAAATATAGGATAAGAAAGAAAAATCAATACGAAAATAACAATCAATTACAAAATAAAAATATAATCAATAATAGGCGATGAGCCAATAAAGCCTCATGATTTAAGGATTATATTAATTACATATCAAAGTTACAATAATAACCTTTTGTTTTAGTAAATGAGAAAAAAACGGTAGAAATCAATCAATCAATCATATCTGTTAATTAAATGAAATTAAGGGTTTAGATTAGTTCCTGGGTTAATACCTAGAGATTTAGTTCTCATTTGAACTATCCCCTATATATATATATATATATATATATATAAATATATAGTTTTGATAAAAATAAAAATTATGATAAAAATAAATATGTTAGAAAACCACAAAATAGAACTTATATATATATATATATATATATATATATATATATATTATTGTTATCTTTATTTTTGTAGTGTAGTCTTTTCTTTTCTTTTTTAGTCTTTTCTTTGATTATTACTTGTTTGAATTTGTGGTTTTTTCTAGACTAGGTATCTTAACTTTTATAGGATAGATTGGAATTGTCGGCCAATTTTTGGCTATAAAAAGAGCTTTGCTCTTTCATTGTAAACACACCGAAGAAACAATACAACCCTCTTTTATTCAAAATCAAGAATGAGTTTATAAACTCTCCTCTTCTTAGTTTTTAGCAGATAGTTATTCCTTCCTAGTTCATATAATATATCCCAGTATAAAAAAAAAAAAAATCTCCGCTGTATAAACTCTTCTCCATCTCAAAGATCAACCTGGAGTGCTGCCCTTTTCTGGAAAGCTCCTCCATCTCGTAAGATCTTTTTCTTTTATTTATTGTGGATTAATGTGTATCCCTAAAAAACACACCATACCCCCCCTTTAAAAATTGTTTGGTCCTTGAATTTTAGGGCCTCAACATTCTCTTGAATTTTTGAATTGGCGAGAGAAAGTTGACTTTGTAAATCAAAAATTTGTTTTTCTAATTTTTGAATTGTCTCGGATTGAGCTGAAATTACCCCACTTGGGTTTTCTTCTACAATTTGTGAAAAACTTTTTACTTCTTCTGGTTCAATGAAAAAGTTTAACCCTAAAGAATCTCTAGCATTATCTAAAGCTTCTTTAAAGGTATAATATCCTTTAAAAATAGGGTTTTGACAAGTAATATGTTTTCTAACTGTATCAAAATTATTAAAAAGACCTACTTTTGTACCTCTGTAAATAACATAATGAGAAAATTTTCTTTTTGGGATTACATTCTTTTCTGCCTTTAAATCTGAAAAATAGAAACTAAGGGCATTAAGAATTTGAACTTTGAAAGAGGTGGCGTTGGGAAGAGTTTGAATATGCCACAAATTATCTAACAAACACTGTTGTTGAGGATTAACCTCGATTCCAGTGTATGGTTTGAATTTTTTGTTTTGATGTGTGAGTAGAAAGCATAACGCATCCAAACTGAAAATGTGTTTTCAAATTCTTTTCTCCTTTTGTTGAAATTTTGGAAATAGGAGAAGTTTGAGAAAAATTTCCCATCTGTATAAATTTTGAACTGGGAGAATTCTGAAAATCACTTCCCATCTGTGTAAATTTTGAACTGGGAGAACTAGTAGAAGTATGTCCCAATTTTAGAAATTTAGGGCTACTTTCTGCACTAGATGTTATCATTGGAGAATTGTCTGTAGAAACTTTCTACGTAAAGAACTTTCTCCTTGCCTTTAGGTTTGATGACTTTTTTGTGATTCATAACTTTTGTATTTAAATATTTAAAAATGTTACGGGAAAGTAAATCAGCTAGATTATTATCTTTTCCTTTTATATGTTCAAAATTTATTATGTAACCTTTTCCTTGAATTAGGTTTTGTAAATTTACCCATCTAGTTCTATTTACTTTTCTACTATTATCATTTTTTAAAAATTTTACTATTGCTTCACAGTCTGTTCTTACTGTAAATTCATTATTTAAATAGATTTTGAATTTTTCTAATGAATTTATTAATGCCTGTATTTCAAAATCTAAAGAAGTCCAATTACTTCCAATTTTTCCAAAATTTCCACTGCTATATGCAGCAATTCTTTCTTCATTTTTGGGGCAATATTTATTTTTCTTGCATAACATAACAGCTCCCCATCCTTCTTTGGAGCCATCACATTCTATAATAATATAATCTGTTACTAGAGGTAATTCTAGTGGGTTAATTATTTTAACTGCTTCTTTTATTTTTTTAACTAAAAGAATATCTTCTTTATTAAAATTTCTTTGCCCATTTTTAGTAGTTTTACTATATAAAGGTCCTGCAAGCTTACTAAGGTTTGGTATAAATTTTCTAGCATAATTGAGCAATCCTAAGAAAGCTTGAATTTGCTTTAAACCTTCTAGTTTATCTGGAAAGTTTAATAGTTTTTCTGCAGGGGTATGGTGTGTTTTTTAGGGATACACATTAATCCACAATAAATAAAAGAAAAAGATCTTACGAGATGGAGGAGCTTTCCAGAAAAGGGCAGCACTCCAGGTTGATCTTTGAGATGGAGAAGAGTTTATACAGCGGAGATTTTTTTTTTTTTTTTTTTTTTTTTTTTTTTATACCGGGATATATTATATGAACTAGGAAGGAATAACTATCTGCTAAAAACTAAGTTATGAGAGAATTTAGAAACTCATTCTTGATTTTGAATAAAAGAGGGTTGTATTGTTTCTTCGGTGTGTTTACAATGAAAGAGCAAAGCTCTTTTTATAGCCAAAAATTGGCCGACAATTCCAATCTATCCTATAAAAGTTAAGATACCTAGTCTAGAAAAAACCACAAATTCAAACAAGTAATAATCAAAGAAAAGACTAAATAAAAGAAAAAGATCTTACGAGATGGAGGAGCTTTCCAGAAAAGGGCAGCACTCCAGGTTGATCTTTGAGATGGAGAAGAGTTTATACAGCGGAGATCTTTTTCTTTTTTTTTTTTTTTATACTGGGATATATTATATGAACTAGGAAGGAATAACTATCTGCTAAAAACTAAGAAGAGGAGAGTTTAGAATTCTTTTTTAGACTTTTCTTTGATTATTACTTGTTTGAATTTGTGGTTTTTTCTAGACTAGGTATCTTAACTTTTATAGGATAGATTGGAATTGTCGGCCAATTTTTGGGTATAAAAAGAGCTTTGCTCTTTCATTGTAAACACACCGAAGAAACAATACAACCCTCTTTTATTCAAAATCAAGAATGAGTTTCTAAACTCTCCTCTTCTTAGTTTTTAGCAGATAGTTATTCCTTCCTAGTTCATATAATATATCCCAGTATAAAAAAAAAAAAAAAAAAAAAAAAATCTCCGCTGTATAAACTCTTCTCCATCTCAGACATCAGCACAGATCTTCTTTCTGAAAGCTCCTCCATCTCGTAAGATCTTTTTCTTTTATTTATTGTGGATTAATGTGTATCCCTAAAAAACACACCATATCCACTTGAATAAAAGCTGATGTTCTATGTGGACTTTCTGATCTTCTAATTAATTTTTGTTCTAACATTTCTGGAATTTGTTTTTTAAATTCTTCTCTATCAAGTGGAGAATATTCTATATTTGCTGTAATAATCCTTATATCAGGATTTTTAATTTTTTGTTTTATTAAATAGTTTACTTTTGTCTTAGTAATGTCTTCACCTATTAATCCTATTTTTTCAAGTCTTTGAATTATAGGGTAATTTATGCTCTTTGTAATATTTGGTCCTTTTTTCTAATTCGTGACCTAAAAAATTTCCTAAATAAAACATTGTTTCATTTTCTATTTTATTTATCCTGTGACTTTCTTTATTTTGAGATTTTTTGAAAAAATCTAATTCACCAGTTCCACCACGCTTTCGAGCGAACTCTGATGTCTGACTATATCTGTTTGTAGGAAAACTATAAACTTGTTTACTAAGAGTAATATGGTTTTTTGCTATTGTAATTGATCCATTTAAACTTGTAACAAAGTTTAATCCTAACAGAAAATCTTCTGATTTTACAGTTACGGATTAATAATAACTTTGTGGTAATTCATATTTAGAACTAAAATTTCCTGCAAAGTCTAGGAATTGAATTCCTAATGCTTCAACTTGGTGTGTTATTTTAATAATTCTATTTTCAACAGTTCTTGTTTCTATATTATAAGTTAATTTTTTATGATACTGTTTTGGGATTAGACTATATCCTATTAAACTTTTAGATTTCCCGTATCAAGTGTATGCTAATGGTATATAAGTATTTTGATCTAGCCAAACTACGCAATGTAGAGTTATTAAATTAGAAATTCCTTTATTAATACTTTCAAGACTTTTATTATTTATTGAAATGACTTCCCCGTTTTTCTTCAATATGTTGTGACATTTTACTACATTCGAGCTTCTTCATACGTTATAAGTATATTTTTTCTTTTATCAATTTTTTCTTCTAATATATTATTCTTAAATTCTAATAGTTGTATTTTTTGGTTTATGAGTTCAATAGCTAACTCATGTTTATTTATTCTTTCTTTATAAAAATTTAATTTTTCATCCTGTTCTATTATATTTATTGTTCTTCCTTCTAATTCAGTATTTATTTTAAAAATTTCATGTATACATAGGAAGCATATTTCTTTAAAACATTTATTACATTGATATCTTTTATCAATAGCTGGGAATAAATTACAAATGAAACAGCTAATATGATTATTTCCTTTAAATCTTATCCAATCATGTTGACACTTTCGTTTCGTATTCATATATGTGTAAGTTATTTGTGATTTTTCTTCTTCACTAAATATACTATATACCGAATCATTTTAAAGTCGGTTTTAATTTCTTCTATTTCAAAATCTCCTATTTGTTCAACTAGATTGTTTCTTTCTCTACTTCTATTATCTTTGTTCTTATCCGGACATTTATTTGCTAAATGTTTTGGATCCCCACAAATAAAACATCTACAAGTTCTATTTTGTGGTTTTCTAACATATTTATTTTTATCATAATTTTTATTTTTATCAAAACTAGTACTTTTTCTAATATGTTTATATTTTTTGGGTTTTTCATAATATCCATATGCTGGTGTATAAATTGCTGTTTTACAAAAAGCCCATGCTTGGCTTTTAATTTGTTCTTGCATGACAGCCTTCTTTACACTTTTCTTCTAATTTATGAAAAACAAAAGACACTCAGGTCCAATTCCTAAATTTATAGGTTTTGGATCAAGTTTTTTCCATTCTTCATGGAGACCTTTTCCTAAATCTCCCGGTAATTTTATAAAATATTTATCACATAACTCATCTTCCATAGCCCTTCCGGTTTGTGATATTATTCTAGTAAAATCGTACTAAATTCTCTAATATATTTAAAATGTGAAATACTTAATTGTTCAAGATTTCTAATTGCAGTATCTTGAATAAATGTATTTTCTTTTGTAGGATCAACTCCTAATAATAATATTCTAATTTGACTTGTGAAATTGTAAGGATTTTCTCCTAAAGATTTAATTTGATTAATTTGTTCGGGAGCTTGATTCTTTTTACTTTGCCACAACCCTAGAGCAATTGGTCCTAGCGTTGTTTCTAAATAAGCAAACATATCTATATCTGTTCTTTTATTTGTTTCCCAATTTCTAACTACATTTTGTTCCCATATTAATATTTCATCTGGCCATAATTGAGGACTTTGTTGTTCTAATAATAACATTTCTTTACTGTATAATTTTCCAATAGGCATTCTACTTCCTTTTCCTTTATATTGAGATTCTCCTTCGTATTTTAAACTAGAGGGAGCCCAATTTTCTCTGCCTATATTATCTGTTGAACCTTGTCCTGTATGTGAAAATTCTATTTTTGGTCTTTTATATCCAGTTATAGTAGTTGCATCCATAAAATTTGCTTCTTTTTTGTAAAAATCTATTATCATACTTTTACCATTCATTATATCACTTACTAATGGTAAATTAAAGTATTTTTCTAATTCAACATATGACTCTTCATAATTCATACTTAATTCTGTCATACATTCAATTATCATATCATCAACTTGTTCCTGTATATTTAATTCAGTAAATTTTTTATTTATTATTTGTTCAATAGAAGTTTTTGTTTCTTCTATTTTAAAACCTGTTTCAATTTCAATTTCTGATTCATTATCTGAATAGTCATTTAATTCATTAAATTGACTATATCCAATTAAATCAATTTGGTCATAATCTTCAGTTTCTGATTCTGATTCAGGTTCTGTATCATAAATAGGTTCTGAATTATAAATAGAATCTTCTTTTATATTTGCCATTAATGTATGATTTGTTTCTGTTTTTTCATCATCACTTTTTTCATTATCCTTTTTAATGTAATTTGTGAATCTTAAATTGAATGTTCCAGTACTTGTTTCATACATAAGACTTTTTTGTGGAACTAAAATCTTATTATCTTCATTAATACTAAAATTTTCTAATGACCAATCTAATCCAGCAAGATCTTCTGGATTGATTTTTATGGGATCTATCATTTTTATTCCCTTACTATTTATATTTTTTACAATTCCATCTATGTTTACTTTAAAATTCATACCAGATCTATTGCTGGCTTTTCCTAAAATTCCTACACTTACAATTAGATTATTTCCTATATAACCATCATATCCTTTTGTCTGTAATCCTATTTTTAAATTTTTTAAATCATTTATATCTTTTAGTATTGCTGGTAAACAATAAAATATTGCACTGTTTTGACTCATATCTACTTCCATTCCGGAAATAGTTGCTTTTTTCATATTTGTACTCCAAGATTTATCCATTAATATTGTTAAAACTTTAGTACCTAACTCTTTTCTTCCTAATCCTTTTATTCCTATAACAACTAATCCAATATGGACAAATCGTTTTTTGGAATTTTTAATTTTTATTATTGTTTCTGGTGAGATTAAGTCTATAATTTGAGTATTTTCAACTATTCTTAGACTTTCTTCCCTACTGCTTCTTATTAATACTGTGTTAATATTCATCATTCCTGTTTGATATAAAATTCTTGGATTTAAAATATCAATTTGATGATTATTGTATAATTCTAAATTTCTGTCTATATTAATTTCATCTTCAATTTGAACAATATTTTCGGAAGAATTACTTCCTGATCCTCTTGTAGTTATTCTATTTAAAAATGTATTAGAAACTATGTCATTAATATTTGAAGTACTACTTCTTCCTTCTTGTATTGTTCTAGATCTTCCTATAAAGCTATTCATTTTCTAGCTTTCCAATGTTTATAAATGGGTGGAGTAATATCTTTTTTAGGTCTTTCAATTGGACCTAATTCTAAATCTTTTATGGTTTTAGTTAATTTATCTAATTCTTTAGTAAAATCAAACGGTTCTGAACTTTCTTTTTCTTTGGTTTCTTTTTTGCCGTTTTTAATTCCTGCAATTATATAACAATTTTGATCTTTTATAAAATCTAAATTTTCTTTGATTTTATTAATATAAGCCTCTCTCTCAAGACTTTTTTGTTTTAATTCTGTTAAAATTTTAATAATTTTATTATTTTCTTTTTCTAGGCCAAAACCTATATTTAAAACAAGATCTGTAATACTATTTAGATGATTATTTTCACTATGTAAAATATGATTAAATCCTTTTTTAAATTTACAATTAAACTTAAAATTTTCTACAGAAACACAATGATTCTCTTTTATAGAATATTCAAGATCAAGAAATTCAAGACGTTTGAGCGGATTTAGATCAATGATGAGAGTTCCTTAGTTTTTAGCTTTTAGTTACCTTCCTTTTCTAAAGATAAAACATATCCCAATAATTAAAATAATAAGTATTAACAAAAGAAAACATCAAGAGATAAAGAATAAAAACTAAAGAACACACTAACTTTTCCAGTTAATATAAGTGCTTTTAAAGAAGAATAATCCTTCATTCTGGCGGGTTCTTAGTATAAACAGGATTTATGCTAAACATAGCAACCTTGACTAAGCCTGTCCAGACCTTTTAGGCCTCAAAATCTTAAAAGCTCTGATACCAAAAGGGGGGGTATGGTGTGTTTTTTAGGGATACACATTAATCCACAATAAATAAAAGAAAAAGATCTTACGAGATGGAGGAGCTTTCCAGAAAAGGGCAGCACTCCAGGTTGATCTTTGAGATGGAGAAGAGTTTATACAGCGGAGATTTATTTATTTATTTTTTTTTTTTTATTTTTTATACTGGGATATATTATATGAACTAGGAAGGAATAACTATCTGCTAAAAACTAAGAAGAGGAGAGTTTAGAAACTCATTCTTGATTTTGAATAAAAGAGGGTTGTATTGTTTCTTCGGTGTGTTTACAATGAAAGAGCAAAGCTCTTTTTATAGCCAAAAATTGGCCGACAATTCCAATCTATCCTATAAAAGTTAAGATACCTAGTCTAGAAAAAACCACAAATTCAAACAAGTAATAATCAAAGAAAAGACTAAAAAAGAAAAGAAAAGACTACACTACAAAAATAAAGATAACAATAATCGTGGCCAAAAAATTCAAAAAGTAAGAAAAACTTTTTGACAAATGTTAGTGACAATTGATAAATTTTCGTCATTGCATTCGTCATATCCTTTCTAGAAATCCCTGTGAGTTTCTGGAATTTCTTCATCATTTTCTGTATCACTTTCTTGATGAAGAGCAAACACTTCTTCAGTATTGATGATGTGTTCTTCGTCTTCTAATTTTTCGCCTTCACCGCTGAATGGTAAAAGCATTTTCCAATTTTCTGTCCCAAAGATCTGGGTGAAATGTCCTTCTCCAAGGAGTTTGCATCTTGGTTCCGGAAAAATTAGTTCGAAACCCATATTTTCTTGATAGTATTCATACACCTTGGAATTTTCAATTTCCTTGAAATCAAATGATGTTGAATCATGATTTCTTAATCTGTCTTTTTCTTCCATAAAAATCCTCTTTCTGCTTGGCACATAAGAGCCATTTATAACTTGTGGAAGAGAGGATATAATTTTACAGAATACCTTGCCTTTTAGGGATTTTGATGCAATATTCCCTCCTATAAGCAAGAATTTTTCTCCCAATTTTTCCGTAATGTCTTCAATTTTTGAGCCTTCTTCTTCCAGACGGAACTCAATAAAATCAACCATGCCATTGTGATAAAATTTTAAAAAATTTTCACAATTCATGTCTGTCGAATTTAGGTCAACTTGGAGTTTGAAAAGTCCAGGGACTCCATCTGGAAATTCTTGAGAATCAAAGTAGTATGTTGACTTTTGTACTACTTTTACTCCTTCAAAATGAATTTCTCCAAAAATAATTTTTACCAATTTCTTTTGGAGATTTTCAAAATCCTTTAAAATTCCTTCCAAGGCCTTTGTTGAAATTATTTGTTCCAATTCAGGAACTCTGTCTAAAAGTGGTTTTAAGACCTCTTGGTAAGGGAGATCAAGCACTCTTGCCTTGAAATTTTCGAATTTTCTTTGGGGAATCGAATCCTTTTTTATTTCAAAATCTTTGATCTCAGTGTTCAAGGAAAAAAATTTTGAATTAAGGTTTGAGATCCCTTTTTCCATTGTAAAAATTGTTTGGTCCTTGAATTTTAGGGCCTCAACATTCTCTTGAATTTTTGAATTGGCGAGAGAAAGTTGACTTTGTAAATCAAAAATTTGTTTTTCTAATTTTTGAATTGTCTCGGATTGAGCTGAAATTACCCCACTTGGGTTTTCTTCTACAATTTGTGAAAAACTTTTTACTTCTTCTGGTTCAATGAAAAAGTTTAACCCTAAAGAATCTCTAGCATTATCTAAAGCTTCTTTAAAGGTATAATATCCTTTAAAAATAGGGTTTTGACAAGTAATATGTTTTCTAACTGTATCAAAATTATTAAAAAGACCTACTTTTGTACCTCTGTAAATAACATAATGAGAAAATTTTCTTTTTGGGATTACATTCTTTTCTGCCTTTAAATCTGAAAAATAGAAACTAAGGGCATTAAGAATTTGAACTTTGAAAGAGGTGGCGTTGGGAAGAGTTTGAATATGCCACAAATTATCTAACAAACACTGTTGTTGAGGATTAACCTCGATTCCAGTGTATGGTTTGAATTTTTTGTTTTGATCTGTGTGAGTAGAAAGCATAACAGATCCAAACTGAAAATGTGTTTTCAAATTCTTTTCTCCTTTTGTTGAAATTTTGGAAATAGGAGAAGTTTGAGAAAAATTTCCCATCTGTATAAATTTTGAACTGGGAGAATTCTGAAAATCACTTCCCATCTGTGTAAATTTTGAACTGGGAGAACTAGTAGAAGTATGTCCCAATTTTAGAAATTTAGGGCTACTTTCTGCACTAGATGTTATCATTGGAGAATTGTCTGTAGAAACTTTCTCTCAGAAGAACTTTCTCCTTGCCTTTAGGTTTGATGACTTTTTTGTGATTCATAACCTGTATTTAAATATTTAAAAATGTTACGGGAAAGTAAATCAGCTAGATTATTATCTTTTCCTTTTATATGTTCAAAATTTATTATGTAACCTTTTCCTTGAATTAGGTTTTGTAAATTTACCCATCTAGTTCTATTTACTTTTCTACTATTATCATTTTTTAAAAATTTTACTATTGCTTCACAGTCTGTTCTTACTGTAAATTCATTATTTAAATAGATTTTGAATTTTTCTAATGAATTTATTAATGCCTGTATTTCAAAATCTAAAGAAGTCCAATTACTTCCAATTTTTCCAAAATTTCCACTGCTATATGCAGCAATTCTTTCTTCATTTTTGGGGCAATATTTATTTTTCTTGCATAACATAATGTTCTCCCCATCCTTCTTTGGAGCCATCACATTCTATAATAATATAATCCTAGAGGTAATTCTAGTGGGTTAATTATTTTAACTGCTTCTTTTATTTTTTTAACTAAAAGAATATCTTCTTTATTAAAATTTCTTTGCCCATTTTTAGTAGTTTTACTATATAAAGGTCTGCAACTACTAAGGTTTGGTATAAATTTTCTAGCATAATTGAGCAATCCTAAGAAAGCTTGAATTTGCTTTAAACCTTCTAGTTTATCTGGAAAGTTTAATAGTTTTTCTGCAATGTGTGGTTGTAATTCAATCTTTCCATTTCCAATTTCTAATCCTAAAAAGGATATTTTTCTTTTAAATAATTCCATTTTTCTTTTACTAATTACAATACCTTGTTTTTCTATTTCTTTAAAAATAATTTCTAAATGGTATTCATGTTCTTTAATATTATTACTCGCTACAAGAATATCATCTATATAAACTAGACGTAAATCATATTTTAGAAATATAGAAATTATAAATCTTTGAAAAACTGATGGAGCATTTTTAAGCCAAAACTCAAAACATTCCATTCAAAATGTCCCTCTTGACAGGAAAAAGCTGTCCATGGTTTAAACCATTCTTCTAATTGTAATTGATTATATCCTGATTTAAGGTCAAATTTGCTAAAAATCTTTTTATTTTGGATTAAACTAATTAATCCATCCTTATTCGGAATATTGTAACCATCATCTATGGTGTTATCATTTAATCTTTTATAATTATAAACTATTCTTGCTTTTCCTCTTTTTATTTCTGAATAATTTCTAACTATAAAAGTGATGTTCTATGGGACTTTCGATCTTCTAATTAATTTTTGTTCTAACATTTTAATTTGTTTTTTAAATTCTTCTCTATCAGTAATATTCTATATTTCTGTAATAATCCTTATATCAGGATTTTTAATTTTTTGTTTTATTAAATAGTTTACTTTTGTCTTAGTAATGTCTTCACCTATTAATCCTATTTTTTCAAGTCTTTGAATTATAGGGTAATTTATGCTCTTTGTAATATTTGGTCCTTTTTCTAATTCGTGACCTAAAAAATTTCCTAAATAAAACATTGTTTCATTTTCTATTTTATTTATCCTGTGACTTTCTATATATATATATATATATATATATATATATATATATATACGAGTCAAGTGCAACTTCACCACACAAACCTCTTACTATTGTTTGATTATCTTTCTGTACGTGCAACTTAGAAATATTGTGCAGCAGAGCCATATTCAATCCATCACGAACCGCAATACCCTCCAACAAAGTTGTAAAGCCAGTTGATGTAATTTCAGTTCTGTAGGCAAAGACTGCAACTTAATCAACACACGTAATGCTCAATTTTTAGGAGAGTTATATGTGATATTGTCTCACATTGAGGGAGTTAATATCTTGATCTAAACTCTCATCCAATAATATATTTATATTATAGAATCACAAATATGTCATTACATATACGCTTAATCTCACATAAGTGTTGATCTAAACTCTCACATAAGTTTTAATGGTTTTTTTAATAAATATAACTTAGCATTATTTTCTTGATTATTAATCAAACTTGAAAGAAAAAATGAGCAACAACTTGATTTGATTCTAACCACCCCACATCACTTTTGATTGCAAGATTCACGGGGGCTAAACCGTATTATTAGGTAAGATTAATATAATGCTAAAATTATTCCAAAAGTGGTTAATACAATTTGTACCTTCATATTTGTCACGCTGCATATGCCTATGTATGTAATTTCATTATCCATATTGATGGTAACAAGTCTCCATCTATGCATGCTGGAATTTTTTTATTAGGAGTAACGAATTAAAATCCAGATCCACCCAACCAAATTAACGGTTCAACCCAGGCCCACTGGACACACCTTTTATTTGGGCCCCGCCATGTGAGATGTTGAATCAAAAATCAATGTGATAAAAAGAAGTTATTTTCCTTTTTCTTTTCAAATTATTTGAAGAATTTATAGTTTATACTTTATAGCTAACTTGACTATACCTACTATTTAAATTTGAAACTTGTTTATCTAGATGAGTTGTAAGGGGATGGGTCAAGAAAGTAGGGTTACTGATATGCCATGGCCCATGGGCCCTCTCATGAACATTAATTTTATCCTTAATTTTGTATTTTATTCATCTATATATATAAAAAATAATATATATATATAGATAAATATGAAATCAAATATGATAACAGTAAAGATACAAGAATATCGATTTGTGACTTGTATGTATATATGCATACATGTACATGAATTCTTACAAGGAGAATTTGATTTTAGTACTTACTAATATATATGAAGTGGTGGTTTTATATGGTGTGTATTATTTAGGTTTAAAAGATGTATATGTTCCGTGTGAAATCAATTAGCTGTAAAGAGCATTATTTTGAAGTGATTGATTTTGAAATAATGGTCACAATTTAAGTAGGATTTATTTGATAATAAGACGATTTAGGGTTTAGTTTCTTCGTGCAATATAATCATAATATATCACATTCGAGTAGACTTATTTGTGTACATTATTTATTGAGTTAATATTGCTTTATTTTTTTTTAATTAAGAAGCTAAAATTACTTTAGAGTTGAAGCACCACAAACAATTGAGATTAAAATATATAAATACGATAAATATCTGTCATTGTTATGTACTACCTACGTCCCATGATAAGTGACCACATTCTTTTCGACACGGATATTAAGGAGAATGATGTTTAAAGGGTAAAAAGATAGAAAGTGGTGGAGCCCACAACTTTTTGTGAGAGAGGCATATTTCCTTATAAGGAAAGTGGCCACTTATCCCGGGACAACCCAAAAAGGAAATGTGGCCACTTATTGCGGGACGGAGGGAGTATATTTTTGGGCAACACAAATGATAAGATGAAAAATAAACTACACCGTACATATGCGAGATTGAACCCAAGACCTCTCATTAGAGAGAGATTTGTGGTGCCTCAGCTAGCCACTTGAGTTAGGCCTCATTGGCATAGTTTGGTTAGGGCTGTGCAATCGGTTCGGACCGACCCGAACCGACCCGAACCGCAAAAACCGAAAACCGAATAAGGAAAAAAAAAAGAGACCGACCCGGGCCGAATCTGGGCTTCAAACCGGGCCGAAACCGACCGAAACCGACTGTCGGTTTCGGCCCAAACCGCCAGAAAATGGACAGTAGCTAAATCTCTCCTGTTTGCGGTAACTTTGCACTTGTTTTTCAGATTTTAAAGAACCATAATTTTACTACTCTTCAACACAAAACTCTAAAATCAACAAAAATCCACAAAAATCAACAATCGTGAGACAGCCTGCTAGGGCCTAGGCTGTGGCAAGCGACGATGACCGAGTAGGAGTAGCCGTCATCGTCTAGGACTTTGGAGCGGTGGCGAGCGCTGGAGCAAGGCGGTGAGCCGGTGACGAGCAACGGAGAATGATAGAGGGAGAGAAGTGATTGGTGGTGACTGGTGAGAAAGGGAGGGATGGGTGATTGGTGAGAGAGACACGGGTAGGCAGTGGCCTATGGTGGTGATGGACGGCCGCCGGCTGGTCGGGTGGTGGCGATTGACGGAGGAAGGGGGGAGCAGTAGTAGAGAGAGGTTGAGAGGGAAAGAGGAGGCACCGTGTTGTTGAGTGTAGTGAATTAGGAATTTAGGGTTGGGTGGGAAGGGTTTAGTTTTGTGGAAAAATAATAAAATTAATTAAAATATATAAATTTAATTTTCGGGTCGGTTCGGTCCTTAGCGGTTTTGAATGATCCAAAACCGAAACCGACCCGACGAAAATTCGGCCCCAACTCTAGAAACCGATCCGACCCGCCATGCCCATACACACCGACCCGAACCGACCGAACCGACCGGTTCGGCCCGGTTCGTCGGTTTCGGCCCGGTTCTGCTCACCCCTAAGTTTGGTAATCTTTAGTTTCATAAACGTCAATATATTTTAGTGATAAATTATTATTTTTATAAATAAAAATAATCGATATTTTATATGGTAGAGCCTCTATTAAATAATATCTCAGTCGCTTTACTTTCTAAGAAAATGCGAGAGAAAGGGACCTTCACTAATACAGACACAAATCTATCTACAATATTTAATGTGAAATAAGTAGATCAAGATAAGTATATGACCAACTTAGCATCTATTAACAAAAAAGGAAAGGTATTTATTCTAAACTCGACTTAGTTATGGTTTTAATGGTATTAGATTCCACTTTAAGCACTTTCCCGGCGGTTGTCAAAATTATAAATTTCCCATTGATTATATACTACTAATTAATAGTCTCAATACCCCAATATACTCATTTTTGCATTTAAAAAATTTGCTATACACACCTATTTTGAAACAAATTAGTTATCTTTCCAGTTCTAAAAATACCTTAGATTGTGACATATTTTTATTGGAAAAGTTACGATGATTGAGAATGCATCTACATTGTGTCATAACTTTTATCCTTATGTACTTATCTTGCACAATCATTGTGAAATTATCTGCGAATTATTGTTTAAATTGTAGATTTTGCAGATCATTTATTTAGTAAATATTATTTTACATATTTATTTAGTATTAACGAGTACGTACAGATAAAAAAATATTGAAGGCCGAAAAATATGTAAATTATACCAAAAGAACAATACTATAATGAAGAACCAAAAAAATGAAGATCTCTCTCGGACAATGGCAAAAAAAATGAAGATCCCTCTCGGGCGGGATCTTCTTAAAAAATGTAGATGTCCGAGAGAGAAATTAATTTTTTATGTCTAGATTTAATTATAAAAATTAACTATGAAATTTTATTGTGAATTAGTGCAACATATATTAATATTTGTAATTTTTCTTTGATTTATTCATGATTTCGTATTTTTAGACGAATAATTTGATTAAATATATGATTTTTTTGAATTATAAATGCATTGAGAGGTTCCTAAATCAAATCCCTCTTGGTTTAACCAAGATCCTTCTCGACATACATGAAATCCCGCTCGAGCGGGATCTAGACACGTTGTAGATGTCCGAGAGAGATCTTGGTTTTTTATGTTTGGATTTAAATATAAAAATTAACTATGTAATTTTTATGTGAATTAGTGCAAAATATATTAACATTTGTAATTTTTGTGTGATTTATTCATGATTTCATATTTTTGGACTGTTATAATAATATAATCTTTATAATTCAAAAAATAATATATTTAATCAAATTATGATTATTCGTCCAAAAATACGAAATCATGAATAAATCACACAAAAATTACAAATATTAATATATTTTGCACTAATTCACATAAAAATTACATAGTTAATTTTTATATTTAAATCCAGACATAAAAAACCAAGATCCCTCTCGGACATCTACAACGTGTCTAGATCCCGCTCGAGCGGGATTTCATGTATGTCGAGAGGGATCTTGGTTAAACCGAGAGGGATTTGATTTAGGAACCTCTCAATGCATTTATAATTCAAAAAATCATATATTTAATCAAATTATTCGTCTAAAAATACGAAATCATGAATAAATCAAAGAAAAATTACAAATATTAATATATGTTGCACTAATTCACAATGAAAGTTCATAGTTAATTTTTATAATAAATCTAGACATAAAAAATTAATTTCCCTCTCGGACATCTACATTTTTTAAGAAGATCCCGCCCGAGAGGGATCTTCATTTTTTTTGCCATTGTCCGAGAGGGATCTTCAGTTTTTTGGTTCTTCATGATATTATTGTTCTTTTGGTATAATTTACATATTTTTTGGCCTTCAATATTTCTTTATCTGTACGTACTCGTTAATACTAAATAAATATGTAAAATAATATTTACTAAATAAATAATCTGCAAAATGTACAATTTAAACAATAATTCGCAGATAATTTCACAATGATTGTGCAAGATAAGTACACAAGGACAAAAGTTATGACACAATGTAAGAGATTCTCAATCATTGGCAACTTTTCCAATGAAATATGTCACAATCCAAGGGTATTTTTGTAAACTTGAGTATAACTAATTTGTTTCAAAATAGGTGTGTATAACAAATTTTTTAAATTTGAAAGTGTGTATAAAATTTTTTCACTCTAATTAATACTCCCTCTGTCCACGATAAATTTGCCACAATTTCCTTTTTGGTCCGTCCACAAAAAATTTGCCACATCCATTTATAGTAATAGACCCCACACACCTCACTTACTTTTTCACTCACAACACAATTTAAAACTATATAAAAGTGGGACCCTTATTCCACTTACAATACAATCAATCAACAAACAAATTATTAAAACTCGTGCCATCCACAATGTGGCAAATTTATTGTGGACGGAGGGAGTAATAGTTAAAATCTTAGTGATGACAAAACGGGTTAGTATTATTCCGATCCATTGGCTCCATATTTTATTTGATTATATGTAAATGTTAGGTGCATAATAAGAGTCAAGACATGTATTATTATTATGAGGGCAACCCACATCTGTCATTCAAAATATGCATTGAATAAACTCAACACGATCTATATATATTAATGTTAGTGGAATTTGAATTTTAGAAATTTAGTTACAAGAATACTCACTCCACTAATAGATCATCTCTAAAGAGAAATATTACTACTACTATTGTTGTTGTTACATTTTAGATGGGTGTGTAGTGATCATAGTATGTCATTATGAATAAAAAATATAGATATTATTTAAAGAGAAGTGTCTAGTATTCTTATTAGAAAAATTGTTTGTAAGCAGTATTACTAATCGATGTATTTTCTTAACGTAACAGCAATAACAAGGATAATTATAAAAAAAGAAAAACAACATGCTAACTTTTCTCTCAGTCCTGTTGGTGGGGATAAACACCTCAAGATTCCAAGGCCAGTCCTCAAATTAATCTAATTGCAATGCTACTACTAATTACTAGTAATTAATACTAATCATTAAAAGCATTAATTTTTCTTGTTTTTTAGTGCTTGCTAATAACATCTACCGATCGATGAGCATAATAACGTGATGCAACAATATGATACGTGTCTATGCATCATGAAATTCGATTAAAAATAAAAGATCGTGTTTATGAAAATCAATTTATCCGAATTCGGTGACAATATGGCATATATAATCACATTATTCGATCAACACATTAATATATATGCTTATCTGGATACTTCTCTCATTTTCAAATAAGTGTTCGTAGCAGTAAAAAAATTAATACTGAGAAAATGAGTAAATTTACTCTTTAAAAGTTTGAAAAAAGTCATAGTAATTAATACATGAAAAAGTAAATAAATGTAATAGTTTCACATGGTTTTCTAGAGAAATTATGAAATTAACACTTATTTGATGACGAAGTTTATTTATTTAGAAATATGACACTTACTCGGAAACAAACGAGATATAGGTTATCTTTCACATCAAGTGCTAGCAACCCCACAATTTGGTGTAAGAAATTCCTAAAGTTTTAGGAAATTAAGCTTTATTGATTAGCGAAAGTCTATCTAGCCATCATTATAACAACGCATCACGTCCCTTTTCTTTTAGCAATTAGGTAGACTTAATGATAATCTTCGAGAAAGTTTATAAAAAAATAAAAACCTAATGGTATGTGTTTGTTGGATCCTAAAATTAGGTCCATATTAAAACTTTTTTTCCATGCAATATGTGTATGCTTCACTTGATAAAGTGTGTATTGCGCGTATCCATTATTGTGCGCTCACGCACACACATATTATATGTATTTGTTTATATACAAATGGATAATTAATACTTTATGAGACCAAAACGACTTCTTTAAACCCTTTTAGCGAAGATTAATGATTACCGGATAGAACCCACAGTCACAAAAAGCGGTTGTCTCCAGACTCTAGATTATTTTAACTAATAAAACTTTTTTTTTGAAATATTAATAACAACTTGTCTTAAAAAACTGTTGTTGTGATAAAACAATTATGGCTATTAATAGTGCTTTTATGCAGTAGTTAGATGTGAAGTTGATTTATGCCCGTCACAGCCGTTTCGGGAATAAACTTAACATGTAAATCATGCATAAAATGTAAATTTTGTTAAAGTAAGATATACCCAATCTATAAAGTGTTGATCGGCTTCGAAATTATAATTTTGATGACAATTTTATCTATCCTAATTACCAATTGACAATGTGCAATCTTTATTTTTAATTTTATACTTCCTCCGTTCCGCGCATTTTGTCTACATTTCCTTAAATGGATGTTTTACTCAATTTATCTACTTCCCAATAAGAAAAGAGTTTACCTTTTAAAACCCTTTGAAAGTGGTGGAACCTACCCACTTTCTATTTTTTTTAATTTTATCCATAATCTCCGTACCGAACAGTAAGTAAACAAAATGAACGGAACGAAGGAAGTATTTTTTTTTATGATGGGTGTGATATTAATAACAACACGGGAAATATGCAATCTTAGTCTCAACTCTGTCCTGCTTGTTTGATGGAGTGCCTAATTTGATTGTGAGAAGTAGCAACTTCTTGTCTATGTCGACTTAGATTTTAGGTGCCAAAACTTCCTTTCTTTCTCTATAATCTCCTCTAACGCCAACCGCCCAATTAACTCTTATATGTAACGTTTTTGTATTTTTAGAATAATGCCATGAATTCCAAATATATATTTCCATATTTCTTTAAAAACAGTTGGTATTGTGTGGATGTCGATTTCTTGGGATCGACACAACTTGTACCATCAATAGATAATCTTTTTTGTGATCAATTAGACCATTTGATACTAAAATTTGAGCCGTATAATTGCAAAAAAATATTGATACATCATGTATAAAATCAAGTTTAATTTAAACATTATGACATTGTTGCAAAAAGTCATATGTTGTGACAATTATGATACGTGGCCGAATTAAACTACCTAAAGGAAACTAGCCACTCGATGACTCGACACTCGAATCATATGAGGGAGGAGAAGTACCAGCTAATTGAAATTATAATAGGAGTAATATTTAAGAAAGCAAATGTACAAATAAGTATTTATGCTTATTTTTTTAGAGGATTATCAAAATAAACATGAGGCCTTCATCACATCAAATAGAGGCTTTTTAGCCCAAATTTCAATTAGGCACATTATTTATTATTTTTTGACAGAAGAAAAATCGCTGAAGGTTAACATGTTTTAACATCTTTATTGGAAAAATAACCAAATACTATCATAAATAATTCGATCTCGTGCGCACGTGCCGACTCACGTGCCACATGGGCTCCCTCCCTGCTCTCGTAGGCATCGAAGGCTGTTGTTAGGTTACCAAAAACGACAAAGCGGCGCATCTTACTTTGACGTAAGGTCTTAAATGGCAATCCCGCAAATAACCTTAAAACCATGACCGAAACAAACGGCCACCCAAACCGCGAAACGCGGCCCGCCAAAATTGTCTCGCCCCGATCCCACGCGCGCGTAGTCGACGCGCCGTCGACGGCATAGATAGTTGCGCAGCGCATGCTTTAAAGTGGTGGGGGGCACCACCTCCTAATGAAAGCGAGTGGGGCCAGCGCGTGGGAGTCTTGGAGGAAGAAATATTTTGGGTCTTTTTTTTCACTGTTAGGACTATGATTCTTTAACTGAAACTATAATCATCACTTTCAGACAGCAATTTCTTTTTTTACAGGTAAGTCCAACATGTGAAATTTTTTGTTACAGCCACTCCGGAACTACTTTTGCCACTCTTCATTTGGCTGAGATTACTTCTTTTTCCTTACTTATTGTTTGTTTTTTTATGTTTAAATTATTTTTATAATTGACGAATGTGGTCACTTCCCTAATATCATAGGTGTGTGACAGTTTTATTCTTTATAATGATAATACTACTCACTGATTATATTAATTTATTATGAATTCGACAAATTTTCGTGAAGGTTAGTAACTTAGTATAGCCTATATATTATTGGTAATTTGTTTAGCATATTATATAGATAGTACAAGCGTATCTGAAAAGTGGGGAATTTAATATCAGATTTGGTAACCTTCATAAAAAATTGCCAATTAAATATAACTACTAGAGGTAAAATTGTACTCCCTCACTCCACGATAAATTTGCCACAATTTCATTTTTGATCCGTCCACAAAAAATTTGCCACATTCATTTATAGTAATAGACCCCACACACCTCACTTACTTTTCCACTCACAACACAATTTAAAACTATATAAAAGTGGGACCCTTATTTCACTCACAATACAATCAACCAACAAATTATTAAAATCCGTGTCATTCAAAATGTGACAAATTTATTGTGGAGAGAGGGAGTACTATATATAGCCTTGTAATTTGCCAGGCTGGCGTTTTAGCGGTTAAAAAAATGAGAGAGAGAGAGATAGGGAGAGAGAGGCGACAGAATAACAACAGAGGGTAAGAGTGGTGTCAGTGAAAATGGCGTGGCGGGTGAGAGCGAGAAGCTTTTCCTTTTCAGTTTGCTTTTGAAAAAGGAGACAGACATTTCTCCCTGATTCTTCTTCGACTCACTTGTTCACATCATATTTCCCACCCCACCCCCTTTTTTCTGTCCATTTCTTCAAAAATTGAGTTCTTGAGGAACAGAGCAGCAAATTTTATTGAATATGTCAAATCTCTTCCTCTTCTGATACTTCTCTGAGTTGTCGTGTTACATTCTTCTGTAAGTAGCATTTTCCTAAACTTCAATGCTTGATTCTTGCACATTTTTCATCTGGGGATGCTGCCCTTTTTTTTGATTTATGATGTTCTTGTTCCAGCTTTAATGTAGCAAATTTGGAAAGATCAGATTTTTTTTTTTTTTGGTTATCTGTTGCTGAATTTGGTTTTTGTAATTTTCAGGGAATGTGATCTTTTTTCATTTTGTTGTATATTTACCGTTTAGTAGGTGTTATTGTGGCATGCATCGTGTAATTAGAAAGCAAGATTGTGGAATAACTGTTAAATTTTGATTCTAGTTAGTACTTTCTTTATACTGCAGTTAGCCGTTTGTTGGTTGCTAGTGCCACAGTGTAATGGCTTGAAAAAGTTCATCATTTATTTTCAGCTAATTTCTTAGGGTTTTTTTTTTTTTGTTAAAGAGATGTAGGATGCTATTTTGTTCAAAAATTTGAGCCTTCATAAAAAGGGGCCAACCTCTGCTCTGCATGATAGCAATAATCAAAATGTTTCTGAAAACTTGTACTAATATAGATGAAATTGATGTGTGAAGATAGAAATATCCTTTCTGGAAGAAGTAAACTTTCTATTCTTTTTTTGTTTTTTTTTTGGCATTAATTATGATTTCCTCATGAGTTAATTTCAAAGCTTATACTCTTCTTTTGATTTGCAGTTTAAAGCCTTTTTTTCACAGCTATCATGATTAGGTTTCTCTCTTTCTATATTCTTATTCTGGGGCTAATATTTCTCTCTTTCTAATTTTCATTATTTTTGTCGATTTCAGTATTCTCCCCTTATATGTTAGTATGATTTTATTTCATGCATCAACTGAAAATAAACTAGATTGTCAGCTTAAATCTTTTGTGAAGTATGTGTAGTTCCCTTAGAATAGGGGACTAACACATATCGGATCACCTACTGTTTTTTAGAGTTTTTTCTACATTTGCATCACGCCATGGTCTGATCTTGGTTGCATTAATAAATACTCTCTCATAAATGACATCTCTTTCAGAAATAGAATCGGGGCAATGACGAGGGTCAGTCCAGATTTTGGAGACGAGGTTGAGGCAGTTTGGACGGTGTCAGCAGATGTCAGCTTTCAGACTCATCAGTTTCCTAAATACAAGTTAGGTCCTAATAATGAAATTCTCGAGGAGATGAAAGAGGATAGCAAGGGTCCTCCTTTGAAGGACGTTGTTATCGAGGAAATAAATCAGCTAACTGAGCAACACAAGCGTTTATCTGTCCGGGACCTGGCAAGCAAATTTGACAAGAATTTGGCTGCAGCAGCAAAGTTGTCTGAGGAGGTCCCTTTTTCTAAGTGCTAACAATCATTTTTATGTTGTTTTTGTTAACAATATGTTGTGACAATATCATTTTTATTCTTGAAAAATCCCACAGAGGATAAAATCTAGAGAAAGTGAATGAGTTACTCTTGTTTGACAATTAAGAAATGACGTCCATAAATAATAACACGAACCATGATCTGGATTCCAGGCCAAACTTAAGGAGGTGGCATCTTTAGATGGACATGTGCTTTTGAAGAAGCTTAGGGATGCATTGGAATGTTTGAAAGGAAGATTAGCTGGTCAAAACAAAGAAGATGTAGAAAAAGCTATTTCAATGGTTAGTTTCTGGTTCTATGTAATGCTTTTATCTTAATATTATTTTTCTGCTTCCCATATATGAACTCATTGGTCTGTCGTTTCCTTTTGCATTCATGTGCTATAGTAGCAATAAATGAACTCTGTCTACTGATGAACCACAATTCACTGTGCACAACTTATTTGATTCTCTCAAAGGTAAACTTAAAGTGGTATATAACGGAAGTGGAGTCACTGGCAGTCATGGTTTATTAGTCACGTATCCTTTAGAGCTGGAAGATTTATTTGATTTTTCAAGTTTTGCTGAAATTAGTTCGTTTAAGATGGTCTGTAGTTGCACTTAATACAGTCAGAGGACACTTGTTTCATGCCACATTTAAACAATGTGGATCTTGCTGTTTTAGGCGATAATCCTATAGTATGCTTACATTTATTTATTTTGTAATTTGTATATGCATCTGCTGCTTTATTTACTTGCCTTTAGAAATTTCGGTTATGCTGACTGTATGTTGGCTCGTATATTTTCCAGGTGGAGGCTTTGGCAGTAAAATTAACTCAAAAGGAAGGAGAGCTTATTCAAGAGAAATTTGAAGTGAAAAAGCTAGTGAATTTTCTCAAGCAGGTTTGTAACTTATCTCTTTCTGTACTTGTATCCCTCTCTCCATGTGCAAAAATGCATATACCAATTCGTTTTATCTTTGTCACATTTGGACTCGATCTGAGGATATTGCTTGCTATTTTACTTTCATTTGGCAGGCTTCTGAAGATGCTAAAAAATTGGTCAACCAAGAAAAATCTTTTGCTTGTGCCGAAATAGAGAGTGCAAGGGCAGTTGTTCAAAGAATTGGAGAGGCCCTCGAGGAACAAGAAAGAAATCAAAGTTCAGGCAAGCAACAGGTAATTTCACTAGCATCGACATTTCTTTATGATTTTGTCTATTTAATTACTGGACTTCTTTTTTCTCTTCTATTTTCACCATAAAATCAAATGAGGTAGTACTTGTAAATGAAGGAAATTGACGTTTGTTAGTATGCTGACAGGAGTTGGAGGAACTAATTGAAGAGGTTCAAGAGGCCAGAAGAATAAAACTGATGCATCAGCCGAGAAAGGTGCATAGAGATTTTGTTGTTTTTGTACATTAGCATAATAGTAAAACTAAGTTTTACACTTCTTGAACTCCGTCATCGTATTTATTTGAAGGTCGTGGACATGGAAAGTGAACTTCGGGAACTGAGACTTCAAATTAGACAAAAGTGCATGGTTTCGCTTAAGCTGCAAAACGAGGTCCGCTACTTATTTGCTCTTCTTCATCACTGTTATAACAATTTGCTCAGCGGCACCTTCTGAGTTATTTCCTCACACTTGTACAGCTGGAAATGAGCATGATATCTGAGGATCATACGTCCCAACTTTATGAAATAAGTGGCTCTGAGAAGTTGGGTTCTATTTTAAGGATTCAGTCCTGTTCAGATGAAGCAATAGAGCTTGCAAAATGTTCAATCCAATGGTATCGATTGTCGTCTCAATGCAGCCGCAGGGAACCTATTCTGGGTATAAATTTCTCATTTTGTTTCTGATGAACATAGATAGATTCTAGTTTAAGGTTTCATCATATGTTGGAAGATATAGGGTGTTTGAAATTGCTTTCATTTTTATTTATTTATTTGCTTAAATTATACTCTTGAACCTTTCTACACAAAAGTTTAATACCACACCATTATTGGCAGGTTTTCCCAATTAGTTTCCAAAACCAACCTTTTTGCTTAATTGTTCTCACTTTAGTTTCTCCTTTCTATGTTGCTACTTTGAAAACCGATTGAACAAGAACATCATGTTACTAGTTCGGTCTATGTAGATTTTTTACTCGAGTTTCTTTACTTCTACCAGGTGCCAACAAGTGTGTTTATGCTCCTGAGCCCATCGATGTAGGGCGAGTTCTGCAAGCTGATATAGCGTCAAATGGCCTAAAGGTCATGTTGACAACTGATGGCCCTATCGAGCAAGGTTGGTGAATGATACCGTATCACATTATCTTCAAATAGATTATACATAGCACTACTGCCTAAGTACTGTGTTAGAACAAATAGCTACTCATGCTTGTGTTCTTGTGGTATGAGTATAACTCATATTCTCTATCTTTATCTTTACAGCATCGGACTTGGGAGCTTATATAGATACACTTTCGCGGAAAGCGAGCCTCGACTTCCACGTATGTCATTCTACTTCTTTACAGCTTGAAACTGCAAGTAAATGATCTTATAATGTAAGTTAATGCACACTTTGTTTTGTGATCCTTATAATTTCAATGTTACAGGTAGTTATCTCCCAAATGAACGGAAGAAACTACTCGTCACATTCCGTGCATTTGTTTCATATTGGGAAAACAAGGATAAAGCTAAGCAGAGGATGGATCACAAAGGCCAGGGACTCCTACTCTAGGTCTATGCAGGTATGATAACTTACTAAAATTAGGATGTTTAGGTCTACCATCTTGGTCGATCTTCATTTCCATTTTCTTGAGTTTCAAGTTCAAGTTCAACAAATAATCAACTGTTTTCTAAGAAACTGATCCATTTTTTCACTGTCATATCATCGAGCATCCAAAGGGCCTCAACTCGTCTTTCTAGAGCTTTCATTTATGCCCTTCTACATATTTAATGGATTTTCTGAAAATACTATTACTTGTTATTAGCTATGTGGATTCAGAGGAGGCGGCAACTCTGCTGCAAAGTCCCTTTTCTGGCAAGCACGAAAAGGGCAATCTTTCGTGCTTGTTTTTGATTCAGAGCGAGAAAGAAATGGAGCCCTTATATTTGCCAGAAAATTTGCTCTGGACTGCAATGTAAGTAGCTTCTTGCTCTATCTCTTTATTTCTCCTTTACAATGAACAATCTTCCCCCTTTTTAAGCACTTTACTTCTGCAAATTTGCTGTTCTGAAGAGTCTAAACACAGATTGAACAATGACAGGTGTTCCTTGCTGGTCCAGACGACGATGCTTTGCTGTAAAGACTGACTTCTTCTTAGCTTTCGACTAATGTTAGTAGTTCTTCCATTTTTTTGTCAAGTGTGTGCGTTCTCGTCTTCTTTTTTTTTTAAAATTTTTTTTTTTGGTGTGTGGTGATGATATGATGTGGGTGTGCAAGTCTAATCTTGGGTTCCATTTGTTCTAGGCATTATTTTTGGTTTGCCTAACTCATTTGTTGTAACAACCTATTTTTTTTATGGCTAATCAATCAGCTGTTTGTTCATCTGCATTTCTACTTCCATCTCTTCATTATATCTGTGTTGCAATCAAATGCATATGGCAAATGAAGGGATGAAATAGAACATGAAATAAACATGGTGTTTTGACTTGTAATCCAATTTTAGGCAGCAATCGCATGAGGGCTTGTTTTATATATATGTATCATGAATGTTATGTTCATAGAGCTGTCCAACATGGCCCGACCCGATTTTTGGTCGGTATGGGTATGGGTATGGTTTTATAGGCTAGAAAAAATGCATATTTTGAGCAGATCTATATCTCCAAGAAATTGGTCCGACCGATTTTTGGGTTGGGTTGGCGGTTCGATACCTCTAATTATGTTGATAATATTTGGAAAGTAACATTTTCAATATTTTGGGAATGAATTGATTAAACAAAATACAAAGTCATATTATTTTATAGATGAAAAATCGAGTTTTATTATTATTATTATTATTATTATTAAATTATTATGAATTAAGTTAAATAAAAAAGAAAAAGGTCCAATAACTAAAAGAGATAAATGGAAACAGTTTACTAAATAAAAAGACTCAAAAGTTTTTTTTTTTTGAAAAGGAATTAAATTTCATTAACTAGTCAAATTGGTGAAAGCAATATCTAAAAGTCATGGTGGAAAGTCCGACTTTCAGACTGTTACACTTGAATGCTTAAGAGCATACTGAGCTAGACTATGAGCTACCTTATTAGCCTCTCGGCTAACATAAGCAATCTCTACCACAACACTTTTCTTGGCAGCAACAATGGCATCGAACCATTCATCTGGCAATGCGTCAGTTCCATTATTCGAATCATTAACAACATGAACAGCAAGAATGAAATCCGTAAAGACAAAAACTGGTGCAAGATCATTCTCCATACAAAAGCCAACACCCAATATGATCGCATGTAACTCACCAACGAGCACAGTAGGAAGAAACCCCCTATCTCAGGCTACTACGGCCATCACTCGGCCTTGATGATCTCGAATAATGAACCCAATACCAACCTTATGCCTTTCAGGATGGAACGAAACATCCACATCCATCTGATAAGCGCCGTCCACATCTTTGAACCAATCGGAGGAAGCAAATTCAAAGAACAACTCAGCGCCATTCGAGCTTGTTGGAAACTCTCCAAGCATTGAGCACTTCTTCGAATAGGATCATCGCCCTCCCGATTGACTGTCCCATGCTTATAACCACATAAAGATGACCAAACCGACCATAGCCCCATTATCCAAAGTTCCAAACCAGTATCTTTATATTTTTCCAGAATCATTGTTCTCAAATCTTCTAATGACAACCACCTCCCCTCTTTCACCTCTGCCCAAAAGTCTGTCTCCTTCCAGAAATCTCGTATGACAGAGCAAAGAACAAGACAATGTTTTGTGGTACCCCAATCTTTCTTACACCACCCGCAAATGCCTAATGTCGGCACATGGTGTCGACGTATATTATCATCAGAAGGAATAAAATCATGAAAAATTTTCCACGCAAACATTTTCCACCATTTCTTCAATTCATCGTTATTAGAAGTATTCTCACTAGGAAGATAGTAATTTTGTTCACAAAGATATCCCGTTTTGACCGAATAGACCCCCTTCTCTTCGAACATCCAATAACGAGAATCTTGATTGCCAGAAAGTGACAATTGGATTTCATACACTGTTTCAATCTCATTCGGCATTAGAAATCTAGTTAGAAGTGGTATATTCCAAGAAGTTGTACCATTCAACAAATCAGCCACTCTAAGATTTGGAGGTCTCACTGCTTCTTTAATTAATTTTCCAGAACCAGAGCCCGGCACCCAAGCATCCTGAAAAACTCTAATATTTTCCCCGTTTCCTACCTTCCATCGCAGGCCCTTCGCAATCAAATCATGACTCCAATATAAAGAACGCCAAGTGAAAGAAACGTTGGAACCCAACTTGGCCTCCATAATATCCATCTCTCTATAATATCTTCCTTTTAGAACTCGAGCAAGCAGAGTATCTGGAAATTTAATGAGGCGCCAGACTTGCTTAGCCAAAAGAGCTCTATTAAAAGCTGCCAGACGATGAAATCCCATCCCCCCTTCAGATTTCGGCATACACAATTTCTCCTATCTCGACCAATGGATATTCTTCCTATCTTCTTTTTCTCCCCACCAAAAATTAGAGCATAGCCGCTCAATATCTGCACACACAGAATCTAGAATCCGAAAGCAAGACATTGTATAAGTCGGGAGGGATTGAATAACCAACTTTATCAAAACTTCCTTTCCACCCATCGAAAAAAACTTGCTCTTCCATCCTTTGAGCTTGCTGCTCGCTTTCTCTCTTAAAAAATCAAACTGCATCCGCCTTTGTTTCATTACAAAAGTCGGTAGGCCCAGATAAACAGCATGGCCTTTTGTCTCCATAATTCCGAGCACCGAAGTAACATTATCAATATCTGCGAGAGATGTGCCCGGACTAAACATCACCGTGAACTTGTCAAAATTAACCTCCTGGCTCGACGCCATCGAATACGTTTCCAATGCTTCTTTTATACGCTCCACACCCCTTTGATCCGTTATTAAAATGACTCAAGTTATTTTTGTTGAATAAGTATAAAAAATAAAAATAATACTTTTATAACGATAAAATTTATTGGGATTTGGTGCTTATATAATGTACTAATAAAATATTGAATCGGAACAAAAATCTCCAGGTGGTAAATGGCATCATTAAAGTACTATGTTAGCGTAATAAAATACTATGTAAAGCAAAAACTTTAGATTATGAATAATCTCATTTGAAGCTATATTATGTAATCTGACCTTTATAAACATAATCGAATCTTACTCAACTATTCTCAATAAATTCTTACAAACAATAAATATTTTACCGTGCAAGTCCACTACAAAATGTATATTTCAATAATGGCTTAAAGAAATATCTTTTGTAACATGAATGTATTTAAAAAAAAAAACAATAGACATTTTGTGGTGGACTTTCATTGCATTTTTTGGTTTTGTTTTGTGTCTCTCTCTCTTTTTTTTTTTTTTTTCTTGTGAAGCATGTATCTTAAAGTTAAAGCCATTGTTTTGATACATTCATGTATTATTTGTCCAAATGTCCACTCATCAGATACGGATCCACCACGGTATAAAAGATATATATATATATATATATATATATATATATATATATATATAGGGACGGGTTACTATAAAAATTATTCCTCCCGTGAGAACTTAAGAACATGCTTAAACCTATATATATTCATGCTTAAATCAATATATAGTCATGTTTAATGAGATTCATGCTTTTTTGTGTAAACAATTGTTCTTATATAAAATCATGCTTAAATCTATATATATTCATGCTTCGAATAATGACAACCATAGATCATACAAAGATCAACGGTTCAGATTGGTTCCTAGTTCCCACACTAGGAATAGTTTCTATATGAACCAATCTCTATATATATATATATATATATTATATTACAAAATCCAATCTTCTAAAAAAAAAGTTCCAAAATCCAATCACATACTTATCTACCACCCACGATTATGAATGCTTGTTTGGAATGTAAATGAAGACGAATATAACAAATAAATCAATTTCGAAATTTTCACAGAAAAATTACTATTACTTTTATTTTTAGGATGAATAATTCTATGTGCTCGGGCAGTTATTTACAAAAATAACCCCTAGAAGTATTAAATAATTAAATTACAAGCACACAATAATAACTGTATGGACTTAAAAATAAAAATAAAAAATAAAAAATAAAAAATAAAAAATAAAAAAAGAAAACTGTGTGGACGCACGTGCCAAATCGCGCCGGGTGTAATATTATACTGTCAAACCCACACACCATAACGGTTACTTTTCCGCAGTCGCAACGGCTTAAAAAAAACAGCGCTACAGCAAACTTGGAAATTTTGAAAACTAAATAACCACCGTTGGATCCACTTTCCATCGGACGGACGAAAATTCAAAGAAAAATACGACCGTTGGGGATTGCTTGGGCGCTTGTTCCAGATTAAAAGAGGCGTCATTTTCGTTCATTTTCAAAATTCCCTGTTCGCTTGGCGGTGCCCCTAGAGAGAGAGAGAGAGAGTAGAGAGAAAGAGAGAGAGAGAAAGAGAGAGAGAGAGGGTTTCCTATTTCTCAAGGGGTTATCAAGAATGGCTTCAAGACAAGTGATTCAACAGCAGAACAGAGGTATTACAGAAACCTCATTTATCTCTGAAGATTATTATGCATTTTGTAATCTTGTTGAATGCTTTCAAGTTTTCGTGCCAGATTAATAATGGGCTTGTAAGATTATAGGGATTCAAGATGATCTTGAATTTCTTTGCATTTCTACGCCTTTTTCAAGTTTTCGTGCTAAATAAATAAATAAATGCCGATTTAAGCTTTTAGAGATCAAAACTGATCTTGAATTTCTATGCATATTCTTTTTTTTGTTTTTGATTTTTGGGTGTCTGATTTTAGGAGAGGCAGTGCCTGGGGCTAACAAGCAGAAGAACATGGCGGCGGAAAGGAAGAATCGCCGCGCACTGGGTGATATAGGAAATATGGTTACCATTCGTGGAGTCGACGGCAAACCGCTTCCTCAGGTTTCTCGACCTGTTACGAGGTAGTAATGAACAAATTCAACCACTTTTTTTTATTCTAATTTTAATGCAAAGATTTGATATTTCATTGCGATTTCTTGTTTGATGATTGGTTACATCTTTTGTGTTCTCAGGAGTTTTTGTGCCCAGTTACTGGCTAATGCACAGGCCGCTGCTGCGGAGAATAACAAGGTTTGATTTCTTGAAATTACATTTTGCATCTATTTTTTGTGCATAAACTCTTTTCTTGATTGTTTTGTTGTATTCTCTGTTTTGATAGTGCTTGGCAGTAAATGTTAATCTGGTGAATGGAGCTCAACCAATCAAGAAAGCCGCGTCCCCGAAGCCGGCTCTCAAGAAAGCTGCACCAAAACCTAAGCCTAAGCCAGAGGAGATTATAGTAATTAGTCCTGACACTGAACAAGTTGTGGAGAAAGAGAAGCCTATCAGCAAGGAGAAGGCTGAAGAAAAGTCTTTGAAAAAGAGGGCTCCAACTCTTACATCAACTCTCTCTGCTAGAAGCAAGGTTTGTATATTTTATAAGTAGTATTTCTCTCAATTCTTGAACCCTTTTTGATGATTTTAAGGTTGAATGACATGTTTGTCTGATGTGAAGGCTGCTTGTGGGCTGAGTAATAGACCAAAGGAGCAGAAATTGGACATTGATGCTGCAGATGCTAATAATCATTTAGCAGTTGTTGAATATATTGATGAAATTTACAGTTTCTACAAATCTGCTGAGGTATTCTATATTAATATATCATATTGGCTCCTTGCAATTTGCTTATGTTGTTTGTGCAATGCAACGGCCTAATTCGAGTTGTGTATATGCAGCACGAGGGCAGGGCTTGTGACTATATGGATTCACAACCTGAGATTAACGCAAAGATGAGAGGAATCCTCATTGATTGGTTGGTTCAAGTCCACAACAAATTCGAGCTCTCTCAAGAGACCCTATACCTCACCATCAACGTTGTGGATCGATTTCTTGCATCAAAGGCTACTCCAAGGAGGGAGCTGCAGTTGGTGGGCTTAGGGGCAATGCTCATAGCCTCCAAATATGAAGAAATTTGGGCACCTGAGGTGCATGAGTTAGTCTGCATTGCAGACAGCACTTACACCTCTTCAGAGATCTTGGTTATGGAGAAGAAGATTCTCGGACAACTCGAATGGACTTTGACAGTTCCCACTCCATATGTGTTCCTTGTCCGCTTCATCAAAGCATCCATGACTGATGCAAAAGTGAGTTATTCTTGAATCTTGGCTGCTAATGATTCTTCAAATTTAGCAAAATAAACTAATATTATATATATATATATAGGTGGAGAACATGGTCTATCTATTGGCTGAGCTTGCAATGATGAACTACTCCACAGCAATGAAGTACAGCCCCTCCTTGATTTCTGCCTCAGCAGTCTACGCAGCACGCTGCACCCTGAATACGTCCCCGGCTTGGAACGAGACGCTTAGGTTGCACACAGGATACACAGAAGAGCAGCTGATGTGAGTGGAACTTTTATGCCTATATTTGATTTTTTGTTTTGTTTTTGGCTATGAGTTTTATGATGATGGCTTGTGATTGTTTTGATGTTTAGGAATTGTGCTAAGCTGCTGGTTACGTTCCATTCGACATTGGCGGAGAACCATCTGAGGGGGATATACAGAAAATACCTTAGCTCAGAGAGAGAGGCAGTTGTTCTCTTGACACCAGCAAATTCTCTTTTGTTTGCTGCCTAAATGCACCTTTGATTAGGCATATACTGGAGTTGATGTAACTAACATCTTCTTTGTGAGAAGGATTTAATATCATATTTTTGTTCTATCTGTTTGTAGAATTCTTATGATTGTTGGATTGATTTTTTTGTCAAGAGTCAACTCTTCAAATCACAGATTCTTGAAATGAACAATTTTGTAAAAGATCCATTCCTGGATTGATTTTTTTGTCAAGAGTCAACTCTTCAAATCACAGATTCTTGAAATGAACAATTTTGTAAAAGATCCATTCCTAAAATGGCCAAGTAATTTGGGGATTTCAATGATTTTTGGCAATTTTATTATGACTAATAAAACGACATAAAAGTAAGTTTCATTCCTAAAATGGCCATATAATTTTGGGGATTTAACTTTTCAATAATGGATTTTTTTTAGATCAATAATGGTATTTTAATTTGTATTACAAAATGTATATTAATTGGCGATTAAAAATAAATATTAATTGTCGATTTTGAGGGGTTAAGACCAAAAAATCATAAATGTATATTTCAAATTACATTCTCAAAAGTATTTTTCACCAGTAGTAGGGAAAAAAACCCCTTAAATAAATAAAGAAGAGACGAAAAAAAAAAAACCCCCAAATTCACATTCTTAAACCCAAAAGTAGGGTTTATGCATTCCCTTCTTAGTTACTGTAACAGAAATTCTCAATCATAATTATTAAACAACATGCCGTCCAAGAAGAAGAGCTCCAAAACACCTTCAAAATCCTCAAATTCCGATCAAAGCAGCGTTTTTTCGTCGCCGACCGCCGCTTCTTCTTTACTGTCGTCGCCGTTCAACCCTACCCACGAACAGCTGCTGTCCTCTCTCGATGAAGCTGCAGCTCAGTTCCCATCTCTCATCTCCGGAGCAGCTATCGTCGGCACAATTGTCGACGATGCCGTTCCCGACTCCAGAGGCTGCAAAATTTGGCTGTCTGAATCTGCCATGGTTTCTTATTCAATTCCCCCTGGCTCCCTTGTATCGGTACTTCTTTCTTTACATTGTCTATCACGAAGGCTACTTGATAAATTCCTTTTCTTTTTACAACATTGTTCTCCAATATGTATGCTATTTTTGGGTTTTTGTGTTGTTTCTTTGAGGTTTAGATAACTGCGGCCCATCGCTGTGGGAATTTAGTTTTGAGCAATTCTTGTCATGTCAGTATAGCCGTGTCTTCCTCTGCTTCGCCTCAGACTAACTTAAATTTTCATCCTAGAATCGCTTGTTTCGTATTCGAGGATATATGGTAATGTAGCTGTGATACTGTCTTCTTTCATTCTGGTTCTTGGGATTCAATAATTTGCCTTTTGTCTTCCTTTCTCCACTATTGTTGTGTGATTGCTGTTCAAATTTCAATGATGTTTACAGCAGCTGTGCAGTTAATATGTATGAGGTGTCTCTGTCCATGATATGGTTTATCTATTGACAGGTCTCTCTTTCTTCTTTTGACAAAGGTATGAGCGGATTTCCTCTGTGTGCACTATCAGATGAATGTGCTCAATGCTTTGGATTTGACTTTACCGACAATTTGGCTGATGAACCTGGAGAATTCTTTGCCCTTGCGACTGTATTCCCATCTACTAAGGTTTGGGATATTACTTTAGCAGTTTAATACTTGTTCTCTGATCTCATTGTGTGTGTTGGCGAGTTTATGCAGGTTGTTTGTTTGTCAGTTATCCAACCTTGACTCTTCAATGCATTTTTGCTTTGTAAATTTCCCTCATTTTAAAAGACTATATCTCTTGGCATGATAAGTTTTTTGGTTAAAAACATTTTTGCAAAGTTGAATATTGTTCAAAATTCCATGAAACCATTTCCATCTTACTAGGATAAACACTTGTCCATCTCTTTTCTTCTTGTTTATATGTTTAACTGGTGATTCAACTATAGAAAGCCTGACAACTTTTCTCTTGCATAGCAACTCAGTAAAATGGGGCATAGATCTTGGTTGAACCTTTTCATGACATTAATTTAACGACCACCTTTGCAGTCCTGGTAGTGAATGCTGTTAAAATCCAAATAGGAAGTTCTATAATCAAATTCATGTTGGGAAAGATATTGATGGGAAAAGAACCAGATATAGTCAAGCAATGCTAATTAATGAATGGTTGTGGTAACTAATCTTGCAAGATTTTATTTCTTTGTAGTTCATCAGAGCTTTTCTATGCATGCAGGTTTTAAAAAGTGGAGTGCGCTTGTCTTTGAACCTTTCGCACACTCTGGGTTGTCCACGTTCTGGCAGGATAATTTTTGTTCATCCTGTTAAGCGTCAAACCCTGACTGAAAATAGAAATGGTGACCGCTGTGGCCCTGCAGCTAGTTGTATCTCAGTAGACAGCCCCCAGGAGATTTATCTATCTCCAGTATATTTGAAGGGTAAAGATAAAACCGGGAGCTCCACATCTTCTCATCTGGAATTTTCCAATGAACTAGCATATGGACAAGCTGAAAATAGCAAAATTTCATCCCCAAAGACACCATCTGTATCAGAGTCTAAAGTTAGCTCTCCTCGCTCAACACAGTCTCACATGTCTAATTATGGCAAGTCAGCATCAAAGAGAACTTACTCGTCTAATGCAGCGTTTAACATACTTGAAATGGAGGAGGTTTTAAGAGATGATCCTTCCAGGAAACTTTTAGAAACATGCACTGGATCATGGTTATATTCACGGAGTTTACTATCTGGCAATTTCGTTGCAGTCCCTGTACTTTCAGATCTATGTGTTTTCCAAGTTATAGGTCCCAAAAGATTGCCTTCAAATAGTGAAATCTGGAATAGTAACATGGACTTTCCTGCTCAGGGTTTAGACAAAGGAAAATACGTCTTATCTGCTTTCTATATAAATAGCGGTGCAAAGATAATTTTTGTATCAGCTGGAAATCCGATTGTTGAAACTTCTGTGAAAGGCTATTTGGAAGATCCAGATGCTGGGTATGGGTCTATCAGAAAAAATGCGGAAGCCAACCTTTCAAAGTTGGGAGGCCTTTCTAAAGAATATGCTGTTTTGAAAGATATAATAGTTTCATCAGCTGTGCAGATGACAGTTGCAAGCTTGGGCTTACGGCCTACAAAGGGAGTTCTTCTTCACGGACCATCAGGAACTGGAAAGACTACACTAGCTCAAGTATGTGCTCGTGATGCTGGTGTGAACATGTTTTCCGTGAATGGACCTGAAATTATTAGTCAATACCATGGAGAAACTGAAAAAGCATTGCACGAAGTATTCGACAATGCCAGTAAAGCTTCACCTGCTGTGGTAGGTTTCTTGGCTTTATTTTCTTTGGGCGAAAAAATTCATAATGTCATTTGAAGTGCTATTTTTTCTTTTCTTTTAAAGCTTATAATTTGATGGTTTCCTTTAACATTTTAAATCTTTAACTGGTAAATGAGAAAATCAAGTGCAAGAGACTTACACTGATTGTCAAACTTTAATATAAAATTCTCAACCCACAATCCCCCACCCATGTTCCATATGTAGTGGGTATATATGTAATGCTCTTAACAAGCAGTTACTTTGGGTGCATGCTCTGCAATATTTAGCCTCAAATAGTACCTTCTCACTTTAATATGGATGGAAAGTTTTACTTTGAAAAGTCTTGTACAAGCAGTTCGTCGTGAAAAATAGTGGATTTGATAGAATTCTGTATTAAATTGTCATTGTGGTAACGTATGGTGTTCATCTGTGCCTGTGCTCCTCAATGCAGTTGGGTGCTAAATAATTGATGATCTCATTTTCAGGTTTTCATAGATGAGTTGGATGCCATTGCACCTGCACGTAAAGATGGAGGAGATGATCTATCCCAAAGAATGGTCGCCACTCTCTTAAATTTGATGGATGGGATTAGTAGAACTGATGGGGTTATAGTGATTGCTGCTACAACCCGACCGGACAGTATTGAGCCTGCACTTAGACGGCCTGGAAGGCTTGATAGAGAAATTGAAATAGGTACTCACGGAAGATTTGTGGGTTTGATTATTTTTGCTGTCATATTCTCACGATCTCACTTGGTGTAGGGTCATAAAAAGTAAATATAAATCCTAAAACTACATTTGATAATCCCCTAAATCATTACCCTTTTTCTGTATATTAAAAATTTGAATCTTGTGGATTCTGATACTACTGCATTAGTGATAGCTTTACAGTTCATCATTTCCATTAATAGCTAATTAAGTGATTATGATTGATTTAATAAAATGTCTCTTGCAATGTTTTAATACTTGTAGGTGTTCCATCTCCTAGAGAACGCTGTGAAATATTGCTTGCACTTCTTAGTGAAATGAAACATTCACTGTTGGACAAGGATATTGACAATCTTGCAATGGCCACACATGGTTTTGTTGGAGCCGATTTAGCTGCTCTATGCACTGAAGCAGCTCTGGTTCGTCTTCGGCAGTATGTTGAATCTAATGCCAGTTACGGTGATTCAGATTTTGGATTTTCAACTGTTGTAGATTCAGAATGCCAAACATTGAGCCAGTTGCAAGAAGTTTACCTGGGTGGTGATCTTGAAACCCCTTGCTGTTCAGGAGATTCTGTCAAAAGTAATTTGTATGCTACTTTTTCATGCAATTCAGAAACACAAAACTCATCAGAATCCATGGTTGGAATCGCAGTAGATGGGACTCATGTTCTGAAGGACATCTTAAGGATTACTTCAGATGACTTTGAGAAGGCTAGAATTAAAATAAGACCAAGTGCCATGAGAGAGGTAAATATACCAGTTTTAGCCGTGTAATATCCATATGTAATACTTTTATTTGGTCAAACTTTTACTTGAAATTATTCATCATTGCTATAAAGTGGAACACTTGTCCTAGGTATCTCCACTGGCAACATTGAAGCAACCTTTATCACGACATTCTTTCTCCATATGATTTAAATATAATATCTTGCAAATTCTTTGAAATGGTATAGTAATTAGGAGGCGATTAATAGTATTATTTAGGTCTCATTTGATCAAACAAATTTGGTATTCGCCATTTAGAACCACTGACCTTAGTTAAGCATGTTTTTATTGGATTAAGTATCATCAGCTATTAGAGAATGCTCATACGAGCCGACCAGAAAAAAGCAAGGTGTAGATTTTCCATGGCAGGAACTCACGATTCCCAAATTTGTTTTGAATGCTGGTGGACTAAGTGCACAAAACGTAGCATGCTATTGGTCCTGATCTTTTCTTGTAGTCTGTTCTAGCCTGACTTATATCCTGTTCTGAACAGGTAATTCTTGAAATTCCTAAAGTTTGCTGGGACGATGTTGGTGGCCAGATGGAAGTTAAGATGCAACTTATGGAAGCCGTGCAATGGCCTCAAAAACACAAGGATGCTTTTGATCGCATTGGAACCCGACCCCCAAGTGGAATTCTATTGTTTGGTCCTCCAGGTTGCAGCAAGACTCTTTTAGCTCGTGCAGTAGCTTCTGAAGCAGGGTTGAATTTTCTTGCAGTAAAGGGCCCTGAGCTTTTCAGCAAATGGGTTGGTGAATCTGAGAAGGCCGTACGCTCTTTGTTTGCCAAGGCCAGGGCTAATGCTCCTTCAATTATATTCTTTGATGAAATTGATGGTCTTGCTATAACTCGTGGAAAAGAAAGTGATGGAGTATCAGTTGGTGATCGGGTTATCAGTCAGCTACTTGTTGAATTGGATGGTAACTAACACCTAGAATCATCTTGCCACGAGTCTCTAATTTGTGTATATTTCTTTTTTATCCAAGAGCCTAGCATCTCTAGCCTTGCAACAATTATCAAATTTCACCATAAACTACTTTTTGTTTTTCATCATTTACCTTTAAATATTATGTCTGTTAGAAAACAGAGCTCATTTGCAATCCTTCTTAATATAAAGTTATTGATGATAGGTTTGCAGCAAAGAGGCAGTATAACTGTCATTGCTGCTACAAATAGGCCAGATAAGATAGATCCTGCTCTTCTCAGACCAGGTAACTCTCCCACCTATGCCTGTTGCTCCTTTGTGGTTGATTTTCTCTATGCAGATGTCTTGTTTTCTTTTCACTTTGCAGCTGCAAGAACTTTCCTAATTGCATCTAAACTTGTTAGGACGTTTTGATAGACTTCTTTATGTGGGCCCACCAAGCAAAAAAGATCGTGAGGATATCTTTCGTGTGCATTTGCATCGGATGCCATGTAGTTCCGATGTATGCATCAACAAGCTCTCTCTTCTTACTGAAGGCTATACAGGTGCTGATATATCACTTCTCTGCCGTGAAGCAGCCATTAAAGCAATCGAAGTATGTAAAATACAATGAATATTGATTACCATCTTATTCTCTCTTTGATGTAGTTTTTAGTAAATTAATTTTCTTTTATCCACAACCAGGAAAACCTCTCTGCCTCAGAAATCACAATGGAACACTTGAAAGCTGGAGTTCAACAAGTACAGCCATCTAACGTTCAGATGTACGAGAACCTATCAACCAAGTTTCAGAGGCTAGTTCATTCAACTGTGAAGGAAGATGATTCGGAATCTGAACCTTGCCCTATTAAACCGAGTCATGTTACTCTTTGGTATGTGATGCATCACTTTTTTTTTATAATAGTTAATTTTTCCACAGATGCGTTCAGAAATGAATAGATGCTGTAATCTTTATAATTGGCAGTGTTGTACTCTGTTGCTCTGTCAAAATGAACATTCTCTAATGAAATGTTTCTAATTCTTGATCGTCTAAAATTACTTTCAATTTTGAAATTAATAATGCAACTGGTATTATTCCCTTCATCTTTACGAACACATCCCCTTCCTCCCAATTATTACCGCCATTGCCTTCTCATCCTATTACAAAACTGCACCCTGAATATTCTGAGCCTTGCACATTCCCTGCATAACGCGAAATAGATGACCTTTAAGTGGATGTATAATTGCTCTTCTGAATGATGATTTTGTTTTATATGGGGTTCAATTCTGGAAAAGTTTCAAATATATGTTGTTTTGTCATTTGAGTGTTATTGAGCTCATCATTTGTAACTTTTTGCACCACTTCTCAAGATTTGCTTTTGCAATTATAGTTTAGAAGTATTTTCTGTCTCGATCAACTCAAATATCCAGATTATGGTTTAACTTTGGCATTGCAGGAGCAGGCTAAGATCTGCTGTGCTTTTCCTTACTCAGCTCCCAGGGTCCATTTTGCAACGAAATTCTTCATGAAGCATATAAATATGACTGGCATTTCTTCAATCTGCACCCGATTAAGGGCTGCAACGACTCTCCTGCCCGAAACCATGCTATCATCTTCTCTTTGTAAGCCCGGAAAACCACAGCTACAAGAATTCTGCAACCGATGGAATACCTCAAAAATCCAAACCTTGTACAGCAGCTGTAAGATAGAGCCCTTCTACTACAGTTTCATGTAAGCCATGGCAGATTTTTCTCAATTCTTTTTTGTTGAAAATCCATTTTTATGTTTTGATAGATAAATTAGAATTCTTTGCTAGCTTCTGTTTGTTCACTGCTTAGGAAACATAATTAAATTGAGTTTGAGATTGAGATTTGGAAATGTGCATTATTGAAGATCTGAATTGAAATTGCAAGATTCAGCCGAACATGGTCCATTGATTTTTGAGAGGTGGGAAATAATCATAATGATGAATCCCATATGTGGAAAAGCTATGTCATAACATGTTGTGAGATGTTCCCTTTTCTTAAGGCAAAAAATTGGCCACGCCTAGACATTCTCAAATGTCTAGTCACTTGATAAATTTGGCAAGGAACTGTCACAGGTTCAAATTTCAAAGATTATATGAATTGTAGCACTATTTTTACCATTTTGGTTCTCTTTTATTAAATTATTATCTAATCTTGTCTTAGTCTTCCTTGTCTTGGCATCTACACTCTTTATCTTTTCCTATCACTAGAGTGAAAAAGGCGAGCAAGAAAACATGGCAAATAATCTAAAATTGTAGTGCTCTAGGCCTACTAGGTGTAGTGCCAATAGTGAAAAAACATTTGGGGTTAGTAGCACGTAATTTGAATATTGAATAGTGATTGCAAGTTATATTCGTCATAAAAAATTAAAAAACTAATAGTAATAATGAAAAATCAACGCCATAGTTTTTGTGCGATTATTTTTGCTTGGCCAAATTGATTTAACTTAAGTTTTAGAAAATAAAATAGTCATACGAATAAATTTATTGTATATTTTTTTTCTAAACTAAGGGGAAAACTCCTTTCGTGCCGAGTGATGAGGGTAAAGAATGTCTTTGAATTTTTTTTTTTTAATATCATTACAAATATTAATACTCACACACACCACCTAGGGTTTTTTTTTTTTGTAAAATCTTTCGAGCACCTACCATTAATTGACAATGCAACCACTCCACCACTAGGCTATCCCCACTGGGATATGTCTTTGAATTTTACAGTGTGCGTGGAGTCCTTGTCAATAAAGAAAGTCACTCCATATAAAAATAAGTATGTTATGGCATAAAATATTAGAGATCAAAATTTAAAAATTACACATTTTTTCTTTTTCATTAGAAATAGAGAATTAGCTTAAATGTGTTTGATGTCAATAGAATTAGTTTATGATTTCTTTACCTTCCATTTTTTTTTTTTGAGAATGATTTTTCCTTCCATTAAATTATCTAGAAGTTTCACTACTACCTTCATCGGACAACCTAAGATTCCATGCCATTTTCATTGGTTGTAACTTGCATTTGTCACCTAATTAAACACAAACGTCATTAGCTTGTAATTACAATCAGAATAAGGTATCTAAAAATCAAAGTCAAACAATAAATATTTTAATGACAGGCCTAATTATTACCATCAAACAACCACTAATCCCATCGAGCACCAAAAAAATATTCCCTACTACTGACCAAAATACATTATCTTTCTGCTGTATGAACAAATATATTAAGATTTCCTCACATTTACATTAACATAATTTATTATTTTTTCAAATCTATTTTTTTAATCAAATCCCAGACTGGCTCATGCAATTAACTTGTGATCTCTGATACAATGTTCCCCGTACCGATATTGTGCGTTGAAATAATACAAAAAACACATTTTACTGCGTGAAAACCATACGCATGTATTAACGGAATTATATTAATGTTGCATAGATATTACCAAATAAATGCTATTCATGCATCTTTATGACTATATTTGAACAAACATTATTATGACTATATTTGTATAGTAAATAATTGTCATTATCTTGTATGACCAAAAGTAGAGATGAAGTCACACACCCTCAAGTCTATAGAATTTTCTATGATATCTACCCGTTATTTATAAGATACTATCTCTTTAAATTTTAAAAAACTCACTCACTAGAAATAACAATAACTTATTTTTTACCTAACATCTGAAAGTATTTACCAGTCAACTTTTTTTTTAATGTCGCGAGAACTCGAAGCCGCTTTCGATATGCACTAGATAAATCTCCGTCCATGTGTGTCTGCAAACCATACCGAACAGGTAAATCACACTTTCCAAAAACAAGTATGACAGACTCAACCTATAAAGACATTAATGAAGTTTGAACCTTAAACCTTTGGCCTCAGACAAACCTCTACCACACTAGGCCATCCTCAAGAAAATCAACTTTATTTTCAATAATATTCAATCTTACACTTACGTCATTTACATAGTTACATAACGCTATTGATAATTACAAATAGTTATGATTCTCCAAGGCATAAAATAAAAAAATTAATATATATGTAACTAGATATTGAAAGAGATATTAACAGAAGAAGTCCTAAATAATAAAAGTGAAAATCAACTAAATGTGATGGCGTTTATTAGTCAACATCTTAGAAATCCAACTAACGCAATTTTTCTTTGCAATTTCCCTGAGATTCTTTGAAGAAATATTTTGTACTTTTAAGAAGGGAAAAAAAGAAGAAAGAAAGAAAAAGCTAGAAAATCCATTACCACCTTCATAATTCCTCCTATATTTCCTATTTGGCAATTGACCAAAAAAAATCTATTAGATCTTGACTTTGATCTGATCTCCTATAAATTCTTGCACAAAATCACCTGACTACCTGATTGGTCGTTCTGGGCCAATGAAATTCCGCCGTGCGAGCCACGCGCCAAGACATATCAAAGGTTATCCCCTTCGCCACACATAGATACAAATGTCTGTATCTATATGTGTAAATGCTTAATTGAAATGCAAAAGGAAATATTGAAAAAAATAAAGAAAAATCCCTTTTTTAGTAGTGACACAAACTCTCAAGAAACTCAAAAGCATAAAAAGAACCCCTAAATCCTGGAAAAAATAGAACAACACACAGCACAGCACAGCACAGCACATAAAAATCATAAGAAAAGGCATCCACAACAGTAACCTTAATAACAGCTGAAAAGAAGAAAACAAGATCCACCTCGATCACCCCTCCCCCCCCTTAATCCCCCCTCTTCCCTTCCTCCACACACTTTCTCTCTCCTTCTCTCTCTCTCTCTCTAACTTCTTCTCCTGTCTTTCTTGATTGAGAGGGAGATGAGATAGAGAGAGATCAGAAAATTTCGCCAGTCCTAAAGTAATCCTTTCTTTTTTGAACCCACATAGCAAAGGAGGACCTTTCCCCCCTTGTTCAACTCCGTTCTGTGCCAAAAGAAGGAATTTTTAGTCCAAAAGAAAAAAAAATTGGTGGCTGTATATTGGTTGGTGTAGAGAGAGAGAGAGAGAGAGAGAGAGAGAATGAGGGAAGAAGATTCGAATTGGTTCTCGAAATGGGAAGAAGAATTGCCGTCGCCGGAGGAGCTGATGCCCTTATCCCAATCCCTAATAACTCCTGATCTAGCTCTAGCTTTTAACATTCACAACTCCCACCAATCTCTCCACCACACGCCGCCGCCGCCGCCTCCGCCCCACCCGCCGCAGTCCGCCGCCCTCTCCTCCCAGCCCAATTCCTCCACCGAATTCGACTCGCCGGAGCTCAGTGGCGCCGGAGGCGGCGGAGCAGGCGGGGGCACCGGGTCCGACGAGCCGGCGCGGACCCTGAAGCGGCCCCGCCTCGTGTGGACCCCGCAGCTGCACAAGAGGTTCGTGGACGCCGTCGCCCATTTAGGGATCAAGAACGCCGTCCCCAAAACCATAATGCAGCTGATGAGCGTCGATGGGCTGACCAGAGAGAATGTCGCCAGCCATTTGCAGAAATACCGCCTCTACTTGAAGCGGATGCAGGGCATTTCCAGCAACGGCGGCGGCGGCGGCAACAGCCCGGCGGCGCTCTCCGCCTCCGGCATGGACGCCGCCACGGACCACCTTTTCGCCAGCTCCCCGGTGCCCCCGCATTTCCTGCATCCCGGCAGGGGGGCGAACTCGGAGCATTTCCTGCCGTTCGTCCCGGTGGCCGCAATTCAGCACCACCATCAGATGGCGGCGGCGGTGGGGCCGGGCCCGCACCACCACCACCCGCAGCTACAGCAGCAGTTTAGGCATTTTGGGAGCTCCCCACCGAATGGGCAGTTCGAGCATCCCTTCATTAGGCAGCCGCAGGTGCAGAGGATGGGGACGGCGGTGCATAGTAGTAATGGTGCGGCGGCGGCGGCGCCTGCCTACGCCGACGATTTGGAATCGGCTAATGCCACGAATGGGAGAAAAGTTCTGACCCTTTTCCCCACCGGTGATGATTGAGTATTTAAGCAATCATTAATTTTTCTTGAAAATCTGTGAAAAAAATCTAGTCTTTGGGCTGCTGCCATTTAATGTTTATTGTCAAATTGGTGTATTTTTAAGTTATTGTTAATGCTCTAGATTTAGTTATCTGCATTTGGATGCTAGTAATTGGTTTACTATTTTAGCTACTTTTCCTCTTCTTGTGGAACTTAGTTTGTTTCTAGTAGAAAGAATTAGAGGTAAAATAGGTTGTTAGTCTTATTGCCTATGAATCAAGATTCATCATCTTTCACTCTCCTGTCGTGTATTTAAGTCGTCTATATGTTGGGTTCTAGAAGCAGAGATTGATCTAGTGACGGATATCAACCATGATGTCACTTTGAAACGCTATTATATGAAGTGGCTTGTTTCTCTCATTGTGTCGTCTTTAAACTGTTGTCAGACGTGAACTCAGTTGATAAACGGCTACAATGATGAGAGAGGGAGAGGGAGAGAGAGAGAGAGAGACGTTCTTGTTAAAGATCTGAAGCTGGCGAGTTGGTGATTGGCATCCATGGCTGCACAAACATGGTACTGCAATTTTCTTGTTTATTTCTGGTGATATTATTACAGCAATGTAGCTCTTGTGTTTCTTTGTTTAGCATCGTATAGAGGTGAATCCGTGTTGTAAATGTCGTGTTATTGTTATTACCAAACAATTCAAGGTTTCATATATGTGCATCTCTTAGAGAAAAATTATAAAAATTTTAATGTTATCTCAAAAGATTTTAAGTCATAAATCATAGCTGAGTAGTCACATTATGGCGAATTGGGTAAACAGTTCGTGTGTTCTGTTTGTCGTGTTTTTAATATTTCTCCATCTTATTCCTAACATGACATTGTTCTAATACTATGATTACAACTTTTGTGACAGTTCATGATAAATTGTTGCCCTTTTTAGCTATTTAATGATTTCTTTGTAGAGTTAATGAAGCAGCAACAGTAGATAATTTAGTAGAATCTCAATATCAATCTCAATCTAAGTACAGTTTTGATTAGCTTTTATGTTTGTTGAGTGGATATATTTAGTAGAAATGAAATTCTAATATTAGTAGTAAGTATATTGAAGGGTGACACGGAGCAGGAAATTTCTAAATTTCTGAATAATCTCTTCTTGATTTTACTGGTTTTTGGGTTCGATTTTTTTCCTGGATTTCCAGCATTGGAAAAATAATGAGTGATAGATCAACTTGCTGCTGCAGTTTGTTTTTCTACTAAAAATTGGTTTATATTTCTATACCCAATTTGTAGTTAATTAGTCTGAAGAGGAGAAGAGTTATTACTACAATTTAAAAATATTTGATATGCAGAAGAGAGAAATAGCTATTTTTCTCAATTTCGCATGGTTGGTTGATATATTTAAATGCTCAATAAATGCAATTTAGATACGATTTTCTGGTGTCAATGTTGGCATATACACGTGGCGTGTTTTAATGAAAGAAGCGACGAATGAAATAATTGAGAATGTTATGAATTTGTCCTAAGTCAGATATTTTTCTTATGACTAGTATCTTTATCAATTGATGATAAACATATATATGGTGATGGATGGATATTATTGTTGATATTAGATTTAGCTTTTATGAATTTTTGATATTAGATTTAGTTAGTAAAACACAAGATAATATTCAAGTACTGTACAAATATTGGATCTCAACCGGCAATTTTTTTATGATGAATGTAATTCGCCACCAATATTCAAAATGTACATTAAAAAAATTTTGCAAACCTTTAAATGGTCAGGGTTAGGGGTGAGCAAAGCAAACCGAAAAACCGAACCGACCGACAAACCGTACCGAAACCGTCCCGAAAATATGGTTAACCGAACTGACGGTTCGGTTTATTTTTCTAATTTTAAAAAATCGAGGGTAACGGTTAGATTTTTATTTTTATATATAAAAACCGACGGTTAACCGAACCGAACCGAAACTCATTTAAAATTATAATTTTACTAATTATATGTTATAAAATTATCATACCAACTAATTATATGTTATAAATTATAATATTAACTAACTTAATTTTACTACTTTGACTTGAAAACATGAGAGTGTTCATTTTATTATTTATACTTCTTTAAATGTATATTTCGAATCCACATTTTAAGATATGAATTTTTGTTTTACATGCTATGAATTATAAACAAATTGAAAGTTTTCTTTCTACACCGAACTGATTTTTAGGTTAACCGTTATAGTGGTTTTTGGTTTTTATTTTCTACATTTTAGCGGTTAACCGAACCGATTAAAAACCGTATGATCAAATTTTTTTTGTGGCAAACAGTCGGTTAACCGAACCGTGCTCACCCCTAGTCAGGGTAGAGCAACAATTTTTGGCTTTCAACGAGTCAAAATTTTACGAGCTCATTCATTAAAGAAAATTATATACATATATATAGATAGATAGTAGAAACTTTTTTTCATGTAGAAACTTAAAAATTATGCATCTTTTCTTATACAATAATGCATTTCTATATATACAATTATGTATTTTCATGATAATGCATTTTATATATTAAATAATATATTTTTATGATTATTCATTTCTTATATTACAATAATACATTATTTAATGACAATCGTAGATTATATAAGATCAACAATTTAGATTGGTTTTTAATTTTTACTGGAGGAAAAAGTTTCTATTTGATCATTCTCCTCTAGATAGATACAGTATAATATCAATTAATCGCTTTATCTATTACTATTACTAATACGAAAATAAAGATGCCCCCTCCACGGTGTTCCGTTCAGATTTTCCTTTATTTTGGTAATTTATCTAATTTTAATTCATATATGTTCTAATTTTTATTTTTATTAATTTCATATTCTTGAAATATCACATGTTTATCTATTAATCACATCTGATCATATTTATCTTTCCCTCTATTTAATTAATTTCTTCTATTATACATATTAAAATAATAACAGTTTCGGAATGCATTAATTATATATATTTTTTTGAGAAATTTAATCTGTCTAATATTAAATTGATCAGTAATTAAATTATCAAATGAATAGTTTAATTTTAATATCAAAGTTGAGAATCTTTCTTTTTTTTTCTTCAAGAATTAAAATATTTGATTTTGTGAAACTTGAAAATGTAAACTTTTTTTTTCCGCATTTTGGCAAAGATTAGAGATATCGATTTAACATGAACTAACGAGACGGTTCAAATATACTTAAAAAGAAGGATTTTTACTAATTTTAATTAATATTAACTTTGTTTAGATTTTATCGAGTAATTTAGCATAAACCTTCAAATAACATGGAAAGAATGATTTTTACTAATTTTAATTAATATTACTTTGAAGATGTAAACATATTTTTTTTTCTGTATTTTGGCAAAGATTAGAGATATCGATTTAACATGAACTAACGAGACGGTTCAAATATACTTAAAAAGAAGGATTTTTACTAATTTTAATTAATATTAACTTTGTTTAGATTTTTATCGAGTAATTTAGCATTAACCAACAAGACGGTTCAAATAACATAGAAAGAAAATATTTTTTACTAATTTTAATTAATTTTACTTGGAGTTTTCATATTTTTATCGAGTATTACTCAACATATTTGAGACGAGTATGTATAATAAAATTACTATTTTAACCGAGATTAGAACGAACATGTAGAAAAATTCAAAACAAATTTAGATTTAGAAAATACATAATGAATGAGTATACCCTATCCATTATCATTCCTATTTATATCCTATTTATAAATTTAGATACGTGAAATAATTAATTTTCTAAGTTTGATTAATAATTAATGCGAACAATATCACAACTTTAAATAAGATATAAATTATTTTTAAAATATATACATATAAATGAAACCATAAAATTATTTTCCGTCTAATTTCGATGGGCTACTTACTAGTAGATACTAATATTAAAAATTCCCAAGAAAATGTCATCGTAGGAATTTTGTAGATATTGGTGAGGGATCTTTGTATGGCCACCAACTCCACTCTCTCTCTCTATATATATATATATAAAGAAGATCAAATTAATGAGAAAATTTTCTTAGTGAGAAATAGAAATAAATTTGGACTCTTAATTTTTATTAATCTATGATTTAGATTTAACGGTGCATTAAATTACTGTAATATATTCGTTACGATGTTACTATAATTTATGCATTAAAATATTTATGCATTAAGTTTTTGCAATTTATTGCATTACCGATATCATAAAAATACATTATTCTCATGTTTCATATAAGATATATTATCACCTGATTCTAAATTTCTAATCCCATATATATAAATATATATTTGTATAGTTGTACTTGGAACATTGAATTGAACATTGGCAATTCACAAGTTGGTTTATTGAATTACTATTGAATTGATAAACCCAATATTTTTAAATGTAAATTAGCCAGTGAAATTATTTGCATTTGGTTTGTCATTTCATTTTCATGTGGGCCAAACTAAATAAATATTATATATAGACCACGGGATAGAGTCGCCTGCCTTTTGTTTTTTGTTTGTTTTTAATGTTTCCTTATTGTAAGATATTTGATGCTTCTATTTTAGCCATAGAAATTAAATAGAATATTTAAATGATTTGTGTGTTGGTTCGAGTATGATAGATCTCCTTGAGAGTGACTTTCATTGACCAAAACATTTTGACAGAAAAAAGAAAAAACTTATAGATAAATTTTAAAACAAATTTAAAGCCGAATGATATTTGTTTCAAATATGGCTAGAACTATAAATTTAAGATATGACAACTTAGTTTTATTTCCTACAAACACTTCTCTTTAGCATTTGAAATATGGGATTCCAAATGAATATTGAACTTTGGCTCTCAGAATTTTGTTTATTGCAAGACGTTTCATCTCGTATTTAGATAATCAATTCACAATAATATACAAAACAATACTTATTAAAATAAAGATTTAACATATATTGACAATATAGAATGAAAATAAAGTAATACTATTTCTTTTGTAAAATTGTTATCCAGAATCTCTAACAAAAGGGCAAAAGTGAGTGGAGAGAGGGGATTTTCCACCATCATAATCTCACTCTAATAGATAAGATCAAGTTTCATTCTTTTTTTTCACAATAATTGGCAAACATAATTTCCTATTTTGGAGATAAGGAAAAATATAGAATAGAAGTGTCATGAACCATCAATAATCACATGACTAGTGATATAAGATAGTGTAACATAAATTAAAATTTAAATGATTACATTTACATAAATATATATACTTATATTACCACTACGTCACTCATCAAGCACATCAATTATACTCCATTCGTCCCAAATTAGTGTGGTTCAACTAATATTTTATACATCACAACAAATCAAATATGCACCACACTTTTGGGGGACGGAGGGAGTATCAATTTACGAGCTGACTACGGGCGACGTACCCAATGTACCCATGGCCGTAGGTGATCGTTCCCGTATAAATCCACAACATAAGATCTTGATTCCCAATTAGAAGTTAGAACAAGGATGGTATTGTAATAATTATTATGCATCCATGCATAAACAAAATCGTGCTACCCGCCTACACGACCGGTCGAGATTCGTCGTGGTCATGTTAATTAATATAATCAGATCCGATCTGTTAACCACTTATTACCTCATCAACACAAGATACACTACATAAATCTAATTAATTAATGAATCAAATGCTACATATAAATAAGGGAAGAAGTGGATTTCCCATATTGATTTTGTCTGAAATGGGGGTTTCATTCATTGTTTGACAGTTCACACACACATGAATCCAAATCCAAGACCCCCATCCCAATCTTTGAGTTTCTATATAAAATTTTAAATCAATAAACAAACCCTCCATTATCCACCAACTCAATAGTTTTATAACATCAAGAAAAGAATTAATCTATTACATAAAATGCACAACGTTTATAGAATATTTTGTTGTCAAGCTGGCATTGGATTATTCTCAAGGCATCATTTGCCTTTTTTTAGGGGCGGGGGGAAAACTAACACCATTTGCTTCCCACCTTGGTCCATGTGCTGTGGATTTTTTATTTTTTTTTTCTTTTTTCCCCGAGGTGTAAAACAAGATCTCAATTCTAACAGTCGCAGGATGTAGTGTTGTCACATAAAATAATTCAATCTTTTGATTCAAGTAAAGTACTTATTGCTTTCCAATTTGGAGATGAATTACGTTACCGATCCAATTACCTTGGAGCAAAATTACAATTACCGTTTTTTTTTCATAATGTTTGTCGCAATTCCTTTTGTCGGAATGTTATTTATTTATTCTATCAGTAAGTTGGATCATCTATTACATCATTGTGTAGCAACTCTTATTGCATACAAATAATGAAGATATTTAAAATTTAGCAAAATATGAAAGATATTTAATGAATTAATGCGTAGCACAGATATGAGATGTTGCATAATGAATTAATGATTTGATAGAAGATCAGACATGGTTTCGAGTTTCGACGAAGCTAAAGCAGAAATTTATTAAACTTGCACACAAATAATTATAACAAACATCATAAATACTTAGCACACTAGGTCTGTAAAAGTCTCCCTATATAATATAACAATGAGAACAACAATCGCAAGTCCATAATAAAGCTTTCCACCACCTTAAAAATCAAAATAGAAATCACAGACAATTATAGGTCTTAAAAAAAACTAACAAACCTAGAATAGGACACACTAGAGAATACAGGCATTGATCCCAGTTTCAACTGTTATCGATGGTGCTGGTAGTAATCAAAACTTAGAGGCTGCTGGGCCTACAACATACATAACGAAATTCATTAGTTTAACTACGAAATCAATGGCGAATATGTCTAATGGATAAGGTAGCTTGTAGATAAAAAGAAAGAATGGATTGCAGCATGATAAGAAAATGACAAAACGCATCGACTACAGCAAGTAAAAGCTGAACACACAGCATGGGTCCTGTCATAGTTTCAAGAATCCATATATAAAATAGCACATTCGTCCCACATGCCAATCCGATTTTAGATGAGACATAGTTATGCATGATTGACAACATTGGCAGAAAACAAACAACTAATATGCAGCCAAGCACTCAATAATATGGTACTTTTGACAATTCTGGAATCCTGTCTGAAGAAGAACATAGAATTGGCATGCATTTGCCTCATTTGAATTAAAATATGAATTAGGTGCAATTTGATATGAATATATTAACTATGTACCTACTGTGAAGTCTATGCTAGCTTCATTATTTTACAGATGATTTATAAGGAAGTTGGATCTTCACACACTTTCCAAGAGACACCCAGGTGAATAAGAATAGCAAGCATCTAGGGAAATATTATAATGCAAATAGATAATCCGAAAAATTTAAGTGAATTTAAGGATGGGAAGCTAAGGAGAAAAGTAACATAACAGAATTGCAGGAACTACCTGAAAAGTGGCATGCCGTAGTTGATCATATGACTGGGCATACATTATGTTCTGCATTGGAAACTGCATATATAATGCATCCCTAGAATTCTGATTCGATCCCATGGCATAATACGGGCTCATCACTGGGGTCCTGTAGTTGAGGGAAGCTTGAGGAGCAGGCATGTGACCCATCTGTGGGAAGACAGGGTCGTATTGGACAAATGGAGGCTGAAAACTTTGCAAATTAAAAGGCGCCATCCTGAAACTCTGGGCGTTTGGGATGCTCTTAATATATCTGCATTGTTCAATGAAGAAAAAGTTATATCAGTCCCCATACTAATTGCATTAAAATAAACATGACAACATAAGATATTTACAATATTCATTAGCTAGTACTTGGGACATCGTTACACAGAATAGATTAGGAATTGACAAAATGATGGACCATTCAAAGGAAAGCAAAGAATATGTGACCTTCTGACGAATTATTTGCAATAATAAAATAGAACTAGAACTTAGAATTTAAAATGCATCACCATTCATTATTCAATTCCATGTTTGTCTGTGAATACCTGTCATAACTGCGATCATAATCTGGATCAATGCGGTCCTTCTCCCTGTCTCTAAAAATTGCTACACTCGCTGAATTGAAACCTTCCGAGCTGCAGTGTCTTTTTTCCCAATGCATACCCAAGTCTCTTGAAACTTCATCATCATCAACAGTAATGTTCGTTCCATCTGGAGCAGCCCAAGGCAATGCCTCATCTGATCCAGAATTACTAGGACTGCTGAAAATACGAGCTCTTGCTCTGTCATACTCTTCCTTCCTCTCTTCCACGGTTCTTACTGGATTGCGTTTAAGGCCAAGTTCATATAGGTCATTAGAGGAAGCTTTAGGCCTTGGTCTAATGACAATCTTGATCTGATCAGGTTTATCATTTTCTGACTCTTTAGCTGGAACATCTGATAAGCAGACTGCAGGGAACTTAGACTCTGGTTTCTTGGTAACCAAAATCCTAATTCCTTGGCCATCCACAACATTATCCTGAACCATGGTCTGCAAACCATAGTGTTGAGCAACACGGTGGGCGGCAAGACGAAGATATGAAGTCGAGAAGTGTGGAAACTCGAACTGCTGTAGATCGTTACTCTGCAAGAACTTCTGTATCTCGAGTTCCATCCGCAGAACTGACAATATCAAGATATAAGATGTATGTCATCACCAATTCAAACTTAAAGGGGGAAAGAGGATAAATACAAAATAAACTGCAAGAATGTGAAGCAGAGAGTGGTGACCCAGATACAAACAGCCAAAAGTGGGTTTCACTGACTGAGCATATAAACTCTCTAAAACAATTATAAGATGCTCTAGAGCTTATAATTTTCTTTGGAATTTGTCAATGATTTCGATGAAAGATTTTATTGCTCCAACAAATAGATATTAGAGCTCACGAGATGTTCGTGCAGAAAGTAAGGAAACCCACTCTTGTTTTGGAGAAAAATATCTTATTGGAAAATCCATTATGTTTAAGTTATTGAAATTACAACCTTATCATTACTAATAATCTTGTAAACTCTTATCTCAAAAAAAAAAAAAAAATCTTATAAACTCAATAATTCAAATACTTCTCCAATAACGTATTTTTAATATATTGTTACATTTAATATGACACTTTTGCTATTCGTGATAGAACATGCTTATCAGTCTATTGCAACAATATCAACTAGGGAAAGATAAATAAGGATGAAGCAATCAACACAGCCTGCAAAATGCACCCAAGTTTAGCTCAAGTATCTCAAAGTTCTTTAAACTTTATAGTTTATACACACTTCCGACCCCATCTATGTTGACAACAAAATATCACACTACACGCACCCTTGGTTTTAAAAGGCGCAAGGCGCACCGAGGCGCAAACTGGCCTGGAGCCTAGGCGCAGGGCTTTAAGCTCAGGCGCGGGCTTTTCGTAGGCGAGGCGCACCTAAAGTATGAAAATTCTAATTTATTTACCTATAATATATTTTCTACTAAAAACACAAATACTTAAAACACAAACACTTAAAACACACAAATACTTAATTTAAAACACACAAATACTTAATTTAAAACACACAAATACTTAAGTCTTAAAGTACGTAAGACGTCAGTATTAAAGTAGCAGTGGCTTATATTTATAAGCCAAACCCTAGAATACAGAAGGCGCGCGCCTCTGGGCTTTTGCGCCTAGGCGCGCCTCGGTGCGCCTCCGTGCGCCTATGTGGGCTTTATGTATATGACTGCGCCTATCCCTAAAAAAAGCTCTAATGGTGCGCCTCGCCTAGGCGCGCTTTTTAAAACACAGCACGCACCGCCTTTTTCAAGGCTTCTAGTGACTTAACTATCACATTGACATTTAAAGGAGCAGGGATATGTTCCTTTCATGACCCATCTAAGATAAACTTTCCATTCAGTGATTTCTTATTCATACTTAAAATATCCGAATATGCATTTAGGAGCCCTAAGCATTGTGATTTCCACACGAACTACTTTGGCAATTGCCTCTATATCAATAGCAGCAGCAATTGCGAATGTTCAATCAGTTAAGGATAGCGGAAAAAGGAAAACATCAATAAAATTAACATACAATATCAATTATAAATATGCCAACTTAGTCTCTGCCACTACTGCGAAATTGTAGATTATCCAACAACCGTTGACGATATAGCAAACCACCAAGCTTGTTTGATGGAAATACACACACAATTCAGATCTAGAAAAGTTCACCAATGCGGCAACTTACAACTAAACTAAAGCCGACTAGTCAACTGAACTAATTCACCATCGCAACACATCAAACTGCAGTTTTATCAACACCACCACGCATCTCAACAGCGAAGACGAGAATAAAAGAGCTTAAATTACTCTCTAACACAGAATTGAAACTAAGCAACAAAATCACAAAACCAGAAACACTTAAAATCTTCAGAAACTACAAGAAACGCAACAAGAAAAAAGAAAAAAAAAAATAGTAGTTGTAAAAACTAACTTGTCAGACGATGGCGAGGATTCTGAAGCGCCTCAACGAGAAAAGGATCCACCATGGACACGTACGACGGCGGCTGATTCTGCTCAACCGCCGTATGCTCCAAAACGGCGCGGTTTCCGTCAGCCTCGACAGATGCTTGCTGCTTCGAATCCATATCCCGTATTAAACACAAACAATGCAAAATCAAGCACAATCTAGAGCTATAGATACAGATAATACTGTATGCATAAATATAGTGACTCCCTTGGGAAGATGAGGGGAATTGAGAAAAGGGAAGCAGCACTGCAGCAGCCCCTTTCTCGAATTTCCTTCGGATTATTATTATTATCCTCCCTGTAGTCGAGAGAGTGATTTAATCGAATTATGATTTGGATTTATTTATATGGATTTTTTCTCTCTCATATTTTTCTTCTTTTAATTTGACCTTTTTCTTATTTTTATTTTTATTTTTATTTTTATTTTTATTTTTATTTTTATTTTTTCCTTTTTGGTATGAATAAGAATGAAAAGTCCAAAAAGGACAGTAAGTGGGCTGTGGGCTGTGGGGGAGCCTATGCCATTCGTTTGGGAATATCTCATCAGCGTCGACTACAAGAGTTAGATTTAAAATTTAACGTTCATCAATCTAGAAGGTTCTCGAGGTGATTTTGCGGCTTTAGACTAAACAATTACGGTTGTGAATCTACTCCCAAATCGACAGATTGATTCAGATAGATCCAAAATGAGAAAGTCTTGAATATATCCAAACGTAAAAAAAATTAGCCAAACAAAAAAAACTATAATTGGCCGAATGGGCTGACTTTAGGGATTTCATTTTTGACTGAAGCTTGCTTGTTGGCTTGTATAGAGCGAAAAAGGAGGGTTGGGGCAAAATATAACCCAATTGTTCTAAACATAATTCTCCGATAAGTTGATAGAGTTGATTCAAAATCGAATGAGTTTGTTACATTGACATTTCTAATTACAAGTTGTATTTTTATTAATGGCTTATAGTTTAATGTATGTCACTATCATAGAGTAACAGGTTAAAAGAAATGAATTAGAACATCGAAATATAATAATTAATAAAATTAATTGGATATAGGAAATTTAAAATAATAATATTTAATTAGTAAAAGAATTGTAGAGACTAAATCTATAATTGATGATGACATCATGCACGTCCGGATTGATCGGACACTAACAACATGTCAACACAAGAACACGTAAGAGCCCTAGATTGAGCACAGATGGGGGATGTTGACCGTAGAGCATCCGACGTTCAAATTAGTAAGTTGATATCGTAAACAGAAAGTAAATGAAATAGATAATAGAAATAGTAGATAAAAAGTGACACAGGTTGTGGCGTTCGGAGGGTGAAAACAGTGACAGTGAGTATGTGATAATGGAAGGTTGATAGCGGATGGTTGTACGGTTGAATCTGTCTGACTGATTAAACCAACTTCATATGCTTATTGGGCTTGGGGCAAGTACAAGAATGAGATGTCAATTCATTTTTAAAAATTTAGGTTCTTCTTTGTGTATCATATACTTGAGTAATAAAATTTGATACATAGGTTTTTAAAAAAAAAACAGGCAAGAGTGATTGATTTTGGATTAAAATTTGAGTTGTTCCGTAAGAAAATTTACAGCAAATTAATCACAATTTTTTTTTATATGTATAAGGTTGATTTTGTTTATTCAAAATTAAACTCCAAATCTATGACACGTGAATTAGAGAAGTCAAAATAAGTCCAATTTGACCCAACAGTGTGTCGGATTGGGCCATTAGAATTTTGACCCAATAGGACTCAATTTGATCCAACTCCAACTCCAACTCCAATTTCTAGTCCAACTATAAATTATAACGTTAATTAAATTTATGTATTAAACCTAAAAACTAAGACTAACGTTTACATGTAAGAGGATTTGAAAAGGAAAGGGAAATAAACACTTACGAGTTAATACCACTTTCTCTCCTAAAAAAAAAACACACACACACACTTTCTAAACTAAAAGTCGTATGTTTTCAGAAATAGAATACACTCCCAATATTGGCACAATAAAACCTAATAAATTGATTTTATTTTATGTTTTCAAATATGCGTGTGATTAATACTAGAATAAAATTAATTACATTATTTTTTTATGGGTAGTGATAATGGGACATAATGTCATAGACATAATCGGTTTATTTTGTCCATATATTTTAAAAATCGGTTTTCCCAAAACTAGTTCCTTCATTTCCGGTTTTCTGGTTTACACATTTCTCTAATTTACCCTTATGTAATTTAGAAATGTTTTAATTATCATCATAATCTTAATTAGGTATATATAATTTGATCCCTTAAAATCAGGTAACCAAATAAGCTCCCAAAATTGACATAATCTTGTTTCATTTTTTTTCTTCGATTAATTGATTTTTTTCGAGTTATTGATTTATCATTTTTCATATTCTTTATCTTTTTTCCTCCTTATGTTTATCTATATTTTTTTATATAAATTTATATTTTTTTTAAATGGAAAAAAATTATAATTCAATATAATACACTATATTTTTTGTAAATGACACTATAAAGCCAATATATTTAATTAGCCTATATGTATATTTTATTCAATAATATTGTGCTTTAATATGATTTTAATATATTGTTACTAACTGGGATCGAACACAGGACATCAAATCATAATATAGAGTATTTTGCCACTGAGGTGTGGAGAGGTTGTTTTGGTGTTGCAGGTCCATGATGGCTAATAGGAATGAGCATTCGGTTAATCGGTTTGGGTTTGGCCTAAACCAAATCAAATAAATCAAATTTGTAAAAATTAAAATCAAACCAAACCAAACTGAATAACCGAACCAAATTAACCGAATTTTTTAAAATTAAAATCAAACCGAACCAAACAAATCGAATATGTTCTATAAATTTTATCCAAGATCATTAAAAATATGTTCTAATACAATAAAACGATAATATTCTAAGTCAATACCTACAAATTATCCATTGCAATAGACCAATCACCATAAAAGAAGTTCAAAATAAGTAGCAAATTATGAAGGGATGGAGGTGCGAGATATGTTTCAGGATTTAGAGTTCAAACATGAGGACGCATAATATACTTTACTATAAATTGTATAATTTAATATATAAATCTGGTTTTCGGTTTGGTTTGGTTATCAAATTATCAAATCAAACCGAACCAAATAAATTAAATTTTAGAAAAATAAAACCAAACAAACCGAACCGAATTCTATTTTCGGTTTGTTTTGATTTCATTTTCGGTTTTCGGTTTTTTTTGCTCAGCCCTAGCGGCTAACGGAGCAAGAGAGAGATAATTACACGTTGGAGCTACAATATAAATTATTTCTTCTTAATTAAAATTTTAAATTACGGATTACGAGGGTATAAAAGTACACTTCATACTGTTATTAATACTAATTTAATTATGAGATTATAGTGAAAAAAGAGGGTTATGTTTAAAATTACCCTAATAAAAATAATAGGGGTCAAATCAAAACCAAATATTAGAGTGATAAATTATCTATTAATGCAATGAATAAGATGGTAGGCTTTTAGTTGCAACGTTGAATTGGCTTAAAAGTTGAATTTGACTGTTGCATTAACTTAATAGGTATTACCATTTTAAACATGGAACATTTTGCCTGGCAATGATTCTTTATCTTGTGTCTTTTGTTCAGATAATTTCGAATCGGTCTTTTACTTGATGATTGAATGTCACTTTGCAACTCAAGTTTGGTTGCTAGTGAATTTTTTGTTGAATTGTGCCCTAAATATCTTATCGGATTTATGTAATCACTAATCACTAAAGCTACTTTATATCGGAAGGCCATGAAAAAGAGGAAAAAATAGTGCTAAATTTAATTTGGCAATGCACTGACATTGTGTAAGGGTTAAGTATCTCTTGTACTAATTTATTTATAATATTTTGTCTTTGACTTTAAAAAAAAATCACCATTTTAAACATTTATTAGGAGTTAATGAAAGAATAAATACCACATCATGCCATCTATCTTTAGCATATGGATAGCAAAAGTATAACTGTTCAGTCTATGTCACTATGTGGTAGCGTAGGAACTTCGATCTTCATACTACATTATTGAATAATATTATGTATATACATTATAGGGTTAATTATCACTTATGGCCCGACCTTTCACTCCGTGGTGATTTTATAGCCTGACCTTTTGAAATATTCAAAAATGGCCCGACCTTTGCTCTATTGTGACACTTATGGCCTGAGACCGAAAATCCGGCGATGAAAAATTGAGTTGGACGATCGTATGATGATGTGGATATTCTTTAAAAAAGAAGTTTACATTTTTATTAAGTTAACAATTTAATCATTCTTATCTCTAATTATTAACATGTCATTTAAATTTTATACTTTATATTTCAATATTTTTTCTTTTTAATTGAAACCTCTCTTCACAAAATTTTATTTTATATTTTATTTATTTATGAAATTTATTATACTTTACAATTCTTATTTATTGATAATATTTAGTCGAGTTGAGTTAAGCCGAGTACCATCAAACTCGAACTTAACTCATTCATTAAAGACTTTTTTCAAGTTTAGTTGTATAAAATAGTTTTCTAAGAAAAAAAAAACAAGGGAGCTGTTAGCCACGACTGGTTATAGTGGTGGGTGGTGTGGTGGTGGTTGTGAGAGGGAGAGGGAGGAACGGACAGTGGGTGGTAGTTGCAATTTCAAAACTCATATGCAGAATACAGATAAAGGTCACATATTTTTTGATAATTAACCCTATATTAAATATATAATTATGCATAATATAAAAATTTTAGACTTTAATGGTATATTCAACTATCACTATATATAATAGTAACCAATGCATACTAATATATTAATTAATGTATTCATGAATATTAAATTAGATTAGAAATATAGGCATATATGTTATTCGTATTATTTAGAATTAATATATTAGATCATCTAAAAGATAAAATATATACCCTTTAATTTATCATTGATTTTGCTACAATATTGAGTTTGTCACGTGTTAACTTAAGAGAAGAGCTGAAGGTCTTCACTTAACACGAGACATTGTACATATAAGACAAACGCTCTTCGTACAGAGAGAATTAAATAATAGCTTAAAATAATAATATAAAATATTGTTTCACAATAAATCGAGAGTTATATTTAAAGACCTAAAAATAAATCTTAATTCGAAAATGAAACAACATCCTGATAAGAAACTAATAAATAAAAATATTTATCTAAACTAGAATAAAGGATCAAATGTGCCACTTATCCTTACTCGCCAAATAATCACTAGCAATTTATCCCACATCATATAATTGAAGCATAAAGTATTTGGGTGACAATCCACAAGAAAACTTAGAAGTGAATTCTAAAATAATAAAATAAAATCTGATACTATTACTCTCCTTCACTTTCGAAGTATACTAACATATGTAGAACTCTCCCTTTTGAACTATAGTAATGGAAGTCATTATAGTAATTACCTTTAAGATTTAAAACTTGAAGATATTTAAGATAATACCAATTTAACCACATTGTAATTGAAAATATATAATATGTAATTTGTTTCTTCTAATGTCACTTAATTAATTAGAGATACTATTTTTCTTTTTTGGGATTTTATCCATAAATATTTTAATGAGGTTCGGTCTGAGATAAGCTTGTTATACCCCAGCATTTTGGTTCTGCAACACTCTGTTTATATATATATATATATATATATATATATATATATATATATGACCCTTCATTCGTAATTAGATAAAGTATAGGGGCAATGGCCTGTAAATTCCTCAACTTTCAGTAATTTATGGTTTTGTTCTCAACTTAAAGATTCTGCCTGTAAATTCTTCAACTTTCAGCAATTTCTGGTTTTGCTCTCCACCTACAGATTCTGCGTGTAAATTCCTAAACTTTCAATTGTTTCTGATTTTGCATCCGAGGTCAAATTTTCCCCAAATTAATGCTGACATGATTGCCAAAAAATTTGAGTTGGCCAATTCGACCGATAAACAAAACGACGTCGTTTTGAAATTTATTTAATAAAAAATAATAAATTAGATTTCTTGACACTTTTTCACTTTTTATCTCTCTCCTCTTTCTCTCCATTCCCGTCCAAATTTCCTTCGCCGTCACCATGTTGTGCTCCTTTCGTCATCGCCGCCACAATCCCTTTCTTCGACACCAAAACTGCCCCCAAACCCCTCACCAAGAACACCATCATGAAACTGCCCGACCTAAATCTAATTTATTATTTTTTATTAAATGAATTTCAAAACGACGTCGTTTTGTTTATCGGTCGAATTGGCCACCTCAAATTTTTTGGCGGTCATGTCAGCATTAATTTGGGGAAAATTTGACCTCAAATGCAAAATCAGAAACAATTGAAAGTTAAGGAATCACGCAGAATCTTTAGGTGGAGAGCAAAACCAGAAATTACTGAAAGTTGAGAAATTTACAGGCCATTACCCCTAAAGTATATTATAATATCAGTACCATACAATTTTGATGATTGTAAATAAGATATGATATACTTCATTCGTCCCATTATTAATAGCATATACTTTATGGCACTGATATTAATAAGAAGGTGTAAAAGATAGAAAAATGGTAGTGGGATAATTTGGAATGTGTCACTTGTAGTGGGACAATCAAAAAAGGAAACTGTGCCACTTATCAGGGACGGATCCAGGAATCTTATATAGGGAGGGCGAACTTTCTCAAAGCATTAATAATATTTTCGCACAATATAAACATATTTTATACATGAACATTCAAAAAAAATATAAAGATAAACTACCTAGTAATAATTAATTAGAACTAATTCCAAATTTGACCAATTACACAGAAAGGATGGAGTAAACACATAATGTTAATATTATAGTTTAGACTTATGTAACTAATTTCAAATTTGACAATATAATTTTAGATAATAAACATGCATTTCTCACTTAATCAATTCAACACCGTTGCCGCACTCCGCCAAATTCAATCACACAAAGTTCCAAACAGAATAACTTTTAATTAATTCTCGTTGTTGATTCTATCTATCCAGAGATGTAGTATGTTATTTAATTATGTAAAGCTCAATCTATTTAAATTAAAAATTTTAAATCATTTGAGATTGAACTTGAATAACGAGCATAGAAATTTTTGTATAATTAGTCTTATATTATATATGTAAATATATATTTTTAACTACACAAATTAATAAATATTTAATATATATATATATAAGTAAATTCAAAAATTTGAGGGGGGCGGCCGCCGCCGCCAGCCACCCCCTAGCTCCGTCTCTGCCACTTATAATGGAACAGAGGTAGTAAGAAATTTGGTTCCATTTTTTCCCTCTCTTTACTTACCTAATATTCTGTTGAAGTTAATAATCAATAATTAATAATATTATATCTTTCAAAAAGTATCATAAAATATATTTTATTCATAATAAATTAATTATGTTAAACGACAGGCTATAAGTGCAACACACGTAATTCGCTGTTAGTATAAAAAATAAATAGAGAAATGGAAGGAAATTGCCATTGATGTGAGTCCACCACTTAAGTCAACAATTCCTTTAGAAAAAGAAAAACAAAAATAATCCCACTCCAGCCAGCAAGGCAGCCACAAAGAAATTGCAACTTTAATTAATAAATAGCATTAAAAAGTGTAATCAAGCATACCAACAAACACAAACGGCAAATCAATAATAATGAAGTCATTAGTTAAAGGTTAAGTAGTAGAAGGTAAGCAAACACTAAAAGCGTGTAATAAAAAATGATGGGAATGTAACGAGAGAGAGGGAGAGAGAGAAAAATTAAGGAGAGAGAAAAGGGGATAAGAGGGGGATGATAATAACGATGTAACGCTTTCATGGTACTGTTGCGTGCGAGTAATAGAAAAACCAACACCTCATCGTCTCACACGCAAAGTGTAAAGCTCAAGTCAGAGACAAGGAAATTTCGCGATACAAGTGGGAGGTCTTAAACCCTACGTTTAAGTTATAACTTCTATCTCTTCCCAACCATTGCACCTTTCAAACTCTGCCTCTCACGCGCTCACTATTTCTTTTAGCAATTTTTTTCATTTATTTTTTTTAATATAATGACAAAAAGATCCTCTTTAAAAATATACAGTAAGTCTTTATATCATATCATTCAATGAAGTTTGATCCGTCACATGGTCTCTAGGTCCGCATCCAAGTTCAAAATTTAGTCGGAACATTAGTACGATTAATTATGAAATATAAAGTAGATTTAGATGTGATGACTTGTCAGAAAGATTCAGACAGATTTTTTACAGATAATGTAAAACAATAATTATAGACTAGAAGATTGTTTCTCATTTATTCGCAACGTTTTGCTATGTTTAAATAGTTAGTTTGGAGTCTCTAAGAAAACTCGAGCGATGCGGCTTCAGTTTATAAGCAGTGAGGTCTAGGGTTCAAACCACACCGCTCCCCTTTTTTCTCAATTAAAAAAAAAAAGAGTTAGTTTGGATTTTTTGTAGTTACTACATTTTGCATTTGTACCTTTTGTGGAAGTTACAATTTGTCTAATTGACTTCATTTTGGCTCTACATTTATATCATATATGAGTTATTAAAGTTATTTTTGTTGTTCTAGACTTTTAGATAATTAGATAAGAAATGCCTTTGAGCAATTAATGCAAAAGTCTCCCGTCTCTCAAAAAATGCAAAAGTCCCCACAAAAAAAATACTCCCTCCGTCTCTTAAAAGTATGGTTAGTTTGCTATTTTGGACGTCCCCATAAGTGTGGTTCATTTATTTTAGTACATAATTTTTACCCTTATACCCTTAAAAGCTCTAAATATTTTCTCTTATTCTTCACTAACACTAACAATTGTGGGTCCCTTTCTCCACTAAAAATACCCTACCAAATATTTAATTATCTTTTTATTAAAATCCGTGCCGCACTCCTTGAACCACACTAATGTAGGACGGAGGGAGTAATAATTAATGCAAAAGTCCGAAGTCAATATGCACGTTTTATTCAACTACGTGCACTTCTTAAGGTGAATATAACAAATTAACATTCTAAAAAGGACAAAAATAGTACTCATAATCGATATCCAATGTATATTAATTTTTCTTTTAAATTGTAAAGGGTACAATCGGGTGCAGTCGACTAAAGGATTTAGGGTTTAGGGTGTGGTCTCATAATTTTTTAATCATTTTTTATAATTTATTAATTTAATTGGTTTTAAATTTTATATAATTGGTGAAAAATAAATACTAATTATAAATTAATAAATTCAAATTTAAAATTAATAAATCATAATTAAATTTAATAAAATATTAATTAACTAAATTTTAGAAAAATGATGGTGCGTAGGTGGATCACACCCAAATTTTGATGTTTTCCTAAATAGAGGTTTAAGATGTGATCTCATAAGAGCCAATGCGCATCAAAAATAGTGATTGCAGGTTCTCATAATAAAAAAAAAATGACGATTAACGGATCAAAATTAGTATTTGAACATACCATCCTCATCTCCAAATTAAACCCTAAACACCCTCCCTACCCAATTTTCTATTCTATGAAATTAGGATGGGCATGGGAAAAATCTTTATTCGTGGAATAAGGTCAGCGCGAGGATTAGGCCCCCTTTTTCAATTAATTGAAGCAAAACATTAATGATAATTTAATATTTCCAATTACTTCTTTTGTGTAAAATATTTTTTTATTAGTAGGTAGATATTACCTTATAATAAAAAAGATTAAATATAAAGATATCACAGAAAATCCTATAGAGCAATAGCGATTCCAATCATTTAAATCAAACAAAAAAATACTAAAAAATTATTAAAACCAGATTCAAGAAACTAATCTCAAATTACTTTCCAAGTTATTGAGTTGGATTTATAATAACTTGAATATAGATCAATACACCCAAGTTAAGTCAATTGTGATTTTTCATCTCCTGTATAATTGTAGGTTATTGCATAACTTCTCAGAAAACGACTATTTTCGTCGTAATCAACTATAGCAAATTGAAGATGGTCAGGTCAAAAAATCTAAAATATTGAATGTGATGAATCTAAAATCCAATTAATGACGTCGAAGAAAATGTTCATGTAATTTAAAGCACGCAATTCATTAAGCAATTGTTTTGGAGGCAAAACACTAGAGAAAACGATATATAGAGCTTGAATTTTCTTAGTCATTCTGACTTTTGAATAAGTATAAAATTCCTAATAATATTTAATTTTAAAAAATGCAATATTTTTGTTGAAAAGGCGAAGTGCCTTTTAATACAAGTATCTTCATAAAAAAATCGGCAAGATTGTATAAAATTTTTGAAGGAATAAAAGAAAAGCACCACTATTAATTACCTCGACAAATAACCTTTTTTTTTGGGTGGGAGAAAGGGGGACTGGTGAGATTTAAACTCTAGACCACATTGATTACAGATTAAAATCTGTCCTGTTTGGATGTCACCGGGACGATAAATAGCCTTAAATATTTATGTTTGTGAAAAATATAATAGTGGATATATGGTTATATTCTAAATTTATATTGTAAAAGGTAGGCAACATTTTGGGAAGTACTCATAATTAAATATCTAAAAAAGAGCAGTAAATTTGGCTAATATGCTAATTTCCTTCCTAACATAAAATGATTAAAATCTAGTCAAATCTACTATAATTATTTGTAACGATCCTCAAACAAAATCAGAAATTCATTTAATCTTTTCGATACAAGAAATACTAGTACGGAGTATTATTTATTACAAAATCCAAACGACTTTATTAAGAATGAAAAATCACATAAATGACACAATCCACGCAGAGATGCGTGCAATACACCACCCCCCGAGCGCGTGCGATATAAGTAAGTCAGCCGTTTACAGTCTTTAGACCCTACTCTCCTTCCTAAAACCTGCGAAAATTCCCCCAATTTTCTCAATTCCAATTTTACACACCACACACACTCCGACGAAATGGCTGAAGCTACGATGATCGCCTTAGATCCACCGACGGAGCCGCCGCCGGGATTCGATGATTTTGGATCCGACCTGCAAATTGCTCCTCTCGACGACGGTTTCTTCTCGCATCACGTCTTCAACGGCGATGGTACGGCAGGGGAAAACGGAACGAATGACGTCGGCGTGCTCGAGGACCTCGATTTCGATTTCTCCTTCGACGATCTAGGCCTTCCTCCCGCAGACGATATCGATCACCTCCTCAACCCCTCGCAACTGCGACAATTTCATTCACAATCCTTAGCAGATCCGAATTTCGCCCAATTTGGACCGAATTATGATCAAATGCAGGCTGTTTTCAAATCGTCGTCGTCGGAGCTGCGTCACCTTTCCGCAGATGGCGACTTCTCGGGCAATCCGAGCTGCGATGGCTCGGGGCTTCTGAATTCCGCTTCTCCGGATTCGGAGTCTCAGCAGATTTCTGGCTATCTCAACATGCCGTCGCCGGAATCGAACGGATCGAACCGCGACAGCACTGAGAATTGCAATGCTGACGGGAAGGGGTTAAATTGCCCCTCGCCAGAATCGCAGGGTTCTGAGAATTTCGAGTCTCGTGTCTCGGAGGATTCAAATAATTGTGTCGCCAGATCGGTAAGTTCTTCGCCAAATTCGAGTAACAGTTCGGTTAGAAATAGTGTTGTTGATCAGAAGATTAAGTTAGAGGATCCGGCTAGCAATAATAGCAACATTTCTTTGCTGAAAAGGAAAAAAGAAGGTGAAGATTTGATTAATAGTAACAGTGACTCGAGGATTAAGTATAGGAAATCTAACTGTAATGCAGATAATAACAATAGTGGCAATAGTAATGACGGGTTGAGTGAGGATGATGAGAAACGAAAGGCAAGGTTGTTGAGGAATCGGGAGAGTGCCCAATTATCTAGACAGAGGAAGAAACATTACGTAGAGGAGTTGGAAGATAAGGTGAGGAACATGCATTCAACAATTCAAGATTTAAATACGAAGATTTCGTACTTCATGGCAGAAAATGCTACCCTGAGGCAACAAATGGGTGGTGGTGGTGCCCCTGCAGCCGCCGCCCCTGCCGTTGCGCCTCCTCCTATGGCACCCCCGCCTCCTGGGATGTACACACATCCAGCCATGATGTACCCATGGATGCCATATGCTCAACCTTATATGATGAAGTCGCAGGGCTCTCAAGTGCCTTTGGTGCCGATCCCGAGGTTAAAACCGCAGCAGCCAACACAAGCGCCCAAGACGAGTAAGAAGGTGGAAAGTAAGAAGAATGATGGGCCAAAGACCAAGAAGGTTGCAGGTGTTAGTTTTCTTGGTTTGTTGTTTTTTATAATGTTGTTCGGAGGCTTGGCTCCAATGGTTAATGTCAAATATGGAGGGGCTAGGGAAACATTCATCGGGGGAGAAAGTTATATTGCAGGTGGGTTTAGTGAAAATCATCGTGGGAGAGTGTTGATGGTTAATGGTACTGAGTTTGATGTGAAACATGGTGGTAGAAGAGATTACAGTAGTAATAGTAGTGTACATCATGGTCAAAGAGGTCAGGGGAGTCCAAGAGATCCAAATGCCGATGAATTTGTTCGCTTGGGGAATGGAAGTGAACCTCTTGCAGCATCGTTGTATGTTCCCAGGAACGATAAGCTTGTCAAGATTGATGGAAATTTAATTATCCATTCCGTTTTGGCAAGTGAAAAAGCTATGGCATCTAATCGGAATGGAGGTGGTGAGACCGGTCTGGCAGTTCCTGGAGATTTAGCTCCTGCGATTCCTGGTCAGGACGTGGGAAGAAATGGTGCTAGACATCCCCTTTTGAGAGCTCTTGGTGCGGTCGATAAGGATAGTATGAAGTCAACAGCAACTGATGGCAAGCTTCAGCAGTGGTTCCGTGAAGGCCTGGCTGGTAATCAACACCATTGTTTTTTACATGTGATTTTTTTTTAACTAACGGTCTTTATATTGCTAAATGTTGTCAAGAAAAAAAATGCTGTTGCAATCTTGTGTGTTTATTTCATTTCAATCTTGATGGTTGCTTGAATTTTTGAACAATAGTTGTGTTTGCAATATGTTTTGCATGCTGTTATTCATGTCCTTAATTGTTTTTGTGCAACTCTTTTGACCTAGAATTTCTAAATGCTCTACCAAGGTTTGATACCCTTATTGTTTGTCTCTCTTGCTTGCATATCATTGCTTGTTTTCTTTATGTTCTTCAATGTATTAAAACTTGAAATTAAAGTGCTACTTCATTACTTATGAGTAAAAATATGAAATTGCATACTGAGGAACTCTTGCTCTCTAACAAGCTAATCATTTCTAATGTATTTGAAGAAACACAAAGTTAATGTCCAGAAAGCATAACTTCTCTTTACTGTTCTCAGGGCCAATGTTAAGTGCTGGTATGTGCACAGAAGTATTCCAGTTTGACACGTCAGCTGCTTCTGCATCCGGAGCCATAGTTCCAGCCGGTACTGCAAGAAACATATCCGAAGCACAGAATAAGAATCCTACGCACCCAACCAAGGCAAGAAATAGGAGGTTCCTCCATCCGATCCCACTTCCGGAGTCCTACCACAATATTTCTGGTGAGCATACAGGAAGAAGATCAAAGAAAGAGGACCTGAACATAAACAAAAACACATCATCAATGGTTGTTTCTGTGCTCTTCGATCCTCGAGAGGTATCTGATGCTGACGTGGATGGCGTGATGGGAACAAAGTCCCTCTCACGGATTTTTGTTGTTGTACTAATGGACAGTGTCAGGTACGTGACTTACTCATGCATGCTTCCGTTCAAGGCTGCTCCTCACCTAGTAACTGCGTGAAAATGAAGGTTAGAAGTGGGCGGTGAAGTTTTGTAGATAGTGTAAGGCGCAACCTTGGTTAGAGATCACTATAACTTTGTTAACTGCTGTGTAACTAGAACGTTGCTTAATAATTTCGAGTTGGAGTTTAAAAATGTAGACTGATATTTTATGATGTACCATGGACTTCATAATATATACGTGCAAAGTTCCTTTTTTTTTTTTGGGGGTCTCTTGTACTTTCATATGTGGGTTTAGATTTTATATGTTTCTTGTTGTGATATATAGGAAAAGCATTCAAAATGAACACTTATTTAGGGACGGAGCGAGCAAGTAATTGGGATTTTGCCTAACCGGACACGATTTGGTGAACTTTTTGATTGATTGTTTAAATAAAGAATTGGGCCTCCGTAGTAAAATTACCCTTGCCTCTCTGGTAAACGAATTATTGTTTTTATCAAATTTAACTAAAATATCGGTTTCATTTCCTGGTAAGAAGTAACACTCTTTACAAGTTTAGCCCTAAGAATTCTAACATGTAAATATATATAGAAGGACCATCTGAAACCTTGTTCAATTTGTGATGGTTAGAGGTGAAGATTGAAGAACAAACAAATTCGCAATTTATTGAGTTTACCTAATTGCGTCCTTAATCAAGAAAATTACTTTTAAACTTGTAATTCTCCTTATTTGTTTTTCCTTTCAAAAATCCTAATTATAACTCAAATCAAGTATTTCTTTTTTGACTTGGGAAAAGTGGGAAAAAGGCAGTAGTAGAGATTGAACCCGAAACTTATCTGATCGCTAATAAGATCTATTAAGGTTTGGATGTCCCCGAAGGAACATAACTTAAATTAAGTTAACTAGCAAAATATGAGGATTGTTAAAATGCATATGGTTTTTACTTGAGATAGGAACATTGTTTTGCCCCAATTTACAGTAAGGTTTCTTCAAAAAGAGGCGTATATTCTATCTTATTCAGAATTTGTCCGAAACAGAGAAGGTGTTAAGTTTGTTTTTATCAGTGGTAGAAGTGGGGAATGACTCAGACTGAGATCTGAACATGAAAGAATTAAGAGACGATAAGCAATGCCAAAACAGTGAAGACACGTTTCATTTTATTTCTTTTTATTTTTATTATTTTCCGGTGAGAAGGCAAAGACAGATTTTATATGCAGTTATCAAACAATCTTTCAATCAGTTTACAATTTTACGTAAGCAAACACGTCACCAAAATCAGCAGCTTTCTCTCGAAATTACTATAAGCCCCCCTGCAAAATATTCCGTTTAATTGATTTAATTCTTGCTGCAATTATGTAGATAATCATGCCCCCGGCCCCCCACACATAAGACATCGTACTGTAACCTTTATAGAGAGACCTATCCTCTTATCATCACCTACCAATTACTAGTCTTGTGATCTTGATTAAGTTTAAATCTTATCGTGAATTAAATTTATACATATAGTGAACGGGTTTTACATAATACACATATCAAATAACAGTTGCGGATTATTTTCGTCATAAGGAAGAGATGGCCATAAAATACTGTTTTTTTTTTTTATTACTCTCTCTACTCTTTTATAAATACCTATTGAAAATATGCTTCTCCCATTTCAAAATTTGAGATTAAAATAATGACAAAGTTCATACTTTACCCTTTTTCTTTAATACCATCATAAACTAGCAATTATTTTCGTGCGAGAGACATTCCAAATTCTTCATGCTTTGTAATTAGTATTTGCTTATATGGTACTAAAAAAATGGAATAGTCAAATGCTCACAAAAGTAATTGAAGAATGAATCTATTACTAATACGAAAATAAAGTTGCCCCCCTTCACGGTGCTTCGTTCAGATTTTCCTTTATTTTGGTAATTTGTCTAATTTTAATTCATATATATTCTAATTTTTATTTTTATTAATTTCATATTCTTGAAATATATATCACATGTTTATCTATTAATCACATCTCATATTTATCTTTCCATCTATTTAATTAATTTCTTCTATTATGCATATTAAAATAACAATAATTTTTGAATGCATTCTTATAAATCATTATTTTATACATTCTTAATTCATATATAATAATCTATAGAAAATTTGTAAATGAAAATCCCTATGAAGACTAATTAAATATATGTAATCAACGTGTCTATATGGAATCCTTTTCGTTTTTCATTCATGTTTTTCTAAAAACTTCGATTATTGCTTTCTAGAAAATATATACATTGAATCAAATGTGGGATAGGTAGCTAAAGAAAAGAACAAAAATATTTGAAGATGTGAACATATTTTTTTCCGCATTTTGGCAAAGATTATAGATATCGATTTAACATGAACTAACGAGACGGTTCAAATATACTTAAAAAGAAGAATTTTTACTAATTTTAATTAATATTAACTTTGTTTAGATTTTTATCGAGTAATTTAGCATAAACCAACGAGACGGTTCAAATAACATAGAAAGAATGTTTTTTTACTAATTTTAATTAATATTACTTTGAAGATGTAAACATTTTTTTCCGCATTTTGGCAAAGATTGGAGATATCAATTTAGCATGAACCAACGAGAGGGATCAAATATACTTAAAAAGAAGATTTTTTTTATAAAATTTAATTAATATCAACTTTGTTTATATTTTTATCGAGTAATTTAGCATAAACCAACGAGACGGTTCAAATAACATAGAAAGAAGAATTTTTACTAATTTTAATTAATTTTACATGGAATGTTCATATTTTTATCGAGTATTACTCAACGGATTTGAAACGAGTATGAATAGTAAAGTCACTATTTTAACCGAGATTAGGACGAACATGTAGAAAAATTATAAACAAATTTAGATTTAAAAAAACATAATGAATGAGTATACTCGATCCATTATCATTCATAATTATAAATTTAGATACGTGAAATAAAATTAATTTTCTAAGTTTGATTAATAATTAACACGAACAATATCACAACTTTTAAATAAGAAAATCTCTCTATGAAGACTAAACAAATATATTTAATCAACATGTCTACATGAAATCCTTTTCATTTTTTCATTCATATTTTTCTAAAAACTTCGATTAGAGCTTTCTAGAAAATATATACATATTGAATCAAATGTGAGATATGTAGCTAAAGAAAAGAACAAAAAAATTTGAAGATGTAAACATATTTTTTCCCACATTTTGGCAAAGATTAGAGATATCGATTTAACATTAATTTTAATTAATATTAACTTTGTTTAGATTTTTATCGTGTAATTTAGCATAAACCAACGAGACGGTTCAAATAACATAGAAAGAATGATTTTTACTAATTTTAATTAATTTTACTTGGAGTGTTCATATTTTCGAGTATTACTCAACGGATTTGAGACGAGTATGTACTGTAAAGTCACTATTTTAACCGAGATTAGAATGAACATGTAGAAAAATTCTAAACAAATTTAGATTTTAAAAAACATACATAATGAATGAGTATACTCGATCCATTATCATTCATAATTATAAATTTAGATACGTGAAATAATTAATTTTCTAAGTTTGATTAATAATTAACGCGAACAATATCACAACTTTTAAATAAGATATAAAATTATTTTTAAAATATATACATATAAATTAAAACATAAAGTTATTTCCCGTCGAGTCTCGACGGGCTACTTACTAGTTTATTAGAATTTGAAAATAAGAAATATGAGTACAAATGTAATATTTCATATTTTCTTGATAATTGATATGAGTATTTTTCTCAATAGGACACTTAAAAAAGAAAGAAAGAAAGAAAGAAAAAAAAAACAGAGGGTATAGATACTGAGATATTTGTTGCTGGGTAAACTAAGGTTTGAACCGAAATATAAATGTTGCAAGTTGTAATTTTAATTCTATATCAAACTTGTACGGAATTTATTCTCTCCAATATTCGAACTTTTTAAAACTAGAAATTACTTCTAACTGAAAAATCTCATTTAATTTAAAAAATTGTAATTATATATAAATTCATTAAAAATAAAGAAGGATCTACCCAACGGTCTCGGTATCCGAACCCAAACCGGCCCTAGGGCTAGCACGGTCCGATTTTGAATTAGAACCGTTGGCCATGTCTACCGACATCTGGATTTAACTCATTTCCATTATTTGCATCTATCAACTTATCTGATTATGAAGTTGTTATGGTAGTAAGATCAGAAAAAATTGTCACTTTTTTTAGCAAGTAAAATAAGGAAGCACATGGTAGTAGTAATTAGTAATACGCTCGAGACAACAGTACTAAACATAATAGTTTTATAAATATGGAAAATTTACCCTGAACTAATGTAGGATTAAAGTACTACCATTTATCTGATATACAGATGACAAAATCCCACCGATTCTTGATTGAGATTTTGAAAAAAAAGCTATGAACTAAAAAAAGAAACTCTGAAAAAGCAACATCACCACCTTATGTTTGTCACTACATTACTAGAAAAATTGCATGTAAAGACAACTTCAGTACACATATTTTATGGTTATCACATGTCCAACACCCACTAGTGTTGTCCCTACCAATCACTACTTCTGATTTCACACTCTATTCTTCTAGAAAAAAAAAAAAAAATATGCCCATACACTGCTTATAAATACCTATCTCATTGTATGGAGGCTTAACCTCAGACTTGAGCATGGAGAAGTTTGAGGTAGAGAAGAAGAAGATGCACGAAAACGAAGACGAGCACGAAAAGAAACAAGATATCAATGGCAAGAAGAAGCAGCTTGGAGGCATAAGGACAATGCCATTCATCCTTGGTAAGACTTCCTCTTCTTCAGCTAAGCCTATTTCTTGTAATCTCTTGTGTGATAACAAACTAGCTTTCCTTATTGATTATACTCTTGTTTAACTGCCACCAAATTTGTGAGAAGGAACTGCAATGTTTACATTATGTTTGTAGGGATGTTCTTTTTTCTTAGAGGCATGTTTGTAGGATGTTCTTGAATTACAATATTGTATTAATTAGTTTTTCAATCAAAAAGGGACTTTGCTAGATAGTCTATTAATGCTGTTTAATTAATCATCAATATTACTATGTGTTACGTGTAACCTAAGTAGGTTTCACATAATGTATGGACCAGAACTGAACAAAAGGTAAATGATTCATTTATATCAGAAAGAGGGAACTAAATAATAATATATACTTTAACATGGCTAACATGGTCATACATATCTCAATCAAATTGTAACAATTAAGTGTAATAATACAAAGTTTATAGATGCAAAATATGAACTAATAACATCAATATATTATTTGGACAGCAAATGAAATATGTGACAGATTCGCTGGTGCTGGCTTTCATGCCAACATGATCACATACCTCACTCAAGTCCTCAACCTCCCTCTTGTTAAGGCCTCCAACACCCTCACCAATTTTGGTGGAACGTCGAGCTTCACCCCCCTCGTGGGCGCCTTCATAGCCGACTCTTTTTTAGGCCGGTTCTGGACCATCATCATCGGCTCCATCATCTACTTGCTGGTCTGTCCCTCCCCCATTCAATCAATCATGCACAACCATAACTAACACATGATGATAAAAACAAATTAACTTAATTCTTTCTTGTCTTAGGGAATGATTGCCATCACAATATCAGCAGTCCTACCTCATCTCAGACCACCACCATGCCCAACTCAGATGAACTGCCAAGAAGCCTCAAATATGCAGCTCTACGCCCTCTACACCGCCCTCCTCCTAACGTCGTTGGGGACAGGTGGCATTAGGCCATGTGTGGTCACGTTTGCAGCCGATCAGTTCGACATGAGTAAAGAGAAAACAGAGTCAAGAAGCTGGAATTTCTTCAACTGGTACTATTTCTGCATGGGAATGGCCTCTTTGGTTGCTGCAACTGTCGTCGTTTACATCCAAGACAACATCAGCTGGGGTTGGGGGCTCGGAATTCCCACAGCAGCCATGGCGCTCTCTCTTTTAGCTTTCGTCTTAGGCTCGTCTATGTACAAGAAGATCAAGCCAGGAGGGAGCCCTTATGTTCGAGTGGTACAAGTCATCACTGCAGCCTTGAAGAAACAAAACGTCGCCGTTCCAACCGATTCCCATTCCCTCTACCAAAACAGACACCTAGATGCTGCCATCTCCTCCAACGGCAGACTCCTCCATTCTGATCACCTCAAGTAAGAAGGCCTAAAACACAAACATACTCAACTATTTCAACAATCCTCCTTTTCTAACATTTCTTTCATATCTGTGAAGATGGTTTGATCGCGCAGCAGTGGTGCTCGACTCCGACATGAAGAAATCATCCGAACCAAACCTATGGAGACTGGCAACAGTACACAGAGTTGAAGAAGTGAAAACCATGATCAGATTACTCCCAATCTGGTCCGCAGCAATCCTACACGTGGCATCACATTCCCATCTAGGCAGCTTCACAATCATTCAAGCTCGAAGCATGGACCGCCATCTCTCTCAATCCTTCCAAATCCCACCAGCCTCCATGTCCATCTTCAGCACCCTCACAGTCCTAGCCGGCCTCCCTCTCTACGAGCGCCTCTTCGTGCCATTCGCCCGTCGTTTCACACGCAATCCAACCGGCCTAACATGCCTGCAGAGGATGGGGGTCGGATTCGGGATCAACATCCTTGCCACCATAGCGTCAGCACTGATTGAACTCAAGAGAAAATCAGCAGCTGCGGACCATAATCTATTAGATAAACCGACTGTAATAATCCCAATAACTGTTTTCTGGTTAGTTCCGCAGTACTGCCTGCATGGATTGGCGGAAGTGTTCATGTCCGTTGCTCATATGGAGTTCCTCTACGATCAGTCGCCGGAGAGCATGAGGAGCTCTGCGGCGGCGCTGTTTTGGATTGCGATCGCCATCGGGAACTACGTGGGGACGTTGATGGTGACGCTGGTGCATAAGTACACTGCTCGGACGGGAAACTGGCTGCCTGATCGGAATCTCAACCGTGGGAAGCTTGATTATTATTACTGGCTTGCCACGGGGATTCAAGTTGTCAACTTGATGTATTTTGTGACATGTGCTTGCTTTTATAAGTATAAACCGATACAAGAGAATATTAGTCGTGACGATGAAGATGTTGAATCTGCGGATGATAAGAAGCCGCCATTGCCGAGTGATCACGATGCTAAAGTGGACATGCTGAGGAAGTAGTCATGAGTTTTACGCATAGTTTAGAAATTTATAATAATAATCAAGAAAATATATATATGCATATTTCTTCTTCAAATTAAATGTTTTGTCATTCATGTTAGAAACTAAATGGATAGATGGACAAAATGATGATGGAAATGTAAGTCATACATATTATATAATCCATTTCAATTTTCCGATAAATGAAATTTCATCAAACAACATATTATGATTCATGAACCACTGATCACAGTTATCTTGGAACTTGAACTGTAAATCAACCCTTCTTACTCTCAGAAGGTTACAGATGATTAAGCTAGGTTTGAATTTTGAAACCGTTAGGATCGGAGGTTCACCTTTTTTCTTAATTTAATTTTTTGTTTAATAATGTACATTATTACTACATTATATTAATTTGATACATAAATTTGAGAAATAAAATAAGAATATGAGATAAGCCTATCATTTCATAGCTACAAGAGCTGAGACGAGCCAGAAATCTAACATATGGAACTATAAAATTGATGATAAAACCTAATTGTTAATTAATTTGCAAAGTATAGAATCATACTAGTTACTAACATTAATATTTTTACAAGAAATGAATAAGGATGGGGTTATTTATAAATTGAAATGTCTGCTCAAAAAATAAGACCATATAATCGGTTATGACTTCCAATATGAATAGATTGATTGTTTCGCTTATGAAATTACCAATTTTTTATTTCTGAATATCAAGCTCGTAATCGGGCGACTCGGACCATCTTGTTTGGGCACGTCTGGACTACACACTATGTACGCGCACCCTTCAAGTTTCCTAACAAATTCAACATAAATAGCTAGATTAGTACAAAGAGAAAAGGCCAACTAAATCCATAAATTAATATGAGTATATAGTTTTAATTTGTACAAAGAGAAAAGGCCAACCGAATCCATACAATGAAGAACAGCCTTAATTAAAGTAGCAACTCTGTGTCACACAATTAATGAATCTCTCTCCTTAACTCTGACATGCAATCCGCCATTGATTCTGAGTGTCAAAGAAAGCAAATACTGAGGGTTCTCCACCAACACTCCCATTTGAAACCTCTCCAAAACAGACGCCGCAATCGCTTTCATCTGAATGTAGGCCAAATCTTTCCCAAGACACATTCTCGGCCCGCCGTGAAACACCGGATACTTAAACGGGCTTTCCTGCTTACAAACTCCCTTCTCCATCCATCTTTCGGGCCGAAACTCCAAACAATCCTTCCCCCAAATGCTCTCCATTCTCCCCATCGCGTAAGCCGAATACGAAATAAACCAATCCTTTCCTATAAACGTCCCGTCCGGCAAAACGTCGTCGTCTTTACAGTTTCTCGTGTCGATCGGCACCGGCGGATACAGCCGCATCGCCTCCGAAATCGCCGCCTGCAGATAATGCATCTGCCGGAGCTCGTCGTAGCTGTAGATTTCTCCGATCAGTTTGCCGTTTTTGCGCCGGAGGTCGTCTAATTCCTGCAGGATTTTGGCCTCCACGTTTGGATTTATAGAGAGCAGCCAGAAGAGCCACGTCAGCGCCGACGACGTCGTGTCGCGCCCGGCGAGGATGAAGCTGATGATAATGTCTCTGAGAAATGAGGGCGAATTCTCGCTCTTGTGATCTATGAATCTCGATAGCAAGTCTTGTTCTTCGTTTTTCTTCTCTCTTCTTTCCTCCATTCGCGTTTTTATTATGTCGTCGGCGAATTTGTGGACTGTGACGATCGATTCTCGAAGCTTCTTCTCCGACCCTAGATTGAGGAACTTTTTGATTAGATAGAATCGCGGCAGAGCGTATAAGAATCTTCCAGAACTGAGATTCGCGGCGATCTCGAAGGCTCGCATGAACTCGCCGCCCGCGGTGGCGTCGCCGCCGAGACAGGCGGGATCGACGTTGAAGGCGAGTTTGCAGACGTTGTCGAAAGCGAAGCGTTCGAGGATGTCTTGAATATCTAAGATTCTGTCGCTTTCGGCGGCGGATTTGAGAATCGGAATGAGGCGGTTGTGCAGCTCGGAGCTGACGTTGTCCATGACGAAATTGCGGAGGGATTTGGTGTTGAACTCGTAGCTGGCGGTCTTGCGCTGCATTATCCAGAGGTCGCCGTCGGCGTTGAAGATTCCGGCGCCGAGGAAGTCTTGGAGGAGGGAGATGAAGCGGGCGCCCTTTGGGTAGTTGTCGAAGTTGGATTTCAGCATGTGCTCCACGATTTGAGGGTTGGTGGTGATCACGCCGTGGACCTTTCCGGGTCGGCGGAAGACGGCGGTGTTGGTGGGGCAGCGGCCGAGGGTGTCGGCGATCCAGTCGAAGAAGCGGTGGCGGTTGAGGATAAAGTCGGGGAGGGTACCGACGAGGGGGTACAGCTTGAAGCCGTGAGCGGCGGCGGCGGTGCTGTTGATGGATTTGCGGCGGTGGAAGAGGAGGTAGAAGTAGAGAGAGAGGAGAGAGAGGAGAATGATGGTTAGGAGTGAGAAGATCGCCATTGTTGGCTGGTGGGAGATGGAACGTAGCGATAAGTTTGTGTTTTGTGGGTGGGAATGGGGGGATATAAAAGAGTTTGAAATATCTTCTTCTCATTTTCTATATTGTATATTATTGTTTTTTTAATATAAAATTAGTTTAGAGTAAAATAAATTGGAGGGAGGCTTTATCCAATTTTTTCTACTCTAAATAAACTTTATATTAAAAAGTAATAATAGAGTTTATACAGAAGCTACAAGTAGTATGCTGAATTTGATATTTTACTAAGCGTAGCTTTCATCAGTAAATTAGAATTCAAGACTACATTAATCTTTTCGTATCAGCAAAGATAAGATATAGATTACTATTTTTGATGTGATTTATGAGTTATTGTATTATGCATATACTAGTACCGTACGGGATATGTTGAATTTTGTTATTCTTTTAAAAAATTATATAAGTATGAGTAAAGAAGTATAAGAAACGTAAGTATCGATCAAATAATTAGAGTTTCCTATTTGATGGTATGAACTTCAAGATTGTATTTAAAAAACTTTAATGGTATGTGAATGAATTAGTGTTATCTCCGTGCTTACAATAATGAGGGGATTCTGATAGAAAAAATCGATCTTGCTACATAATGTTATATGAAACTGGTAAATTAATCTGATGAATGTATCCAATTTTACATATTTTCAGAACTAATATTAGACAATAGTATAAACAAAGTTACTTAATGGGTTAATTTGGTCTAAAAATATTATAGCCAAATTCCAGTTTTTTCTCGAACAAATAAAGAATGTGGTATAAATATATAATTTTTGTGCATTTCAAGATTTATCCTCAATTTCAATTCCAACAAAATAGAAGTTGATCTGGCAGGAACGTTATGCGAATTGGCGAGTTGAATGATCAAAACAGTGTCGCTTTGATTATTAAAAATTAGGTACTTTATTATAAGCCCACACAATATACCAAAATTCGGATTTTCTTTCCATAATAAATAAAAACAAAAAATATAATACAAATTTTTTTTGTTATGTTGAACTTGAAGTGACCCTCCGTTTTTCTTTTTTTTTCCTTATGTTTGTCATAATTCGTAGAACTTCAAAATTCTCAATGCATGCTTTTTCTCCCGTTCTTAAGTGAAATCAAGATCTAATAAAATTTATTATAAATTTTTAACATTTGACATTTATATATATATATATATTAAATGCTAAATATAAATACCTAGTTTATTTAAACGGTTGTGCTAACTATAAAGAATCACAATACACAAATAATTCCAACATTTCTCTCATATAATTTTTGGTTTAGAATTAGAGAATTAAATATGGATAATAATATATACCCTAATTGGGTATAATCAATCCTAATTAATAGTAATTAATGAATTAAACATTTGAAAATCAAGAAAAAATGAGAAAAAAATTGAAAAATTAATATATGAAATGGATGGAACACCGAGACGTAGAATAAATGATCTCTGGTAATGTTAATCATAGTTGATAGCTACCCATGTGGATTGATTGAAATACAGTTTCTAAGAAAACATTATTGACAATAGATTTATTGTTGCAGCCTGCACAATTTTTATTAAACTGAAATATAATAGTACCAGTTAGAATAAAATATAATTAAGGATATATAGTTTTTTTGAGCGAATTAAGGATATATAGTTGATTATATATATAGAGTTTCATGCGTCTGGAACTAACTATATTTTTGAACTTCTAAATATGAATTCATATCTCGTAATTATTACTATTGATAATAATTAAATCTCAATGTATACATTTTAGATAGAATCAATAATTTAAAGAGTATATCACATGTTATTTCTAAAAGTCCATAAAATACATAAAGAGAATTCAAATTTATAAGAAATCTTGTAAATTATCAACATTAGCAAATGCAATAAAAAATGTAAAAACTTACTTACCGTGCCACCCTCCCACACCATGCCAATCCAGGACGGAGGGAGTACAATTTTTTTTATAAATAAAACTATGTTACAACAATACTACTTAAAAAATCAAATAAGATTGAGTGGTTCGAACTTTGATACGGCGTTTGATTTTGAGCTAGCTCTGATGTTGTAGTTATATAAACGATAATCATGATTGATTCCCAATACTTTTCATGAAATCATTTTGTTCGTTACTTGTTGATTCATTTCTCCTCTGGAAGATCTTGAACAATTTCTGTAGATTGAAAACATGAAGAACATTAGTCTTCATGATTATATTTGTTTATAACGTGTATATATTTATAATATGTCCAATAATACATATAGTCCTATAGATAGAACAAAATGAAAAGCAAAGAATGAACAAAAAATATGCATTGAAGGTGTAGGGTTGAACTCACATACTAACACTATATATAGGAAATGAAACTATATAAATATCGAGAGAGAAATGACCAATCAAGTCCATAAATTCCATTATGTTGCCGTGATTTTTACGCTATGCATTAAATTTGTTATCGTGATTTATGATATCCATTATTTTTTTGTCGTGATTTATGCTATATCAAAATTTGCTATTAATTGATGGAGGAAACTCATGAAAGAATGACAATATGCATAAAAATTGTAGCATTTATACATTTGATTTCCAGAAAAGTATAGTGATGAAACGGAAAAATAAATGTTCTATTTTTGGAAATCCGTAAACCGCTGACCACTCATCAAGCCGTCTGTAAACACCCGTCGTGTTTATATGTGTAGTATTAATTAATATATTGTATTTAAGGATTTTAGATCTATCAACCCACTCTTTATATTTGTAGTATAAATATTATTTTTTTATTATTAAGTAGTTCTCCTATTAAAATGTTTGTATGCTCCTTAAAAAATATTATGCATGTCGACCCTAGCAACATTTGATGTAATTTTAAGGTTAAATTAAATCATAGTGAATTATCCACTAATAAATAAATAGCATTTGAAAATATTGAAAAGGCTAATTAATTCATATTAAACCTATATACATATATAATTACAAAATAAAATAACACGTAACAAAATCATGAAATTAGCAAAATGATTTTTATATTGATTTTTTTATTACTTGAATCCCGAAATTATATGCTATAACTATTGAATCTTAACATTGACATGTTAGTACACTTTTTTAGTTGTTGAATCTGATTCAAATGTTATACCATTTATATATATATATATATATATATATATATATATATGTTAAAAGCATAACAATGTAAAGGAGTTTATTGACTCAAAGGTATATTTTTTCAGCAAAATATATAATTATACACACATACACATTATAATCAATCGGAGAAAAAAATAATAGCTTGTAGAGAGAGATAAAATTCAATTCAATTGAGACTGTTCAATTTTTATATAATTAAGAAAAATATTTCATATATAAATTTTCTAATTTTCTCATTGGCAAAAATATTTTAAATCTAAAACAAAGTAGTAACAAAAATAATAATCAATGAATAACCTATTACAACTTTAAAAACTATACATTCTTGACCAAATCATAGATCTCTAAACTTTTTTCGTGAGCATGAAATTCGTAAGGAAGCACGAAAAGCAATTGCAATGCTCTTGTGTGGTAGCTTGTTTCATATCAATCATGCTTTCTTTGGTCTTGAAAGGCAAAATGAAGGCGGACAAAATGACGAAGAAGTTTCTTTCATATCAATCGTGCTTTATTTCATCTTGAAAGGCGAAATGAAGACGGACGAAATCACGAAGGTTATTAGAATTACAATAGTTGAGAAGCATGGGGAGACAATTAAAAACTTGTTGAATGCTTGCACAACCTAAATCAATTGCTAGCAAAAAAGAACAACTATACAAAGAAGATGAAGTGAGTGAATATTTTTGCTTGTAGAATTCTAGATTATATAGGCACAAAATCAGTAAAATTAGGAAATTAATTAATTTGTACCATTATTTTTTTGTCGTGATTTATGCTATATCAAAATTTGCTATTAATTGATGGAGGAAACTCATGAAAGAATGACAATATGCATAAAAATTGTAGCATTTATACATTTGATTTCCAGAAAAGTATAGTGATGAAACGGAAAAACAAATGTTCTATTTTGTAATTAGAATTCAAGACTACATTAATCTTTTCGTATCAGCAAAGATAAGATATAGATTACTATTTTTGATGTGATTTACGAGTTATTGTATTATGCATATATGTAAAATTCACGAGAATTTACTACAGTGAATGACCACATCATATAAAAAACAAAGTAAATATATTCGAGCAAAACCGTTGGCAATTTGTAACTATCGTTTTCAATCTATTCAATCAAAACCAACGATGCCGGTCAAGTGAAATTTGATAGAATTCCAAAAGAAAAGGAAGTGAAATTTTATCAAGGATGCGTTATTTTAGTCTTTTCAAACTTCCCCAAACTCTAGTCTTTTCAAATTTCTTCAAACTTTAGTCTACAGTTTTAAAGTTATTAAAAAGTATAAGTAAGACTAAGATAATGTCTGATGAATTCCTCCACTGTCTTGCTTAATTCAAGATTCTTCACTTTGGCATTTATTTCTTTCAATACATATCTTGTTGTGTCCAAAATTTTACAGGCATTTGTTATTTGAGAGATTTATTGAAGGATAAGCAATCTCACCTTTGGGCTTTTGAGGTCATTAATTGGGCTATGCTCCTGCAACTAATATTTTTAGCCTATTAAGATTTGGGCCTTTGGATATTATGTTACTATAGTGGCCTGTCTTTAGGAATGAAACGCCTCTTTAGTAGTGGACCCAAACCAATAAACAATCATTGTTCTTAATTCTCACTCCGTCTCAAGTTAGTGTGGTTCAACTAATATTTTATATCTCACATATAATTGAAAACAAAATTAACAACACTTAGGTATTGAAAATTGAATGAAAATGGTTCTTGAAAAAAAAAGAATGAAAATGATCTATAATAGGTAACAAAAACTGCCTATATTGAAGTACTTTTTATTTGTTGTTCATTTTTATTATAATTTTGGCTGGTTCAAAATAGTAATGGCCCAAATTCATAAGCAACAAGGGGCCAATCATATCAAATGGATTTATGGAAATACCATTACATCAATGGTTTAAACTTTCAACTATAAGGTCATTGAAAAAAAAAAAAAAAACTTTGAACTACAAGATTTCTTAATTCTTCCCTTCAAAAAAAAAAAGGATTTCTCAATTCTTTCTCGTTTTATAGGTAATGTCAATTTACATGCACATAGATAATGTTACTGTGATGTGAAGATTTTCTTGAATACTAGTTTCTAATTTCTAATTTCTGAGGGAAAAATAGTGATTATCAATCACTTAATGAGATATTTATAAGCCTTTTATTCGTAACAGAAATCACGGGCTTCAGTATTGGGCTCTAAAATGCCTATTAGTATCTCAAAGAACTAGTATAATTACAGTTTGGGCCAGTTTTAGATAATTTTGACACATAACTTACGACCTAATTTACAGGTAAAGCCTAAACCTAAATACTCACATAAATTCAAGAATTCACCGAAGATCATAGACTCTAATTATGGATTAAAAAACTTTAATTATAATTAATAAATTTAATTAAAAATTAATAGATTCTAATTAGAGATTAATAAATTCTAATTAAGTTTAATTAAATATTAATAGTTTTTGGATTGACCGCAAAATGCGATATATTAACCGTACACAAATTTTTTGTGCTCTATAAATATTCTTCTAATCGAATTTGTTGTTGTATGTGGACTTTCACGAAGGAGTGATTAAATTACCGATTGGAAAAGTTTGATATTCGAATGCTTGAACAGCTGTTGTGAAAATGGGCTGATAATTAATTCTTTCCACATTTGGATGATGTGCAAATTAAATTGTGACCAACTTTGATTTTTTTTTTATTATTATTTATTTTTGAGAGAGAACTTTGATCATCAGATAAAATGTAATTTCATACTTAAATAAAGTTACATATATATTTTCACAATTTCACTTAGAAGTACATAGCCAATGTCGTAACGTATAGTGAAGCCTCGACAAGACAAATGTAAAAGTGTGATAAGAAATTATAAGATCGAACTATATATTATTCATAGACACGTTTAGAAAAGTAATAGATAAAGACTGGCATCAATATTCTACAATTATACAGTATCCCCTTTAATATACGTAACGTGTGACATTAATATCGAAGCGTGCAGGCCGAGTTTGATATAAATACTTATTGAGATTGTCAATTAAAATTGACTATTATAGTTCCGTATAGATGGTTAAAAGCACTTGGGATCCTCTGTCCCCATTTTGGTGTCCCATTCCATGTCCCACAATTATTTTTCTTAAGTATTTATTCATTTTTTTTCTTCAATTTTAATTGTTTATGTTTTAGTTTAATTTTATGATTATTGACTAGGGTTCATCCATCCGATTAGGGTTTATAATTATTTTTTATAGTTAATTTGTTGTTTTTGAATTAATAATTCATTATTATGATTGCTTTTTCCAAAACTATGGTATATAATTTTTTTAAAATTTGATTTTTAGTTATATATGTCAATAATGATTCATTATACAATACTAAAATTTTATTTTATTACAAACACTATTAAAAAAATGAAATTATGAGTGGGACACGAATGATGGGACATAGTTGTGGGACAGAGGATCCTATCCGGGTTAAAAGAGAATAGTTTTAAGGAATGCATAATTAAAGATATATTTCCCAATTTAGATATATATGATATGATGCGTTATTAATGCATAAAAACAATCCTCATTTGACAAATGAAAAATACGGGTGGATACAAATCTCCAAATTTCCACCTAGAATTTTATAGAAAAGAATCGCTAGGCATGAATCATTTTCTATGTTGCATATGGATGCGCGGGGCAGGTGTGGGGCGATACGATACTACAAAAAAATGCATGTTTACCAACTGTTATTACCGACAGATATAATTCCGTTGGTAATTACCGACAGATTACCGACGGAAAAAAGGCGGGTCGGCTATTAAGAACTTAACGACGGATTACCGACTGATTCGCCGTCGGTAATATTACCGACGGATTCGCCGTCGGTAATATTACCGACGGATAACTCCGTCGGTAATATTTAATTTATCTAATTAAAAATTAAAAAAAACTTCCGACAGATATATCTGTCGTTAATTACCGACGGAAGGTGTGTCGTCGGTAATTAACGACGGAGAAATCCGTCGGTATTTGAAAGCAGGCAAAAAATAATATTTAATCAAAAATAATAATTAACGACGAATTTATCTGTCGTTAATTACAAACGGATTAACGTCCGTCGGTAATTAACGACGGATATATCCGTCGTTAAACATAATCCAGGAAAAAAATAATAAATTAATTATATATATTTACCGACGGATTTATCTGTCGTTAATTACCGACGGATTAAAGTCCGTCGGTAATTAACGATGGACATATTCGTCGTTAATCATAATCTGAAAAAAAATAATAAATTAATTATATATAATTACCGACAGATTGAATCCAATCCGTCGGTAAATCTGCGATATACCCAGCAGACCCTAATTTCTCCCTCACACCCGTCCGCCTCTCTCTCTCACTCTCCTCCGCCGCCCGCCTCCCACCGCCTCGCCGCCGTCCCGCCCTGTCTCGCAGCAGCGCCTTCCTCGGCCCGGCCCCACCCAGCTGCGGCGCCTCTACCTCCGCTCCGCCCAGCCTCCGCCTCTTTCGCCGCTGAATCTGGGCCGTCTGCCGCCTTGCTGCCGCCGGGTTATCCAATCACGGTATGCACTCTCTCTCTCTCCATTTCTATCTTAATTACTGTCTTTCTCTCTCTCACTGTCTCTTTCTCTGTTTCTATCTTTCGGCCCAGATTTGCAGTTGCCAATCCCATCATAATTGCAGCCATCGTCGCCCGCTTCTGCAATAGTCAACCCTCAAAGTTAGTTTCCCTATCCTGTCGTTTCCAAGTTAGTTTTCATAAATAATTAGAATTTGAATCTAGTTAAATTATTGTAGTTCATGAATTGTGTATTTGTTCGATTATTTGCCAATGAAATATGATTTGAATAGCATGAGTTTATTTTATGATGTAAAGATTAGAATGAGTTTGTTTGATGTTGAAGTATAAGTATAAATAGCATGAAATTTATTTATGATGAAGTATAAGTATAACATGCAGTATAATTGATAAGTGTAAATTAATTTATTGTAAATAGCATGAGTTTGTTTTATGATGATGATCTAATTGTATATATAGTGTAGTTGTATAAAATGATTTATTTATAATAAAACTTTATAGTAATTGTATAAGTGTAACTTTGATCTATGATGTTAATAGCATGAGATTGTTTTAAGATGTATATATTAAAGTTTGTAGCAATTGTGTAAGTATAAATTTGGGATAGATGTAATTAATTTCTTAAGGATCTACTCCCATTGGGATATAAATTAATTAAATCTTAAGGATCGTCTCCCAACAATGTGATATTATTTATATATGTGAATATATTATGTTGAAGATGCCGTTATTTATTATTTATAAGTTGGGATGAACTTAGAACTTTGTTGGTAAAAGATGTAATTAATTTCTTAAGGATCTACTCCCTTTGGGATAGAAATTAATTACATCTTAATTAAGGACATTCACATTGGGGGTAGATATAGAAGTTTAGAACCATTATGGTTACTATAGCTGCTGGTAGAGTCGAGCACTTGGCAGTTAGGATACTAGGGTTATGCTGCCGAAATTTTGTTTGATTAAAGTAATTAATGTATTTATTATATTTTTGTTAGAATTTACAAGAATGAGTGAAAATCGTCAGTGGATGTATCATCGTTATCATGATCGTCCTGCATTTGAGAAGGGACTTGACAGTTTTATTGAGTATGCAAGTAATCAGAAAGAGTACATGGATGGAGATAAAATCAGGTGTCCATGTAAGAAGTGTAAACATTAATATGTGGGAGGCCAAGACACGTGTCAGATACTGTGGGTGGGTGAACGATATGAAGAAACTGTGGATTAAAAACCCTGACACCAAACCCCCTTACTTGACTGATGAGTTTTGGACGTGTTTGCAAGAGTATTGGGCGAATCCAGATGTGATTGTTAGATCAGTAAAAGCTCGTGCAAATCGGTTGGCTGAGCCCGATGAACCCGGCACAGGGATTAGCAAGCATAGGGGAGGATCAAGATCCACTCGTCTCCTCATTCAGTCGTTGGTACGTGATTTTTAATTAACTTGATAACCAATATATATATATATATTATATTTTTTAATTTATAATTAAAACTTATATATGATATTTTGTAATAATGCATGAATAGGCAGCAGAGCAGGGGGTCGCACCGGATGCATTGAATTATGCGAGTTTCTGCCGACTGCACGTGAACGCCGATGGAACTTATCTGACGCCGAGGGATGAAAAAAATGATGTAAGTATTTAATTAAGTTTTTCTAATTGTTATAATTGATGATAATATATTTTCTAACACATTTATATTTATTAATTAGGCCGAGGTTCATCGCCGGGCTGCTGCGGATGGACAATCCGATTTGAACGAGATCTATTTGGAGATCACACAGCCCACAAAGCAGAGGCGCTACGGCACTGAAAACTTCGGCAGCAGCCAGCTCAGACAGACTGCATCCAGTGGTAGCTCCGGTTCTACGGCTGCTCTGACACAAGAGATGTTTCAGATACGAATCGGTAGCTTAGAGGAGTAGCTACATGAGGAGCGAGAGGCATGTGCCCGCATCGAGCAGGAGCAGCAGGCGGACCGCGAGGCACGTGCACGTCTGGAGCAGCAGTTTGCCGAGTTCCAGCAGATGCTGGCGTCAGGGCAGTTTTTTCGTCCACCTCCACCCCCTGGTCCTGATGCATGATTAACTTGTTTGTTGGATAATTTTTTAATTATTTAATATTTTTATTATTTTAGAATATTTAAACTACTTTACATTTTACATTTATATCTGTCGAACATGATATTATTTGATATATGACAAATCGCTTTTAATGCAAATTAATTATTTTGCCTGATGTTTGGTTTCTTGTTGGAAATTTTAATTCGACAAAAATATTGCAAAAATAAATAAATATATATAATATAATTTTTTTTAAAATATTGTTAAAAACATTACCGACGGACAATCCGTCGGTAATGTGTGTTTTGATTCTTCGAAACTTACCGACGGATATTTAGCCATCGGTAATTACCGACGGACAATCCATCGGTAATATGTGATTCGATTCTTCGAAAGTTACCGACGGAAATAAATTCGTCGGTAAATCTTTACCGTCGACGTATTTAAGGACGACATAAATCCGTCGGTAATCTATTTACCAACGGATTCCTTAGTTTTACCGACGGAAAAATCCGTCGGTAAAAGAGAGTTTTTTTGTAGTGCGATACGGGTACGTGGATAAGGAATTTTGAAAATTACAGGGTGCGATTCGGCAAGGATAGGTCTATTATATATTAATATTTTATTATATGTACTTAACACTTATAAAATAATTAGAAATATAAATTTTCATAAATCATATGTATGTAATTCATTTTCTTTAACCCAAAATTTAAGCATTTTCAATTATGTAATTTAATTAAGTAACAAAATATCAATTCAAATATTATTAATCCAATAGAGAAGCCATAATTCAAATAATCATTAATCACAAAAATACGGCCAAATTTTGCAATCATGTACTAGAAAGGCCCAAATTTTGTATTCTCCAACGAAAAATATATACTATATGTAAACACACGTACGTTTTTCTCTCTCTAAGTTTTCAGGATTAAATTTCTAACCACTTAATTATATGAAACTAAAAATGTTATAGTTACGTGACCAAAAATGAAGTTTTCCAACATCTTTATCAATCTAAAGACAGAAAAAAGAATAACACACACACACAACACACACTATGTATCTGATCCTTTGAGATCAACCAATTATGAAATGGATCTCAAGAGACAAATTATAAGTCTGAATATTGTTGCGTAAGGGTAATGAAAAGCTTTAACAAAGACAAATGAAAGACCTAAAAGTGGAAAAAATTATGGGGAAAAAACACTGATACGCTTGAATTATTTTTCAATTATATACACATCCGAAAAAAAAAGGAGAAAAAGGATTAAAAGTATCAGATAAAGACCGTCATGAATATTCTACATATGAAGAGCCATCAATTTTATAATCAGACAATAACTTCAATCATTTAGAGGGAGATAAGAAAAAAAGAGAAAAGAATTGGTATTACGATTTATGATATTTATATTAAATTGATGTATATATTAATTTGAAGAACACGAGCAAGAATAGTTAGGAAGATCTTCCTAGTTTTTGGGGTCGGCCACTTGAATTAAAGTCAAGAAAATCCCTTGTAACCCTAACTAAACAATGTTCTATAAAATTGACGTCGCGACGAACATGTCTTACTGTAAACCCAAACAATATTAATGTATGTTTATAAGCATAAAAATGTGAATTTTCATATAGAGACAATTTAATTCCGATGGTTTGGCAGATTTTTCTAACAAACATCTCTGCATGCATCATTTCCAAATTAAAGTTAGTTATTAGAGTTGATTTTGTCTCTTTCATTTGATTTCTTTAGTGGTTAATTATTATATATGATTATTAATAATATTTGGTAAGCTGCTTTTCAAGAAAGCTGTCATCTCTAAACTGTGTTATGTAATTCGGAAATCTTGTTTTAGGCAGCAAATTATGAGTGGAAAATCACAGGAGAAAGGTGTAAAGCCAGGCTTTAATATGAAATAAAGATCAACAACATTCGCATCACATAAAATGAATCTTTGACCACAAACTTTTTTGATAAGCTCGAATTATTTCTCTTATCCTCAATAATTCATCTAAACTTTTCCATTGTTAGGAAAATATATTAAATTCGCACTCGTGCATTAAATATATAAATTAATAACATAAGCTCTCAATGATCCAATGATCGATATCTATGTTTATGTGTGGTTAAGTTCATTCATAAAATTAGGACAGTCGGTCAAAGAGCCCATCCATTATTTGGAATGATCGAAAAGACTGTCCTAATTAAAGAAAAAGAAAAAAAAAAGAAAGAAAAAGACTCGACTTTTGAAAAATTTGAAAGGTGGGATGACATAAATAATTGGTAGGTTTGTTTTCTTCACTTTTTTTATACAATGTTGCGTGAAAAGGGTTTTGTCTCTTGCAAAAATTATTGAATCAAAAGTAATTGTTTGAAGGGTTAGTTGATGAAAGTAAATGTGTGTAATTTTAAAGGTATAAAATAGGGTTTTGTGAGCCTTAATTTTTTACTTGATCAGCAATTTGTATGCACTTTGTCGTTATAGAGTACTAAATATAGCATGAAAATGCAGAGATTGAGAATTGCTGAAAATATTCATAATGTGGTGGTGGATGGCATCATATACATACAACTTTAATTTGCAAGTTGTAGTATATTGAAACTAGCTGTCACATTTCTTAGATGGAAGAGGATATGCAGTTGTTACTCGTTATGGTATTTGGGTAAACTCAATTTTTAAATATGCAATAGCGAATAAATTACATAATAGAGACAATTTAACTATATATGCTAGACGATAAACCTAATTATATATCACGTCCGGCTTGATCAAGAAGATATTTTTAATTAAAATTTGAATTTCATGAACTTTCTTAGTCATGAGCTTATCTACTTAACCAACTAGCTAGATCTCGTATAGAGTTAACAATAGATATTTTTGTAAGCATGCAGTAATTAGTAAAGTTTTAACGCTTTTAGAAACCCCTCTCATATGAAATATAGCAAACAAATTTAAGAAAAAATAAACATTAATGATACTCCTAATTTTGCACAAAAAAAAAAAAAAATTGTGGACACAATTGCACGTAATTGTCTACCTATAGAAACCCAATAATTTGTTAGTGGAACATCACCTGCTCTAAATACTAATCAATCATGAAGCTACACAAAATCTAGCACCCAGAATCGTGCAATTCCTTTTTTTTTTTTGGTCGAATAAAATTAGATGCAAACTAAAATGTGTTCTTTTGGGATTAATTATTTTAAATTCAAAATTTTAATCTCAAATATGAATTGTTTTTAGAGAATTCAAATATGAAAAATTAATTTCAGTATATTTCAAAATTTTCTATTAATTAAGAATATATTTGTTTAATAAACTCACATCGTCCCCTAGACTTCATTAATTCAAAAAAGAATTTCTTTCTAAATTTCAGACCAAAAATTAAATTTAAAAAAGGTGAAAAAGGTAAACTATATTGTTCCAAACTCTCGGAAAAGCCTAAAAGATCCAAACATGAAAAATCTTTAGGACACATAATGCACGTATTCCACTGCATGTTACCCTACCTTAACTCATCTCTTTCTTCCATTCATAATCATCATCATCATCACACACACACAAACACAATTGATAAAGCATTAATTTGCTTTTAATTTCTTAGGTCCCTAAAAAAAGATTGATGGTCCCTGAGCTGGGTACTTGGTGTAGAGGGGGGGGGTGAATACACCAAGTAGATTTTTCTAAACTTTTGTCAAGTTAAAACGGAGTTGAGTGAGAGCTCAGTTATTGATCCAGCTGGGGAGGGTCAGCTGGGTAAACAACTCAGCTGGCGGTGCGGAAAGTGGTGGTTTGAAAACTTTAGCTCGATTTAGAAAAACTCAGTTTGAAAATATTAACTTATAGTTTTCAGCTTAGTCAGGTTATGCAACTTTTCGAGGGACACAGCTGTCTTTGGAGATCAGCTGTGTGTGCAGTTTTGAGCAAGTATGCAATGATATGAAGGCGTTAGTACACAGCTGAATATAAATCAAACGTAAAGAGAGAGAGAGAGAAACACGCGAGTTTTTACGTGGTTCGGAGTAACACCTCCTACGTCCACGACCAGGTTTACTGGTAATCCACTACCACTTGGTTTCCAAGTACCAAGCAACTTCACAACTCTAACCCGAGCTGTGTTCCAACAGTTTGCGGGCACTGTCAAGCCTATACACCTTCAGTTTGCGGGTACTGAAGAACCTATCCACTCGAATTACGCGCTTCGAGCAAGCGTACCTTTACCTAACCTTTCTGGGTTTGGGTTTGGGTATGGGGTTCCAACTGTGAACGAGTTCTTACAATTAAGAACTTCAGAGAGAGATGAACTCGTTCGAAATCTAGGCTTTAGATATACAATGAGTTTGGCCTAGGGAACAGACGAAAAACTATGCAGTTTCTTAACTAGAAACACTTTAAGATAAAGTGTTCTTTGATCTATGTAGAACTGCTTGGGAGCTTTTGAAAGAATAAGGAATTCAGAAAGTGAAAGCTTGTAGAGAGTTTTTCGTATCTGATCCTGAGGTTGAAGACGGGTTTATATAGGTAGAGATTCAAGACTAGCCGTTGGAGGAGCCGTTTGAATCTTACCTACTCTTCTTAAATACAAGATCTGCCGTTGGGCGTATCTCGCACTGTCTTCATTTGTGTCACATCCTAGGTTCGAAGTCTAGGATGCCGATCCGCGATCCTCATTGGTCGAGGTAGGTTGACTTCCTCTCGATTCCGGATCTTCTCGCCTTTGGAGCCGGCTTTTGAATTCGTAGCCGGACCGTCTCGACGTGGAGTCTTCGAGATAGTTCCTTTGTTCTCGTACAATGGACCAGCTGTGTTTTGAACTCAGCTCGAATTATCTTCAGCTTGATCAGGCTCTGCGGGATCGCTCAGCTGAAGGTTGACGCCTGCTGTCTTTTGCTAGCTGACTCTACCGTGAACACACTCGGGTTGATCGTCGTCTTCCGCTTAGCCGACTCCCGCCGTAGACACAACGGGTCGATCGCGTCGTCTTCCGCTTCCTTAACCTGTAAACTTAGAATATCTAAGGCTCAAACAGGCGAGCTGGAAAACACTATTTAGGTTGGCGTGATCATCTATTCGGTTGGAGAATCAGTTGGGTTTTGGTATCAAATCGAAACCTTATAATTTTCCCAACAATTTCCCCCTTTTTGATGATGCCAAAACCTAACTGAGACAACTTATGATGCAAAGAAACTTGTGTTTTATTAATGTAAGAAAATACATTATAACACAGGAAAAAGAAAGAAGAAAAAAAATCTTCAGTCTTCAGTCCTTTCGTTAGCTGGGTCTTCTCTTCTGCATCCATTGCTTCTTTCTTTTGACTCGTTTCTCCAGCTGATTCTGATCCAGCTGGTTCCTCTAGCTCAACAGTTTGCCTCTATTGACTTGTCTCTCTTCTCCCTTTCTTCCCCCTTTTTGGCATGATCAAAACAGGGTGGGAGATATCCACCATCGGCTGTTGCGATGTTTTAGTTTGGCGAAACTGTGGTTTTCAGCTCTGAGCGGCGAGGTTTAGAGTCTTAGTGGCTCAGCTGTTGTATTAGCTGGCTCTTCTTCAGTTGCGTTAGCCTCAGCTGTGATTGCGGCACGGCGTCCTTGCTTTGATTCGATTTGGGCCGGTCCGGTGAGTGCTTGGAGGGATGAGTTGGCACGGGAGATATCATCTTCTGAGTCGGGCACAATCTTCATTCCTTGCAACTTTTGCTTCTTCAGACTTCTTAGATTGAATGAGAAAGTCTGATACAGCACTTGAGGGAGTTGTCTTCAACATATCATCATCATCCAGCTGCAGGTGATAGTTGGCTGGGTGAAGTTTCTCATTTGAGCTTGGTGCAGGGACTTGAGCATCTCTTATTGAAAGATCTCGAAGAAGGTGTCCCTGTGGAGCTGAAGAAAACTGAAGAGAAGGCGGTTGAAGTATCCCATCTGTCATGTGGTTTAAGCTTGGTTGTTCAGCTGGAATACTCCGTTGCGGTGTTGGGGATGATTATGTTCAAGCAGGGGCGTGAACTTCTCTTCCACCGTAAGAAACGACCGCTTGTGGACCTTCTGCTCCTCGGAGAGTGATTACGAATTCTCTCATAATGTCAGCTGGCTTCTCTGCTGACTGACTGAGCACCTTTGACTTGAGTCTTCGGTTTGAAGACAGTGCTTCAGTATATTTTGTCTCCTCAAGTTGTTTCCGATTCCCAGCTGGGACGGAGTTAGATGCATGCTGCTTTGTTTCCTGCATCTTTTCTGTGCCTCCTGTGGCGGAGCAAGAGCTTTGACAAGACTGCTCCTTAATACTCCGGTTTCATCAACATCTGGTCCGGGTCTGTTGACGTTGATTTTTGCATCCCAGGGAGTTGTGTGTCCCGTTCTCTCTTCTATGTTGAGAGAAACAGTGGGGTTGAGGAGGTCTTTTTCCTTTGTCATTCCCAGAAAGTTTTCTGCACCTTCCTGGTGGATGACGTTCTTGAGCTTTGCGCCTCCTACCGCGCCGGCACAGTTCTGTCGATGGGCTTCACCTTCTTCTGGACTTCCGTCTTCTTTGAGGTTTCTGAGAGTTAAGCAACTCTTATCTTGAAGCTTTGACAGATTCTTCAGGTTTGATTGGCTTTGGGAGACATCTTTCTGGATTCCATGTTCTTTTTCTGCATCTTTTGTTAGTAGAAACAAGTAATACCAATTGATGGAAATAAGAAAGAATGCAAAACAAAACATTCTACGTTTGATGCGTATATCTTCTAGCATATTTAAAGAGATTTCTTGAAAGAATGGACGATCAAGATTTGTCTATTGATAAGAAGATCTACGACTGGGAGTGATTCTCGCGTCATGTCAATTTAATGAGCGAGAGAGAACGGTTGAGGCGCTTTGACTTTTGCCTCGAAACTCCCATTATTTAATTCTTTGCAGACTTTTAATTAATATTGATTAGAAATGACAAGATGTGAATTGACGGAAACCAGATTGAGTAGTTGTAATTAACGTTATTTCAAACCTCTCACGATCATTGTAGTCACCGATACCTCGGTTGAGTGGGTGTGCCGGGTCATCGTGGTTCCACTGGTTCCTCACCGAATAATCTTTTCCTTTCAAAGATCCGGTTTAGATTCACTGGTCTCGCTTCCATTCAGCTGGTCCGTTCATTCAGCTTGGTCCGCTTCCATTCACTGGTCCGTTTCCATTCAATGAGTGAAGCATCGTCTGGGTTGAGAAGTCCAAGTAATCCGCACAGCATTTTGAATCTTGCTTCTATCAGCGGTTTTGTGAGAATATCAGCCCGCTGTATGTCTGTGTGAATTTTCTCAACAATCACATCCTTCTTTTCTACGTGATCTCTGATGAAATGATGTCGTACGTCTACATGCTTGCATCTTGTGTGAAGTACTGGATTCTCTGATATGGCAATCGCACTTGAGCTATCACAGAAAATTGGAACCTGTCCAGTTTTTACTTCATAGTCATCCAGCTGATGTTTCAGCCAGAGAATTTGCGAGCAGCAGCTTCCAGCTGCCATATATTCTGCTTCTGTCGTGGAAGTTGCGACGCACGTTTGTTTCTTTGAAAACCATGAGATCAACTTACTTCCTAAGAACTGACAAGTTCCTGAAGTTGATTTTCTGTCTAATCGATCTCCAGCGAAATCTGAATCTGAGTAACCAGTCAGCTGTAGATTGTCTTCAGCTGGGTACCACAGCCCAACATTCTGAGTTCCTTTGAGGTATTTGAGAATGTTCTTGGCTGCTTGCATGTGTGCTTCCTTTGGATCAACTTGAAATCTGGCACACACACCCACAGCGAAAGAGATGTCTGGACGACTTCTTTGAGTTAGATACTGACGAGGATCCTATTATCCTCCGTATTTGCCGGAATCAACCGACTTCCCTTCGGCCTGTGTTCAATCTTCCAGTTGGTGTTCATTGGAATCTTTACAGTTCTGCTTGATTGAACTCCATACTTGGCGATCAAATCTTTCACGTATTTGGATTGATTTATAAAGATCCCTTCTGAAGATTGCTTGACTTGAAGTCCTAGGAAGAAACTCATTTCTCCCATCATGGACATTTGGAACTTCTCTGACATCATCTCTCCAAATCGTTGGCATAAGAAGCTTGATCTTGATCCAAAGATGATGTCGTCTACGTAGATTTGAACAACCAGGATATCTTCTCCTGACTTGATTGTGAAGAGAGTTCTGTCTACTGAGCCCTTTTTGAATCCTTTGGATAAGAGAAAATTTGACAGAGTGTCATACCAAGCTCGAGGTGCTTGCTTTAATCCATAAAGAGCCTTCTTTAGTTTGTAGACTTTATTTCCTTCTGCTTCGAATCCTGGAGGTTGTTCAACGTAGACATCTTCTTTGATTTCTCCATTTAGGAATGCACACTTCACATCCATTTGATAGACTTTGAATTTGTGATGTGCTGCAAAGGCGAGGAATAGTCTGATTGCTTCCAATCGTGCTACTGGAGCAAAAGATTCTTCGAAGTCAATTCCTTCCTGCTGAGTGTAGCCCTTGGCAACGAGTCGAGCTTTGTTTCTGATGACGACTCCCAGGGTATCCAACTTGTTCTTGAATATCCATTTGAGTCCTATGACTTTGACTTCTTGAGGTCTGTCGACTAATTCCCAGACACAATTTCTGAGGAATTCGTTCAGCTCTTCTTGCATGGCATTTGTCCAAGGCACACTTTTCAAAGCTTCGAGAATTGATTGAGGCTCTGGCACTTGAGCTACGTAACACGCCATTAGAGCTGTGTCTTCATTATAGACCGTCGCCCTAGCTCTACTGAGAGTTGAGCTGTGTCAGCTGCCTCTTGATGATCCGATGAAGTTTGAGCAACTGAGCTTCTGGTTTTGACTTGGTCAGAAGGTTCTCCAATGATTGCCGATGATGGATGATCTTCAATCCATCTTCTCCTCTTACGAATTTCTTCTTCCAGTTGATTGATGCTTGATGTGGCTAAATTTCGTCTGTCTTGGAGTTGTTCTGGAGTTAAATCTTGAGAGTTTGGCTCTCTTTGATTTGGATTTTGAGATGTCTGTAGAGGCTCAGCTGGAGATGGAGCTGGGGACTCAGCTGTGTTTGGATTTCCAGCTGATGATGTTCCCCCTTGATTTGGCGTTGAAGCTTCTTCTTGATTTCCAAATTTGGTGGAGCTTCTTGGTTGATTTGACTTTCCTCCTCGGCTCATTGTCCTGCAGTTAATGGTTCGGCCAGATTCCTGATTCTATTCTCTTGAGCCCTTGTTTGAATCAATCTTGAAGATTCTCCTTTGCTTCTTCGTTTGATAGAATCTCTATATTCGAAGGAGGATTCGTCAAAGGTAACATGTGGAGTTACTTCGACCGTTTGAGTTCTTCTGTTGAAGACTCTGTATGCTTTACTCACAGCGGAGTAACCAAGGAATACTCCTCGGTCTGTCTTTTAGTCGAACGTCTTGAGCTGTGTCTTCCCATTATTGAGAATGTGACATTTGGATCCGAATACCTTGAAATATCCAATGTATGGTATTCTGTTGTTCCATAGCTCATACGGTGTCTTTCCTTGTCTTGATGTGAGTAGGGAGCGATTCTGAGTGAAGCAAGCTGTGTTGATTTCCCCCAACTTCTTTGGAATGGCGCAGCTAGCTAACATTGAGGTAGCTGCTTCCTTGATAGTTCTGTTTCTTCGTTCTGCTACACCATTCTGCTGAGGTGTGCGAGCTGCAGATGTTTGGTGTTGAACTCCGTTCTTCTCGCAAAAATCATAAATAGTTTCATTAAGAAACTCCGTTCCACGATCTGATCTTATTGCCATTATCTTGCACTCCTTCTGTGTTGATAATCTTTCCAAAGACAGGACGCCTTAGTTCTCGTTTCGCTCTTCTCGGTACAAGAAAGATACCCAAGTGAATCTTGAGAAATCATCCACAACGACTCGCAGTATATTTTCTCGCCATTGAAGCTTGCTGGAGTAACCGGACCAAAAGATCCATGTGAAGAAGTTGAAGAACTCGATCGCTTGATCGAGCCGCTTGAGAGAGAATGAAATTCTTGTTTGTTTTCCTTGTTGACGCTTACGCCGCACATATGACTTTTGTCATATACTTGATCTGGAATTCCATTAGTGAGCTGGTTCCTAGCCGCCTTGTTGATTGTCTTGAAGTTGAGATGATTCAAATTGCCGTCGTGCTGATACCGACTTCATTGTCGCTTTTTGATACAAGACAAGTCTCCGGAGGGTCATTGCCGTTCCACAATGGGCACATATTTCCTTCTCTTTTCCTCTTAGGAGTATACGCTTGGTTTCCCGTTCTTCACTCGTGCATCCCCGTGCATCAAACTTGACAGAAAAACCGTTGTCGCAGAATTGGCTAATGGAAAGCAAGTTATGTTGCAATCCTTGTACATAAGAAACATTTGGGATTATAACATTTCTAGTTTTAAATGTACCATAACCTTTGGTTAGGCCTTTGGAGTTGTCACCAAATGTTACTTGTGGACCTGTGCGCTCAATATACTCCTGGAGTAGATGCTTTAGGTGCGTCATATGCTTGGAACATCCACTGTCCAAGTACCAAAGCGTTCTCATCGACTCCTCAGAGATGCGTCGATTCCTTGCAACCTAAACAAAAAGTTAAAATTCAGGTACCCAGTTTTAATTGGGTCCTTGTGGGTTAGACATAGATCCTTTGACGACCCAGATCTGCTTGATGACTCGAATTGGGTCATTAGATCTGATAATTCTTCCAGCTGAGTCGATATACACATTCATTGTGTTCTTCTTTTGTTGCTGGCGGGGTCTTGATCTTCGTGTCTTCTTGTTTTGTTGTCTGTATCTTGTTTGATTTCCAGCTGTGTGCCTAGCTGAGACGTTCCTTTGTCTCTGCTGTCTCTGATGCTGTGGCTGGAAATGATTATCCAGCTGATACTCGAATGAGTGGTATCCAGCTGGGTATCTCTGATATCTTGGTTGATATCGATCAACGTGTCGGTGTCGTGGCCGGTATCTGTAAAATCCAGCTTGTGGTCTTTGTTGAGGTTGAGCACGTTGCTGTCTGAGCTGAGCTTGAGGTTGCCGCACAGCTGACCTTCTTGTTGTCTGCTGTGTTCTCGACGGAGTTTGAGACTGTTTCACAGCTGTTCTGTTTGACGTCTGCTGTGTCCTCAACGGAGCTTGAGAATTTTTCACAGCTGTTCTTCCCGACGCCTGCTGTGTCCTCGATTGTTGATGCTGAGCTGCTAAGGTTGAAGGTTCATTTGCTCGTACAAACATGACCTTTGTTCCACTTGTGGAGGCAATGTTTGAAGCATCTTTTGATTCGTTGTATCCCAGTCCCGCTCTGAGTGCTGCTGGACGCTGAGCACTAATGATCTCGTCCATTGTTGACGTGGCTTTGATGAGAGCTACTATCTTTTTAGATAGTACCTCTTCGGTGCTTTTCAGCTCAATGATCTCAGCTGACTTCCTTTCCGATTCAAAGCTGTGACCCTTTCCACATCTTCTATCAGCTGTGTCTTCTCAGTGTTGACTTTCTTCATCAGCTGATCTTGTTTCACTATTCTGTCTTTTAGTGAAACGACTTCCTGCTGGAGCTGAGTTGTATCAGCTGTGTCTGATACTTTTGTCTTTTCCAGTTCTATCTTTAGCTCGGCATTCTCACACATAATGACGTCAAGGATCTCTTGAAGCTCCTTGGAATCGTTCATTACTTTCTCTACCAAACTCCAATCAGGTACTCCCGGATTCGAGTCACCGTGTAGAGTGTTCGTGTGATGGTGAGGTGTTAGATAGATTTAGAGTTCGAGATGTTACCTCATCTTCATCGATGCCGTCTGTTTGTCCCATGAAGCAAGTATCCCAATCAGGTTCATGATTGGCCATCAGGGCTTCTTCCTCCGAGTCTGAAAATGGCATATCATCCATTTTATTGCACTCCGATTCTTCATCAGCAATATAAGCTCTCCCCGCGGTCACCGCCTTAGCCTTTAATTGGTCTTTATCTTTCTTGGACAACTTTGGACAATCTTGTCGGTAGTGTCCTGGTTCCTTGCAGTTGAAGCAACCTTCTTCAGTTCGTTTGTCAGCTGACTTCTCATCAGCTGCTGCGTACTTATCTCTGTAATTCCTGAAGAACTTCTTGTATTTGCCCTTGCTGGTGTTGAGTCTGTTATAACTTTTCACCATCATGGCAATTTCTTCGAGTAGCTCCTCTTTGCTCATATCCTTTTTGTCCTTCTTCATCTTGGAGGACTCGAAATTGCCTTGGCATGAGCCGACTTTTCGCAGTTGGCTGCGAAAGCTATTTCTTTGGAGCTGGGGTGAGTTCTCCGTCATTCTGTCTGCTTGAAGATTCTTCTTGAGTGATCTTCAAGTTGTACTCGTTGGCTTTCAGGAGTGAGAACAATCTTTCTGTAGATAGATCACCCAAGTCACTTCGACTTTGGTGAACTACCTTGTAAGTGTTCCATTCAGCTGAAAGAGCTGAAAGAACCTTTAGATTCTTTTCCCGCTGGGTATACTTCCCGCTGATTGTCTCTATCTCAATGACTATGTTTGAGAATCTTAGCTCCATCGCTTCGATGGACTCGTTGGCTAGCTACTTGAAGTTGTCAAATTTTTGGCACGCTATTGTGAATTTGTTTTCTTTGATCTCTTCTGATCCTTCACATAGCTTGGCGAGTGTTTCCCACATCTCTTTGGCTGTCTCGCAATTGATGATTTTGCTCGTGTAGGCGTTTGAGATCGTTGAAGAGATGGTGTTCCTTGCGAAGCCGTCCGCACCAGCCTTGCTTTCGCTCTTCGGAAGAATATTCCTTCTTTGGCTTCGAGAGTTGGCCGGTATTCTCGGTTGTCCTTCTTGAGCAGGTACAAGTTCATTTCCGTGTTTATAAATGAGGATGGGTCCGTCTGAAATGACGTCCCACATCATATCGTGATGCGCACACAGGAAGCTTTTCAATCTGAATTTCCAGATTGCATAATCATCAACTGAGAAGTTGGGAAGGTTCCTGTTAAGATAGGAATCCATGAAGAGATGTACAGAATGCACTAGAGTGAGTTTTTCTGAAAAACGGATCTGTTCAGTTGACCACTGACGCAGAGTGTCAAGAGAGATCTCTTGATACAGAAACGGTGATCTTTTGAACCACTGCTCTGATACCAATTGATGGTCCCTGAGCTGGGTACTTGGTGTAGAGGGGGGGGGTGAATACACCAAGTAGATTTTTCTAAACTTTTGTCAAGTTAAAACGGAGTTGAGTGAGAGCTCAGTTATTGATCCAATTTGGGGAGGGTCAGCTGGGTAAACAACTCAGCTGGCGGTGCGGAAAGTGGTGGTTTGAAAACTTTAGCTCAGTTACTTAGAAAAACTCAGTTTGAAAATATTAACTTATAGTTTTCAGCTTAGTCAGGTTATGCAACTTTTCGAGGGACACAGCTGTCTTTGGAGATCAGCTGTGTGTGCAGTTTTGAGCAAGTATGCAATGATATGAAGGCGTTAGTACACAGCTGAATATAAATCAAACGTAAAGAGAGAGAGAGAGAAACACGCGAGTTTTTACGTGGTTCGGAGTAACACCTCCTACGTCCACGACCAGGTTTACTGGTAATCCACTACCACTTGGTTTCCAAGTACCAAGCAACTTCACAACTCTAACCCGAGCTGTGTTCCAACAAATATGGGCACTGTCAAGCCTATACACCTTCAGTTTGCGGGTACTGAAGAACCTATCCACTCGAATTACGCGCTTCGAGCAAGCGTACCTTTACCTAACCTTTCTGGGTTTGGGTTTGGGTATGGGGTTCCAACTGTGAACGAGTTCTTACAATTAAGAACTTCAGAGAGAGATGAACTCGTTCGAAATCTAGGCTTTAGATATACAATGAGTTTGGCCTAGGGAACAGACGAAAAACTATGCAGTTTCTTAACTAGAAACACTTTAAGATAAAGTGTTCTTTGATCTATGTAGAACTGCTTGGGAGCTTTTGAAAGAATAAGGAATTCGTAAAGTGAAAGCTTGTAGAGAGTTTTTCGTATCTGATCCTGAGGTTGAAGACGGGTTTATATAGGTAGAGATTCAAGACTAGCCGTTGGAGGAGCCGTTTGAATCTTACCTACTCTTCTTAAATACAAGATCTGCCGTTGGGCGTATCTGCACCTGTCTTCATTTGTGTCACATCCTAGGTTCTGAAGTCTAGGATGCCGATCCTGCGATCCTCATTGGTCGAGGTAGGTTGACTTCCTCTCGATTCCGGGATCTTCTCGCCTTTGGAGCCGGCTTTTGAATTCGTAGCCGGACCGTCTCGACGTGGAGTCTTCGCAGATAGTTCCTTTGTTCTGCATATTGACCACCGTGTTTTGAACTCGCTCGAATTATCTTCGCCTTGATCAGCTCTGCCGGATCACTCACCGAAGGTTGACGCTCGCCGTCTTTTGCTAGCCGACTCACCGTGAACACACTCGGGTTGACCGTGCCGTCTTCCGCTAGCCGACTCCCCGCCGTAGACACAATGGGTCGACCGTCGTCTTCCGCTTCCTTAACCTGTAAACTTAGAATATCTAAGGCTCAAACAGGCGAGCTGGAAAACACTATTTAGGTTGGCGTGATCATCTATTCGGTTGGAGAATCAGTTGGGTTTTGGTATCAAATCGAAACCTTATAATTTTCCCAACAAAGATGAATTGTTGGAGACAAAATTGGATGAGACAATGGCTTCATTGCTTCAAACTAGTTGTCGATCTTACGTCGCTCGACACTAGTCCATGTCGCCATGAATTGAGGATGAATAGATGCCCATTTCCAGGTGCTATCTCCACTTTCAGTCCAGGCCCCTCTCTCCCCTCTCTATGGAAGGAGAGAGAGAGAGAGAGAACAATATTATTGAACCACTTGGTCTTATTTGGATCACATCTTGTGTTCACGTCACGACATTATTGAATCTTTGAAAATATTGAAGAAATTAATTAGCGAAGGTGCGTAGCTAGGTGACGATCGAAGTCACTTCGATCTAGGAAAATAATCATTGACGTATGAGAGAGATACAGATTTTGTACAAGATTCATATATGTGTTTTAACACAACTTAATTACAGTGTAAAATATTAATCGATTATATAATTTTTGGGCTAATATGATAAGATTACATTTTCTGATTCATCGCACCAACAGAACCCCTTATATTAACAAATACTATATATTGTCCATACGTGAATCGTACCAAGAAAATTAGTTTGTAGACTAATTATTAACGACAGCAGATTCTACATCATAAAAAAAAGAACATGCAGTTTAGTTCTTTCTCGGAAAGTCAAATGGTGATTAATATATTTTACAAAATTTTGATAAGGTTAATTCTATTTGACGTCGTATGCTATATTAATCTCTTTTATTTGATTTTGTTGAAATGTCACACACTACAAAAAAAACTCTCTTTTACCGACGGAAAAATCCGTCGGTAAATCTAAGGAATCCGTTGGTAAACATATTACCGACGGATATATGTCGTCCTTAAATACGTCGACGGTAAATATTTACCGATGAATTACTGACGGAAATTCCGTCGTTGAAATTCTGTTTTTTGAATTCCGTTGGCAGACTGTAGCGACGAAACACCGACGGATTTTCTGTCGGTATATACCGACGGATTATATTCCATCGGTAATTTTTGGGTTGTTGTAACATTTTTACCGATGGACTATCCGTCGGTATGTTCCGACAGAAATGAATTCCGTCGGTAAGTTTCAAAGAATCCAAGCATACATTACCGACGGATTATCCTTACCGATGGACTACGGTCCGTCGGTAATGTTTTTAAAAATATTTTTTTTAAATTGTATTATATTATATATATATATATATTTAAATATATATTTATTTTTGCAATATTTTTGTCGAATTAAAATTTCCAACAAAAAACCAAACATCAGCCAAAATAATTAATTTGCATTAAAAGCAATTGTCATATATCAAATAATATAGGTTCGACAAATATAATTAGTAAAATGTAAAGTAGTTTAAATATTCTAAACTAATAAAAATACTAAATAATTAAAAAAATATCCAACAAGTAAATCATGCATCAGGGCCAGGGGGTGGAGGTGGACGAAAAAATTGCCCTGACGCCAGCATCTGCTGGAACTCGGCAAACTGCTGCTCCAGACGTGCACGTGCCTAACGTTCTGCCTGCTGCTCCTGCTCGAGGCGGGCACGTGCCTCTTGCTCCTTCTGTAGCTGCTTCTCTAAGCCGCCGATTCGTGTCTGAAACGTCTCTTGTGTCACAGCAGCCGTCGAACCGGAGCTACCACTGGATGCAGCCTGTCTAAACTGGGTGCTGCCGAAGTTTCCAGTGCCGTAGCGCCTATACTTCGTGGGCTGTGTGATCTCCAAATAGATCTCGTTCAAATCGGATTGTCCCTCCGCAGCAGCCCGGCGATGAACCTCGGCCTAATTCATAAATATAAAAGTGATAGAAAATATATATTATCAATTATAACAATTAGAAAAACTTAATTAAATACTTACATCAATTTTTTCATCCCTCAGCGTCAGATAAGTTCCATCGTTCCTCACGTGCAGTCGGCAGAAAGTTGCATAATTCAATTCATGCGGTGCGACCCCCTGCTCCGCGGCCTATTCATGCATTATTATAAAATTTCACATATAAGTTTTAATTATAAATTAAAAAATATAATATACATACATATATATATATATAGTGATTAACAAGTTAATTAAAAATTACGTACCAACGACTGAACGAGGAGACGAATGGATCTTGATCCTCCCCTATGCTTGCTCATCCCTGTGCCGGGTTCATCGGGCTCAAACAACCGATTTGCATGAGCCTTTTCTGATCTATAAATTACATCTGGACTCGCCCAATACTCTTGCAAACCTGCTCAAAACTCATCGGTCAAGTAAGGGGATTTGGTGTCAGAGTTTTTGATCCACATTTTCTTCATATCGTTCACCCACCCACTGTATCTAACACGTGCCTTTGCCTCCCATATTTTATACACATCTGCTTCCCACTCAGCTGGCCAAGTAAAATATTTCTGTTGAACAAAATATTAATTAATAAGTTAATCACATTTTAATGATAATAGTAGCAGCAAGTAAACTCCTGAAATTTTATTACCTTAAATTCTTCAAAGAACGTAGCCTTGATGCTATCTGGAGTCAACTTCCAACTAAACCCTCATGGATTTTGAATACTATTAAAAATCACTGTAGCAGTATGGGAGACCCCAGGTGCCTCTAGTAGATTACTTTCCATTTGTAACAAAAAAAATTAGACAATTAACACATAAAACTGTCAAGTCCCTTCTCAAATGCAGCACGATCATGATAACGATGATACATCCACTGACGATTATCACTCATTCTTGTAAATTCTAACAAAAATTTAATAAATGCATTAATTACTTTAATCAAACAAAATTTCGACAGCATAACCCCACTATCCTAACTACCAAGTGCTCGACTCTACCAGCAGCTATAGTAACCATAATGGTTCTAAACGTCTACATCTACCCCCAATGTGAATGTCCTGGTCAAAGACGTAATTAATTTCTATCCCAAATTAAGGGAGTAGATCCTTATGAAATTATTTTACCAATAAAGTTCTAAGTTCATCCCCAACATATAAATGATAAATAATGACATCTTCATCATAATATATTCACATAAATTAAATAAATAACATCACGTTGTTGGGAGACGATCCTTAAGATATAATTAATTTCTATCCCAATGGGAGTAGATCCTTAAGAAATTAATTACATATATCCCACTAAAATTAACACAATAACCATTCTTCATAAAGAAAATATAAAAATGAGCAATCACGAATAATTGGAAACCAAATTTCACTGACAAATTTCAATAACAAATTTTACTAACACTAGTAAGTACCTATCTTAGGTTAGGTAATCACAATTTTGGAAAAATGGTACATTCTTAAGAAGTTAAATGTTCAAAATGGTATTTTCAATAATAAATTTTGCATAATTCAACATCTTAAATGTTCAACAAAACCAGCAATCTATAATTCACAATATCATAATTTAAAACAATAACCATATGATAATATCATAATCCAAAACAATAACCATATGATAACAATAATCATATCATAATTCACAACATCATAATTCAAAACAATAAACTATATCATGCTTCAATCCATATCAACCTATCATACTTCAATCTAATTCATGCTCAAGTCTACGAATCTAATGATAAGGCGCATATGTTACCAACCTTGATTAAAGTGAACTAAAATCCGACGAGAAGCACTGTAAAGATAGAGAGAGACAAACGGAAACAGTGGCCTGAGGCTGGGCTGTCGACGGGGCGGGGTTGGGCTGTACAATGGAGAGAGAGTGAGCAATAGAGAGACAGAAAGAGTGAGACAAGAGGCAGAGTGACAGAACCTTGTGCTCGACTGCGAGAGGCGGGAAATGGTGGCGCCGGCGCGGCGGAGAGGCGGTGGGGCCACGGCGGCGGCGCGGTGGACAGGCAGTAGAGAGAGGCGGCGACAGAGAGAGAATGGTGAGAGAGGCGACTGCACACTGTAGAGAGAGAGAGAGCGCGGACGGCGGCGGCACAGCAGAGAGGGAGAGGAGGGCGAACGGCTGTGGCGGACAGGCGGCGGTAGAGAGAGAAATGGTGAGAAAGGCACGCGGCTGCACAATGGAAAGAAAAAGAGAGAGCAAACGACGGCTGCACGGCAGAGAGGGAGACGAGGGCGGACGGCGGTGGCACGGCACGACGGCGGCGAGGCAAGGCGAGTGCGAGAGCGAGAGGGAGAGAAGGGCGGCGGAACGGCGAGAGCGAGATGAGGGAGAGAAGAAGTGGCAGCGCGGCAGAGAGGGAGAGGAGGGCAGACGATGGCTCGGCGGAGAGGGAGATAAGGGCGGACGACGGCAACGGATTTGGGGATAGGTATAAGGGTTCAAAATGAGGGAGAAGGGAATCCCGTTGTGTATAGCGAATATTTACTGACGGATATAATCCGTCGTTAATTACCGACGGACACAAATCCGTCGGTAATTAACGACGGATAATCTGTCCTTAATTAAATTTGTATTATTTATTATTATTTTTTCAGATTCACACTACCGACGGATAATCCGTCGTTAATTAAATATGTATAATTTATTATAATTTTTTTCCGGTTATTATTACCGACAAATTTATCCGTCGTTAATTAACGACGGATATCCCGCCGTCGGTAATTAACGACGGATTATCCCTCGGTAATATTTTTTATTATTTTTAAATATATATTTTAAATTTACCGACGGATATTTCCGTCGGTAATATTAACGACGGAGGATCCGTCGGTAAGCCGTCGGAAAATTCTTCAGAGCCAACCCACTTTTTTTCCGTCGCTAATTACCGACGAAATTAAATCCGTCGGTAATTTCAGTTGGTGAAGTTGCGTTTTTTTGTAGTGACATATTTTTTTTCCTACATAGTATATACTTTTACCACCCTACTGTTATATATAGTCTTATAGATACCATTAGGAATGGCAATGGGTCGGGTACCCACCCATTAAGCATATTCCAAACCCAAATTCATAAAAAATTTCTCAACCCATACCCGTCCCAAACCCGATTAAAAAATCATTTCAAAACCCGTACTCGACCCAAACCCGTTGGGTAATACCTACTAAAAACCCGCTAAAAACCCATATGTACTAGAGTTTAAACATCAATATTAAATTTAGTAAAAAAAATATTATAAACATAATTTTAACATAAGTATAAATAGAAAATTTCATTAAATTAAAATATATGTGGGTTAAAAGAATAATATAAAATCCTAAAATTATTAATATTTATACTAATATAAATTATATATAAAATAAATATTTAATTACTAAAATTATTAATTCTTTGTATGCAGTTTAAAAAGAATAATATAAAATCCTAAAATTAATAATATTTACACTAATATCTATGATTATATTATAAATTATATATATAATATTTTGTATATATATATAAATGGGTTTGGGTAGCGGGTACCCGTAGGTAATTTCACAAACCCGACCCAAACCCGTCACGGGTTTGAATGTTTCTACCCAAACCCGTCCCAAAACCATTTAATGATTCCCAAATCCGCCCCATTAGAGTTTGGGAGAGCCGGGTACCCGTAAAAACCCGACCCATTGCCATCCCTAGATACAATCATACAACAAAAAATCTCACAATTCCGAAAATCTCGGTAAATTGCAAATGATATTGGAAATTGAAAACAATAAAACGCTATCAAAACTAAAATTGCTAGCTGTTTTATACTGCCTATCTAAAATTGGAATCCCTTTCATCATACTTTTTCTTCCCCCCACAATACATTTTTCTACTTTCTTTCTCCCTCAATTCAGAAACTAAAGCAATCATTCAGTAATTTCTTGCAACTGATAAACATAAGAATGACTATATGTCTAGGGCATATCTCTTACATAGATGCTATATTCTTTTGTTTAGTTAAAAAGAAAAAGAAAAAAAGAAAAAAAGTAAAATATCGTGATAATTCGAAAAACTTTCCATGTTTGCTTCCATGAACAACAACAAATGCTGTCACGCACGATTTGTTTGTCACCATTGGACATTTGATGTTTCTAAGAATTTTGCCGATTCCATGCATGATAAAAAACTGATTGATAGATCGAATATTAATTTCATTAGGTGTAATATATAGTAATTTTCAATTGTAGTTCCTTTTCAAAATTTAGCATAAGAGCGCAAGAGCGCTTATTACATTTCGCTTAGTATGTGATTAAATGGTGATGATATTATCTAAATATTCTTGAACAACGCAGCTAGAACTACATATATAGTTTTTGCATGCTCGCGTATGAACGTGAGTCGTGTGTTTTAAATTTTAATATTTTTTTGGCTCCAATTAGTAAGAAAAGATCGAGCTAGGTTTTCGTCACACCAAAATTTGTATCAAGTGATTAATTCTTTATTAATTTTTGGTAACTCAAAGTATTAAAGTGAGACTTTCCCAAACAGAATATATCCAAAAATGGTACATGAATAACGAGTAATTAATAAAGAATTATATCGAATATTTATCCGAAATATTTCATTTTCAATCTAGTTGAAAAAACGTCATAATACTACTATAGATCATGTAACGATAAATTTGATACCAGAGAATTTAATCCATGGAATGCACAATGCAGGTTGAAATTCCCCCATATCGACGTCATTCCCACTAAAACACACACACTCTCTCGCTCTCTCTCTCTCTCTCTCTCTCTCACACACACACACACACACATATTATATGTATTGGAATAAAATGTTGTGCGATAATTGATCTATCAATTAGCTCCTATCACCTGGCTGGCTGACAAGGAATCAAGAATCCTCAGCTAACACGTTTTTGATGAGATCGATCATTAGATTTTTTGTTATATATACGTACGTAGAAGAGATTATCATGATAAGGCTCGCCACGTGTAATAAAATTAAAAATTAAAAATTACGTCAGATGCTAGCTATAAATTAAATTAGACAACATATTCTTCTGCTAGTTCTTGCAAGAATATATTCATTTTTATAAGTCGTGAATCAAATCCAGCTTACTTAAGTTTTTATAAGAACATTAAAAAGGAATCATTTAAGAATAAAATTATAAGGGGATCGAAGCTGAGATTCTAATTAATCACATGTTGGCGATTTTATGGTATACTCAACTTTTCCACTATTCAAGAATCCATACGTTGGGGTTTATATCCAGTGCATACCAAAAGAAGCGAGTGTGGGTTTTCACGATATAAAAAAAATTCATACATACTGTTTACATCATTACGGAATACTTTGCTCTTCTATGTTCATTTGCAGACTATTATACATAAATAAAATTTACTAAATTTTCCTCCATGTCGATCAAATAAAAAAAAAAGAATTAATATTCAATGTGTTTTATATGTGAGAGTATAATTGTGTGTAGAAAACACACAGTACACGCACTAACATTAGAAAATTCAAAATTTTAAGTGGACAGTGTGTCGTAAAGTTAACAAATACTCTGCATGCAAAATGGTACCTAACCCAGATGGAATCAGAAAAACGAAACCGGATGGAAATAATTAATTTAATTTTATAATAAAAAAGCAAGAAAAACTGGCGCATATTCATCTTCCATTAAGTGCTTCACTTTATGATGTTCTGTTCCTAATGCTATTTAATGCAATTATTTTGATAGGAAAATGAAAGTAATTTAATCTAACACGTACTCCTATTTTTTGCTTCATAATATATCAATATTCTAGATGTAATTCAGTGCATTATTTTACGAATTTAGCCTGAGAAAGTGAGAATGTTAAATCAATTAATCGTTACAGCGCATAGGCTAAATTAATAATTTAATTTGGTGGTTTTGTGTGACTATGGAAGTTAAAAGACACGACTCTCTTGTAAGTAAAGTATCTTTCACTTTTGGTCGTCGGGCGACGACTGAATATTTGTAACGGCATTTAAATTTAGTAAAATAACAAATTACAAGAAATATAATTAGCTAGTAATAAAAACAAACTTAAACACCTGAAATGAGAGAGAAGGAATTTTATATTTAATTCATGTACATTAATGGGCAAAAAGCATATAAATTTCCGACCTTTTTTTAAATTTTGTTTTATTTCCTGACCTTTCAATTTTTCGTCTAAAATCTCCACCTTTTAATTTGTTTGATTTTTCTCCCGACGAAGTATTTCAGTGCAATTAAAGTTCAGTTGTTAATTTTATTTGCTTACATGGTCTAATAGATTACGTGTGCATGGCTCTTATATGGCATAAATTACTCGCTTTCGTGGCAAGTGTTTCTGTGTCCTAATCTTATATTCGTGTTTGTTAGATATGAAAAACGACGTCGTTTACACGTTCTTGAAACTACATCGTTTGTTTAGTTAGGGCAATTTGCCATATAAGCATTTCCGACGTCCAACTCAGCTTCAATTTGGAAAAAAATTTGAATGCGGGAGAAAAATCAAACAAATTAAAAGGTGAAGATTTTAGACGAAAAACTAAAAGGTCGAGAAATAAAATAGAATTTCAAAAAAGATGGGGAATTTATATGCTTTTTGCCCTACATTAATGCATTTCAAAACATACAAACTCAAGAATTTATTGGACTTCTGGTAGTAGCACTTATACAGTTTTAAATAATTATAGTAGTTACAAATAAATGTCAAAACATCTACCACAATTTTTTTTTTATCAAAAATAGAAAAGTTAAAAGTTGCTCGTTATCTATACGGGAAGAATATAATTAATTATATAAACGAGCTACAAAAAATTTATGATAAAATTAGTCTCAAATTACTCGACCTCGTGATTACGTACCTTACAAACGCAGCACCGCCGCATCCCCGGCGGAGCAAAACCGTCGGCCGAACCCCTACCCCACCCCCAGCCAGCACTAAAGCTCTCTATCACTTGGTCACTACGAGTGTAAAGACGAAGAAGATGGGCCCACACACCTCGATCGCCGACACGTGGAATCACATGACGAGTTTATGGCTACATATGCAGCAAATCAGAATATTCAAAGAGATCCCGGTGAAGTAAACTAAAGTCCATTTACCAAAATACCCCATACCCCCTTATAAATAGCTCATTTCAATCCTTCATTCCTTAGGACAAACACAACCTCTGCAAGTGTTTTCCTCTGTTAACACAAAGTAGCTAAGCTAGCTAGCTACCCTATTAGTAGTAGTAGTAGTAGTATCTCTTTTTCTCACTTCTCCTCCTCCTCATTCTCTCTCTAGAGAAAATGGAAGGAAAAGCTGGACGCGTCGGCAATTTCTTTGAGAAGGCTAAGCCTTACATAGCCATGACCTCTCTCCAATTCGGCTATGCCGGAATGAACATTATTACTAAAGTCTCCCTCAATAGAGGCATGAGCCACTACGTCCTCGTCGTCTACCGCCACGCCTTCGCCACCGCCGTCATCGCCCCCTTCGCCCTTGTCCTCGAAAGGTGAACTAATTACTAAAACACCCTTCTAGCTCCCTTATTGTCTTCCGAGAATAATTAAACAATATGATTTGCCTTTCACTACAGGAAAGTGAGGCCAAAGATTACCTTCACCATTTTCATGCAGCTCTTCGTTTTGGGACTCCTCGGGTTAGTGTACTGATACTCTCTTGAAAAAACTTATAGTATATTTTACAAAAACAAAATTATCTGAAATTAATTTTGATTTTTATTTGGGACGTGACTACAGACCGGTGATCGATCAGAACTTGTACTATGTGGGTCTGAAGTTCACTTCTCCTACTTTCTCATGCGCCATGAGCAACATGCTGCCGGCGATGACGTTCGTGATGGCCGTGATCTTTAGAATGGAGAAATTGGAGATGAAGAAGTTGAGATGCCAAGCAAAGGTGGCGGGAACGATAGTGACGGTTGCAGGAGCCATGGTGATGACCCTGTACAAAGGCAATGTGGTGAATATGTTTTGGTCGGCCTACATTCATCCTAGTAAGTCCTATGAGGCCCCCTCCGCCGCCGCCGGAGACACCGATAAGGATTGGGTGAAGGGGTCCATCCTCCTCATCATCGCCACCTTCGCCTGGGCCTCCTTCTTCATCCTTCAGGCAATCACGCTGAGGAAATACACGGCTCAACTCTCCCTGACTGCGCTGGTGTGCTTCATGGGAACTCTGCAGTCCATCGCAGTGACGTTTGTGATGGAGCACAGACCTCACGCCTGGGCCATCGGATTCGACATGAACCTCTTAGCAGCTGCCTATGCTGTAAGCCATCCAATAATCCATCAATTCAATTCATTAATATTATATACAACTAACCCTATTCCTATTCCTATTTTTGTTGCAGGGCATCGTGTCGTCGAGCATTGCGTACTACGTGCAAGGGCTGGTGATGCAGAAAAGAGGGCCCGTTTTCGTCACCGCCTTCAGCCCCTTGATGATGATCATCGTCGCCATCATGGGCTCCTTCATCTTGGCCGAAAATATTTACGTCGGAGGGTACGTACGTAATTAATTTTATTTATTACAAACATTCAAACTTACTGAAGCTAGCGAATAGCGATTAATTAATTTTTGAATGCAGGCTTCTGGGCGGAGCTCTCATCGTGGTGGGGCTTTACTCAGTGCTGTGGGGTAAATACAAGGAATACAAGGATAATGAAGCAGAAGAATTCATTCTTGAACCAGTCAAGCAAGCTGGGAGTTGCCAGAGCGTAGACATTGAAGCAAATACGCTCCAAATACGTACAAATGAAGAGACTAGAGTGTCGGTTCCGGTCGTTGCCGTTAGCGCGCCGCCGATGCTAGCAGTGGAGGCGCCAAAGCCATGATGAACAAATTAAATAACAAAAGGAACCAAAAATAATTACTTGTATGGAAGGCCTTTTTAGTCATTGTAGCTTCCTTCTCTCTCTCTTTTTGTTGGACTGTTAGAAAATTAGGGAAGCTTGTAACGTTTTTCGTGTAAGTTAAGAATTTGCCAAGAGATTTTTGTGAAATTAAACAAGTCTTTTTTCCTCACTGGATGTATATTTGGTGATACTATTTTTCCTTACAAATCTCCACTTCGAATCAATTTCTGTCTATTATTGCTCACGTCTGATTCGGATTCGCACTTAAGAATCTTTCGGTTGGTTTTAATTTCACTAATGTTGCAATACATAAATATCAGTCACAATTTAAATATAATATTTGCGTCGAAATGCTGTAGTTGATGTAAATTAGTAGAGTTACTTGAAAAATTGTGTGCCTCGTATATTTTTTAAATGAGATAATGATAATTATAAATTAATTAACGCGTGGTAATATATATACGAGTACTGTGCTTCTCTTGTAATTCAACATAATCTCTCACAGTTTTTGCACTCCAATCCTTGATGACTGATGAGACGAGGGTATTTGATTGTATCATGCACCGTAGAATATTTTTCAATTACTGATACTTTTGTTGTTACAGAAGAATAATATTTTTCCAGATAATGGTTCTTTTCTTACATTGTACATGTGTGCCTCATACTCAATTCTATATATATGAGATATAGTTTACCAAATTTGATGTACGTTATATAACCGATTTAATTTAAGGGCTCGTTTGGTACAAAGTATGAGATAAGGCCTGATATGTTTGACTGAGATGTCTTATAAATATAAATAATTAATATTCCGTTTGGTATGATGTATTAAATTCTCTGCAACACATAGTAATTATTGTAATTTATTGCTATAATTAGTTGCAGTATTATTTATACCACCTCATAGGTAGTATACATAACAACAAAAGTAAATATTATTCATACGGGCCCGAACTTTATAAAGGGCCGTATACTTCATACCAAACAAGATATTAAGGTGTCATAAACATATTATACACCCTAATCACCCCTACCAAACGAGCCCTAAGAGAATAATCTCGAATTCCTTTTTATACCACGAGAACTACTGATTGTAAGCTAACATTTACAACAATGCTTTTATATATAGAGGCAAAATTTGGGATAACTAATATAGATAGTGATAATTAAATATTGTCCATCCAACTTTATTTGTAGAAATTCTGGCCAACTTTTGGAAATTTAGACCAATTTGCCATTTGAACCACCATTAACCATCCATCTACCTATTTTATTTTTCATTTTTTAAATTTCAAATTCTCTCTTTTCCTGCAAATATTTTCTCTCTAGAAGTCCTATTTTTCTCCATTTCTTCCGTCGCCGCCGTCGTACTTTCATTTTGCTGTCTCCGCCGTCGTACTTTCATTTTGCTGTCTCCGCCGTCGTACTTTCATTCCGCCGCCGCATCGTCGTACATCCATTCCCTTCCGCCGCACCGCCGTCGTAATTCCATTTTGTTGCCACGTCATCGTCGTAGTTCCAGTCCAGTCCACCGCGCCGCCTTGAACTTTCACATTCTGTCGGCCATATTCCAGATCTGCCGCCGTACCAGATTCTTCTAGATCTGTTGACGCACCAGATTCTTCTAGATCTGTCGGCGCACCAGATTCTTCCAGATCCCGTTGCCTTATTTCATCAGATTCAGTCCTACCAGTTGTACCACGTCACTGCGCGCCGCGACTTGGCACACCTGGTACGAATGATATGAATTCGTACCAGGTGTTTCAAGTCTCGACTCGGTATGACTTGGCACACCTGGTACGAATACATTGCATTCATACCAGGTGTGCCAAGTCGCGGCGCGCAGTGACGTGGAAAATGCAGGAAGAAACATATGCACAAAAAGGACGGCAAGATCTGAAAAATACGACAAGAACATGACATACTAGATCTAGAAAACTCAATTAAAATTAATACAGTAAAATTACCTCAATTTTATTGAAAAAACCACGCCGCCAACACAGAGTTGTGAGAAATATCGTCGAACGGAGAAAAAAACCACGTCACCATAGAAATTCACCGCTGCCGCTGCGAATACGAGTTATGGAGAGAGAGAGAGAGAGAAATTTCAGCAGAAAATGAAAGAGAGAGAGAGAACATGAGAGGAGAGAGAAAGTGAGAGTGAGAATGGGTGAAAGAGAGAGTACGCGGTGAGAGAGAACATAAGAAGAGAGAGAAAATGAAAGTGAAAGTGAGTGGATGGTGCTATAAAGTAATATGAGGGGTATTTAAGTCTCTTCATCTTAAAGTTGACCACAATTTATTAGAATAAAGTTTGTGGCCAACTATTGATTTCCACTAACTTGATTTGCTAGTCAACATGATTAACTCTTATATATATCTACAAACTTAACGATATAAACTAAATACTTGGTTTATTCGAGAACATATATATTCTTGTCGACCCCACCCACTATATGTTACAAGCATGATTAGTTAAGCATCGTACGTATTATAATTTCAATTAAGTCAGTACATACATATACATACACTTGATTCGTCATGAGTATAAATTCGTCTCTATCTTCAGAAATATTTTTTTTTTTTAAAAAGAAGAAATTAATATAGCTATATATATGAGATCAAGGGTATATTTAACTTTAATAAAATAATGGTTACATCATCACAATATAATATGCCTCTAGATTGGATACATAATAAGCAAAGAATGATGGGTGGAATCAAGTGAAGAAAGCAATGAGCATTTAGGCCAACATTCCACTTAACAAATTCAGATTCCATCTTCCATTAAAAAAAAAAATGCTGCCAATTTATATATTCCTTAAAATTTAGTAGAGTCGCCATCCAAAATCAATATGGATTTTTGGTTCTAATATCCCCTCACACATTAAAGCTTCATGTCTACTTTGAGGCAACAACTTAATTATTTAGAGCTTCTAGATGGATTCCAAGTTGTGTTTATATATATATATATATATATATATATATAGGTATGCTAATTAATCACGATTGATTCCCATTATACTATTAAACGTGAAATGTCATCGAGGTTCATGAATGAATGAATGAGTTAACTGTCACAAATACATATCAGAATTATAATTTTCACACGATTTGATAATATTTTAATTACATCATAACTTTTTAATTTTTTTCTTTTTACAATTACAATATTTCCTTTAAATTTTTTTAGACGAAGTTCGTCCGACATGCATCACTACAACGCCATTTTATTGCTGAAAAAATTATGCAAAAACAGTGTAAAAATTATAAATCCAGGTCAGTATTATTATACTTGCGAGAATTAACAGTACATGAGTTGTATGATTAATATCAATAACCCTGATTAATTTGGGATGGGGGTTGAAAGGACTGGGGTGTTAGAGCACTCCCACCAGTTCTCTCAAAATCATCATTAACTCTAAATTTAGGCTAAAATAATAAAAAATGAAATAGAAAGGTCATCCAGCAGATCTCTCAAATTGGATAGGGCCCACAAAAATATTTACACATCCCTACATCTTCTCTCAAATTTACACCTCCTTAGAGCACTCCCAGTAGTTCACTCAAAATTAATTTTCACTCTAAATTTAGGCTAAAATAATAAAAAGTGTGCAAAAAAATTCATCCAACAGATCTCTCAAATTAGGTAGGCCCCACAAAAATATTTACACCTCCCTATATTTCACCTCAAATTTACACCTCCCTAAACCTCTCTTATCTCATAAATTGAGTTGAGCCCACGTTTTTTCTAAAATAATTAATAGATTATAGGAGAACTGATGTATGCATTTGTAAAATAGGGGAAATATATAGTATAAGGGAAGCTTTAGGAGTAAATTTAGGAGCAGGATTTTGAGAATTCTGCTGGGAATGCTCTTAAATCTATCATATTTCACAAATTGAGTTGGGGTCACAATTTTTATAGAATAATTAGTACAAAATAAGAGAACTGTTGTATACATTTGTAAAATAGGAGATATAAATACTATAGGGGAAACTTTATGAACAAATTTAATAGCAAAATTTTGAGAATTCTATTGGGATTGCTCTTAGATTCAATTATTTGGGAATTGAGATGATATATTGGTATTCTCATAAAGTCAGGATCTAAATATCGGTAAGAAATGAATATTGATATTAATCTAAAATAATATACCTATCCATATTCAACTAATTAATACATTAAAATGTCGTATACTATAGGTTGTTTGAAATGGAATAAATGAATTAAATCATGGGGAATTGAATGGGTCTGAAGCTAGCCTAGTTGGTTCAATCTGACAATCTCAATTTAAAAGAAGTTGATGGTCATTGATTTATGATATTTCAAATTTTCAATCACGACTGATTCGAAATGATTTCCAAAATATATTTGACAAACTCAATTTAAAAGATGTTGATTGAATATATGATATTTCAATCACCACTGATCCGGAATGACTTCCAAAATAAATCAGTCGGCTCCCAAAAAAATAAAAAATAAATAAAAAATCTGTCCGCAACACCGGCCAATTCTCTTAAGCTAATGATTGGCATGCACTTTCTACCTCCAGCCTCTCATAATTTGATAATCTAAAAGGAAATTTACAGGAAAATTCAGAATAAAAAAATAATGAAAATATAATGGTGGTGGTGCAAGTGGGATATGATCGCAAATGTTATAATGCAAATCTTGCTCATCAGCCAACATACACTTACTCAAAAATACCTCACCAAAAAGCGAAATCGGCAACGAGACATTAAATATATAGTACTAAAACTATCATTCATCGTGATATGGATAGGGTTACACAGATTTTTATTTAGCCATATATATATATATATATATATATATATATATATATAAATGATTTTAATCATCATAAAGAAAGAGTCTGGATTAATTACAGATGATTATTGATACTTATATGATGACGAGGTACGTTTATTATTTACTTATTATTTTATTTTTGAGAAAGATGACAAGGGGAATACAGTTACAGATATACAGATATCCGTGACTAATTCTAATAATTGAAGTTAAAGACAATTCTTGAGAGTATATTATTTATAGCTCAAACTTTTCCCTTGGTATTTCCAATTATAGGTAAATTGTACTAGCTACATATATGTACTTATTCAATTACTATAAAAGTTTTATTTCGTTGATGTTCATTGATTAATTGCATAATTAATTTCTGCCATATTACACACAATTCTTAATTCATTCATTTTTTTTTAATATTAAAGGACCTTACCTTGACTCATTTTTACAGGTTTTTGTGTATTTTGTTCTTTTCTTTTTTGGGATTTTTTTAATTAATTTTTTGTGTCTATCCTTCATATATATATATATTGAGGTAGAGAACAAATGAATTTCAAAGCGTGTATAATGGGTAGAGCAAAAGGGGTAGTTAATCTTGCATGGAAGTCACTAAATCCGACCATTAATTATGCAGCATCGATTCTCCACATAACTTTGTATAAACATTAAAAAAATTGGTGTTTGCCAATCACCCACCCCCACCACTTTTAATTTTAATTCTAAAGTCTTTTGTCATGTTGCTTGGGAACACTCATTAATAAACACATGAAAAATCAACATTTCAATCTCTTCCCACTATCTTAATTGATATATTTATAACTAATTATCATTTTTATTCAAATTAATATCTTGATATTATATTTCTTTATTTGAGATGAAAGACACTCACACGTCTCTTTTGTATAGGAATAACTTTGAGTGATCAACTCGACTCATAAAGTATATATTAATGCAAATTAATTAGCTAATTTGACTCTATCGGCGTGTCAACTTTCAAAATTTTCTCAATATAAACATAATTAAATTGTTGGATGATTATCAAATAAATATGAGTCCGGTAAGTAGAGATCAAACATATGCAAACTAACATTTAAAACGAATTTCACGTTAGATGATATTGCAGAAGAGATCAAATAACTTTTGTTGAAAAACAAAACCTAATCTACGAAAAAAGTGTAGTACTGTTGCCCTATTTTGTATATACAAGAGTACTCAAAGAAGATACGTTTTCTTTTTCTCCCAATAAGAATTATTGGGCATTAAGAAGCGCAAATGGAAGAGGATTAACAAAAATTAAAGTCTTCCATTAACGCTTTATAAAAGCTTAGCAATGAAATAATTTTAATCATTATTTTATACAAATAGAAATAAATAATTAGATGAAAAAGGAGGATGATGTAATCTCGAAAAGGAAATTCAGCATTTGGACACCAAATGATCGATTAATAATATAGGAGTCGTCACCTCAACAGTTGCAAACATTTGTTCATGTTTTTCAATGTTGTAATAACTTTTATTTTTAAAATTGTCCTCATCCAATCAAACTTAGATTCAATCTTCATTACGTCAGGGGCGTTATTATTATTAAATATGATACGCGCTATTTTGTGATATAAAATTATCCTTTATCCCTCCACAATAAGTGTCGTCTCTTTTCTTTTTCGTTCGTCCACAATAAGTGTGGTATTTCCTTAAATAGAAATGACTTCACTCACAATAAATATGGGTCTTCCTCTCCACTCACAATAATCTATCTAACCTACTATTCCACTCTTAAAATCTGTGTCACTCCCTCCAGACCACACTTATCGCGGACGGGGGAGTAACTTTACTTTCGTAATTCTGCAATATTTAATTATAGTTTTCATTAACCACAAGCATTGTACCCTCGCGTTGCACGGGGAACAATTTTTTTATAAATAAAAAAACAGTATTAGCTCAATTATTATACTTAAAAAGATAAATTACAATAAGATAGATACTATATACTCCAACAACAATGCAAATTTTGGTAAAATTTATTAAATTATGTAATTCTTATAGCCCATATATATTTTCATTATAAATAATTTTAAAAATAATTTACCGAAAATAACTAATTGTAGGGGCAAAATACATATAAAGTTTCTAAAATATGGCATAATATTTTTTTCTAAAATTTAAGTGTGTGTACTAACGAATTCTCAAAAAATCGGAATCTATGTATAGTTTATTGATCTCTTTATCTCATTTGATGAGGCTTATTTCAAAATTATTTCTAATTTACTCATTTTTAGTACGCATGTGTATGAATTTTTCTTATTATTTCAACCAAGTCTCATATCTATATACTTTTAACTAAAAAAAATTAAGTACTTATGTATACAATATAAAATAGAAAGCAAATATGTGTATTTGTGTACTATATAGCTATCTACCTGTTGGGAAAATTAATAGAGTTTTGAAGTGATACCAAAACCCAGCTGACCCCAACCGAATAGATGTTTGCTCAAACCCAAGCGTTTTACCAGCTCACCTGTTTGAGCTTATAGAGTTTCTAAGTTCAGGTGGAATCGCTGAAGACAGCAGAAGACCCAGCTGAGTACACAGCAGGGTAAGCCAAGTCGAGTGATAAGTAACGTTATCCAGATTCAAGACGATAAAGTTCTTCCGTACACAACCGTAGGAAAGACCCACTCGTGTGACAACTCGGCTACGTCAAGACCCACAGAGTTCAAGACTCGCCGTCAATGATCCAAAGAAGTTCAAGACAATTTCGAGTCACCAAGACAAACAGTCGAAGTGAACTTGAGATAAAGTCGATCCGATCTGGACCATCAGGAACTCGACACCTCAGCACCTAGAAGTCAAACCTAGGATTGCTTTACGAGGAAATCAAGGAAGAAGACAAGTCAATCCTGTCAGAAGTTAGGTAAAGATTCAGAACGGCTCTTTCCAACGGCTAGTTCTAATCTCTCCCTATATATAGAAGTCTTCTTCATCATCAGAAAGAGAGGAGTGACGAGAGAATATATTCAAGAGAGATCAACATACTTCATTGAAGGAAGTCTAACCAAAGATCAAGAGATCTCTCAGAAAAGCTTCAAAGATCCAGCAGCCTTCATACTTATGAGTGATTATTTATTCTCAGGCTGCTGAAGCTCTCTCCCACAAGTATCTAGGCATATAATCCTTCCCATCTTAAGCCTAGTTTGAACGAGTTCATCATACTCAAAGTTCTTCATTGTAAGAACTCGTTCATAGTTGGAAAACCCCCAAACCCAAACCCAGAAAAGGTTAGGTAAAGGTACGCCCGCTCGAAACGCGTAATTCGAGTGTTGGTTCCGTAGTACCCGTAAACTACGGGTTAGGCTTCAAATGTGCCCGTAAACAAATCTGGTTACATTTCGATACGACGCGTAAACTTGTATCCAGCTTGAGGAACTAAGCCGCAACGCTTGCCGATCGCGCGAAAAGTCAGTGGTATCCTTAGTGGATTACCAGAGGTTTCTGGTCGTGGACGTAGGAGTAGTTTCTCCGAACCACGTTAAGTTGCTTTGTTCTTTCATGTTTATTTATGCATCCAGCTAACCCTTCATAAGCATTATTTCAAGCTGCATAAACTGATTAACTGAAAAGAGAAACTAAGCTTTGCAATATATTTGAAGCAACAGACGGACTTTCCAAAATCCCACCATATTCCGCACACAATTTACCGTGTCGATCAAGCCGCCTTCCAAATGGATCGAACACAACTCACTCAAAAGAGTTTTAATTGGAAAAGTTTTTAAACCTTGGTGTATTCACCCCCCCTACACCAAGGTATCCGTCTTGGGACCATCAATTGGTATCAGAGCAGTGGTTCAAAAGATCACTTTTTCTGTGTCAAGTCAGCCTCTTTGCTGATAGTGGTCACCTGAACAGATCCTTCAAAGTCATTTTTTTATCATTATATTGCATACTGTCATGGAATCTTCCCTGTGTAGGAATCTTCCGACATTCTCTGTCGATGATTATCAGATCTGGAAGTTCCGACTCAAAAGCTTCTGAGTGCGCATCACGACATGATGTGGGATGTTATCACTGACGGACCCATCATCATCATGAAATCAGAAAGACAAGCAGAAACCTTACCTGGAGCTGAACCAGTACTCCGGCAAGTTGTGAAGCCCAAAAGGAAGTACTCTCCAGAAGAAAGAAGACAAGCTGGTTTGGACAGCTACGCTCGCAACGTCATCTCCTCAACGGTGACGAATGCTTATCTCAGCAAGATCATCAACTGCGAGACAGCTAAGGGGATGTGGGACACTCTAGCCAAGCTGTGTGAAGGCTCAGAGGAAATTCAAGAGAACAAATTCTCAGTTGCATGCCAGAAATTCGACAATTTCAAGCAACTCCCCTATGAGTCCATCGATCAAATGGAGCTCAGATTCTCCAACCTCATCATCGAGATCGAGACGATCCGAACTGGAAAATATACAGTTCGAGACAAGAACTTGAAAGTTCTTTCAGCTCTCTCCTCAGAATGGTGTACACACAAAGTGGTTTACCAAAGTAGAACTGATCTTGGCAGCATGGAGACTGAAAAATTGTTTTCCATCTTGAAGGCCAACGAATTTGATCTGGGGATCACAAGCAGAGATTCATCCAGCCGAAACAATGAAGCAGAGCTGAGGATCAAGCCGAGAAAAGAAGCTCAATCAGCTCAGCTTGGAAGGACCAACAAAGAGCTCAGATTTATGAGCAAAGAAGATTTGAACGAAGAAGTTGCCATACTTGTACGAAGCATTAATCAGCTGGAACAAAGCAAGGAAAAGTACAAGAATATCGTGAAGGTTCATCACGACAAGCAACTCTACCCAAAGAGCAACCCAACTGAGTCATTCTCCCGGAGAGAGGATAAAAGGATCGAATCGAGCGAAACGGATGATGATCAAATCTCTTTCTCCGACTCAGATGAGGATGATTGCTCTGATTAAGATGTCTGAAACATCTTATTGAATCAACCGATGAAGAAAATAAAGAAACCCAAATGACGGGGACCAGTAGAAATAAAGATAAATGGATACAAAATCGAAGATTCAGTCATACAGCTGAGTACATTGGTCTCAAGAGATGATTAGAGAAGCAGCATTTGAATCAGCTGAATTTGGGACAGCTGTCTACTTGCTATACAAACTGAGATCTCATCAAAGAAATGAACTGATGTAGGATGCAGCTGAAGAAAAAGCCACCTACTATCAAATCAAGGGGGAACTCTACGTAGCTGGAAAAGTGCAAATTCAAGTAGAATACCAAGCAGGATGCACTCATCAAGAAGATTCAGCTGGAGTCTTCAGCCAAAGAGAAACCTGATCCAGTGGTAAAATGAAGATAATTCTCTAATCCAGCTGACAACTTAGAAAGCATCCAAGAGATTTCTCAACATCTGAAGGAATCCATTGTTGGGAAAATTCACACAAAAGCACAAACTGCTGAAATCCAAGTCAAAATGATGTGTGGATTATTTGGACTGCTCAATCCGGGTGAAGAAAAACCATCCAGCTGAGGGGGAACAAACTCAGCTGGACATTAGTCGAAGAGCTAAAGGGAACTCAGCTGACTCAAATTCAAGCAAAATCTTCAAATACTCAGCTGAGGAGAACTGTCAATCAAGCAAAAGAGAAGACCGCTGTGATATCAGCTGGATACTGTGTCCAAGCTGACCGGTTTGCGTCTCATGCAATAATTGCTCTGAGGAATATGCTATATAAAGTCCAATTATTTTGAATTCATATGTTAAGCGGACAGACATTCCTTAGTTAAATTGTTTGATAAGTTTCCTTTCCCATCGCATTAATTATAAAGTCTGCATAGTACTGTAGCACGGCAGGATCGAGGCAGAACGTCAAACGTTTGAAATGCCTCACGCGCGGTTGTAATACACTCGCCGAAAGCACGTCAGCAAAACGTGATGAGTGAATCTCTCCCAGCCGTTGATCAGAATATCAACTGATTCAATCTCAACCGTTGACCCTATATGGCAGTTGATATATATGGAAAAGATACGCGAATTCTTTCTTCCTTCATCTTTATCTCTGCAAATTTCAAAGATTCAAAATCTTCATCTATTCTCTGCAAGTTCTTCGCACAATCAAATTCACCAAGTTGCAGAAATGGCGCCCAAGAAATCAACCGCAGGGATGAACCAGTTTGAAGCTCTAATGACAAAGCTATCATTTGAGAGTATTCTGTCAACCTCCAACCTCCATATTTCAGAGTTAAAAGAGATGGTGGATCTAGTTGCAGACTCCGGTCTCCTGCTGTGGGCAACCTCCATGCCCAAGCTTTTGCTAAAGAGAGATGCCGCACTTTTCTACCTCAACATTATTGACGAAGACGGCTTCTACTCATCTTCATTTGACATGAGCGTCAAAGGCGAAGACGGAAAGTTTGATACAGCAACCGTCACCATCAAACTCAATAAGATGCTACGAAAGGTGTTCAACCTTCCCAGAGAAGGAGGATTCATCCCAGATGATTACAGCCGTGAAGAAGTGGATGAATTCCTCAGCAGAGAGATGCTTATCTCCCCAGAGCCGTACAGAGCAAGCATGTCAAAGCTCCTGCTCAAGCCAAAGTACAGGCTGCTGCTGGATATTACACAAAAATGCATCTTAGGGATAGCTGGATCTCAAGGAGAGATCAGCATTCCAAAACTCAAGCCGATGATTGCCATGATCAAAGGCGCAAACGTCAACTGGTTTGATTTCCTACTCAACCGACTGGTCAAGGAGTCAGAGAAGATAAAGTTCAACTCCACCAGGACGACGTTTTCAGCTTCAGAGCCACTGTATCTCTGCTCCAAAATTTCTTTCTTGATAGAGCAAGCAGTGAAAGGGCACACAGTAAAGTGGGCTGATTCAGAACCGTTTCCAGAAACGAAGATTCTTTTCCAAAGAATAAATCAAGTCAATGATCTTCTGAAGAAGCAGCCTGCTGTGAGTAAAAGCAAGAAGCAGCTGGAAGGAACAGAGGCAGAAGTTCCAGCTGAGAAGAAACAAAGAAAGAGGAAGGCAGCTGACCCTAAACCAGCTGGAGGTCCAGCTGAGAAGAAAAAGAAAACAGCTGTCATTCCAAGTCAAGCAATGGTGATTCTCTCCCCACAGCCAGTGTCGGCCTTCGATCAATACGGATCAAACATCCTGGCCGAGATGGGATTGAATGATGGATTGTCATCCAGCTCAGAGGACGAGCTGGATAATCCAAGAAGCTCACCCCAGCCCTCACCTCCTCCTCTCGCCTCTCCGCCGAAACACCTTTCCCTCCACCCAGCCTCTCCAACCAAAGAGCCATCTCCCCGCAAGAGAGCAGAAGATATTCAACCGGTGAAGCTCCTTCACAGCCAGCTGACACCCATGCAGCTGAACCCTCTTCCACGAATCCCAGCTCACCCCCAAAACAGCCATCACCCAAAGCTCAAATTCCCACGCAGTTGGCTGATACATCTTAACAGCCAATTGTGAACCCTTTTGAACCTGCTCCTCAAATCTCCACAGAATCATAGGAGAGTGATTCTTCTGCCTGTCCATCACTCAACTCCACTGGCTCAGCCTTTATGGAAGCCATGTACGAGGACTTGCGCATTGCAGGGATCAAGAGTGTTCTAACTCAGCATCCGATTCTGGCGCACCTGCCCATTGCCCTCGTCAAAGTTGGAGATCTCAAGTTCTATCTGGCTACCAAGATGGCAACTTGGTACCAGAATGAGCAGCTGATAGAGACTTTTTCCTTTGAGAAATTGAAGACGGATGAAGCACGCCTCCAGCACACTTTTGGCTTTGGAAGCCTGGAGGATGCATACTTACACCAGAATGATCTCATCAGAGGAATTATAGAAGTGTCTCAGCAATACCCCAAGCCGCACCCAGCTGAAGTCTGGGAATCTGCCAACAAGCTTCTTATAGCAGCGGGATGTGAGACACATTCTGGAGCTGACAATTCTAAAGAAGTCTCAGTTGAGTTTACCAAGGAAGCTGTACCTGATGAAACAGCTGAGGTAATGATCATTGAAGAACCACCTGTTGCATCAACTGAACCAGAGGAAGCTGCCCCACAGAGTCCAATTGCCGATGACACTCGCTCACTGGTCGAGATCGAGGCAGTAAAACCCAGCCAAGCCGAATCCGGAACCCAGACGGATCCTGTTGAGCTCTCTGATGCAATGAAGGACGAAATTGCCAAACAAGTCGAGGAAATCCTTTTTCAGGAAAGACTCAAATCAAATGTTGATACCCTTCTGCGCATCACAGCTATAGAGTCGCAAGTCCATAGCAATGGACTGTCCATTGACGACGTTCACAGATTCGCTCTGAATCTGCAGGAAAGCACCAGTCAAGATCTCAGGCAATCTCTTGTTTCTCAACAAATTGATCAGTCAATTCATCTAGAGAAGAGAGTCCCTGAGATCATCTCAAACCTTCAAGCTCCACTGGTTGACGACATTGCAAATCTTTCAAGCCAGCTGGAAGCTCTCAAAAAGACCACTCTCTCCAACAGCGCTGACATCCGCCAACTATTCAACTTATATAAAGATCTGGATGCTCAGTTCAGAGCTGGAAGCAGCAGCAATGCCCAGCTGAATCTCGTCACAGCTGACAACTCAGTCAAGATCGCTGATGTTGAAGGTATTCTCTCCAAGCTCAGCGCAACAGTTGCCAACCTCTCTGCCTCCCTTGTTGATAATGCCAAAAAGGGGGAAGATCAGAATAAAGCTGGAAAACAAGTGAGAGGGAAGCTGCAGCTAAGGGGGAACCTGTGCAGCAAATTCAGAGGGAAATCGACGATTTTGCCAAAGAGCTGGATGAAGAAGAGACAGAGCCAACTGCTCCAGCCAAAGCAGTCAAAGAGACATGGAGAGAGAAGATGGTTGCTCTTGCCAAAGCATGTGGACACAAGCCTGAAGAATACAAAGACTATCACTGGCTGTGTAACTTCCACAACGAGCAAAGAAAAGAAATGCAAGAGCTGGATAAGATCATTAAGAAGAAAGCTGAATCGCTCAAGCCTGCTGAGAAAAAGCAGAAGAAGAAAAGGCAGAGCTACAGGCAAGCCAAGAAGAAACAAATCCAAGCAGCCTCAGCTGACAAGAAGAACCCAGATGATATCAATGAAAACTGGGAAAGATGCAAATCAGAATTCATCAAAGAATTCTACTACTTGAATCAGTTCAAAGGCATGGATCCGTGTCGCTTTCCAGGACTATTTCCTCGAACTTCATGAGACAGATCCAATGATGGCAAGGTCAATTGCCCTCTATGCCAAGAGTAACAACATCCAGCTGAAGGCTCCAAAAGTCAAACAGCTAAAGCCTCCATTTCTAGCTGGAACGAACCTTCCTGACAAGGCCCAAATCTTCAAAGAAATTAATCACTGGGCTGGTGAAAGAGGAATTTCAAAATCAAAGAATCAAGCTGAATGGAAGGAGCTGGAAGAGTTCATCTTCAATAGATATGGTCTAAAGACTGACCATCAGATTGATGAACAAAGGAAGCAGCAAAGCTGAAGACCCAGCCAACTGGGAATTTTATTTTTGAACTTTTGTATTTAGATAATTGTAAAAATTCTTCCTATTAATGAAAAGTTCATTTTATCAAAATCAACCTGAAGACAATCTCTCTTTGTCCAGGCTCTGAATATGTTTACCTGCTGTGAATGTTTAATTCGTAGAATCCCCGTTTCCTGTTAAGGGGGAAGCAATTTTTGTTTTTCCAACTTGGGGTTTTGGCATCATCAAAAAGGGGGAAATTGTTGGGAAAATTAATAGAGTTTTGAAGTGATACCAAAACCCAGCTGACCCCAACCGAATAGATGTTTGCTCAAACCCAAGCGTTTTACCAGCTCACCTGTTTGAGCTTATAGAGTTTCTAAGTTCAGGTGGAATCGCTGAAGACAGCAGAAGACCCAGCTGAGTACACAGCAGGGTAAGCCAAGTCGAGTGATAAGTAACGTTATCCAGATTCAAGACGATAAAGTTCTTCCAGACACAGCTGTAGGAAAGACCCAGCTCGTGTGACAACTCAGCTCTACGTCAAGACCCAGCAGAGTTCAAGACTCAGCTCAGCGTCAATGATCCAGCAGAGTTCAAGACAGCTCAGAGTCACCAGCACAGCAGAGTCGAAGTGAACTTGAGATAAAGTCAGATCTGATCTGGACCATCAGGAACTCGACACCTCAGCACCTAGAAGTCAAACCTAGGATTGCTTTACGAGGAAATCAAGGAAGAAGACAAGTCAATCCTGTCAGAAGTTAGGTAAAGATTCAGAACGGCTCTTTCCAACGGCTAGTTCTAATCTCTCCCTATATATAGAAGTCTTCTTCATCATCAGAAAGAGAGGAGTGACGAGAGAATATATTCAAGAGAGATCAACATACTTCATTGAAGGAAGTCTAACCAAAGATCAAGAGATCTCTCAGAAAAGCTTCAAAGATCCAGCAGCATTCATACTTATGAGTGATTATTTATTCTCAGGCTGCTGAAGCTCTCTCCCACAAGTATCTAGGCATATAATCATTCCCATCTTAAGCCTAGTTTGAACGAGTTCATCATACTCAAAGTTCTTCATTGTAAGAACTCGTTCATAGTTGGAAAACCCCCAAACCCAAACCCAGAAAAGGTTAGGTAAAGGTACGCCTGCTCGAAGCGCGTAATTCGAGTGTTGGTTACGTAGTACCCGTAAACTACGGGTTAGGCTTCATTTGTGCCCGTAAACAATGCGGTTACGTTTCGATACAGTACGCGTAAACTTGTATCCAGCTTGAGGAACTAAGCTGCAACGCTTGCTGACTGCGCGAAAAGTCAGTGGTATCCTTAGTGGATTACCAGAGGTTTCTGGTCGTGGACGTAGGAGTAGTTTCTCCGAACCACGTTAAGTTGCTTTGTTCTTTCATGTTTATTTATGCATCCAGCTAACCCTTCATAAGCATTATTTCAAGCTGCATAAACTGATTAACTGAAAAGAGAAACTAAGCTTTGCAATATATTTGAAGCAACAGACGGACTTTCCAAAATCCCACCACATTCCGCACACAGCCAGCTGTGTCGATCAAGCTGTCTTCCAAATTTGGATCGAACACAAATTTCACTCAAAAGAGTTTTAATTGGAAAAGTTTTTAAACCTTGGTGTATTCACCCCCCCTCTACACCAAGGTATCCGTCTTGGGACCATCACTACCATATAGAAAAAATAATTTCATAAAAATATTTTATTTTTAGCAATAATAATGAAAAAATCAGAAAAAAGTTTGAATTCAATGTGTAATAGATTATATAAAATTTTCAAGGTATAAATGTATAGTAAATATTTTTGCTGGATAAAAAAAGTATAAAAAGATATTGATTTTGGTGGATGACAATAATTATCAAGTGTGAACATGAATATGTAGAGACATAAATTTTTAGATACCAAAATAAAACAAAAAAATAATTATGCATGGAAAAGAAATTTTGGGCGGAAAAATGGAAAAGACAACTCGGTTTTAGTATATAGATATAGATAGGAATTGGTTCTATCACAAATATGAGGTCAATGGAGCCTAGTAAATGACTACTGACTTGTAATTATGCATCTGCGTACTGAAAATTATAAAGATAAATGGTTATGGTAGTAGGAAGTAACACAAAATGTAATTAATTCACTTCTAAAATGTTTCAATTATGACACCACATTTCATTTTTTTGCAATTTCAACATCTCCTATTTTTCAACAATAAAACTTCGTGAATTGTTTTTTAAAATTAAGATGAACGTTGCTTTAGTAGTACATGTTGGATAAATTTTGGGGATATTATAATTGCAAAAAATTAAAAAGATTGTGTTGTAATTGCAACACATAAATTTTTTTTGTGAATTTTTGGACAAACACTAGATTATTTTCGACGATTAAACCAAGTTATAATAATATACAGTTGGATATGAAGTACAAAGCACTTGTTCCTTGACGAGGATATTGCAACATATTGAAATAGAAAGCTAGAAACTTGGATGCGCGTGTGCCTTACTTTGAGTGATATGATAGATAGATAAAAATAGTATAGGTTAATCCACCGTTTACTTTGATGGATTGATTACTTTTGAACTTGTTTGATCATCTAATCCTTCATATAATCAATCTTATGTTTTATCTATCTATCCTATTCTTCAAAGTAAACAGCCCCTTAATTATAGTAACTCATTAATCCCAGATTGATGATTCCTTAATTAAATATTTAGTAATTCACTGATTTTTTGGGAAGGTAAGGAACACTGATTGGGATTTCATGACATATTTTATTATTTTTTTAGAAGGATTTCATGACATTTTATTGGGCCTCATTATAACTACATGAGTATTATACTTGAATATTCTCCAACTGAAAATATATATTCGGGTTTAGGATTGTAATTGGATTCAAAGATCAATATTTTAGTTTGAATTATCAGAACTAAGATCCAAATGAGAATCTCTATTTAAATTTGCATATATTTCTAGCAAACGAATGCCATTATATTCGATTGAGATAATCACACACACAAGTATGTTGTTTATTAATTATAAGATGATTTATATATTTGAAAAGTAATTCTAAATGAATTGCATATACATAAATTGTAATAGTTCGTTTTTCTTTTGTTTTATGCATAAATCACAAATCTATAATGTGGTTGTACTTAATAATGCAGTCTAATCTCAAGATTTAATTAATGTTTCAATCTAAACAGTAGTATGGAAAGACAACAAAAATGAAAAGAAAAATATCCCGAATCCGGAATACGACATTTAATTTGAATATTTGAAAAGTACTAATAGTCGAATAGAACAGGAATTCGTTTGTTAACTTTGATGATGAACTCATTTCACATTGTAAACACAAGCATCATCATATCTTTACCCAAAGTGCATTACTCCTAAACGGCTAAACCATATATGGATACATCAGCAACATGCAAATGAATCTACAAACATAAGCTGACACGAGAAGCGGATGGAGTAGCATGAACAAAGTGTGCATCAAAACATGCACATATATATTGAGATCAGTAGGTCATCCTGGCTGATAGTCGACGTCACAGTCGTATTTCTCATAACAATATCTATGGCATAGTAAACATGAATATACACACAAAGAGTTTTTATGGCTTCAGGCGTACTAGATATATCACATGCTATCAATATATTGATTTTTTTCCTAGTATTTGCTTACTATGATAAATGTCTTTGCAGATCTCTTCCTTTTACTTCAGAATCAGTCCTAGACTCCTAGCTTGACAGAATACTCAATGACCTGCAGTGGGACAGTCGATAACTGATATAATTTCCATAAAGAATTGATAGTGGACAAGCATCAAATATGCACATCTTCAAAAACAGATCAGGAAGGTATCTGCATTTTCTTTCTCAGATCATATCAATCTGTCTGCGTTATGCCTTTGGGCCTCGCTCTACTGTCAATATTTGAAAGCAACGATTCTTTGCATGCTTGGAAAATTATATTATTACAAGGAGTACCCTCTTACCATGCTTACTGCCAAGAGTCTAAGACGTGATAGGAACCTCCTTAAATTCTTGAAGATGCTTGAAATTCATCCATGGCTTCACCCAGACTTTAGCTTCGTACATTCTGTTTTTACCCTTATCATTTGCCTCCACTACGAGATGGTACATCATACCGGCTACTACTTGTTCTTCAGCCTTCACTACTCTTGTAAATTTAAGCAAAGTGTTCTGCATGATAGACATGTACACCTTTAGATACTAATGCAAACCAGAAATTCCCCCCCAAATCCGACTCGAATTCAAAAATTCTGTTCTTGAGAATCCATGTTCTCTGATTTTTCAACCACCAATAATCAAGATTCACCAACAACAAAACAGGGCTTTCAAAGGAGAAACTAATCAGAAAGATCAACTAAACAATACATGCCTAAAAACCAAATCCATATTCTCAGATTTATTTAACTACCAATAATCAAAATTCACAAACATCAATATTGTTTCTCTAACAACAAACCATGTCTTTGAACAGATCAAATACCCAAAACTAAATAACAAACACCAACTAAAGAAACATGCTAAACGATCACATACATAACCTAATTCACACCATCAGATTTAATCAATTAAAAATAATTGAATTTTACAAACAGTAAAATTGTTGCTTTAACAATAAAGAAGTTATTTCCAACTAATCACATGTGAAACCCTAATCCAAACCTCAATTCCAGCAGACACGGTTCCAATTCAATAAAATCTTCTACTATCATCGATATTGCACAAGAATAGGATCACAATCGATGTCCGTTTCAGTCATTTCAAATAAAAAAATACAATCTCTCAGAATAAATTCAAAAAGCAAAGTAGAAACAGAAGGGAAAATCAATCAAAGATATACGCAGAAAAATACCTGCTTTTTGTTATGTTCTTCAATAGCAAAACGACCGAAACCGTCAATTTCGACGCTGTTTGGAGCCGTTTCGCGTATCCCCCCAAGCTTCATGGTTGTCGTCTGCTCCGGCGATTCGCTGCAGAATCCGATCTGACAAATCACGGCAACCACCGCCAAAAGCAAGCAGAAGCGAAGGGTTTTCTTCATATTCATATCAAGAGGTGATAAGTTTTGTTTTTGTGCTAGTTTTTCAATATTATCTCTTAGATTCTACTGTATTATTCTTTTGTGGTTTTTTTCTTGTATTTATTTTATTGATATCGGCAGATTCTGCTTTAGCTTGGCGGTTAAGGATTGCGGGAGTTAGTTGGAGGCAATGTTTTAAAAACTGGACCGAAGATCGAACCGGTGATGCCTCGGATCATGGTTCAATCGGTTCAACCGTGATTGAACTGTTTAATTGAACTGTTCAATAAATAAATAAAAATATTAATTCTATACATGCTAAATATAAAAATATCCCCATTTTGTAACCAATAAAATAAAAATTCATCATAAATACACATTAAAATTCATAATTATAATATATATTTATTTATATATATATTTATTATGTATTAATATTATATAATACATAAATAATTAAGAATCGAAGAGAGAGATCACTAATATTGGAGTTTGGAACATGCTTTTATAGTGTTTAGAGGTAACTTTAATAATAAAAATAGTCAAACTAGTAACAAATTGCTTGTTGGTGGAGATGTCAAAGACCTTTATGCTTAACCTATAGGTCATGGGTTCAATTCTCCTCCCCAACATTTAAAATTTTCGCCAAAATCATAACCCGAACGTTTTTCTAAAACCGCCACCGGTTCCGCCCGGTTTTCACTCATTCCGGTTTTATAGGCATTGACCCGACCAGAATCATGTCCGGTTCCGCCAAAATCATAACCCGGACGTTTTTCTAAAACCGCCACCGGTTCCGGCCGGTTTTATAGGCATTGACCCGACCGGAATCATGTCCGGTTCCAGGTTTTAAAACACTGGTTGGAGGGTCCGTTTCCGAGTAAACCCGACTTCGAGATGAATCGTTTCAAGCAATAAAGTCGATTATGTCCCTTTGAATCGAGTCTATATATAATATATGCACAATTAATGGTACTACGAATATCCTAAATAAAAAATGATACTACGAAAAATCATAATCCGGACTGTTTTCTAAAATCGCCACCGGTTTCCGGTTCTGACCGGTTTTCACCGGTTCTTTCCGGTTCCGGCCGGTTTTCACCCATTCCGGTTTTATAGGCATTGACCCGACCGGAATCATGTCCGGTTCCCGATTCAACCGGTTGAACCGGCCTGTCCGGTTCGGGTTTTAAAACACTGGTTGGAGGGTCCGTTCCCGAGTAAACCCGACTTCGAGATGAATCGTTTCAAGCAATAAAGTCGATTATGCCCCTTTGAATCGAGTCTATATATAATATATGCACAATTAATGATACTACGAATATCCTAAAAAAAAAAAAATGATACTACGAATATATATTTCAGATTGATATTTTTGAGCAAACAAATTCTTGTATTTATCTTATAGTTACAAATATATTCTCGTAATACAATAGGAGGATGTTATGATTAATATAATTTGACTGCCATTTGGAAGAAAAAATAATTTATAGGAAATCACATAAAAATAATTTTTAAACGCCAAATAAACTCAAAATAACGCCATATTGAGGTTGAAATTACAAAATAAATTAAATATATCAAATATATATTTATACATGTATTTTCATGTCGAGTTGAGTCAAGTCATGCCAAATTTTCGACGACCTTATTGAGCTTTTAAGCTTCGAAAACTTATATGAAATTATATTTGCATAAGTAGATTGTTCAGGATAGAATTAAAAAAATTATGACAATTTAAGATATTTTTGGGAATTAATTAATAAAAGTACATAATTTAGGATATAAACGAAAAAAATAATGGTAGTGCAGAATATATTTGACTTTTTAATCTTTCAGTTATGATTATTCCATTGTTAAAAATAAATTGTATAAAATATTCTTGTATTTTTAAAATTGCATCAACCCCCCCCCCCCCCCGTGTCGTTAAGTAGACAGACATTAACGTTAAAAAAATATGTAGGTATTGAGTGCGTGTTCTACAAAATACATGGGTGTTTGTGCAAGTGTTAAGAAAATATACAAATCTTTAATGCAATTTACTTTTGTCAATGTTAACTCTAACATGACGAATTTTCAGTGCAAATTTGTTAAAACGCATAGGTTTATCATGCAATTAAAAAAAGAGAAAATATATGAATGTTATGTGCAATTTATTTCACTTTATAAAGCATTCCGAAGGAGCAACTTAAATGTTTTTTTATCGTTTGCGAGTGTATTTAAAAAAAACAATTCGATGATTTTTAAAAGTTTAATAAAGGTTTTACTTTCGTCAAAAAAAAAAAAAAGTTTAATAATGATTTTACTTTAAAAAATGAATAATTAATTGTAAATGAGACACAGCTAACCTCCTCTCCAGTCTCTACTTTCAGTCCCCTTCCATTTTCATCCTCTCAACAAATCCCAAACAACCAAACACACACACACACACACACAAATTGCAACAATTGATTGACCCACCAAAAAAGAAAAAATGGTTTTGGAAATTATGGAACCCAACACTTGTATCAGGGGTTGTTGCCACAGCCAAACAATCCCTCTCCATCTCCGCCCTTCTTCCTATTCCCTTTTTTCCCCAATCGCCAGAGGTACGTAATTAAGCTGGGATTCATGTTTCCTTAAGAATCTTTTAGTTCCCAAAGTTTATTTTACCGTGTAACAATGCAGGTGCAGAGAGCGTGGTGTATGAAGCCGTACTCGATGGTAAAAAAGTGGCAGTAAAAAAGCCAGCTCTGTCTACTTCCGATGACCTCGATAAGTTTCACAAAGAGTTGCAGTTGCTTAGGTCAATTTCTTTTTCATCTATTCATATTTTTTATTGATTTTGATTCTTCACGGTGAAAAGAGTGATGGGTTGGAGTAAAAATTTCATCTTTCCAGTGATTGTAAAGAATATAATAAATTGCTCATGGTTTTATGATTCTTGTACTACTAATTGATGTGGGTGGTTTGGGGGATTTGTGTGGGATTTGATTGGTTGGCTGTAATGCTGTATCATTTGCTTAAATTTTTATCAAGCAATTCCAATTTATGAATGTATGTTTTGAGAAGGTTTTCTCCTTCTGTGTCTTTAGCAAGTTGGATCATCCGGGAATAATAAAGTTGGTGGCGGCACATGCTAGGCCGCCAAACTACATGTTTTTCTTTGAATTATATGAGGCTGGAACCCTCTCGCAGAAACTGCACGTGGAAGAATATAGTCTGAGCATAGGTCAAGCTATGGAAATCACTACTCGGTTAGGTATGTGCGTTGACACTTATTAGAATCTGGATATGTTAAGCGTTTATGCTTGAACTTTCAGGTAGTGCCAAGGCTTAAACTAGTAAAGATTATTTTATCCTTGAATGTCGCAGTGTGAATAGTTTATAGCTTCATGCCTTGGCTGAGATTAAATATATCATGTATGTGATTAATTATCAACTATTCTTTTCATTGCTCTAAGAACCTAATATATCCATTGCACCAAATTTGTATATCTAGCTTATGACTTCAGACAAAGAATGAACATTGGAAGAGCAAAAGATTGATTTAATCTGTTTTTAATAGAGCATATAGAATAGTTCAGGGTATGGGGCAAGAATTATCATGCGCATCATCTCAAAACTGAAACCCGTCTTGTGTTAAGAACTCTTACATTGGAAAGTTCTCTGATTGTGAGTGATGTAATCCTTTTAATCTTTGGTGAAAACAAGTTCTACGCAAAGGGTTGGGTTATAAAATTAGTTTTATTATGTTCTCTTATTTTGAAGATAGACCTTTTCTTTTAATATATGTAACTGCAAGCACGCTCAATATTAGTTTACCAGTTGATGCCAGAACAATAGCTTGTTTTATTCATTTTTAATGTTTGATCTTAGTGTTCCATATGTGTTCTAGAGCTCAAACTCGATCAAATTTTTGTATTTAAGTTTCTCATGCTTTCTATTTGCAGCAAAAGCTCTGCTATATCTGCATAGGCTTGGGATTGTACATAGGGATGTCAAACCAGCAAATATTCTTGTAATGTCTTCAACAATTCTTAGTCAGGACATGTATATGCATCTGAGTTCCCTCGGAGTCCGATATTATTGGCTTCAAGTTTTACTTAATGCCTTCTGTTTTGAATGGTCTGATAGTTTAGTCACGTATTTGATGCAGATTAATGAGAATCTTCAACCACATCTAGCAGACTTTGGTTTGGCAGAATACACGAAAGATCTTAAACAAGTCTCTGTAGAGAACTGGAAGTCTTCTGGCAAACCAACTGGTGGCTTCCATAAAAAGAATATGGTTGGCACACTCATTTACATGGCCCCTGAGGTACTGAAGAAAGAGATTCATACCGAAAAATCAGATGTCTATAGTTTTGGAGTGACTGTTAAGTAAGGACTTAACTCTGACCGGCTCATATGTTGCCTAACACGAACTGTTGGAAATCTGTCTCTAGACACATTTGTGCTATTTTCTATCTTGAATCATTCATTTGAATGAAGTTCCAAATATGTTGCTTCTGTTGATTAACTGTTTCTTGGTTCCCGCTTCTTTCATTATTGGAACTAGATCTTATCATTGTGCGTAAAAATAAAAAGAAATTATTGTCTTATTAAATTGAATGAATCTTGAATAAGTCATGCGAATAGCTTTGTCTTGTGATCTACTTTTTCATTGCCATCATGAAAATTTGATCTGTATAGGATTTTGTTCTAAAACATTCTTGTTTTTGTGGTGATAAATAGTTTAGGTTTACTAATCAACCATATTACTGTAGGGTTGAATTTTTGTGTGTTTGTATTTTGCAGTGAGCTTCTAACTGGTGTTGTTCCATATACTGATCTCCGAGCAGAGGCACAGGTTCTGTCTCTTCATTTGCTTGTTTCCTTTTCTTTGTTGCTTCCTGTAACAGTGTGTTATATTATAAGGGAAAGAAGAAATTGGACACACATTTCCTATTGTATCCTTATTTACTAGTCCAAAATAAAATATTTTGATTTCAAAGAATCTTAACTAGGGGTATATTAAGGAGGAAATAATTTAATGCGCCTCTAACAAGGAAAGTATGGATGGATGAAAAAGGAATAAGAGGCTAGTTTTGTGGGATGTAAGGACCAGCTTCAAACTGTATCTGATATTCAGATATAGCTTCTTTATTTTCAAAGTGATGTGATTTGAATCACTGAAGCATCTAAATAGAATGTACATTAATTACAGTTACCCTATTGCTCGTATGTAATGGCCTTCTTTTCCACCTATTGCCTTCCTGAAATCATTTACCTCTTATTCCTACTGATTATAGGCCCATACCGTTTTGGAAATGAATTACACAGAACAGCAACTTACGGCAGCTGTGGTGTCTGAAGGACTGCGACCAGTTCTAGCTGCTCCGGAGTCTGGCGCTTCATCCAGTTTGCTATCTTTAATCAAAAGATGTTGGGATGCAGATCCTCAAAACAGACCTCCTTTCAGTGATATAGTTTTGGAACTCGACGTGATGTCGAGAAGTGAAAAAAGAACAGAGGCTGATACATCTGCTGATTCTGTTACAACTAATATTCCAAGCTATCAAGAGCCTCTGAATTGGTATTCCCAGGGACAAGATATTCGAAAGAGAAGTAATCTTTCTTCTGAGAATATCGCACCTACGTGGCTCTCTTCAGATGATGTTACGGTTTATTGTCCAGTGCTATCTTGGGGTTCCTTTTCGACTTGTGGGAGAAGGGAAACCATGGAAGATACACACTTTATGATGCCTCGCTTTTGCAATGAAAATGGTATTCATTTCTTTGGAATCCTGGATGGTCATCGAGGTATGCGGAATCTACTGTCTGCTAAGAATATCCTTTTTGGTTGGGAATCATTGAAAACTTGCTGTGAATTATATATATTAATATATATAGAACTAAGCTAAGTTTATGCATTCCTTTTTTAGTAGAATTTCAAGGAAGAAGAATGTCATTTCCTTGTTCAAAGATTTCAGTTTTTCTCATATCATGATGCAGGCGCGGCTGCTGCTGAATTTTCAGCTGGTGCTCTTCCTGGATATTTGCAAACTCTGATTCCAGTCAGCAGGTAAGCCCAACCGACGGTTTGTGTCAAGTTTTTCTGCATAAAGATTCATTTATGTGAATCATAGAATACTAATTAGAACTTTGATTCTTATCCTTTGCCGGTATGCAGTCCATCTCAAGCACTACTTGAAGCATTTGTGAAGACTGATATTGCCTTTAGGGATGAACTAAATTATCGTCGAAAATCCAAGGGACTCATTCAGAAGGACTCACACCCTGGCTGTACTGCAATCACTGCTCTAATTGTTCAAAACAAGCTATTTGTTGCAAATTCTGGTGATTGCCGAACTATTATATGTCGAGCAGGAAATCCTTACCCTTTAAGCAGGGTGAGGCAAACAGAAAGCTTCTTATTTTTTTGCAACAGAAAGCTTACAATCTTCTGTGATACAGGCTAAATTTGATAAGCCATTTAATATATATATGTGTGTGTGTGTGTGTGTGAGAGAGAGAGAGAGAGAGTGTTTAAATGCTTCTATTTTGTATGATATCACATCTTTCACCAACTGAATGACCTCAATATAGTAGGATCATGTGGCAAGTTGTCTCGAGGAGAGAGACCGTGTCACAGCTGCAGGTGGCCATGTCAAATGGCAAGTCGACACGTGGAGAATTGGTCCTGCTGCTCTACAGGTTATTTTCTTGTAAACTTCCTCTTGTCTGATTATGTGTTAAATATCTCAAAACCTAATATCATTCAACAAAATTGAATGAAAAAAAAAGGGTAGTTTCTGAGTAGAACCACAAGCCACAAGCCCTGTTGTTATAAATCCAAAAGAGTTAACTTCAACAACTCTGATCTATATATTTCCTCCATAGGTTACAAGATCTATTGGTGACGATGATCTGAAGCCTTTTGTGACTGCAGAACCTGAGATAACTGAAACTCTACTATCAGATGAAGATGAATACATAGTAAGTTCTCTTTAATATTGCATTAACATTTCCCATGCAGATGCCGTTGTTTTTTATTTTTTCTTGTTTTTGGTTGGGGGCACTCTGCAAACAGAGATATATACATACTTCAGTCACTTTTCACTACATAACTGTTGACTTACTCTTTAAGAAAACGCGATTGAGTAATAATTGTGTATACCGACTCTCATAATTGTGGATACTCGGATTGAGAAAATGCAATTCAGTAAAGAAAGCTCAGGCATGAACTCATGAGGGGCATCATCGTCACCTATTTTCTTGAGAAAATCTGAGAGTGATAATCTTTGCAGGTAATGGCAAGTGATGGATTGTGGGATGTTGTGAGCAACGAAGACGTCGTTAGAATAATCAAAGACACTGTAAAAGAGGCTGGAATGTGTTCGAAGAGGCTGGCCACTGAAGCTGCTGAGCGAGGTAGCAAAGATAATATCACAGTTATTGTGGTCTTCCTGCGTCCAGTTTCTACAGCAGAAAGGATTTACTAGGCTTCAACTTCGATATAACTATTTATTTTCCATAATTATCTGTTAGTATTTTTTAAAGGAAAGGGATCAAGGGGAAAACCAAATTAAAGATGAATTTGTCAAGGGAATTTGCTCGAGAAATGGTTATTCATAATTGATTATGAATTTATGATCCATATCTTGGATGATTTTATGTTCATTTTTGTGTTTAATAAATCAAATTAACACGCATGAGGCTATCCGATTTGCATTATTGGTTGTTGACTAATGATTAGGGAGTACTACAACTACAATAATTAATTATGAAAATTATATAAATTAAACTAACTAAAATTAGTAAACTATGTCTATCATGTAACACACAGCATATATTGTTCTTATATATTGAGGCGCAAAATGGGCATATCGAATTTTGTAAAAATAAAAACCGAATTTTGTAAAAATAAAAGCGTATGTACTTTTATAACAAAAAATGTATTATACATTGTAGATTATAAAACAATATACATCATACTGTACGTAGATTATGCCCTTGTTTTCTAGAATTATATTTTTTCAGATCAACAATGGATTTTTCTATAATTTTGGTTTCCCACTCTCTGTATGTCTCATTCAGTGCTTGGACTTTATTTGTAATACAAATTAAGTTAACAACTTATTTCTTTTTCAAAAAGGAGGTAAGGAATGATATACGGATTTAATTTGATACTAATTGCGAACCAAATAACATCATCTCATGTTTGTATTTATGAGAGGGACAAAAATTGAAAATATGAAACAAATATTTATACAAAAAAAGAAACCATAGTTTTATGATAGAATAGATATTAGTACAAAACTATTAATTCACTGACGCATTTGGATTGAAGAAACCCTAATATGAGTAGGATCCATATATAATTGCGATTGAAGAAGTAATTCAAATAAAATTTAAAATTTTTGGAATCCTTGTACAAACTTATTCAACACGTTCTATAAACTCATTCTATCGGATTTCAAATTCACAAAAATTGGGACAAAATTTAAGTAATTTGTTTAACACGATAGGATTATAGTATGGTCACATGAATAATGACAATTGCATCGATTTGGAGTTTCTTAATTTCCTCGTTTTATACACGGAAACCAAATTGTCAAATTTTAAATAAATTGTGTAGAAATAAGTATGCATATAAATTTAATTATCCGTTTTAGAAGCAAAGTAAATTTGTAATATATTATAGTATTAAAAAATAAATTAAGATCCTAGCAATTTATGACTCTTATTGTTGGGTGTCTGAAATAATAGAAATTAGACTCGGAACAACAAGATTTGATAAGTAATCTAATTCACTTTACATAAGATTTCTTACTAATTTCAATTTCATATTGTTTTTCAAATACATTTGAGATTTACATTAATGTTAAGGTCGCCAAAACCTTAGTTACTCTAGATGCAACATAAAATGTAAAGAAAATAGTATTAACTATTTAGTCATTTTACAATTATTTTTTGTAGTGGTACCTCCTGATCTTCATTATTAGAACTTAGAAATTGGACATATATATTGAGGAGAAGATCAAGGGTTCAAACTTTCATTCACGTTATTTGTCAAAAAGAATAAATTATACTTGATATACTTGATAAAATAAATAATTGCACGCATTAATAGATCATAAGAAAATAAGTGATCTTAATTAATTCAAAAAAAAAAAGAGAAGAAAATAAGTGATTTTGGAATCCCTGTATAGTACTGAAAAATATCAATATTATAACTAAGAGTCTTAAGACTAAAAAGGAGTACAATAATATAATATATTTTTAACGGTTTCAAGTAGTTTAGATGTCAACACGTGTATAGATACATATAACATATGTTTACATCATAAAAAGATTAGTTTGTAACTACACGCATAGTTTTTACAGTATACTCCCTCTGTTTTTTTATAAGTGTTATATTGAGAAAAAAATTATTGTTCCCTTTTAAGTGTTCTATTGCGAAATTTGAAACTAAAATAATGACAAAATTACTATTTTATCCTCACAATAGTTATTGGAAAATGTAATTATTAGATTTTGAAAATAATAAATGTGGGCATAAAAGTAATCTCTCGTGCTTCCTTGGTTTTTGTAATTTTTCTCAATAGGACACTTAAAAATACAGAGGGAATATATAACAAACTAACGCATTAAATTTGTCGGTATATATACATGTACAAAACAAATATTATACTCCCTCCGTCCCATTTATATAGGCTTGTTTTCCTTTTTTGGATGTCCCAAATATATAGGCTTGTTTCCATAAAAAGTAATGTTTTTAGCTCATTTACTAATATACCCCTATTTAATTCTTTGACTAACTCATAAAAAAATACATGGTCAAATAATAAATAGGGGCATATTAAAAAATTTACCATATAATTTACTTTTCCAATAATTTTTCTTAATCCTTGTGAAAATTCAATCCGCCTATATAAATGGGACGGATGGAGTAGGTAACATCCTAAATCCAGTACTGTACGGATAACACAACTATAAAATAATACCGTATGGAAATAAATATAACGGTATTAAGTAGTTTAAACGACGACGCGTGTCACGCAGCGTATATTAGAGCGAAAAGCAAAATAAAACTAGGATATTAATTTACACTCTTTGGGTAAAGCACAATTTGAATGGTGTATGCACAATCAAAAAATTAATCTCCTTGTTGATTACTATTATTAGTGCACCCAAATTAAATTATAGTCATCTCATGTATTTGAATTTATAAAGATTTGGAGAAATTAGTGTGATATGGAGTTGAGATGGGATAAATCCGTAGTTGAACAAGAATCAAATCATTTATTACATGATGAGTTGGTTAATAAAAAGTAAGTGAGTAAGCAGAATTGAAGTGAGGAGATGAGAATCTATTGGTGTCTGCTGGCAATCTGTAACTGCTTGCTTTTTCTCTACACTATTATTTCCTCTTCATCCCAATAATCTGCTGGTCAACTTTTGGCGCATAAGCGTAGTTGTAAACTGGCAAATTAGGCATAATCTTCATCCTATTCTCCTTAAATTCCTCGAACTCCGGCTCAGGTTGTCTTAAATATTTTTCCTACCTGGCTCCATGCATGCAATCTCATTCGCATTCATACATGATTTTTCAAACCCCCTCTTTCATAATTCTCCTTCTATAAATCCACCCATTTTAACCCTTGTTCAACCACCACTTCAATTCAGACTGAAACCCCCTTCTCTCTCTCTCTCTCTCTCTCAATGGAGTCCCCCAAGTCCGACGACGCCATCAAACAAATCATCATTGCCGGGGTATCCAGCAAGAGCCATGAGGAGGAGCAAGGGAGCACTTCCATGGAGCAAGAGCAATCCGGCGAGAGCGCAGACGTTCTGGAGGCGGCGGATAGCGACGAGGTACTGGCGCTGCCGGCGCCGCCGGGTTTCGAGAACTACCAGCTGGCGATTGTGGATCACGATCGCGAGTACGGGTGCAGGTACTGCGACAAGAAGTTCAGCAACAAGCAGGCTCTCGGCGGCCACCAGAACGCGCACAAAGTGGAGCGAGCCATGGAGAAGAACGAGCAGGAAACCAGCATCGACTTCTACGGCGGCACCCAGGACCCCAACCCGAACTCGAACCCGTTCCCGGCCCGGATGAACATGCCCGCCCCTTTCCTCAATTCTTACACCCGCCCTTCTGATTTCCTCAACAGGTCCCTCTTCAGTTGGAATTGCGGCGGCGCCGGAGTCATAACCTACAACCCCCGTCCGGCGGCGGAACATGGATTCAACAGCAACGTTTACCATGGATGGTCGGCCCCACCTTGCCACAGAGTCCCTCAGTTTGCTGCTCGCCCTCATTACATGCTGCCCGCCCAGAATATGAATATAAGGCTTCCCAACTTCGGGCCGGGCAGCTCCAGAGCTTTCAGGCCCGTTATTTATCATCAGGGCCCGCCGGGCTTTGGTCGATTCGTAGTAAGCCCCGGCGGCAGCAACTGGTCCGCCGGACCGGTTAATCTGAGGAATGTTCCGGGAGTCTCGCACGATGAATCCGGTCTGGATTTGTCTCTTAAGTTGGGATGATTAATATTAATATTTTTTTTTGAGGGAAAGTTGGGATGATTAATATTATTCTAGCTGGGTCATCTAGTTCAAGTTTAATGTTTTAATTAGGGTTTCTTTTTTTTATGCTGATGTTGATGTTTTTATGTTTCCTTAACTTATCCGAACTGTAGTAAGTGGTCAGGGGTTCCTTGTTTTGGGTTAATTTGTTTGTGTTGGGATTAGCTTCCTTTGAATATTTAATGGAATAAACTACAAATTTTATTTTGTATTTATCCTCTATGTCTGTTTGTGTATTCAACTCTAATTTGTATCTCTTTAATTTGCATATATTTTGGAGTCGAAAACTTTTCCGATGAAAATTATTTTCTTCTTCGTACTAGTAGTCGTTGCTCGTGGGTGTGCTTTAGACGAATCATATGTAAAGATTAGAATTATCTCTAATTAGTTATCTCAACAACAAAAAAAAAAAAATCGATGTAAGTAATGTATTTCCAAGAAATGGTCTTTTTAGTAGAAGAGACAAAAACTGAATCATTATATGTTCATGCTCGGATGTAAATTAAATTGAAACAAGACAATTCCGAAAACATACGTTACAAGTACTGGTCAGAAATTCTGGTTGTAGATTTCGATGAAAAGTAATATATATTTTTTATAATATTTTATTTAGTAATAGATATGACGTAGAAATTAGAAATGAAGATGATTTTGTAATTAAAATATTGTTATGAGTTCTATAATAGCGATCTATATATGTAATGTTTACATAATCCTTAGCAAGTAATGACATTAAATTCCAGTAACTACAATTTTCCTTATGTGATCTTATTGTGTATTTGAAAAATACATGATTTAAGCAATTGTTATCAAATAATCATTTGTAAAAAAACAATAAATGTTTAAGGCGGATTAACTATTTCCGAATCTAATCTGCTTATGTCTGTGTAATCTTCGGAAAATTGAGGTTTTACACATTTTGGACAGGAAGAAGTTACTCTACAATATATATAAGTTATATGGTTAGGGGGTGTTTGGTAGGAAAGATAAACCCCATTTAGCTTATTTAACTAGACAAAACTTGTGTTTGGTAGAGCACATTAATAATCTGAGGAGCCCTCTACAAAATGAAAGCCCGTTCTTATTTCCCTATTCCACTCTACTTATGTATCTTCTCCATTCCGCCGGATTATCTATCGAGCCTTCAACAGTAACGAAGATTAAAATTCAGCAGGACAAATTTACCCTCTGATTTCTTTCTCCCCTGTCTCTTTATGTTCTCTCCTTCTTCTTCAAGATTTCGAGTTACTGCAAATCAGTGTTCGGTAAAAATTGAAAATTACGATTATCAACATCAATTTATCACAAGAATAATCACAGTAGCATTTACAATCACAGTAGAATAATTATGCTCGGAATAATCACAAGAACTTTCATTTATCATCTTGAAAATTAAATCGATGAAACAGAGAAGATCGAACAGAGAGAGAGAGAGAAAGAGAGCGGCGGCGGAAATTCCGATCTCTGCAAATCGGTGACGCTCAAAATTAGTCGAAATTACCTCCTGAGCGACGGTGTCGCGACAGTTGGTGGAGGAGTGCGGTGGCAGCATGGCGAGGCGAGGCAGCGGCGGCGCAGACTAAGATTTTATTGACAAAATTACCCATGGTGGCGGGGTGAGAGAAGAGAGAGGAGTGAGAGAAGAGAGGGCGAGGGGACATCAGACTGGTTGTGGGAGTAGGCAGCGGCGGGTGGCGGTGGTGGTGCGACGGCGACGGGTGGCGGTGGTGGTTGCGACGGCGACGGATGGTAGTGGAACAGAGGAGAGAGAGATTGAGGGGTGAGAGAAGAGAGAGTGAGAGAGAGGAGTGAGAGAAGAGAGAGCGAGAGGAAGATGCGACTTTGTGGGAGTACGCGGCAGCGGGTGGCGGTGGTGGTTGCGACGGCGGCGGATGGTGGTGGAACGGAGGAGAGAGAGATTGAGGGGTGGGAGAAGAGAGAGTGAGAGAAGAAAGAGCGAGAGGGACGATGCCGTTTTGTGGGAGTAGGCGGCGGCGGGTGGTGGGCGACGCCGGTGGTGGTGGTGGTAGGTGGCTGTGGTGTGATGTTGTGAGATAGAGAGAGAAAGAGTGAGAGAGGACGGTAGTTGGGGAGTGGAGAGAGAGAGGGAAATAGTGAGAAAGTGAGAGAGAGAGAGGGTTACAGTGAGAAAAAGAAAGGACCGAAGGTGAGGGTGAGTGGAGAAAGAGAGAAATAGTGAGAGAAAGAGAGATACATAAAATAATAATTAATTATAGTTGGGGTAGAATTGTCATTTTCCACTTAATCTTGAATTTAAACTAAGATACCAAACAACAAATTTATCATATCTACATTATATATCTTATCTACCAAACACAAAGATACACTAAATAATCACCCCTCATTCACTATATTTATCTTGACATTATTTATCTTACTTTATCTTAACATACCTACCAAACGAGCCCTTAATTTCATTTTAATCGTCACATTTGACTGAGTAAATAAAATAAAAGGTTTCGGTTTGAACAATAGTACTATTTTAAAAAAAATCTCAATACCCCAATATACTCACTTTGACATTTAAAAAATTTGCTATATACCTTCATTTTGAAACAAATTAGTTATGCACAAGTTTGGGGTTAATGGACGAATTTACCCTTTGATTGTGACATATTTTATTGAAAAAGTTGCCAATGATTGAGAATATCTTATATTTTGTCATAACTTTTGTCCTTGTGTCATTATCTTGCACAATCATTGTGACATTATAATTCCATTATTGTTTAAATTCTAGATTTTGCAGATTATTTATTTAGTAGAATATTATTTTATATATTTATTTAGTATTAACGAGTACGTACAGATAAAGAAATATTGAAAGCCGAAAAATATGTAAATTATACCAAAAGAACAATAATATCATGAAGGGCTAAAAAAATAAAGATCCCTCCTGGACAATGGCAAAAAAAAATGAAGATCCCTCTCGAGATTTTTGAAGATCCCACTCGAGAGGGAAATTTAATTTTTGCACGTGAAATGATAAATTTTGATCAAACATGCATGAGGTTAATTTCTTACACAATGCAGACTATGAAACACGCCATCTTACACATTTGTACTGTAGATTTGAAAATTCATCTTTTAACTTTCATGTGAACTTGTACCAATTTTACCTTTATATTTATATAATTTTTCTCAGTGAAGATTGAGAACACACCATAATCATTATCACTTTAAAAATTGGTAGTTTTGTACCTTCAGTAGTGAAGCCAACGTGAAAAAAAAGGAAGAGAGGTTAGTAATCTTCTAATTAGTTAATTAATTTTATTGATTTTTTTGTGGAATAATTTGTAATTGTAGGTTTATTCTAGGGCTTGAATAATTTCATAATTATTTGATAATTGTTTCGTTTTATTATGTAGAATATTATGAATATGCATTTTAGAGTTTTTTAATTATGCCTGGGCCTTCATAGATGAAATCCCTCTCGGTGTTAATAAGATCCCTCTCGACAAACGGTAGATCCCTCTCGGGCTGGATCTTCTTAAAAATTGTAGATGTCCGAGAGGAAAATTAATGTTTTATGTCTGGATTTAATTATAAAAATTAACTATGAAATTTGTTTGTGAATTAGTGCAAAATATATTAATATTTATAATTTTTCTGTGATTTATCCATAATTTCGCATTTTTGGACGAATAATCATAATTTGATTAAATATATGATTATGTTGAATTATAAATGCATTGAGACATATCTAAATAAAATTCCTCTCGGTTTTAAGTAAATCCCCTCTCGACAAGCCTAAATTCTGCCCGGGCGGGTTCTTTTAAAAAGTATAGATGTCCGAGAGGAAAATTAATATTTTATGTTAGGATTTAATTATAAAAATTAATTATGAAATTGGATTAATTATGTGGTTAAAATATAGGATGCTTTCGAATTATAAATGTATTCGGTTAATAGTGAATTGTAAAATATAGGATGCTTTCGAATTATAAATGCATTCAGTTAATAGTGAATTGTTTAATATTTTTATTTTTATTTTTATTCTCATATAAATATTAGTTTTGTATTTTTATATTTATTTTGCTTTAATTAATTGATCGAATATGTTAATATTTAGCTTTATTATTTTTGTTTTAATTAATTAATCGAATATTTTTGTAATATTAGTTATTGATGAACCCTGTTGGATATTTCAGAATATGGATGAATGGAAGTACTTCACTGTCAAATACGACGGACAATCTTTTGTTAAAATCACATTATGCCATTCATGATGGAGTTGTACCTGTATCCATTGAAAAAAAATAAAAGATTAGTTGTTAAAATAAAATATATTGAAAAAAATTAAAAATTATTTACGAAGACATCGTTCTTGAAGGTGACATGTTCCAGTACTTGATCCCGCTCTCTCAAACGTGTTCGCAAATACATCAAGTACATATCAACAGCCTGCAAAAAGAAGATTTATTAAATAGCAAATATTTTCTAATTAACAGCTCTAATAGAAATATTAATTATACCCCGATAATGAGATCTGATTTTCCATTCATTAAATCCATCCACCAATCGTGATATAGCAAGCTATCACTCGCAGTCACTATCACGTACGCATCAGTCGGACCCCTCATGAACTCCTCAAACTCCTCAACAAGATCCCTCGAAAGTGGTATCGGCGCCACTTGGCAACCATCTCTTATCTATCTTCTCTAACAGTCGATCTTCTGATTTTTCAAGCTCTTCTTTTATCATGCGACGATCACTGTATCGTCGGTGATGGTCTCCGCCACTGCTCGATGATGATGATGATGCAGGCACTCAAGTATGCTTTCCCTTATCTCGGACCGGTTGCTCAGGCTCTTCTTCCGAAATACGATCTTCGACATAGCTAGGACCTTTCTCTCTATGCTCGTCTCTGCCCTCGAGCCTCATGTACCGGGGACGATGCTTTCACATGGGTACGACGAGAAAACTGTTCACCTGCTCTTAGTGGATTTTGCGAGGCTACATACTCGATATTGAGTGCATTTGGGTACTGAGACGACTGCCAGTAAAAAATCTGCACCTCGTCTTCGAACGGGGCAAATGGCTCAAAATTTCCATACTGCAATAAATAAAATATCGGATATAAAAATTAAGTATAAAAAATAATTTAATTAATTAATTAATTGAGTTATTTATTACATGTAGTTCAAAAAGTGGTTGAAGCTCCATTCCGGGTCTGCTTCTAAATTTCCATTTAAGGCACGAGGACTTCCTGCCTGGTCAACAACTCTACCAACTGAAGCAGCTAAATCAGGAAGGACTTCTAGGGACCATACATGAAAAGCCTAAACAGGTCCGTAGAAGTGGTACTTCTGTTTACTCTGCATATTCTTGACGTAGTGCTTCAAGTATGTGTATGCTCCCCACGGAAAACGGCTAAACTCCTCTAAATCAACGACCAATTTCCACACCCACGACTGAACGTACTTCTTCGGCTCGTAACCAAGAAGAAACAAGTACAACACTAAGACGTGGGCGACGCGGAGGTACAGATCACCATTTGGATCGAGGATCGTGTCACGTGTATTGGTAAATCGATCCAGTAAGTCAACCACACTGATCTGTATCCCGCCACTAAACCGTCGATAAACCTCCACGTTTCGAATATCGTGATCCGCCGAAGGACTAAAGTCGGACGAGCCAAAGTTTAAACCAGTCACCAAGTGTTCGCCTTTTTCTTTTCAAGCAAATAAAACCCGCATGTGTACGGGGTTATTGTAGATAATGGCAAGCAAGGTCGTATTCCACGAGGACTAGTTCGAAAGTCTTGTGAGTACTAGTAATAAGCTATTTTAATCTATTTAAACTCACGAATAAATTGGGGAGATTAAACTAAATTAAAGAAAGCAAATAAACACTAAATAATAATAATTTAACTAATAAACGGGAGGAGAATATGGAAACGAAGGTATCCTAGAGACTAGATTTCGATGGATAAACAATTAGAAATCACTTTACTAATCAATTATTGATAGAATACTATTATCTAGAGCGATCTCTTTTTCACTTTAGCCCCTCTCGGGCGACTCGAGTTGTAGATTATCAGCTAGTTATGTCATCTCCGGTCACTAAGCTAGCCTATAACTCCTAACGGCTCCTTGGATCAAAGAGCTAGACGGTTTTTTCGGACCGTAACTTTTCTTGATTTGAGAAAACAGACTTTTTTGTGCGGGCCGGCAAAATACGGACTAAAACTTTTTTTTTTGCGTCCGTACACCAATTTAGGGCCCAAACGAGGTGGTTTGGGCTTTTTCGCACGTGACGTAACACCTGGAGCCCGAACCCCACTTCTACATATGTGGCACGACACATCACTCTCTCCCAGCCATGTCACCTAAATTGGAGCGGTAAAAATAAGAAATGTAAAAATAAGAAAGAACGCATTTCTCAGCCACAAATTCAGAAGAGCCCTAGTTTTAGTGTGAAGAATCCAAAGGTTTGCAGCACAAGTGGTATCGTAAAGAGAAGAAGAGGAAGAAATCCAGCAGTAAGAATCGATTCCCAATTTGAGAAACCCCTGACCAACTCTAACTCCAAATTCAATCGTTGAGAGAAGCGAGAAGCTTGTGGAGAGAAGCAAGACGCGACGATGTTGCAACTGAGAGAGAGAAGAAATTTAAATCGACCTCCACCTAATTACAGTTGGGTAATTGCACGTTTTGGGATTGGGAAGATCCACCCATGTGCTTTCGAGCAAAAGTTGTTATCCCTGGATTGTTAAGAAGGATTAATGCTACTGAGAAAGAGGTGGAAACGCTTAAAAAGAGCAAGAAGAAATTGCAGAAGTTAATTTTCTTTTTGACTATGGTTTGTGTTGTTCTTATTTGGAAGGTTTTCATCATTTAGATGTAGTGTAACAGAGAACAATTCTTGGTGGATTGTGGTAATGAAGGCATCTGTAAGCCTCTTTTAGTTAATGTATTGGTAGATTGTTGTTTTAGTTAATGTATTGGTAGATTGTTGTAATGAAGACATTCGTAAGCATTTTTTTGTTAATATATTGATTGTTTGCAGCAGAAAATGCTGCAATTTTGTGCTATTTGCTTGTATCTGTATAATATTCTGCAACTCTATGGAAAAACATGCTGCTAGGATGTGGAATTCAGGTAAAAAGAAAAAGGGGAAAAAACTTGTTGCATGGTGCTATGGCTGTTACAAATTTTCCATTGAACACATGTACACATGGTGTTCGTAAAAATGTCACAAAGAAATTTTGAATGGAGGAGGCTGTTATTCTTCTTGTGACACGGCGTCTCCTCCTGAGGTAGAGGCTGCCGCCCTTCGCATATTGTGTTCTTCGCGTCGAGCTCTTCTTGCTCTCTTGTTGCCCTTCTTCAGCTCGTCTTCTCCAGTGGCAACTCCCGTGGCAGCTTCCGTGCGGTGGGCGGGTTCCGATTCCGGATTCCGCGGCGGCTCCATGGTTGGGCTCCGGCTTCCGGCGCCGGGCAGATTCCCGCAGCGGCTCGGTGTGGTTGGGCTCTGTTGTCCAGCCGCAGAGATTCCGCATCACGTGGTTGGGCTCCTGCTGTCCAGCACCAGCTGCAGCAGATTCCCGCAGCAGCTCCAGCTGTGGTTGGGCTCCTGCTGTCCAGCGTGAGTGGTCAAGAAGCTGTACTGCTCGTGTGCTGCTCGTGAGCTGCTGCTGTCGACCAAGAGAGAGAGCTGCTGGGTTGCTTCTGTTCTTCTCCAGCTCGTGGTCGAGCTGCTGTGGTTGTTGTTCTTCTCCAGCTCATGCGATAATCGAGAAGCTGCAACATTTCTTCTTCAGAAACAACAACTACAATTCCACTTAGATCATAATGCATTTCATTGATTAAATAGTAGATCCAAAAACATGTAGTTCAAGGCTTCACAGAGCCATCACAAAATATGGCCAAAAGTGCCACAAAAACAAACAAGGCTTTACATTTCTTATTTTTACCGCTCCAATTTAGGTGACATGGCTGGGAGAGAGTGATGTGTCGTGCCACGTATGTAGAAGTGGGATTCGGGCTCCAGGTGTTACGTCACGTGCGATTCACGTGCGAAAAAGCCCAAACCACCTCGTTTGGGCCCTAAATTGGCGTACGGACGCAAAAAAAAAAAGTTTTAGTCCGTATTTTGCCGGCCCGCACAAAAAAGTCCGTTTTCTCAAATCAAGAAAAGTTACGGTCCGAAAAAACCGTCTAGCTCTTGGATCAAATAGCCCTCATTCAACCCCTCACCCTCTCGATTTGTTGAAATCGAATGCCTGGTGTTTGGTTCTAGTATTGATTCCTCCTCTCTCGAGCCTCAAATCGACACAACAAAAATATTCAAATGGTAGCTAAGCATTCAAATATTCAACCAAATCAACAAACACAAGGAAATAATAGAACCCATTAACAATTAATTAAAATAAAGATCAATCCATCACAAACCCATCTAATCCAATCCCTAAAATAGGGAAATTTAACTAATCATAGAGAAAAGCAAATATCTACAAATAAAGATAAACAAGAAAGAAAAACAAGAAAACAAGAGATTCATAGACAAATCCTTGGTGTTGAGCTCCAATCTTGAAATTCTTGATGTCTCCTTTCCAATTCTCCCCCAAGCACACTTTCTCTTTCTAGATTGTTTGGGTGAAAGATGGAGATGGTGGAGATGTGTGGAATGGTGGATAGTGAGAGAAAATGGAGACTAAAAATTGGGGGTTGTGGCTTGATAGATAGGGTTTGAATTTTGGAGGGGTATTTATATGTGTTACAAGTGGAAGAAATGATTTCGGAGTCAAAAATACGAAAATAGGAGAAAAAATTAGTCAAAAACGTGTTTTGGGCGTAAGGAGACACGCCTCGCGCGGTCACTCGGCAACCCGCTTCCGGAAGCACAATTTTTTTTCTTTCTTATTCCGCGCGCGGTTTGTGCCCCAGCGGAGTGTCCCGCGCGCCCAAGTCACGCCCGGAGCCTGTTTTAGTGCATGGTCCGTGCGGCCGCACGCAGGGTCGCACTCGGCTGCGCATCTTTTTTATTTCGGCCCGTTCTCCCTCATCCGGACTCCGAATCGACCTCCTTTTTTTCCACGTTCTCGTATCGAACTCCTCTTCAACATTATAAGCTCTTTTTATTTTAATTTGGTCTTCATTTTCCTGATATTTAATCAAAACTACCAAACAAGTGTGAAATCTTCACAAAACAACACTTTTTGCAATAAAGCTCAAATCAAGCATGATTTTCTTTGAATAAATGACATCAAATGCACTCTAAACAACGTGAAAAATACATATTTGTCACCAAGGCATACTCCGGATATGAAACACGGAGGTTCATCCTGTTGATATGAAACCACATCTCGTGCTCCTCAGCACCCGGATACTTGATCTCACGTGATAGCACGTGATGTACGGCCATCGCGCACTTATGTCCTGGATTCCAATGAGTAAACTGCCCGAAGCATCCCATCATAAATCTATCAAGCAATTCATGTCCGCCAATGCCACTTAATACCCTTCTTACATCTTCTAATACACCCGTTTTGTAGGACGTGCTAACCGTCGACAAACGGTTAATTATCTCGTGCCTCCTGTATTCAATCTAATGACAAAGAATAAACTAAAATTAATTCCAAAATAATGGAAAAATTCACATATTACAATAAATTCAAAATTGTATGCAATATTTCTACAATAAAAATAACAAAAAATTACGTAAATTACATCATAAATTACGTAAATTACGTCACATATAACAATAAATTCTAAATATTAGGCGGTAATTTGAAAATAACAAAAACCAACAAATTCCTAATTTACCAACCTACCCGAAATTCACAATAATTTCATAATCAAACAAACACATTCAAAAACCAGACACATAATTCTAAAATAAATTCCAATACTTTAATTTAAAAAATTATTTCCCCTTCGACACACCCTAAATCCCGCGAGGATCGAGATAATCTTTTTTTTACAAGTCAAGCGGGTTCATGAGAAATTAACACTAAATAAATTATATAAACTATATATATTCCACGTGCAAACAAATTAATTACAACTCTATGAAAATAACAAATTCCAAATTGTCGCAGCCTGACTCAGAATAAATATGACCGAGCCGGTGGGTCCCACGACGTACACAATTTATGATTAACCAAGGAATCGATAACGACCCAGTTATCCAACAAAACCAAACATTTGACAACTATTCTTGACAAACAACGATACCGGGAGTTAAACTTATTCTTGAACAACATCTCAACGAACATGCTTAACAAGAAATCAATAACATGCTCGACAATTCCAATCAATTAGTATCGTACGACCAACGATGCCAAGAGATCAATATAGACAAGAAGTCCATTAGATCAATAAAGCACGATAAAAGAGGGTCGTATGATTTAAAAGATCTCAACAAAGGATTGACAACTTATTTTCAAGTTAAAACAAGTTTGCAGCTGAAACCTTAACAAATAAAATTAACGACTTCAAAGTCGAGAACATGCTTCATACTTCAACATATATTTCAAAGTATTGCAGCGGAAAAACATAGAGAATCATATGTATGAAGACATATGACTCAACTCTAGTTTAAACAACTTTCATAAGACTCAACCAACAAAAGTCCGTCCAAGCACACTCCCATCTTCATCCGAGCTAACCTGCACATTTTAGAAATAACATGCAGGGATGAGTACTTTGTACTCAGTGGACACTTGCCAAAAATATTTGAAAACTTGCTTCTTAGAGCTATAGATTAAACTTGCCATAAAGCATTGCACAAGTAACTTTTTGAAAACAAACTTGTACGTGCTTGCTCAAGCATTTTCTTTTGATATAAGTGACTGCAGTAAAAAATACTCATTAAGTATGAACCATATCTACTATAAATAGTAGTGATGAGAAATAGGCCTCTTTCTCAATCACTTGTAACCGGTCTATCAGAGAAAGGCTCACGATTACCAATGTAACCGGCCCATCAAAGAAAGACTCACGATTACTAATGTGTACACAAATCCCACCTTGCGCAGGACCGAATTCGTCCTTCTTCAGTAGATGGTATCATACAAAAACTTAAAACATTTGGCAAGTTAATCAATTTAAAACATCACATATATATAATCATATATATATAGCATTCATCATTTCTTTGTTTAGAAAGCCCACCTGTCGAGTGCTTCTTTATCTTACTTTTCTTATTTTCGATTTCTCAGCTTTACGCTCCCGCTCATTCCTTCATTTGAAATTATGGTTTTCCAACCATTAGAGCGAGAACAAACGACAGGTGAAGTGAAACGCTATCTCGAAATAATACCTAATTTTTATTGTAGAATTCAAATATGTGATTATTTTCTTGATTAAAAATCAAATAATCTTTATAAATAAAGATTTAAGGGGCTGCCCTTTTTCAACTCTTGAATTAAATATCCAATCTCATTCTAATCACTTCCAAACATGCTCAATTAAATTATAAACTATAATTATAATTTAATTTCTTAAGTAACTTGAATAAAAATTCAAACCATATACTTAAATATTTTCGGCCTTTTTCAAAAATAGGCATAGATGATTATTTTCTCTTCAAATCAATTCATAACATGCTTGATTAAAATCATAGATATTAATTATACCTTCAATAAATCCATTTAAGCCTTAAATTAATTATTTCTTAATTAATTTAAAAGCTGAACATTTCTAAAATAATAGAAATTGAACTCCAAAAATTCTAATAATATTCTCACATGCTTAAATAAATATCATAGGCTCAATGCTATCATCAATTTCATCATTCATCATCAAAATCAAAAAGCCCTAATCTCAAGAACCCTAGATTTCGAAAATTTCAATTATTGGAATAATTATGGTTCAACCAATTAATTCAATGTATAAACATACTTAGTAACATCATATAAGCCCAATTTAAACTTCAATTTAATCATAGAACATCAAAATCAAAAACCCTTAATTTAATTTAATATTTTCGGTTATTTCAAAAATAATAGAAAGGCTTTGATTCTTTGATTTCTTCCAACATCAAACATGCTTAGAATAATTATCTAAGCTCAAATAATCCATCTAATTAATTATCTAACATCACAATTAAAAAGCCCTAATTTTTCTCTAATTTCGAAAATTAATAAGATTAGGATTAGGGTTTGAATTAAACATGAATTAATGATCTACCATGCATCCTAAGCATGAATTAAACATCATAAATCAAGATCATAATCATCTAACATCTTTTGCCCAAAATTTTGAAAAAATAGAAGAATGAAATAGGATAATTTGAGCTTGATCTTTGAGCTACAACTTGAACTAAACACTTATCTTACCTTGATTAATGATTTGGAATGGATTAACACTTGAATTTGAGCTCAAAAATTGAAGAAAAATGGAAAGAAGTGTGAGTTAAGGGGCTGCTGTTTTGCTGCTGTTTTTGACGTGAGAAGTTGAAGGAAATGGCTCACAATTCACACATAAATAGATACAATTAGTCAACAATCTTAGGTCATTGCTTATGTAATAATTAGGATTATTTAATTAGTTAAATGCTTAGTTTAATCAATTAATTACTAACTTGCTAATCATAACTTCATTCTCTAATTTCTTGATCAAGAAAAATCAATTAGGGCATCTCAAACCCTAATGCAAATTCTCGTAAGAAAATGCTGAGAAACGAATTATTTATGAAATAAATAAGATTGTTATTTTTAATCATAAATTACTAATAAATTAAATTAAGAATTTAAATTCATAATTTTCTCAATTAAAAATCAAGCATAAATGCTCAATCTAATAAACATAAATTCTACTTCGTTTCGGTTAAACCGAGACGAAACAAACATAATTAAATTCCACTTTTTCGGCAAAAATTTAAGGTTGCCGAATAAAATTATTAAAAGGGAATTTTTCTTCATCTTCATTCTCTTAATTAAATAATAAAAAAAATATTAGATTTAATTATTCACGAAAACGGGGTATTACATTCTCTTCCCCTAAAAAGAAATTTCGTCCCGAAATTTGCTTATCTCAAGGAAAAAGCTCGGGATACCTTTCTTTGATCTTTATCTTTCAATTTCAACATTTCTCTTTCTGAGCCATCGGCTCCACTTAATCTTTACTAGCATAATCGATTTAACTTTTTTTAGCTGATGGATCCTTCGATCCAAAATTGGTTCTAGGTTTATCTCAAAACTGAGATCTGGGTCTAAGGTCGCTTCTTCTTCTTAAATAACGTGCTTGGAATCTAACACGCATTGGCGCAACTAGAATACATTAAACACTCTGTGCGAATTTCTAAAGCTTAGCGGTAAAGCCAGCTTGAACGTAACTTGACCTATCCTTTCTGGGATTTCATACGGTCCTATTTAACGAAACTTAAACTTTCTTTTCTCGTCAAAACTATGGATTTCTCTCGAAGGCGAAACTTTTAGAAAAACTTTATTTCTGACTTCGAACTCTATTTCTGATATCTGAGTATCAGCATAAAACTTTTAGCCATCTTACTCTTCTTTAACCCGTTGCTTGATTTGGCAAATTATCTTGATCAATTCTTCACAGCATCGGGACCTAATACTTTACTTTCACCTACTTCGACTAAATAAAAGCATGGATCGACACTTCTTCTTCCTCAAAGAGCTTCATAAGGGTGTTATAATGATCGACATTTAATAACTATTGTTGTACGTGAAATCAATGAGAAGAAAAACTTGCTCTCACTGGTCACTTCAATTCAACACAACAGTTCTAACATATCTTCCAAATTTGAATTATTCTCTTTAATCGATCATCTGTCTAAGGATGAAAGATGATGCTAACATTCAACATTAATGTCTAATTAACTTTGCAGGCTTCTCCAAAATGGGATGTAAACCTAGCATCTCGATCTAACGATCGACTTAGACATATCATGCACATGCAAAATTTTATGAACATACAACTGAGTTAGCTTGTTTGATCTAAGCATTACTGAAATTGGTATGAAATGAGCAGATTCTGACAGTCTGATCAAAATCATCCAAATAGTTGTATCCTCTCTCTTTTGAACTTAGGCAACCTAGTTACAAGTCTATGGTAAAATCATCCCACTTCTAAATTGGGATATCTAATGGCTTAAACTTTCCCACACGGATTTGCTCCTTCTGCTTAAGGCGTTAGCTACTACGGTTGTTTTTCCTGGATGATAGGAAATTTTACAACTGTAGTTTTCTATTAGCTCGAGCTATCTTCTTTGCCTCACTCAACTCTTTTTCTTGAAAAAAATATTTGAGGCTTTTGAGATTTGTAAAGATCTCACACTTGGCTCCAACAGATAATATTTCAAAATTTTCGGTGCTATACAACTATAGCTCATTAAAATCTTAAGTTGGATAATTTATCTTATGAGGTCTGAGTTGTCGTGACACATAAAAAATTATTTTTCCTTCTTCATCGGGACACTAACTAGTCCATTCTTTGATGCATCCGTAAACACGGTGTAATCTTTGCTTGTTTCTAGTACTGCTAAAACTAGAGCAGTGAATAGTTTTTCTCTTAAACTCTTGGAAACTTTCTTTGCATTCAAAAGACCATTTGAACTTTTATTCTTTCTTCAGAAGAAACATGTCCGAGGAAATTTACTTTTCTTAGCTAAAATTCACATTTGATAAATTTGGCATACATCTTCTCAGAATATCTTATCTTTTCTAAGATAATTCGGAGTTGGTTCACTCTTTGAATACTCAAGAATGTCATCGAAGAAGACTATGATAATTCTAATCCAATATTCATGGAAAACTCAATTCATGAGATCCACGAATACTGCTGGGGCATTTATTATTCCAAATGGCATTACTACAGACTCGTAGTGCTCATACCTTATTTAAAAGGTGGTTTTTGGAATATCTTCTTGACAAATTTTTAGCTGATGATAGCTAGATCTCAAATTAATCTTTGAGAAAACGCTAGCTCCTCAGAGTTGATTTGTCAGATCATCTATCCTTAGCAAAGGATATTTTATTTTCAACTTGCTAAATTCTCGGTAGCTCATACTCATTCTTAGACTTCCGTCTTTCTTCTTGACGAACAAGATTGGGGCTCTTCACAGGAAATACTAGGTTGATAAAACTAAGGTCGAGCAATTCTTTTAACCGAATCTTCAATTCTCACAACTCTATTTAAAACATTATATATATTGCTTTTAATATTGGAGTTGAACCAGATGTAAGGTCGATGGTGAACTCCAATTGCCTTGTCTGAAGTAGTCCTGTCCAAAACATCAGGAAAAACTTCCTTAAACTTTCGGACTACAGCAACATCATCGATATTCTTCTCTTGGTTCTTTTCTTTATGGAGCTAAACTAAAATATATTTATTCTTCTTTTCTTCTTAACAACTTTCTTGCTTGAATTACCGAAATAATCGGTGTTTTTTTTTTTCTAATTCTCTCTCCATTCCAAAGAATAGGGTTGGCTCTTTTCCAGATGACTGGAATGAAATCTGTCTTTGCTGGCACCAAATGGTGGCAAGGTTCTCGGTTAACTAGTATATCCTCAGAATGATGTCCACATCCATAATCGAAATAGATTTAGGGTTTTTAGCTGACATCATAAGGAAATCTAATCTCAAGTTCCTAAATAGGGCAAACATGCATCACTGAGGTAGATTTACCTACCAAGGTCAATACTCTTAAGCTCTGACTAGCTCACCTTATTTTAAGGCCAAGAGTATCTACGCATGCACTTAACATTGAATAATGCGATGCACCAGTACCAAATAATTTATATTTGGTACACCTTTGAACTGGCATATATCTATCAGATTACCTTGGTCTCTAACGCTTGCTTTCTAATCAAGAGTAAAAATCCTTTGATGCTATTGAAGCAACTCCTGCTGCGATGGTTGCTACTACTTTAGCTGCTGCTTCTGAGGACGGGGCGCTTGGCTCTGGTGCTGCTGCGGCCGTGGAACTTCTTCTATGGCCTTCAGACGCAGGGCTGCTACTGCTATGGTCATCTTCAATCTTTTTCTTGCTACTTATTTGGGCACTGGTATGGACGAAATCCTTGCGGTCTTGTGCGGTCTTAGAGACGATCAATCTTACCCTACGAACAGCGATCTAATCTATTCTAGAGTTAATCGATTGCTACTGACTTTGTCTTTGTCATGGATTCTTGCTAGATTGACTTTTAACATTCCACTTTCTTGTTCACTTAGAATTCTGACCTTCTTTTTCTCTTCGGATTCTGACCTTCGTACGAAGTTTGCGGTTTAGCGGTTGCTGGAGCTTGAATTTGAAATGGGGAGGGTGCTAGGATTTTGGACTAGCTTTTCTGGCTGTAAGGCCAACTCCATAACCAGAGTTCGGCTTAACGCTTATAAGTCAAAACACTTTGACTTACTAGAACTACTCTTTATATCTGAAATGAGTCCGAGGAAAAAGCTCAGACATCTTCTTGCCTGCCCGAATCAACTTGACAAGGACGAAACGAGCTAGGTCAATTTTTTTTAACAAATTCTGTCTTCTTCTTTCCTTGCTTTAAAATTTACGAACTAGCTTTACTTTTGCTTACAAAAGCTTTTCGAAATATCTTTCAAAAAGGCTACTTAAACATCCAAGAGAGATATTTTCGAGCTGTTCGGAATAAATCTTCTGGCAGGCTTCCCACCAGTAAGTTGCTTATTCTTTCAACGGATACGACATGTATGTGACACGCTCGGGGTCATCACATCGAATAACCTAAAGATTCGATCTAATGCACAATCTTTTTTTTTCTTCTGATAGATTTCCTCTATCGTCAAAAGTTTGGGGAAAATCTGACGAAGATAGAGTTCTTCGATTTTCCTCTTAGATATAGGAGATGGGTAGGTTCTTGTTGCTTTTTTTTTTCTATTCTGATTCTTTTTCTAGAAAGTATTCTAATTAACACGTACAAGGGTTTAAACGAGATTTGCTTTATTTAAAACTTCAATAATTTTACTTGGAAGTTTAGACACTTTCTCATCTTAAGCTTTAACATAAAAGCAGTTACTTCACATGGTAATAGTTCCAATCATGGAACTTAACATTCAAGCAAATCAAATCTCATCATAGCATAATCACTTTCATAACTTAACTCAATAATTAAGCAATAACATAACAGCTTAACTTCATAACTTTTCTCATCTTGGCAATCAACAACAGAATACTCAACTTCATAAACTTTTCTTACTCATTCAAAAATTCGCAAAACACTTAACTTAACTTATAACTCTTGACAAGCAACTTACTTCTTTCATACTTAGCTTATATTCATAAAATCCTTATTCTTCAAGCTCTAGCTTCATATTGACAGCTATCCTTCAACTTACTTGATGTTTATCAAAGCATAATAACTTCTTATCTTTCTTATGCATATAACATCTGGAACTCATCAACTGAACCAAATGACCGCTTTAATCATTCTTTCATGCACTGGAAAATTTTTTTCCTCTTTGAGATCTTTTCTAGATAATAAATCTATCAACAGAAAAATTATTCTTATCTCAACTGTGATGTTCTAGCATCACACAACATAATAATGACGACACAGATTACTAATCTGCTACTGAAAAATCTAGGATCAAATTATGCATCATATATATATATATATATATATATTTACCATCTACATTTCTGCATTTACGACTTCTTCCTTTCATGCTCTCGAAACTGGCAATACTTAAAAAGGCCGACTCTTTACTGGTCGTCCTTGGAAAGCTTTTCTTCTTTAAATTAAACACATTCTCAAAATCTACACTATCGACCTCTGTATCATCTTTTCTGTTACTTCTTCTTCGACGATCACATTTCTGCCCAAGATAAGCTTGAATTCATCTTCAGTATCCGCAACCGGTGTTGACGAGAAACTGACCTCGTAACTTGACTTCTGGGGAGGAACACGTCGAAGTTGGGCCAAACAGTCCATCCTCTTAGTAGCTGAATTGCTGTCGAGGTCGTCATATTATCATTATCCTTGTGATATAGTTAGAATAATCCTACTTCAAGCTCCTTTGCTAAATCGGAGAAATGGAAATGAAAGAAAACTTAATATTCGTAGGGTTGAGAATATTAAGGACCCTCGGAAAGATAAAATAAATCACCTCTGTGCGAAAGGCTAAAATTAAATTAAATTCTTAAAATAAAAATTTCTGAAGTCAAGACTGACGAGTTTAATCGAATAAGAGAATGACAGGATTAACAATCCAAGAAGTAGGTTGGGTAATGAAAGAATCCCAAACCTTAATTAAATCGAATAACTGAGACTAAATAAAATTTTTGCTCATGTATTCCTAACAAAATAGAAAGGAATAACGTTATCCTGAGACGTTAACTTCATTGTTTAATTCTTTTGAGATATTAATTCATCTCAATCTCGTTCTAAAACATAACAAGAATGTGATTAACGAAAGAGAAGAATAACGAACGACAACGAAGCAAACAAAGAACGAAACGGACGACGGATGAAGAACGAACAACGGAAATATTTTTTTTCTATACTTTAAGCTATGTTTTCATTCTTCATTACTTATTTTAATTCTCTTTTTCATACTCATTTTTCTTCCTTTTCTTCAGTCAACTTCATCTCGTTGTTGCTTCCCAACGATATCTCGCGTTCGCTTTTCATTCCAAAAACAAACCATCGACTTGCTTTCAATTAATTCATCATCTCGCTTACGAAAGTTTGTCACGTAAAGGATCTCAAACTCACGAGCAAAATTTGGTTTAGAAAGTTCCAAGAAATCAAGATAAATTAATTAAACTTGGAAGAAATAACTTATAGAAAAATCTGCACAATTGCAGCAGATTGAAACTAAATTTCAGAACAGTATATTTAGAACCAGGGGGCGTGCAGGGTTCCATTAGAAAGCCACGGATGTCTAGTTTCCAACCCAATTTACGGATCTGAATTTCGTTTAACGAGCAGGAAGTTATGGACTCCGGAGTAAAAGGTGACAGAACAACCGCTGCCAGGTCAGCGACCGCTGGACTTCAGCCGTGGCTGAGGTTCCAGGGTCAGCGGTCTATGAAGCTCAGCCGTGGCTGACTTCAGGTTCGCCGAAAATTTTCAGCCGGCGCTGAGGTCCAGCCGCGGCTGACCTTCAGCCTTGGCTGACTTTCCATGGTCAGCGACCGCTCAACCTCAGCGGACGCTGAGTTCCGGCGTCCTGCTTTCTTCAGCGAGCGTTGAGTCTAGGAGATGGCTTACTTCTCGCCCTGTATTATTTTCAGCCGTCTCTGACTTTTCAGCGGTCTCTCACTTCAATCCCTGTATTAATTTTGAGCGATCTCTGAGGTGCAGCCATCTCTCACTTTCATGGCTGAAAAATTTCTCCTTCGATTCTTTATGCGCTCAACGAACTTTCTACCTTTAAATCCTTGTTTTAACGCTTTTACTTACTAAATTAAACTTCATTTTACTTCAAAAATTCTCGTTTCGATAATTTATTTATTTATATTTTTTTTAAATAATTTCCGACATAAGTACAAAACTCGAAAATTTACTTAAAATGACCGCTTTGGCCATACTTCTTTTTATAACGGAAAAAATTACCTCTTCGAGGACTTTTTCACAAAAACAAGGGATTTTTCTCTATAATAAAAACTTCCCAAGTTAACCGTGATTTTAGGATATCACGCAAAACTACTTTCTCAGAGCGGAATTCTTCATCGCTACTGGATCTTTTAGAACTAACATATTATGCATATTTTTACGAAACCTACTGAACAATCATAAAACTTTAAAACGACAACGCGCAAAATTTGTTCGATTAATAATCTATTAAATTAACGTCACTCTCGAACTCTCTCTCTGCTCATCCTCTAATGGATCTTCTTCTTCTTTTTCTTCCTCACTTTCAGACTCGATACTCTCCTCGGCTCTCTCTCCACTTCATCTAACGTCAAACGGACAACACTCACGTCGACCACACCCGAAAAAGGCCTAAACTAGGCTGAAACCGTAGATGGCTAAACGGCATACAACGAAGATAAAAATATCCTTCGGTTGCTCCGACCTCGGGGTCAATGGTATTCTCGTCACTGTCATGGCGACGTGGTCCAGATGTACTCCTCCCGCGAAAAACGAAAGAAACAAGCTGAGTTCCAAAGAAATAATCAAGCTCTGAAGAATTCAAAACTTGAGGAGTATCCAAAGAAGGATCTAATGGAACTATATCAATAGAGGGAGCTGAACCAAGTTGTTCTCCGAAGCAGAAGGCTCGGGAACAGAAACAAAACATTTGGTAGGGGTGGAGATGAAACATAACCGTTCAACAATGGCTAAGAAATAATTGTGTTTTTTATCAAAACTATAATCATTAGGATGAGGAGAAACAACGGTTTCAGGGTTCTCTTGAGGAATGAGAAAAGAAATTGGGTCGTCTTGAATATCGAATCTTGCAATCCTGCTCCATCCACTCGTCGGGAAGAAGAGGAACCAACTTTACTATTCCGAGAACTCCTAAAATATTACTCTCACTAATATTCATCTAAACATGATGGAAACGTCATAAAAACTTCACTAACGTCTCTGAATAACTCATACGCATATGCTAATATTCTCTCATGGCCTCACCACTTCGAGAAGCTAATTTCGCTTTTATACAAGGGTACCATGTTCGCGATACTTTCCAAAGTTAAACAACCAATTTGCTTACACAACTGATTATTCGTCTCGCTTACGATCAATCAGCATAAAAATAATCTCATTAAAAGCTCAAAATCACAACACAATTTCAACCAAGGAATCGATAACGACCCAGTTATCCAACAAAACCAAACATTTGACAACTATTCTTGACAAACAACGATACCGGGAGTTAAACTTATTCTTGAACCACATCTCAACGAACATGCTTAACAAGAAATCAATAATATGCTCGACAATTCCAATCAATTAGTATCGTACGACCAACGATGCCAAGAGATCAATATCGACAAGAAGTCCATTAGATCAAGAAAGCACGATAAAAGAGGGTCGTATGATTTAAAAGATCTCAACAAAGGATTGACAACTTATTTTCAAGTTAAAACAAGTTTGCAGCTGAAACCTTAACAAATAAAATTAACGACTTCAAAGTCGAGAACATGCTTCATACTTCAACATATATTTCAAAGTATTGCAGCGGAAAAACATAGAGAATCATATGTATGAAGACATATGACTCAACTCTAGTTTAAACAACTTTCAAAAGACTCAACCAACAAAAGTCCGTCCAAGCACACTCCCATCTTCATCCGAGCTAACCTGCACATTTTAGAAATAACATGCAGGGCTGAGTACTTCGTACTCAGTGGACACATGCCAAAAATATTTGAAAACTTGCTTCTTAGAGCTATAGATTAAACTTGCCATAAAGCATTGCACAAGTAACTTTTTGAAAACAAACTTGTACGTGCTTGCTCAAGCATTTTCTTTTGATATATGTGACTGCAGTAAAAAATACTCATTAAGTATGAACCATATCTACTATAAATAGTAGTGATGAGAAAGAGGCCTCTTTCTCAATCACTTGTAACCGGTCTATCAGAGAAAGGCTCACGATTACCAATGTAACCGGCCCATCAAAGAAAGACTCACGATTACTAATGTGTACACAAATCCCACCTTGCGCGGGACCGAATTCATCCTTCTTCAGTAGATGGTATCATACAAAAACTTAAAACATTTGGCAAGTTAATCAATTTAAAACATCACATATATATAATCATATATATATAGCATTCATCATTTCTTTGTTTAGAAAGCCCACCTGTCGAGTGCTGCTTTATCTTACTTTTCTCATTTTCGATTTCTCAGCTTTACGCTCCCGCTCATTCCTTCATTTGAAATTATGGTTTTCCAACCATTAGAGCGAGAACAAACGACAGGCGAAGTGAAACGCTATCTCGAACAACTAAATTCCTATTTCGCCTCAATTCTTTAACGCTTAACTCAATACTAATACTTAAACATTCTAAATACTTTCAAAACTCTAACTTAACTACTAATTAACTTTCTACTTAAATATTTAAATGCTTAAACACTTAAGCAATTAACAACTTATCATCATTGCACTTTAAATCAAAGCATTCAGCTCATAACAATCTCGACTCGTCAAACGGAGTCCAAAAATTACGAAATTAAATCTACTTACATCTTTTAACATAATAAACATAATTACGCAATCATATTATCAATCCAGATCACGTACACATATAAACCTTTAACTTAGAAAAATAGCCGAAAAATAGAAAATTCTTAATACTTCGTATTTAATTTCTGAAAAATTCCACAATACTTAATTTTTATTGTAGAATTCAAATATGTGATTATTTTCTTGATTAAAAATTAAATAATCTTTATAAATAAAGATTTAAGGGGCTGCCCTTTTTCAACTCTTGAATTAAATATCCAATCTCATTCTAATCACTTCCAAACATGCTCAATTAAATTATAAACTATAATTATAATTTAATTTCTTAAGTAACTTGAATAAAAATTCAAACCATATACTTAAATATTTTCGGCCTTTTTCAAAAATAGGCATAGATGATTATTTTCTCTTCAAATCAATTCATAACATGCTTGATTAAAATCATAGATATTAATTATACCTTCAATTAATCCATTTAAGCCTTAAATTAATTATTTCTTAATTAATTTAAAAGCTAAACATTTCTAAAATAATAGAAATTGAACTCCAAAAATTCTAATAATATTCTCACATGCTTAAATAAATATCATAGGCTCAATGCTATCATCAATTTCATCATTCATCATCAAAATCAAAAAGCCCTAATCTCAAGAACCCTAGATTTCGAAAATTCCAATTATTGGAATAATTATGGTTCAACCAATTAATTCAATGTATAAACATACTTAGTAACATCATATAAGCCCAATTTAAACTTCAATTTAATCATAGAACATCAAAATCAAAAACCCTTAATTTAATTTAATATTTTCGGTTATTTTAAAAATAATAGAAAGGCTTTGATTCTTTGATTTCTTCCAACATCAAACATGCTCAGAATAGTTATCTAAGCTCAAATAATCCATCTAATTAATTATCTAACATCACAATTAAAAAGCCCTAATTTTTCCCTAATTTCGAAAATTAATAAGATTAGGGTTAGGGTTTGAATTAAACATGAATTAATGATCTACCATGCATCCTAAGCATGAATTAAACATCATAAATCAAGATCATAATCATCTAACATCTTTTGCCCAAAATTTCGAAAAAATAGAAGAATGAAATAGGATGATTTGAGCTTGATCTTTGAGCTACAACTTGAACTAAACACTTATCTTACCTTGATTAATGATTTGGAATGGATTAACACTTGAATTTGAGCTCAAAAATTGAAGAAAAATGGAAAGAAGTGTGAGTTAAGGGGCTGCTGTTTTGCTGCTATTTTTGGCGTGAGAAGTTGAAGGAAATGGCTCACAATTCACACATAAATAGATACAATTAGTCAACAATCTTAGGTCATTGCTTATGTAATAATTAGGATTATTTAATTAGTTAAATGCTTAGTTTAATCAATTAATTACTAACTTGCTAATCATAACTTCATTCTCTAATTTCTTGATCAAGAAAAATCAATTAGGGCATCTCAAACCCTAATGCAAATTCTCGTAAGAAAATGCTGAGAAACGAATTATTTATGAAATAAATAAGATTGTTATTTTTAATCATAAATTACTAATAAATTAAATTAAGAATTTAAATTCATAATTTTCTCAATTAAAAATCAAGCATAAATGCTCAATCTAATAAACATAAATTCTACTTCGTTTTGGTTAAACCGAGACGAAACAAACATAATTAAATTCCGCTTTTTCGGCAAAAATTTAAGGTTGCCGAATAAAATTATTAAAAGGGAATTTTTCTTCATCTTCATTCTCTTAATTAAATAATAAAAAAAATATTAGATTTAATTATTCACGAAAACGGGGTATTACACAAATCAACAATTACGTGATAATTTACGAAACTTTATATTTAAGTGGACAATTAACAAAAAAATTTCATGGATAATTTTAGAAATTAAATTCTGATTTAAAAATGTAATTTCCATCTCGGTCATCTCTAGTACTACTAAGATTCCGCTCGAGCAAGATTTAGGCCATGTCGAGAGGGATCTTGGTAAAACAAAGAGGGATTTGATTTAGGAATGACTCAATGCATTTATAATTCAAAAGAATCATATATTTAATCAAATTATGATTATTTGTCCAAAAATGCGAAATCATGAATAAATCACAGAAAAATTAGAAATATTAATATATTTTGCACTAATTCACAGAAAAATTATATAGTTAATTTTTATATTTAAATCCAGACATAAAAAACCAATTTTTCTCTCGGACATCTACAATCTGTCTAGATCCCGCTCGAGCGGGATTTCATGTATGTCGAGAGGAATCTTGGTAAAATCGAGAGGGATTTCAATCACGAAGCCACTGACATATTTAACAAACCATATAATTCTTATTCATGATATTCTACATAATAAAACGAAAAAGAATCAACAAACGTAATTAACTAATTCCAATATTACTAACCTCTCCATAATTCGACATGATGTGGAAGAGAAGGAATGAAGATCTCGCTGCAGTAATCCACTCTTGCGAAATCTGGACAACCGATGTTTTTTTTAATATTTGGGACCACCGCCGTGTTTTAATTATGTTGTGGGTTTGCTTTTGGCCGGGGAATGGGGAGTTTAAGGTGGGGCGGGATTTAGAGAAAATGGTGAGGCTGGATTTAGAGAAGAATGGTGGGGCGGGATTAGAGAAAGAAGATGGGGCGAGATATAGCAGCGAGAAAACAAACCTATTTAATACCCACCTACCCACTACCCAACCCAATTAATTAAAAAAGGAGTCAACATGTCAGCCACATCCCCTCGTGACTTGCAGCGATAAAAACACACACAATTTCCTAGGGAATAATGTCTAAATCACCAAATTTTTAGTAATAAACATGTACTCACCAAGGGTATATTTGTAACATTGAGTATAACTAGTTTGTTTCAATTGGAGTGTGCATATCTAATTTTTTAAGTTTGAAAGTGTGTATAACTAATTTTCTCTCTTTAAAATACTATGCTCAATTTGAAAATTCAATCAACTAGTGTGTCGACCCGCCACCCGGGCCTATGCGGATCGAGCAAGCCGTCACACGAGGGTGACGTCATGAAAGCATATATTGACAGCGGAATAAAAATATAGATATATATGTTTAATAATTAAACATGGATATGAATTCAAAATAAGTTGTCTGATGAATACTTGACCAGATACTAACTAGAGTTCGAAGTATGAGGACTTCGGACTCTGCACGGCAGAAGTAATTTTGGCTTGAGTTTCATCAATTACCCACGATTTGGTAATCGGCAGAAAAGAAAACGAAAATAAGTACAAGTTCGAATTTGTTTAAATTATTACGTATCAAATGTGGAATCATGTATCACCATACGTTAAGCAAATTAAATAATGATGACGATCTAAATGATAGCCATCCAAATAACTTCGGAAGCCGGGTCGTTACAGATGGTATCAGAGCCGAACCTCTCCCAGTACGGTGTGGTTCGGGGACGAACCAAGCGGAAGCTGGTAGGCCTGTGACGCCCGAGGTAGAAGTACGGAGTGATCGCCAGTGCAGAGGCACGGACAAGGAGCGGCTCCGATGACTTCAAAGCGGAGGGGGCAGGAACGAACCGAAACACACCCAATTGAGAGGGATTCCGAGAATATGTCGGAATGGGATGCCATATTCGAGGATAGCTTAAAGGAATTGATAGGTGCTACGTACTCATACCATCAAGATGCATCTTCTTTTCTGGGGCTCATTGTGGAAGAACTCCAAGGTTAAGCATGCTTGACCTGGAGCAATTCTATGATGTCCGGAAGCCCGGATGTTACAACTAGTGTGATCTCAAATACAATAATCTAATTTGTATACACATAACGGTGCATATATAATCCTTTTCACAATTAAAAAAAAAAAAACTCAATAATAATCTCTAATTAAGTTGTACAAGTAGTTTTCTTTCAAAAAAAAAATAGTACTAGCTAGTAGTTTGGAAAATTAATTATGCTAGCAATATTGAAATGTTGTTCATGGACTCATGGGCTTCAACCAAAATATATTTTTCTAATTTAAAGTTTTTCATTGTTCAATACTTATGATTTATATTAGGATCGAATTAACATAATAAATGTAATAAGTATCACTGTATCATACATATATCTATTATATAAAGGAAAACGGATTCGAGGCCCTCTCTTCTATGTGGCACCCCCTCTAATCCATGTGGCACACCCTCTAATCCATTCATTTCTATTTTTCTAAATTTTCCAATTTTCTGAATTAAAATCAATATTTATCATATTTTATATTCTATATATATGGTGTAGAGTTCCATAAAATTAAAGTCTATGATGAAATCTATAAAGGAAAACGGATTCAAGGCACTCTCTCCTATGTGGCACCCCTCTAATCCTTTCATTCCTATTTTTTTAAATTCTCCAATTTTCTGAATTAAAACCAATATTTATCATATTTTATATTCTATATATATGGTATTAGGGGTGAGCAAAATTTGGTTAAAACCGAAAAACCGAACCTAACCGAACCGAAATACTAATTCGGTTCGATTTATTTGGTATTCGGTTCGGTTTCGGTTTTGAAATTTTAGTTTTTCGGTTCGGTTACGGTTTTTGAAAAACAAAATTTGGTGAATCGAAAACCGAACCGAATTAATAATTAATTTAATAATTTATTATTTTATAAATAGTATTATACTAGTATTTAAAAATAAAAATAAATACAATAGGCTATTGTAATTTGTAAAGCTCGGTCAACTTAAAATAAATGAAGTAAAAATTTAATCTTAATGTTTTCAGATTTAATATTTTGGTTAAGATGTTATAACTTATACAACTTATATAGTTTAGCAGATTTAGAAGTTTAATTATTTGCTTATGTTTTGGTTAAAATGTTTTGAAATTATGGATTATTATTTTTGCAGATTTGGAATATTGAATATTGCATGTTAATTAGTTATTTAAAATATAGAAAATATATTGTGTATTATTTCGGTTATTCGGTTTTAACCGAAACCGAACCGAAATATTTCGGTTCGGTTATGTTCGGTTTCACCAACTTTCGGTTCGGTTTCGGTTACTTACTTTATAATTCGGTTATTGCAATTTGGTTCGGTTTGGTGACCGAATAACCGAATGCTCACCCCTATATGGTATAGAGTTCCATAAAATTAAAGTCTACGATTAAATCTTCAAATTATTCTTAAATTTCCATACTTAAATTTTAATAACATATATTGATAATTTATATAAGATAACTTCATTTATTTAGAACAGTGCTACTACTCAAAGGTAGAGGTGGTCATAAGAACCGGAACCACCGGAACCGAACCGAAACCGAACCGTCGGTTCCGGTTCGGAACCGAGAACTGCATCGTCGGTGGTTCGGTTCCGGTTTCAAAGTTGCGGAACCGAGAACCGCCAGTTTCGGTTCGGTTTCGGTTCCGAACCGCCGGTTCTTCCTATTTTTTTTTATTTTTATGTTTTTATCTATATTTATGTTACAATTCATATTTATTTCACTTAAATGTTACATTAGAATGCATAAAATTACAATTAAACAAGAAAACATAGCAAAAACCGAAAAAAAAAACATTATTTTTGAACTCCAAATCATGCGGTTCCGGTTTGGAACCGCCGGAACCGCGGAACTGAACCGAACCGAACCGAAACTTGCGATTCAGTTTCGGTTTCCTTGGGGCAGAACCGAGAACCGCCGGTTCGGTTCCGGTTCCGGAACCGAACCGAACCGCGGCCACCACTACTCAAAGGAGATTAGAAAATATTTATTTTAAATAATATTATACTCTAAAACAATCACATTCATTTAGTATAATGTTGTTTATTTTTCCCACACCATTTTTCAATGGGACTCCATCCATTCGAGAATATAAATAAATACTTAGAATTCATTTCGCAACACAGATATAATTTGATCAATTATTATTGAGTTGGCCAAATAAATAGTCATATTTTTATTGGAAAAATTAATTCGGCCAATTATTAAGTTTGTCAATTAAATAATTTTATTATATTTTCTAACAATAAATATCAAAATAGATAATCAATTATTGTATGAACTTATATTTAAAAATTTAAATAGTTTTATAAATTTAAACGAATTTGTATAATGAACGAGTATTACTGTACGAGTTTGAAACGGGAACGAATAATAAAATTAATTTTTAAATTGATTTGCAACATGTATGAATATATAAATTCTAAATGGGCTTCTTAGTCAATCAATATTTAACAATATATATAGAGAGAAAGAAGTGACAACATAAACTAAAGATTTTCTAAATAAAAAAATTAAATATAATTAATTTCAAAGTATGGTATTTTAAGAGAAAAGTATTTTATTATAATATTTCTTTTCAATAAAAGATAGTAGAAGATTATAATTTTGAGACATAAAATTGGAACAAACGGAATACACAAAAAATATGTGTTGGATTTTATATTTAATTATTTATTTATTAAAATTTTAATCGGGTTCATTTACAATTTTCATTTTTCAAAAATCTTAAATAACAAGGAACTTCGTATGGATTTTTTTGTAGATTTCACTAATTGTATAATACAACTAGATTATTTATACATGCTAAGATGTACTCCCTCCGTCTCATATAATGTCGCAGCCCGAACCTCGATATTAGATGTCAAGGCCGGTAGGTCCCACGACTTACACAATTTATGATTAACAAAGGAAATTAAGATAGCGACCCGGCTATCGTTCAAAAGAATAACCATACTTAACAACTCATCATTATAGAATAATACGACATATATGACTCGAGACGATCAACTGAATTCAATATGACATACATATCAATAAACACAACTCGAAACACTCGGAATCAAAAGACCTGATCAACCAAATAATCGACAATTGATCAAGAAGATGATATAATGACTTGAGGATCAAGAAAACAAGATAGAGAAAGATGTTTCGAGTTCGACAAAGTTTCATGGAATAGAGATTTTATTAAATACATATCAAGACTAAGTTTCACGCAAACTGTGACAAAAGAGTTCGACTATCAAAACATAGATCGACTCTAGGGTTTAAACAACTTCATCATAATTTAAAAAAAAATCATCTTAACATGGCAGCGGAATACGAAAGACTATATGTATGACGACATATAATCTAGGCTCTTTATTTTTCAAAATATTAACATCAACAACCAACATCCATCCAGCCTCGTCATCTGCATCCCTGCTAACCTGCACGTTTTAGAAATAACATGCAGGGCTGAGTACTACGTACTCAGTGAACACATGCCGAAAACATTTGAAAACTTTGCTGAATACAGCTATATATGAAAACTTGCCGGAAAACATAATACGAGGATTTTCTGAAAACAACTCGTAAAATGCTAAAAATATTTTCTTTTCAAAACTGTAGTATCCCGTCTTTCTTAAGTAATTAAAATAATTAATCTTCTGAGAAAGACAAGAATTTTAGTAAAATAAAGATTTTCTTTCCGAAAATTTTATCCGGCAGATAAATTCTACCGGAAAAATGAGTTTTAATTAATTTCTATCGTCTCGGTTAATCCGAAACGAAGAAGTTTTTACATTTATGAATAGATGATAAATGTTTAGTCGTTAATTGACTAAGAGAAGAATTTAAATTAATTACGTGAAATTTTACGTAAATTATCGCTTAAAAATTTAGTTTCGGTCGATTTGAAAATGCTTCGAATCTCCGATTCTTTCTGTGAGATTTTTATCTAAGGTTCGTGAAACCTTAATATTAATTACTGTGTTGAGAAATTAGAGAGTTATTAGAAGATTAATTAGTTATTAATTAATTGAATTAATAATTAATTAATTGAATTAACCAAAACTTAGCCATTAAGTTTTAATAAAATAATAACCTAACCTATACATCTAGACCTAGGTTATAACTATTATATGAGGATTATTACTCTCATATCTCTCTCTTCATTCACGCACACACACAACAAACAACAGCAAACAGCAGCCTCTCTCTCTCCCTCTCGATCTCTCTCTTCTCTCTCAATACACACACTCACACACACTTAAGAACACCATCTTGATCTTCAAGCTCAAAGAGTACAACTTCTAGAAATCCTTCTTAAGCAAGTAAGTAAGGATGAATCTCTTTCTTCTTCAAAATCTCAACTTAAATTCATACTTGAGATCATTTTCTTCAATATATATATATATATCGACAACTTTGGGAAGAAATTGAAGAAGTAGTTAGATGGTGTTCATATCTTAGTATGATGTTTTTATGATGGTTATATGATGTTAGGAAGATCAATTGTGAGATAAATTGATGCATGAAAAACCTTAATTATATTTATATATATGTTTCGATTAATTTGGGAGAAACCCTAGAAATGGTTAGTTAATCTTCATGTCTTAATATTATGCTTATATAGTGATTATATGATCATTGGTATGATTCAATAAAGCATGAAGAACCCTAACCCTAATTTTTGGAGAAAATTGAAAATATGAGGGAATGGTCAAATTTTAATTCATGCATTGAATGATGATTTGTTCTTCATGAATTATGCTTAGAATATGATTATAAGATCAAATATGTAATTAGATTTAAGCATGGAAAACCCTAGCTATCAATTGGAAATTTTCGAAAATGAGAAGAAAATGGGAAATAATGAATGCATGAATTGTATGATTGATTTAATGATATAAATGAGTTTAGTTAAGTATTTTAAGAATGTTTCATGTTGGAAGTAATTAAAAATTTCCAACCAATTTCATTTTGAGAAAATAACCGATTAAATAAGAATATAAATTAGGGTTTAATAATGTAATGTTAGATGATGAATTGGATGATTCAATTAAAGATATATGAGGTTAATGAAGTATTATAGATCAAGAGATAATGAAAAATGAGCTTGATTAACCCTAGAAACCCTAGAAAATCGAATTAGGGTTCTTAAATTAGGGTTGAAAGATTAATACTTAATTGAATGAAATTAAATGAAGAAATGAGCTTAAGATGATAATTAAGTATATTAGAAATTAAAAAGAAGAGAAAATAATTAAAGAAATATTAATTTTAATATAACCGAAAATTTAAAATAAATAAATAAAATATTAATAAAATTTTAATTAAGAAATTAATTGCATTTATGAACTTCTTAATAAAAATTAAGTATTATAAAATTTTATGGAAATTTAATTCAAAGAAATAAAGATTTTTCTATTTATGGTTGATTTTCCCGATTTGGGAATTTATATGTTTAATTGAGTTAATGTGTGTATTTAAAGTATAATTATGTTTGTTATAATTAAATAAAGGTATAGAATTAAATTGAAAATTTTCTGAATCCGTTAGACGGATTAAAATCGATTTAGTTAGTTGTGATGAATAGTAGTTTATAAATATTATTGTTGTATGAAAATTTATTAATATTGATGCTTAATGAGGAATTTAGATAGATTAAGATAGATTAAGAACGTTTGAAAAGTTAAGATAGGAATTCTCGAATTTCATCAAGTTGCGACGTAGAAATTCGAATAGAATTTCGTTAAGGATATCGAAGTCGATAGTCGATAAAAGCTCTCGTTCTAAAATCGTTATTCCGTTTCGATTAAAGGAGCAAGCGGAAGCGGGAGCAGAAACGTGAAGAAAAAGGGCTACAAGTGTTAGAGCTTAAAGTTTAAAGCTTAAGTTTATCAGGTGGGCTTTCTAAACTAAAATATGTGAAAAGCATGATATCGTATGTTTTACAAAGTTTTGATACTTGCCAAATGATTTTAAAAATGTTTAAGTATGTTACCATCTACTTCAGAAAGACGAATTCGGTTTCACGCAAGGTGAAATCTGTGTACACATTGGTAATCGTGCGCATTTCTTTGATAGGCCGATTATTCATAATCGTGAGCCTTTCCTTGATATGCCGATTACAAGTGATTGAGAAAGAGGCCTATTTCTCATCACCATTATTTATTTGTAGATATGGTTCATACTGTTATAAATGTCTGCAGACAAATTGGTTTTGAAAAGAAAATATTTTTAGCATTTTACGAGTTGTTTTCAGAAAATCCTCGTATTATGTTTTCCGGCAAGTTTTCATATATAGCTGTATTCAGCAAAGTTTTCAAATGTTTTCGGCATGTGTTCACTGAGTACGTAGTACTCGGCCACATGTTATTTCTAAAACGTGCGGAGTTAGCGAGATGCATGACGAGGCTGGATGGATGTTGGTTGTTGTTGTTAATATTTTGAAAAATAAAGAGCCTAGATTATATGTCGTCATACATATAGTCTTTCGTATTCCGCTGCCATGTTAAGATGATTTTTTTTAAATTATGATGAAGTTGTTTAAACCCTAGAGTCGATCTATGTTTTGATAGTCGAACTCTTTTGTCACAGTTTGCGTGAAACTTAGTCTTGATATGTATTTAATAAAATCTCTATTCCATGAAACTTTGTCGAACTCGAAACATCTTTCTCTATCTTGTTTTCTTGATCCTCAAGTCATTATATCATCTTCTTGATCAATTGTCGATTATTTGGTTGATCAGGTCTTTTGATTCCGAGTGTTTCGAGTTGTGTTTATTGATATGTATGTCATATTGAATTCAGTTGATCGTCTCGAGTCATATATGTCGTATTATTCTATAATGATGAGTTGTTAAGTATGGTTATTCTTTTGAACGATAGCCGGGTCGCTATCTTAATTTCCTTTGTTAATCATAAATTGTGTAAGTCGTGGGACCTACCGGCCTTGACATCTAATATCGAGGTTCGGGCTGCGACAGAGTGGTATCAGAGCGGGTCTGACTGCTCTGAATAATATTTTCTAAAATCTAGTCTATTTGAAACCCTAGATTAGTTTAGAGCAATGTCTTCTGCTCCAAGTTGTTTTACGAAAGTCTAGTACGGTTTGAATTCCTAGACTAGTTAGTTTTTAACAACAACCGAAGTCCGATCTCTCATCTCATCCAAATTTATCCGTGTACGAATTTCAACCGTTTCTAGTTATAAAGTTTGGAAGTTGAAGTATATATATAATTGTTATGTTTTAGCCTCTAATGTGATTGGTTGTTGGTGATCAATCATAAGCGAGATAATGGATCAGTTGTGCAAGCAAGTTGAGTATTTATCTGTGGAATGTAACATGAGCCCGGAACACCCTTTTGGAAGCGACATTGAGTATGTTGAGACAGTGGATTCTCAAAACTATTCGTAATTTCAGTTTAGTTAATTATTTAAATTTTCTTTTATAGGATGTCCAACTCTAGAAGCGTAGCAGCGATGATTGAATTTCACCACATACATATGAGCTACACAGAAACCCTAGCAGAGTTTTTAGCTCGGTACCATAGGGTTTGGATGGACATCCATGAGTCAAATATCTCGGGAGTTATTGGTATAGTTAGGCTAGTTCCTCTGCTTCCTGAGGATTGGCAGGAGTGGGCGGCATCGATTGCTTCAAGGTACGTTACTCCCCAATATTGGGATGGTGTCTTGTTTGGAGATTGCAGAGCGTTCATAGCTGCAATTAGTACTCAATATATGTGTTTCTCGTACCCACCTCCTGGACCATATCAGCCATTGATTCCTGTTGGTGAGTTTGGTTTACAACATCTCATGCCCCAAGATTACCCTATTCGGATCGGAATCCTCCGTAAAATGCCGAACCTATTGCTTCTCCCATCCATGGAGATAATGGATTTGATGCTAACTCTTTTCTTGTTGAGCCATTGGCAAATGGCTATGTTTCGTCTCCCTCCCAAATCGAGACTCAAACCTTTGTTCCTGAGCCTTCTGTTTTGCCTAACGGCGTAGCCTCAGCTTCTTTTGTTGAGGAAGTTCCAAATGATCCTTCCGTTGAAACATTGCAAGCTTTGAATTCTTCAGAGCTTGATGTCATAGTTGGAGCCCAGCCTATTCTATTTGACCCTAATGTGGCTAGCACCTCTGGACCACGACACTATGATAGTGACGAGGATAACGTTGATCCAGAAGTTGGACCAACCGAAGGATACTTCCACCTCCGTAGAATACCATTTACTCATTTAAGTTTTCAGCCTAGCTTTAGGCCGTCGCCGGGAGAGGATATTACTTATGCCCCTCGTGTGACTTTGGACGGAGTGGAGAGGGCAGAGGAGAGCACGGAAACGGAAGAAGAAGATCCAAGTGAGGAGGATCCGAGAGACGACGAAGAGGAGGAAGAAGAAGAGGATCCGTCAGAGGATGAGCAGTGAAGGGAAGTGTCGGGAAGTTGATAAAAAAAAAAAGATAATGATGTAAATATATGTAATAGACTAGTAAGCGAACAACTTTTAACAATTATGTTGTAAATAAGTTCTTGTACAAAGAAGCATAATATGATAGTATAGCGAATCGGAAGCGACGTAGAATTCCGCTCCGATAAAAACATTATGCGTGATGCTAGAAAATCACGGTTCATATAGGGAATTTTTTGGTGTAAATAATTCCCTACCTTTTGTAAAAGTCCTCAAAGAGGCAAATTTTCCTACTAAATGAAGAAGTAAGTTGAGCAAAGATCAGCTGGAAAATCAAAGCTAATTTGGAAAAAAAGCAGGTTATCCTGAGAAGCCAGTGGTGAAAAAAAAAAAAAAAAAAAAAAAGCCCGGAAAAAAAAAAAAAAATTTATTTGAATAAATCCAAATTTAGTCCAATTGAGTAAATCCAAATTTGAGTCAATTCATAAATCCAATTCGAGTCCAAATAATTCAATTTGGAGTCAATTTAATGTAAATCCAGTGGTCCAGGTCAATCAGTAAATCCAATTGATGAGTCCAACAATTGGGTAATTATTGGCCGAGTCAATTGAATTAATCCAAATTGATCCAATTGCGTAAATCCAATGGAGAGTCCAATTGAGTAAATCCAATTGAGTCAAGTAATTCAATGACCCAGGTCCAATTACAGTAAATCCAATTGATCGAGTCCAAATTTGAGTAAATCCATGATGAGTTCAATTTGGGTAATTCCATCTGAGTGAATCCAGCTGACTGAATAGAAGTTAAAGTAAATAAGTGAGGTTTAAGGAATGGAAAAAGATCGATTAAAAGCTCGGACGAAGAAAACAAGACAAAGCGTCGAACCGGCACCGGCGCGACCACAGCGCGCGGCGCGCCAGCCCCACGACATTTTCAGCATCGGGCGCGGGTTGGTGTGGTGCGGGACAATCCGCTGGAGGTCAAGTCGCGCGCGCATGAAAGAAATCTCTTCTTGGCCGCGCGATGTCTGCGCGCGGGACGGCGATCTTGGCGCGGGATGGTTCGATCCAGCGCCGGGGTTTATTCGTCCATTCCGTTGTCGTTCGTAGTTGTTCATTCTTCGTTATTTTGTTCGTAGTTCGTTTCGTTGTAGTTCATTCCATTCTTAGTTAGTTTCGTCCGTTAATCGTTTCGTTCATTATTTGACTATCATTAGTTTAGTGCGTCGTTCGTTTTATTCGTTCCATTAGTTATTCGCTATCGTTAGCTTAGTTAGTAATTATTTAGTTAAAAAAAAAAAAAAATGTTGAGATAAAGTTAAAAATCTCAAAAGAGATTTATGAGGAAGTTTGTACATCAACATGATATTATTCATCTCTTGATTATAAAGAATGAAGAACTAATTAAATTTAGCAAATAAATATGTATATATATAATAATTACTACAGGAAAAACATTTTTTTTTTGTGATTATTTGATGATAAGCGTGAATCTTTTGATTCATTAAAGTTATGATAGAGTTTATATGCCAAGATGATGCAATTATTTCCTTGAAATATTAGGAATATATATTAGCTAAATTTTACTTAGCAAAGATAAGTATGAAAAATATGTGTCCTTGAAATATTTTTATGATTATAGTAATGAATGAATTGTTGATTCATTATCTATGACAATAGTGAATTGTTTAAATTGTTCATGATGATAATAAGAAGTTAAATTATGGGATTACAATGTATGATGATGTTTGTGAATCTTTGATTCATTAAAAGTACGATGAGTATATTATGCATTAAAGAGGTGATAAGAAAATTTTTCTAAATTCTAAAACCTAGAAAAATTTATTTCCCGTAAAATACTTTTAAAGAAAGAAGAATTTTTATTAAAGAATAAGACTTTGTTAGAAAGAAAGAATAATTCGAATGAAAATCCTGGTTAATTAGAAAATGCCGCCAAGAGGTAGACCAAGAGGCCGAGGTCGAGGAAGGGTTGAAGATGAAACCGAAAGAGAACCTACCCCACCTCCTCCTCAACCTGAAAGGAGAATAGAAGAATTATTTTTGCGGCAAAATCCTCCAACTCTCGATGGAAGAGGAAGTCCTTCAGAAGCCGAAGAGTGGATTCGTCTTATTTGGAAAGAATTTTCCGTTTTCTTCGATGTACGGATCAAGAACGTCTAACATGCATGTCTTATCAGCTCAAGGGATCTGCGGATTACTGGTGGGAAGCTCGTCAAAGGGCATATACCCTTGAACAACTGGAGAACCTGACGTGGGAACAATTTAAGGATGCTTTGTTCGAAAAATTCGTTCCTCGAAGTTATCGAAAGCAGAAGGAGAATGAGTTTGCTAATCTCAAGCAAGGTAAGAAGTCAGTAGCCAACTATGATCGCGAATTTTGTGATTTGGCACGTTTTGCTCAAGATAAGGTGGACACAGACGAGAAAATGGCTGAACTTTTCCGAGCGAGTCTTCGGCGGGGAAATAAGAATCGTTCTGGCCAGTCAAAGTGCATTATCGTATGCCGAGACTTTAAACAGAGCTTTGGATATGGAATTGGCAATGCAGCCAGATCAGTCTTCTCAGACTTCAGCAGCCACACAAGTTCAAACCCCAGTGACAGTGACAAATCCGCAGTCGTTCAACCAAAGTCAGAAACGAAAATGGAATTTTGGAAGTCAACCTAGTAAGAAGCCTTGGCAAGGACAGCAAGGACAACAACGTTATCAACAGCAGCAATTTAATCAGGGACGATTCAAACAGCCTTTCGTCAATCAAGGCAGTTCATCTCAAACTTATCAAGGAATGTCTCCATGTTCCAAGTGTGGCAAGATGCATCAAGGGATATGCAAGGCTGGAAGTAATAGCTGCTATACTTGTGGTCAAGTTGGTCATTATTCGTATCAGTGCCCAACTAAACTGCAAGGAGCAGGAGAGAATAGAACATTTCAGAACCGGTATCGAAATTGAAGGCAATAGAAGTTGTTCCTCAGCAACGGCAACAGCAACAAAATCGCCAAGGGCCGCGATTCCAGCAAAAGCAAAAGCAACCCCAACAATTGAGAATGGAACCAACAACAATATCAAAGGGTTTTTGCTCTTGATCGAAGCCGATTCGACAAAGATCAAGGAAATTTGACGGTATGGAGTCAACTAAATGGCATACCCGTTATAATTTTATTTGATGCGGTGCATCGCATTCATTTATATCGATGCATGCGTATATAATCTTGGTCTTAAAGTAGAACGTGCTAGTCAAGACTTGAGAGTAACAACACCGTTAGGTAAATCTACCTCGATTACTCGCATCCGTCCTAATATAGAGATTGAATTAGGATCTCTCAAGATGTTAGCGAAAACCCTAAATTTAATTAAAATGTGGGATATAGATATTATCTTGGGAATGGATTGGTTGACCGAGAATTTTGCAAGCATTCAATGCAAGCAAAGGCAAATTTCATTTCATATGCCTGGTCAGGAACCAACTCTATTTTTCGGGATAGAAAGAAGTTGTAAGAAATCGCCGATTATTTCGGCAGTTCAAGCAAGGAGAGTGTTGAAAAAGAAAGATGTGAAAGCATATCTTATCTATCTCAACAAGAAAGAAGATAAGGAGAGCAGCATTGAAGATGTAGCTGTAGTAAAAGAATTTCAAGACGTATTTCCACAAGTTTTGCCAGGATTGCCACCAGATAGGCAAGTAGAGTTCACAATAGATCTTGAACCGGGATCGGCTCTGTTTCCAAGTCACCATACAGAATGGCTCCAAAGGAGTTGCAAGAATTGAAAATTCAACTGCAAGAGTTACTTGACCTAGGTTTCATAAGACCTAGTGTTTCTCCGTGGGGAGCACCAATTCTGTTTGTCAAAAAGAAGGATGGTAGTTTGAGGATGTGCATCGACTACCGAGAATTAAACAAATTAACTTTGAAAAACAAATATCCTTTGCCGAGAATAGATGATCTATTTGATCGGCTCGGAAGGAGAACAAGTGTATTCTCGAAGATTGATACGAAATCTGGTTATCACCAATTAAAGGTTAAAGCAAGAAGATATTTCCAAGACGGCTTTCGTAACAAGATATGGCCACTACGAGTTTGTAGTAATGCCATTTGGTGTGACAAATGCTCCAAATAGTATTTATGGATCTCATGAATCGAGTATTTCATGAATTCTTGGACAAGTTTGTCGTAGTTTTCATTGATGATATTCTCGTGTATTCAAAGAATGAATTAGAACACGAGGAACATCTACGAACTGTTCTGAAAAGGTTGAGAACCGAAAGATTGTATGCCAAATTTAGTAAATGTGAATTTTGGCTAAGAGAAGTACATTTCCTTGGACATGTTGTATCTTCTGAAGGAATCAAAGTTGACCGCTTCAAAAGTACAAGCGGTTCGGGAATGGAAAGTTCCAACCACACCACATGAAATTAGGAGTTTCTTAGGTCTAGCGAGGCTACTATCGGAGATTTATCGAGGGATTCTCCAAAATAGCTAAGCCAATGACCCATCTCCTAAAGAAAGAATCAAAATTCAAGTGGTCAGAAGAATGTGAGGAAAGTTTTCAAGAACTTAAAAGAGATTGACCACTGCCCCAATACTATCAGTTCCAGATTCGGATAAAGATTATGCGCTTGTTTACACGGATGCATCAAAGAACGGACTAGGTTGTGTCACGATGCAAGAAGGAAGAGTTATTGCATATCTTCTAGACGGCTTAGACCTCATGAAATAAACTATCCAACTCATGATTTGGAACTAGCGAGCGATAGTACATGCTTTAAAACTGCGGAGACACCATCTTTATGGAACGAAATGTGAAATCTTCACGAGATCACAAGAGTCTCAAATATTTCTTTGAGCGTAAAGAATTAAATATGAGACAAAGAAGATGGCTCGAGTTAGTTAAAGACTACGATTGTAAAATTTCCTATCATCCGGGAAAAGCAAATGTAGTTGTCGATGCGTTAAGCGAGAAAAGGAAAATCGGAATTTGGATTTCTTCTAACTCAGAAAGAACTCATTAAGAGTTTCGAAGAACTAAGGTTAGAAGTAATTCTACCTCCGCAATCTGTTGAGCAAATGGTTGCGGCTATGGAAATAATTCCGCATTTAAGATTGAGAATTTCCAATGCTCAAAGAAAAGACGAGAAATTGGAAAAGTTACGAATGAAAATTCGTCAAGAGAAAAATGAAAATTTTAAGGAGGCGAGGAGATAATGTTCTCTTGTATCGAGGAAGAATTTGTGTGCCGAATGATGAAGAATTAAGGAATGAAATCATGAGCGAAGCTCATGAAACTCCTTATTCGGCTCGATGGAGGCACCAAAATGTATCAAGATTTGAAACAAACATTTTGGTGGGAAGGAATGAAAAGAGACATAGCTTCTTTTGTGGAAAGATGTTTAGCTGCATCGGCAAGTAAAGGCATTGCATCGTAGACCCTATGGGAAGCTACAACCTTTAGATATTCCAGAAAGTGGAAATGGGATAAAATTACCATGGATTTTGTAAGCGGGTTACCTAGATCCAAACGAGGAAATACGGCGATATGGGTAATAGTGGATAGATTGACAAAATCTGCACACTTTATACCTATTCCCATAACTTATGGCGCGAGATAAGTTAGCTCGGTATGCGTGCGAGAAATTGTGCGATTGCACGGAGTACCTAAGTCGATCACTTCGGATCGAGACTCAAAATTTACTTCTCATTTTTGGAGAAGTATGCAAGAAGAATTAGGTACCAAATTGAACTTCAGTACGGCTTTTCATCCTCAAACGGATGGTCAATCAGAAAGAACCATTCGGATCTTGGAGGATATGTTGAGAAGCTTGTTGTTTTAGATCGAGGAAGTCAATGGGAGCAAATTTTACCTCTTGTTGAATTTGCTTACAACAACGATTATCAAATGACGATTGGCATGGCGCCTACGAAGCCCTTTATGGAAAGAAGTGTAGATCTCCGCTCCATTGGGATGATGTGGGCGAGAGAAAAATATTAGGGCCTGATTCAGTGGAAGAAATGATAAAGATTGTGCGTCAAATCAAACAAAGAATTAAAGAAACACAAGACCGTCAGAAGTCTTATGCTGACGTCAGAAGATCGACATTAGAATTCAATGTGGGTGATAAAGTTTTCTTGAAAGTTTCGCGCTTCAAGAGGAATTCAACGATTTGGTGTTAAAGGAAAGCTTAAGCCTCGCTACATAGGACCATATGAAATTACGGAAAGAATAGGTCAAGTAGCATATAAGCTAGCTTTACCGCCAAGTTTTGGAAATTCACATAACGTGTTTCATGTATCTCAGTTGCGGAGATATATGTTTGATCCTAAGCACGTCATTCGTCGAGAAGAAGTAGTCCTTGAACCAGATCTCAGTTATGAAGAGAAACCTGAAGCGATTTTGGATCGGAAGGTCCAACAGCTTAGAAATAAGTCGATCGCGTCAGTAAAAATCAAATGGAGGCATCATGGACTAGAAGAAGCAACATGGGAGTTAGAAAGCAAAATGAGAGAAAAGTATCCCGAACTCTTCCGAGAGGTAAGCAAATTTCGGGACGAAATTTATTTTTAGGGGGAGAGAATGTAGTATCCCGTCTTTCTTAAGTAATTAAAATAATTAATCTTCTGAGAAAGACAAGAATTTTAGTAAAATAAAGATTTTCTTTCCGAAAATTTTATCCGGCAGATAAATTCTACCGGAAAAATGAGTTTTAATTAATTTCTATCGTCTCGGTTAATCCGAAACGAAGAAGTTTTTACATTTATGAATAGATGATAAATGTTTAGTCGTTAATTGACTAAGAGAAGAATTTAAATTAATTACGTGAAATTTTACGTAAATTATCGCTTAAAAATTTAGTTTCGGTCGATTTGAAAATGCTTCGAATCTCCGATTCTTTCTGTGAGATTTTTATCTAAGGTTCGTGAAACCTTAATATTAATTACTGTGTTGAGAAATTAGAGAGTTATTAGAAGATTAATTAGTTATTAATTAATTGAATTAATAATTAATTAATTGAATTAACCAAAACTTAGCCATTAAGTTTTAATAAAATAATAACCTAACCTATACATCTAGACCTAGGTTATAACTATTATATGAGGATTATTACTCTCATATCTCTCTCTTCATTCACGCACACACACAACAAACAACAGCAAACAGCAGCCTCTCTCTCTCCCTCTCGATCTCTCTCTTCTCTCTCAATACACACACTCACACACACTTAAGAACACCATCTTGATCTTCAAGCTCAAAGAGTACAACTTCTAGAAATCCTTCTTAAGCAAGTAAGTAAGGATGAATCTCTTTCTTCTTCAAAATCTCAACTTAAATTCATACTTGAGATCATTTTCTTCAATATATATATATATATCGACAACTTTGGGAAGAAATTGAAGAAGTAGTTAGATGGTGTTCATATCTTAGTATGATGTTTTTATGATGGTTATATGATGTTAGGAAGATCAATTGTGTCGCAGCCCGACTTAGAATGAAGATAACCAAGCCGGTGGGTCCCACGACATACACAATTTATGATTAACCAAGGAACAAGATAACGACCCAGTTATCCAACAAAAACCAATCGTACAATAAATCATTCTTTTAAGTCAAACCAAAATAGCCGAGAATGGTCAAAAGACAACACCATCTCGTATCAGAGTTTAGCAACGGAAATAAGGTTTATCAAGTCATAGCTTCAACATCACACTAAGACAACAATTACTGAATAAATTCAGAGTGTTGCAGCGGAAACAACATGACATATCTTTGATTATATGTATGAAGACATATAATCCTGCTCAACATCAACAATGTCTTAAGAGGTCAACAACCAAAAATCCGCCCAGCACACTCCATCTTCATCCAAGCCAGCCTGCACATTTTAGAAATAACATGTAGGGCTGAGTACTTTTGTACTCAGTGGACACATGCCAAAATATATAATAGATTTTATAGATTAATCATGCATCTCCACAGTAACACACAGGGGTTTTTCAGAAAAAGCCCGTGTTTACTAAATCATTTTCGTACTTCGTTTCTCCACTTTATTTATTCAATTAAAACCATATACGAAACAACGCCGGGAAGAAGGCCTTCTTCCGCGAACGCAACTCACCATGGCTGGTCGCCCCTCAACGGGGTCCATACTCATGGCTACCGTGTACACTAATTCGGAAAGCACCCTTTTGGCTAACTCGAGTAATCCGATCGATTATAACGGTTGGCGAACCAACACGTATAGGCATAAGAGAATCCATAAAACAATTCTTTTATGCATGATAATCACTTTAAAACATACTTTTAAAGCATTTCGAAAACGAGCAAAGCTCGAGTTATTTGATATATAGAAAAGCCCACTGACCGAAGCTACTTTATCTATACTTTAACTTCTCGGCTTTTCCCTCATTTTTCGGGCCGCTCGTTCCTTCATTTAATAATTAAATTTAAACATAAGAGCGAGAAAAATTAAATATTCAAATGAGGGATGCCGCTGTTATTCTAAAAATTTCTCTAATTTGTCTCGGCTTTTTCTAGGGTTTTTATCTCGGCAATTAGGAACTAAACTTTTCTAATTACTTCCTCTTTCTTACTTAACTTCTTAATCGATACTTAATCGATTATAACTTCAGGATATATTTTAAAACATAAATCACATATTTCATCATTTAATCTCATACCTAAGCATATAAACACTTTATTAACATTTAAACTCATACTATTTACATCATTAAACACTTAAGCTTATCATAAAAAAAAATAAACATTTCATTTCTTCATATAAGCATCTCATTAATCATTAAGCTCTTTCTTTATTTATTTTAGCATATAAAAAAATGCTTAAGCTCTTTGATAACATTTAAGCTTAACATTATATTATCAATATATGTCTTTGACATGTAGCTCATTAATGACGTATCATTAATTCTTAAACTCATCATTAACGTATCATTAGGAAAAATTAGCTAACATTTTAACTTTTGAGTTTACGGAAGAAACAACTGAAAACAAGTTGAGCAAAGATCAGCTGGATAAATCAAGTATTGGAAAATCAAAGCTAATTTGGAAAACCGAGCTATTCTGAGAACCGAGCTAATGGAAAACCGAGCTAGCCGGAAAAACCGAGCAAATAAAACTGAAATTGAAAAAACTGAGCCGAGCCGGAAAACCGAGTCAAAAACCAATTAAAAACCGAATTGGAAAAAATGAAAACTGAATTGAAAAATCGAGCATTGAAAACAGTTAATCCAATGATCCAAATTCGGGTAATTCCAATGACGTCCAAATGAAGTTAATCAATTGGATCAGAGTTAATCAAGCTGGCTGGGTCCAGCTGACTTAAGCTAGCAATTAAACTCCGTAAACTCTCAATTTCAAGACCATTAATTTCGAATTTCTTACAAATTAGGCCAGGAGTTTCAACTCATTTAATTCATGTATAAACATGTTCAAAAACATCATATAAGCTCAAATTAAACATCAATTCAAGCATGTAAGATTAAATAAAATATTCTTAGTTTTAGCCCTTAATTTCGGCCCTTTTTAAATTAATTAACAAATGATCAAGCTAGCTAAATTCAATCACTAAACATGTTTATATACATCACATGAACTCATATAAATCATCAATTTGATCATGAAATTCAACAATCAAAAACCCCTAATTTATTCATTAATTTTCGGTAATTCCAAAATAAATAAAAGGGTCTTGAATCTTTGATTAATTCCAACATTGAACATGCTTAAAATAATTTTCTAAGCTCAAATAATCCATCAATTTAATCATCAAGTATCAAAATTAAAAATCCCTTTTTTTCCATATTTTTCATAAATTTTGAAAAAGAAGATGGATTTTTATGCTCAATCTTGAAAGCTAAGAACTTGATTAGTGAAAGATCTAACCTTCTTGATTAATTTGAATGCTACTTTCTTTGATTTCTTGAGCTTGGTGAAGCTTCTTCAATGAAGATTGTGTGTGATTGAGTGTGTGTTGCCGTGTGTGTGTCGAGAGTTTGAGGAAGAGAAAATGAGGATGAAGATGGATGCTAACACACTTATCTAATAAATGAAAGCCCAAATACATTGAACTTAAACACACGTATGTAGCATGCTAATCTTGACTAATCTCTTCATCATCATTGCATTTTGGATAAGGTGAGGTGTCACTTCCTTATTAGTTAGTAATTTGACTTTAGTGTTATAATATCTAAATTAAGATATTATGAATTAAATTTAATACTAACAATATCTTATAATTTATTCTCTTAGATATTGTTAGATTAAATTAATTAGAAATTAATAATAAAGCTTATAAGACAAGCTTTATTTTCTAGGAAAATTATGCTTCATAAATTAGCTTAATTAATTTATTAAACATTAAGCATATAAATCTTACTTTAATTGATTAATTAATTCTCTAATTAATTAATCAAACATCCAATAAACAATAATCACAGCTTTAATTAAAAAGCTTTCAAACTTATAAATATTATTAGGGTTTCTCAAACCCTAATATAAGCTTTCTCAAGAAATTTTGGGAAATAAAATCCGTAACTAAAATAATTTGCTGGAGAAATTTTACGATCTCTGGATAAATCAAATCTTCAAATTAAACACACACTTTTCAAATAAAATCTAAACATATAAGCACATAATCCTAAACACATTCGTAATCTTTCTCGGATCATCCGAGACGAGATTAACATCTTAAATTACTTAATTTACTTAATTTCTTTACTTTCGGCAATTTAAAAATTTTACCGAAAAAAATTTTAATTTCTAGAACTTATTTTCTTTCTAAGTTCTCGCATTTTAATTATTCTAAATAATTATCTTAATTATTTACTAAGATTAGTTATGAAAAAGCGGGGTATTACATTCTCTCCCCCTAAAAATAAATTTCGTCCCGAAATTTGCTTACCTCAAAGGAAAAGCTCGGGATACTTCTCTTTCATTTTATTTTCGAGCTCTCACGTAGCTTTCTCTAGCCCGTGATGTCTCCATTTAACTTTTACTTAGGCGATTAATTTATTTCTTAATCATTGGACCTTTCGATCCAAGATCGCTTCTGGTTTCTCCTCATAACTGAGGTCTGGTTCTGAAACCACTTCTTCTTGTCAAATAACATGCTCAGGATCGAACATGTATTGACACAACTGGGATACATGGAATATGTTATGCGAATTCTCAAAGCTTGGCGGTAATGCCAGCTTATATGCTACTTGACCAATCCTTTCCAGGATTTCATACGGTTCTATGTAACATGGCTTAAGCTTTCCTTTTACGCCAAAACTATAAATTCTTCTCGAAGGCGAAACTTTTATAAACACTTTATGTCCTACTTCAAATTTTAATTCTGATATTCGAGAATCTGCATAAGATTTTTGACAATCTTGCGCTTCTTTAATTCGCTGCTTAATTTGGCAAACAAACTTGATTATTTCTTCTACAGCATCGGCCCTAAAACTTTTCTTTCACTTATTTCATCCCAATAAAGCGAAGACCTATATTTTCTTCTTTAAAGAGTTTCATAGGGTGCCATGTCAATTGTCATTTGATAACTGTTGTTGTATGCAAACTCAACGAGAGATAAAACTTGCTCTCATTAGTTACCTCGATCTAATACAACAGTTCTGAGCATATCTTCTAAGATTTTAATTATCCTCTCGGGTGACCATCCGTCCGAGGATGAAAAGCGATGTTGAAATTTAAATTGGTACCCATCTTACTTTGTAAACTTCTCCAAAAATAGGAGGTAAACTTTGAATTTTGATCTGAAGTGATCAATCTGGGCATGCCGTGCAATCGCATTATTTATTTGACATACAGCTGAGCTAACTTATCCGATCCATATTTTTCGGGAATTGGTATGAAATGAGCGCATTTCGCCAATCATCCACTATTACCCATATTTCGTATTTCCCTTCTTAGACTTAGGTAACCTAGTTACAAAGTCTATAGTGGTACCACCCCATTTCCATTCCGAAATTTCTAACGTTTGGAATTTTCCATAAGGCCGTTAATGTAAAGCCTTAACTTGCCGACAGCTAAACATCGCTCTACAAACGAAGCTATATCTCACTTCATTCATTCCCACCAAAATTTCTCGTTTCAAGTCTTGATACATTTTTGGTGTTTCCGACGATTTGTATAAGACGTTTCATGAAGCTTCTCTCATGATCTCGGCTCTTAATTCTTCTTTATACGGAACACAAATCCTTTCTTTAAATAGGAGAGTATTATCTCCAACTTCGCAAAAATTTTCCCTTTTCCTTTACGAATCTTAAGTTGCAAATTCTCTAACTTTTCATCTTTTCTTTGAGCATCTGAAATTCTTATTTTCAAATGTGGAGTTATTTCCAAAGCTGCAATTAATTGCTCTGTAAATTGTGGTTATAAAACCACTTCTATTTTTAGCTTTCCAAAACTTTTTAATAAGTTCTTTTCTTGAGTAAGCGAAATCCTAACTCGGTTCGCTCTTTTCGTTTAAAGCATCGGCTACTACGTTTGCTTTTCCGGGTGATAGGAAATTTTGCAATCGTAGTCCTTTACTAATTCGAGTCATCTTCTTTGCCTCATATTCAACTCTTTTTACTCAAAAAGTATTTGAGGCTCTTATGATCCAAAAAGATCTCATAATTGGCTCTATAAAGATAATGTCTCTAAATTTTTAAAGCATGCACAATCGTTGCTAGCTCTAAATCATGGGTTGGGTAATTCTCTTCATGAGGTCTAAGTTGTCATGATGCATACACAATAACTCTGCCATCTTGCATCAAGACACAACTCAATCCATTCCTTGATGCATTCATATAAACGGTAAAATCTTTGTTCTGCTTTCCTTTCTAAAGCTGGAGCAGTGGTTAGCTTTCTTTTAAGCTCTTGGAAACTTTCTTCGCATTCAGGAGACCATTTAAACTTTAATTCTTTCTTGAAAAGTTGGGTCATTGGCCTTGCTATCTTAGAGAATCCTTCAATGAATCTCCGATAGTAACCTACTAGACCCAAGAAACTACGATTCTCATAGGGTGACTTTGGAGATCTTCGTTCTTGAATTGCTTGAACTTTAGAATTGCCTACTTTAATTCCTTCGGAAGAAACAACATGACCGAGGAAATTTATTTCTTTTTGCCAAAATTCACACTTGCTGAATTTGACATATAACTTCTCAGATCTTAACTTTTCTAAGACAATTCAAAGATGCTCTTCATACGCTGTTTCACTTCTTGAATATATGAGAATATCATCAATAAAGACTATGACAAATCTATTCAAGAATTCGTGAAAAACTCAATTTATGAGATCCATGAATACTGCCGGAGCATTTATCAATCCAAACGATATTACTACAAACTTGTAGTAGCCATATCTCATTCGAAAGGCAGTTTTTTTTTTTTTTTTGGAATGTATTCTTGACAAATCTTCAACTGATGATAGCCAGATTTTAAATCAATCTTTGAGAATACACTGGCTTCTCTGAGCTGATCAAACAGATCATCTATCCTTGGCAAAGGATACTTGTTTTTCAATGTCAATTTGTTTAGCTTTCGATAGTCTATACATATTCTTAGACTACCATCTCTCTTTTTTTTTTGACAAATAAAATTGGTGCTTCCCACGAAGAAACACTAAGCCTGATAACACTAAGGTCGAGCAATTCTTGCAACCGAATCTTTAATTCTTGCAACTCCTTCGGGGCCATTCTATACGGCGTCTTTGATATTGGAGTTGAACCAGGCTCAAAGTCGATGGTAAACTCCAATTGCACAATGCGAGGTAATCCTGACAAAACTTCAGGAAATACATCTTTAAACTTGCGAACTACAGCTATATCATCGATATTATTTTCTTGGTTTTCATCTTTGATAAAATAAACTAGATATACTTGTACGTCTTCTCTTCTCAACAACCTTCTTGCTTGAATTGCTGAAATAATCGGCATTCCTCTCTTGTTTCTCTCTATTCCGAAAAATAAAGTTGGCTCTTTTCACGGGGTACGAAAAGAAATCTGTCTTTGCTTACACCGAATGGTGGCAAAGTTCTCAGTTAACCAATCCATTCCCAAAAATAATGTCTACGTCCCACATTTGAATTAGATTTAGGGTTTTAACTGACATCTTAAGGAATCCAAATTCAAATTCTAGATTAGGGCAAACATGCATGACTGGGGTAGTTTTACCTACGGGATCGATACTCTTAAGTTCTCGCTATCTCTCTCTATTCTAAAGCCCGCAGTATCTACGCATGCATTTGATATAAAACAATGTGATGCACCGCATCGAAAAGGTTTATAACGGGTACATCATTTATCCGACCCATACCGCTGCATTGCCCCGATCTTTGACACTCGCTTTACGCTCAAGAGCAAAACCCCTCGGGTGATCTTCTTGCTCTTCTTTGCGGTGATTGTTGCTTCGCCTTCGCGCCGCGAGGCCGAGGAATTTGACATTGATGCTCTTGCATCTATGGGACTCCTTCAATGGCTTTTAAATGTGGAGGCTGATAAGATTAGGTTTTCTCCTCCGGCCCTTGCTTGCGCCTATTTGAGCACCGATAATAATAATGCCACAGTTGCCCATATGCATAGCAGATGTTACTTCCTGTTTTGCGAATTCCCTGGAGCATTTTTCCGCACTTAGAGCATGCAGAAATTCCTTGTTGTCTTTGAGACGAGCAACCGTGACCAACCACAGGAGGTCTATATTTTTCCTGAGTCAATTGTTTGCTGACTCTACCTATGCCATAGGTTCTTGCTAGGTTAATTATCAGCATTCCATTTCATCTTTCCTTTTTGAATTTGACTTGGAAGAGAGGATTGCGATTTAACAGCCGCATGAAAATTGAATCGGGGGAGGTGCTGGAATCTAAACTGATTATTCTAGTTGCATAGCCAATTCCACATCCAAAGCTCGGTTTAACGCTTCAACATAAGTCAAAACACTTTGACTTGCTAGTACTATTCTTTATGTCTTGTCTGGGTTCAAAGAAAAAGCTCAGACATCTTCTTGTCCGAATCAACTTTGACAGGCAAAACAGGCTAAGTCACATTATTCACGGACATACTCTGACTCTATCTTTTTTTTTTCTTGCTTTAAATTTACGAACTCACTTGACTTCTGCTTGCAAAAGCTTTTCGAAACATCTTTCGAAAAGGGCTTCATTGGACACCCAAGTGAGATTTTCAAGCTGCTCGGGTAAGTCTTCTGGCAAGCTTCCCACCAATAGTCGCGTATCCTTTCAGCTGATATGACATACGTGCGAGACGCTCGCTATCATCATATCGAAGAAATCTAAAAAAAATTCGCTCTAAAGCACGAATTCATTCTTCCACTTCTGACGGATTTCCTCTTCCGTCGAAGGTCGGGGGTTTTTTTTTTTTGTCGAAGAAATAATTCTTCGATTCTCCTCTCAGGCTGAGGAGGTAGGGTAGGATCTCGCTGCTCTTCTTCTACTTCATCCTCTACTCTATTTCTTCTTTGGCATTCTAGTTTTTTTAAGAAACTATAAAACTATCACGAAAATAACTTTATTCTTATCGAGCTTTGCATTTAAGCACCTTTTTATCTTATTCTATATTGCATAAGCAAATACTTCACAAGCGAATTCTTAAATCGTATATCTTAACATTCAAGAATTCACATCACATCATAATATAATCACTTACATAACTTCACTTAGTAGTCATGTAATAGCAACATAACTTAACTTCATAACTTTTCTTAATCATTATTAAAGCACTCAGCTTTATATCTTTTCTTAATTAGACAATCATTAATAAAGCACTCGGCTTTATAAACTTGTCTTAAATAGCAGCAGAATAACTTGACTTATAAATTGACAGAATAAATTATCTGTCTTTAATAACTTGACTTTAACTTCTGAAGTAATCTTATTTTCTTTCATTCTTAATTTATTTTCACAACATTCTTTATACTTTCATCTCATTATTTAACTTTTCTTAATAACTCAACTTTTAACCTCTAAAGAAATCTTTTCTTCTTTCATTTTCATAAAATCCTTTACTTCATTCCTTCATCTTCTTACTTATCTTTCCTCATACTTCTCTTTTCTCTTAGAGCATTATAATTTCACATCTTACACTTTAAGGAAGCATCAACTTAATTTAAATAACATCTTTAATCCTTTTTCTTTATATAACTTCTTTTCTTACTTATGCTTTCCTTTTCTTCATTCTTCATCATATCTTTTCATAATACTTTAAAAAAAACATCAACTTAACTTAAATAACTACTTTGGTCATTTTTCTCTATATACTTGAAAAAAATTGTCTTTTAGATGTCTTTTCAAAAGAAGGGATTTATATACTGTAAAAGCTATCCCTAGGTCATCTGTGATGTTAATACATCACACAAAATATCATTAGCGGTACGGACTACTACTCCGTTACAGATCTAACTACGTCATATTATGCATCAAATATTTACACACACATTTACATCATCATCACTTTCATAACTTTAACTTAATAATCATGCAATAGCGAAGTAACTTAATTTCATACACTTTTCTCAGCTTGGTAAAGCACTTAGCTTTATGGACTTTTCTTAATTATTCAAGTAGCAGCAAGCTAACTTGACTTATAACCTTAACAATTAAACAATTGTCAGGAATCATTTAACTTTCTTTACTTAACTTAAAACATTTAACACATCAATCATAACTTATTTCATACTTTAACTTATTTTCATAAAGTTCTCCTTCTTTACTTTCTCACTTCATTTCATTAATTAACTTCGTTATGGAGGCGGAAGACCCATATTACTGAGTTTCTAGCTATGTGGGTTGATCAGGTCCACATAACAGTCGGTCAATCATATGGAACTTCTGTCTCGTACGTTCAACGATCTTGTCATACGGGATTACAAACTCTTCAAGAAAATTCAAGGTTCTTTTAGAGATTTGCGTGAAATTGCTACTCCCGTATTATTTCCTAATTTTAAAGACTTCCACGAATCGAGTCTTTACTTAAAATAACGTCTTTCTCATCAAAAAGAGTAAATGGAATGTCTATGCTTTACTCTTCATAAGGCATCAAAACTTTACAATATATCTTCAAACTTTAAACTTTTAATCTTTAGAAAACTTTTAATACATACCTGACTTTGCTGGATGAGATGAGGTGCTGGACTTTTGTTGTTTAAGACTTAACTAGTCTAGCGGTTCAAGTCTAGACTAGACTCAAAAGAAAAATTTTAGACTTAGAGCAGACAAGCTGCTCTGATACCACTCTGTCGCAGCCCGACTTAGAATGAAGATAACCAAGCCGGTGGGTCCCACGACATACACAATTTATGATTAACCAAGGAACAAGATAACGACCCAGTTATCCAACAAAAACCAATCGTACAATAAATCATTCTTTTAAGTCAAACCAAAATAGCCGAGAATGGTCAAAAGACAACACCATCTCGTATCAGAGTTTAGCAACGGAAATAAGGTTTATCAAGTCATAGCTTCAACATCACACTAAGACAACAATTACTGAATAAATTCAGAGTGTTGCAGCGGAAACAACATGACATATCTTTGATTATATGTATGAAGACATATAATCCTGCTCAACATCAACAATGTCTTAAGAGGTCAACAACCAAAAATCCGCCCAGCACACTCCATCTTCATCCAAGCCAGCCTGCACATTTTAGAAATAACATGTAGGGCTGAGTACTTTTGTACTCAGTGGACACATGCCAAAATATATAATAGATTTTATAGATTAATCATGCATCTCCACAGTAACACACAGGGGTTTTTCAGAAAAAGCCCGTGTTTACTAAATCATTTTCGTACTTGCTTCTCCACTTTATTTATTCAATTAAAACCATATCTGAAACAACGCCGGGGAAGAAGGCCTTCTTCCGCGAACGCAACTCACCATGGCTGGTCGCCCTTCAACAGGGTCCATACTCATGGCTACCGTGTACACTAATTCTGGAAAGCACCCTTTTGGCTAACTCAGAATCCGATCGATTATAACAGTTGGCGAACCAACACAGATAGGCATAAGAGAATCCATAAAACAATTCTTTTATGCATGATAATCACTTTAAAACATACTTTTAAAGCATTTCGAAAACAGAGCAAAGCTCGAGTTATTTGATATATAGAAAAGCCCACCTGGACTGAAGCTACTTTATCTATACTTTAACTTCTCGGCTTTTCCCTCATTTTTCAGTCCCGCTCGTTCCTTCATTTAATAATTAAATTTAAACATAAGAGCGAGAAAAATTAAATATTCAAATGAGGGATGCCGCTGTTATTCTAAAAATTTCTCTAATTTGTCTCGGCTTTTTCTAGGGTTTTTATCTCGGCAATTAGGAACTAAACTTTTCTAATTACTTCCTCTTTCTTACTTAACTTCTTAATCGATACTTAATCGATTATAACTTCAGGATATATTTTAAAACATAAATCACATATTTCATCATTTAATCTCATACCTAAGCATATAAACACTTTATTAACATTTAAACTCATACTATTTACATCATTAAACACTTAAGCTTATCATAAAAAAAAATAAACATTTCATTTCTTCATATAAGCATCTCATTAATCATTAAGCTCTTTCTTTATTTATTTTAGCATATAAAAAAAATGCTTAAGCTCTTTGATAACATTTAAGCTTAACATTATATTATCAATATATGTCTTTGACATGTAGCTCATTAATGACGTATCATTAATTCTTAAACTCATCATTAACGTATCATTAGGAAAAATTAGCTAACATTTTAACTTTTGAGTTTACGGAAGAAACAACTGAAAACAAGTTGAGCAAAGATCAGCTGGATAAATCAAGCTGACTGGAAAATCAAAGCTAGCTGGAAAACTGAGCTATTCTGAGAACCGAGCTAGCCGGAAAACCGAGCTAAAAACCGAGCAAAGTGAAAAACTAAGTGGAAAACCGAGCCGGAAAACCGAGCCGAAAAAGCAAAACCGAGCCGGCCGGAAAACTGAGCCGGAAAACTGAGTGAAAACTAATGGACCAATGAGTTAATCCAAATTCATCGGGTCCACAATGGGTAATTCCAAGTGGAGGTCCATTTGAGTTAATCAAAATTGATCCAATGAGTTAATCAATTCCAGTGACTTAAGCTAGCAATTAAACTCCGAAACTCTCAATTTCAAGACCATTAATTTCGAATTTCTTACAAATTAGGCCGGAGTTTCAACTCATTTAATTCATGTATAAACATGTTCAAAAACATCATATAAGCTCAAATTAAACATCAATTCAAGCATGTAAGATTAAATAAAATATTCTTAGTTTTAGCCCTTAATTTCGGCCCTTTTTAAATTAATTAACAAATGATCAAGCTAGCTAAATTCAATCACTAAACATGTTTATATACATCACATGAACTCATATAAATCATCAATTTGATCATGAAATTCAACAATCAAAAACCCCTAATTTATTCATTAATTTTCGGTAATTCCAAAATAAATAAAAGGGTCTTGAATCTTTGATTAATTCCAACATTGAACATGCTTAAAATAATTTTCTAAGCTCAAATAATCCATCAATTTAATCATCAAGTATCAAAATTAAAAATCCCTTTTTTTTCCATATTTTTCATAAATTTTGAAAAAGAAGATGGATTTTTATGCTCAATCTTGAGCTAAGAACTTGATTAGTGAAAGATCTAACCTTCTTGATTAATTTGAATGCTACTTTCTTTGATTTCTTGAGCTTGGTGAAGCTTCTTCAATGAAGATTGTGTGTGATTGAGTGTGTGTTGCCGTGTGTGTGTCGAGAGTTTGAGGAAGAGAAAATGAGGATGAAGATGGATGCTAACACACTTATCTAATAGCTAAGTCCAAATACATTGAACTTAAACACACGTATGTAGCATGCTAATCTTGACTAATCTCTTCATCATCATTGCATTTTGGATAAGGTGAGGTGTCACTTCCTTATTAGTTAGTAATTTGACTTTAGTGTTATAATATCTAAATTAAGATATTATGAATTAAATTTAATACTAACAATATCTTATAATTTATTCTCTTAGATATTGTTAGATTAAATTAATTAGAAATTAATAATAAAGCTTATAAGACAAGCTTTATTTTCTAGGAAAATTATGCTTCATAAATTAGCTTAATTAATTTATTAAACATTAAGCATATAAATCTTACTTTAATTGATTAATTAATTCTCTAATTAATTAATCAAACATCCAATAAACAATAATCACAGCTTTAATTAAAAAGCTTTCAAACTTATAAATATTATTAGGGTTTCTCAAACCCTAATATAAGCTTTCTCAAGAAATTTTGGGAAATAAAATCCGTAACTAAAATAATTTGCTGGAGAAATTTTACGATCTCTGGATAAATCAAATCTTCAAATTAAACACACACTTTTCAAATAAAATCTAAACATATAAGCACATAATCCTAAACACATTCGTAATCTTTCTCGGATCATCCGAGACGAGATTAACATCTTAAATTACTTAATTTACTTAATTTCTTTACTTTCGGCAATTTAAGGCTGCCGAAAAAAATTTTAATTTCTAGAACTTATTTTCTTTCTAAGTTCTCGCATTTTAATTATTCTAAATAATTATCTTAATTATTTACTAAGATTAGTTATGAAAAAGCGGGGTATTACAAATTGTGAGATAAATTGATGCATGAAAAACCTTAATTATATTTATATATATGTTTCGATTAATTTGGGAGAAACCCTAGAAATGGTTAGTTAATCTTCATGTCTTAATATTATGCTTATATAGTGATTATATGATCATTGGTATGATTCAATAAAGCATGAAGAACCCTAACCCTAATTTTTGGAGAAAATTGAAAATATGAGGGAATGGTCAAATTTTAATTCATGCATTGAATGATGATTTGTTCTTCATGAATTATGCTTAGAATATGATTATAAGATCAAATATGTAATTAGATTTAAGCATGGAAAACCCTAGCTATCAATTGAAAATTTTCGAAAATGAGAAGAAAATGGGAAATAATGAATGCATGAATTGTATGATTGATTTAATGATATAAATGAGTTTAGTTAAGTATTTTAAGAATGTTTCATGTTGGAAGTAATTAAAAATTTCCAACCAATTTCATTTTGAGAAAATAACCGATTAAATAAGAATATAAATTAGGGTTTAATAATGTAATGTTAGATGATGAATTGGATGATTCAATTAAAGATATATGAGGTTAATGAAGTATTATAGATCAAGAGATAATGAAAAATGAGCTTGATTAACCCTAGAAACCCTAGAAAATCGAATTAGGGTTCTTAAATTAGGGTTGAAAGATTAATACTTAATTGAATGAAATTAAATGAAGAAATGAGCTTAAGATGATAATTAAGTATATTAGAAATTAAAAAGAAGAGAAAATAATTAAAGAAATATTAATTTTAATATAACCGAAAATTTAAAATAAATAAATAAAATATTAATAAAATTTTAATTAAGAAATTAATTGCATTTATGAACTTCTTAATAAAAATTAAGTATTATAAAATTTTATGGAAATTTAATTCAAAGAAATAAAGATTTTTCTATTTATGGTTGATTTTCCCGATTTGGGAATTTATATGTTTAATTGAGTTAATGTGTGTATTTAAAGTATAATTATGTTTGTTATAATTAAATAAAGGTATAGAATTAAATTGAAAATTTTCTGAATCCGTTAGACGGATTAAAATCGATTTAGTTAGTTGTGATGAATAGTAGTTTATAAATATTATTGTTGTATGAAAATTTATTAATATTGATGCTTAATGAGGAATTTAGATATATTAAGATAGATTAAGAACGTTTGAAAAGTTAAGATAGGAATTCTCGAATTTCATCAAGTTGCGACGTAGAAATTCGAATAGAATTTCGTTAAGGATATCGAAGTCGATAGTCGATAAAAGCTCTCGTTCTAAAATCGTTATTCCGTTTCGATTAAAGGAGCAAGCGGAAGCGGGAGCAGAAACGTGAAGAAAAAGGGCTACAAGTGTTAGAGCTTAAAGTTTAAAGCTTAAGTTTATCAGGTGGGCTTTCTAAACTAAAATATGTGAAAAGCATGATATCGTATGTTTTACAAAGTTTTGATACTTGCCAAATGATTTTAAAAATGTTTAAGTATGTTACCATCTACTTCAGAAAGACGAATTCGGTTTCACGCAAGGTGAAATCTGTGTACACATTGGTAATCGTGCGCATTTCTTTGATAGGCCGATTATTCATAATCGTGAGCCTTTCCTTGATATGCCGATTACAAGTGATTGAGAAAGAGGCCTCTTTCTCATCACCATTATTTATTTGTAGATATGGTTCATACTGTTATAAATGTCTGCAGACAAATTGGTTCATACTGTTATAAATGTCTGCAGATAAATAATGGTGATGAGAAAGAGGCCTCTTTCTCAATCACTTGTAATCGGCATATCAAGGAAAGGCTCACGATTATGAATAATCGGCCTATCAAAGAAATGCGCACGATTACCAATGTGTACACAGATTTCACCTTGCGTAGGACCGAATTCGTCTTTCCTTGGTAGATGGTAACATACTTAAACATTTTTAAAATCATTTGGCAAGTATCAAAACTTTGTAAAACATACGATATCATGCTTTTCACATATTTTAGTTTAGAAAGCCCACCTGATAAACTTAAGCTTTAAACTTTAAGCTCTAACACTTGTAGCCCTTTTTCTTCACGTTTCTGCTCCCGCTTCCGCTTGCTCCTTTAATCGAAACGGAATAACGATTTTAGAACGAGAGCTTTTATCGACTATCGACTTCGATATCCTTAACGAAATTCTATTCGAATTTCTACGTCGCAACTTGATGAAATTCGAGAATTCCTATCTTAACTTTTCAAATGTTCTTAATCTATCTTAATCTATCTAAATTCCTCATTAAGCATCAATATTAATCAATTCTCATACAACAATAATATTTATAAACTACTATTCATCACAACTAACTAAATCGATTTTAATCCGTCTAACGGATTCAGAAAATTTTCAATTTAATTCTATACCTTTATTTAATTATAACAAACATAATTATACTTTAAATACACACATTAACTCAATTAAACATATAAATTCCCAAATCGGGAAAATCAACCATAAATAGAAAAATCTTTATTTCTTTGAATTAAATTTCCATAAAATTTTATAATACTTAATTTTTATTAAGAAGTTCATAAATGCAATTAATTTCTTAATTAAAATTTTATTAATATTTTATTTATTTATTTTAAATTTTCGGTTATATTAAAATTAATATTTCTTTAATTATTTTCTCTTCTTTTTAATTTCTAATATACTTAATTATCATCTTAAGCTCATTTCTTCATTTAATTTCATTCAATTAAGTATTAATCTTTCAACCCTAATTTAAGAACCCTAATTCGATTTTCTAGGGTTTCTAGGGTTAATCAAGCTCATTTTTCATTATCTCTTGATCTATAATACTTCATTAACCTCATATATCTTTAATTGAATCATCCAATTCATCATCTAACATTACATTATTAAACCCTAATTTATATTCTTATTTAATCGGTTATTTTCTCAAAATGAAATTGGTTGGAAATTTTTAATTACTTCCAACATGAAACATTCTTAAAATACTTAACTAAACTCATTTATATCATTAAATCAATCATACAATTCATGCATTCATTATTTCCCATTTTCGAAAATTGCCAATTGATAGCTAGGGTTTTCCATGCTTAAATCTAATTACATATTTGATCTTATAATCATATTCTAAGCATAATTCATGAAGATCATAACATCAAACAATGCATGAATTAAAATTTAGCATTTTCTTCTAAAATTCGATTTTCATGCAACTTAGGGTTAGGGTTTTGATTTTTCTAATTTAATCACACAAATCATCATATAATTATGATATAAGCAACATACTATAAGATCAATATCATCTAAACACTCCTCCATTTCTCCCCAAAAATGTCGAAATATATATACATGATTAGAGTTATTCATGCACCATCTTAAGCTAATAATTGATCATCTAACATCTTAAAATCATCATATAAATAACATATGAAGGCATGAACCACATCTACCAATTTCTACAAATTCTCCCCAAAATTTCGACACATATATATATATATGATCTTCCACCATGAACATGAATTAGGAGCTTGGAATAGATGAAATTAAATCTTACTTAGCTACTTGAGAAGATGACTTTGGTCTTGGAAGCTTGGATGATGATCAACAATGGAGTTGTGTGTGAGTTTGAGAGTGAGGATGAGAGATCGAGAGAGAGAGAGACTGCTGTGTTTGTGTGTGTGCGTGTATGAATAATGAGATATGAGAGAGTTAGATAAATATAATCTAACAACCTAGGTTTAGAATTATAGGGTAGGTTATTATTTTATTAAAACTTAATGGCTAAGTTTTGGTTAATTCAATTAATTAATTATTAATTCAATTAATTAATAACTAATTAATCTTCTAATAACTCTCTAATTTCTCAACACAGTAATTAATATTAAGGTTTCACGAACCTTAGATAAAAATCTCACAGAAAGAATCGGAGATTCGAAGCATTTTCAAATCGACCGAAACTAAATTTTTAAGCGATAATTTACGTAAAATTTCACGTAATTAATTTAAATTCTTCTCTTAGTCAATTAACGACTAAACATTTATCATCTATTGATAAATGTAAAAACTTCTTCGTTTCGGATTAACCGAGACGATAGAAATTAATTAAAACTCATTTTTCCGGTAGAATATATCTGCCCGATAAAATTTTCGGAAAGAAAATCTTTATTTTACTAAAATTCTTGTCTTTCTCAGAAGATTAATTATTTTAATTACTTAAGAAAGACGGGATACTACATTCTCTCCCCCTAAAAATAAATTTCGTCCCGAAATTTGCTTACCTCTCGGAAGAGTTCGGGATACTTTTCTCTCATTTTGCTTTCTAACTCCCATGTTGCTTCTTCTAGTCCATGATGCCTCCATTTGATTTTTACTGACGTGATCGACTTATTTCTAAGCTGTTGGACCTTCCGATCCAAAATTGCTTCAGGTTTCTCTTCATAACTGAGATCTGGTTCAAGGACTACTTCTTCTCGACGAATGACGTGCTTAGGATCAAACATATATCTCCGCAACTGAGATACATGAAACACGTTATGTGAATTTCCAAAACTTGGCGGTAAAGCTAGCTTATATGCTACTTGACCTATTCTTTCCAGAATTTCATATGGTCCTATGTAGCGAGGCTTAAGTTTTCCTTTAACACCAAATCGTTGAATTCCTCTTGAAGGCGAAACTTTCAAGAAAACTTTATCACCCACATTGAATTCTAATGCTGATCTTCTGACGTCAGCATAAGACTTTTGACGGTCTTGTGTTTCTTTAATTCTTTGTTTGATTTGACGCACAATCTTTATCATTTCTTCCACTGAATCAGGCCCTAATATTTTTCTCTCGCCCACATCATCCCAATGGAGCGGAGATCTACACTTCTTTCCATAAAGGGCTTCGTAGGGCGCCATGCCAATCGTCATTTGATAACTGTTGTTGTAAGCAAATTCAACAAGAGGTAAAATTTGCTCCCATTGACTTCCTCGATCTAAAACAACAAGCTTCTCAACATATCCTCCAAGATCTGAATGGTTCTTTCTGATTGACCATCCGTTTGAGGATGAAAAGCCGTACTGAAGTTCAATTTGGTACCTAATTCTTCTTGCATACTTCTCCAAAAATGAGAAGTAAATTTTGAGTCTCGATCCGAAGTGATCGACTTAGGTACTCCGTGCAATCGCACAATTTCTCGCACGTACAACTGAGCTAACTTATCTGCGCCATAAGTTATGGGAATAGGTATAAAGTGTGCAGATTTTGTCAATCTATCCACTATTACCCATATCGCTGTATTTCCTCGTTTGGATCTAGGTAACCCAAGCTTACAAAATCCATGGTAATTTTATCCCATTTCCACTTCCGGAATATCTAAAGGTTGTAGCTTCCCATAGGGTCTTCGATGCAATGCCTTTACTTGCCGACGAGCTAAACATCTTTCCACAAAAGAAGCTATGTCTCTTTTCATTCCTTCCCACCAAAATGTTTGTTTCAAATCTTGATACATTTTGGTGCCTCCAGTGCGAGCCGAATAAGGAGTTTCATGAGCTTCGCTAATGATTTCATTCCTTAATTCTTCATCATTCGGCACACAAATTCTTCCTCGATACAGAGAACATTATCTCCCGCCTCCTTAAAATTTTCATTTTTCTCTTGACGAATTTTCATTCGTAACTTTTCCAATTTCTCGTCTTTTCTTTGAGCATTGGAAATTCTCAATCTTAAATCCGGAATTATTTCCATAGCCGCAACCATTTGCTCAGCCGTATTGCGGAGGTAGAATTACTTCTAACCTTAGTTCTTCGAAACTCTTAATGAGTTCTTTCTCTTGAGTTAGAAGAAATCCAAATTCCGATTTTCCTTTTCTCGCTTAACGCATCAAGCAACTACATTTGCTTTTCCTGATGATAGGAAATTTTACAATCGTAGTCTTTAACTAACTCGAGCCATCTTCTTTGTCTCATATTTAATTCTTTCGCTCAAAGAAATATTTGAGACTCTTGTGATCTGTGAAGATTTCACATTTCGTTCCATAAAGATGGTGTCTCCGCAGTTTTAAAGCATGTACTACCGTCGCTAGTTCCAAATCATGAGTTGGATAGTTTATTTCATGAGGTCTAAGCTGTCTAGAAGCATATGCAATAACTCTTCCTTCTTGCATCGTGACACAACCTAGTCCGTTCTTTGATGCATCCGTGTAAACAAGATAATCTTTATCCGAATGCGGAACCGATAGTACCGGGGGCGGTGGTCAATCTCTTTTTAAGTTCTTGGAAACTTTCCTCACATTCTTCTGACCACTTGAATTTTGATTCTTTCTTTAGGAGATGGGTCATTGGCTTAGCTATTTTGGAGAATCCCTCGATAAATCTCCGATAGTAGCCTGCTAGACCTAAGAAACTCCTAATTTCATGTGGTGTGGTTGGAACTTTCCATTCCTGAACTGCTTGTACTTTTGAAGGGTCAACTTTGATTCCTTCGAAGATACAACATGTCCAAGGAAATGTACTTCTCTTAGCCAAAATTCACATTTACTAAATTTGGCATACAATCTTTCGGTTCTCAACCTTTTCGTAACGTTCGTAGATGTTCTTCGTGTTCTAATTCATTCTTTGAATACACGAGAATATCATCAATGAAAACTACGACAAACTTGTCCAAGAATTCATGAAATACTCGATTCATGAGATCCATAAATACTGCTGGAGCATTTGTCACACCAAATGGCATTACTACAAACTCGTAGTGGCCATATCTTGTTCTGAAAGCTGTCTTGGAAATATCTTCTTGCTTAACCTTTAATTGGTGATAACCAGATTTCAGATCAATCTTCGAGAATACACTTGCTCCTCTGAGCTGATCAAATAGATCATCTATTCTCGGCAAAGGATATTTGTTTTTCAAGGTTAATTTGTTTAATTCTCGGTAGTCGATGCACATCCTCAAACTACCATCCTTCTTTTTGACAAACAGAATTGGTGCTCCCCACGGAGAAACACTAGGTCTAATGAAACCTAGGTCAAGTAACTCTTGCAGTTGAATTTTCAATTCTTGCAACTCCTTTGAAGCCATTCTGTATGGTGACTTGGAAACAGGAGCTGATCCTGGTTCAAGATCTATTGTGAACTCTACTTGCCTATCTGGTGGCAATCCTGGCAAAACTTGTGGAAATACGTCTTGAAATTCTTTTACTACAGCTACATCTTCAATGCTGCTCTCCTTATCTTCTTTCTTGTTGAGATAGATAAGATATGCTTTCACATCTTTCTTTTTCAACACTCTCCTTGCTTGAACTGCCGAAATAATCGGCGATTTCTTACAACTTCTTTCTATCCCGAAAAATAGAGTTGGTTCCTGACCAGGCATATGAAATGAAATTTGCCTTTGCTTGCATTGAATGCTTGCAAAATTCTCGGTCAACCAATCCATTCCCAAGATAATATCTATATCCCACATTTTAATTAAATTTAGGGTTTTCGCTAACATCTTGAGAGATCCTAATTCAATCTCTATATTAGGACAGATGCGAGTAACTGAGGTAGATTTACCTAACGGTGTTGTTACTCTCAAGTCTTGACTAGCACGTTCTACTTTAAAACCAAGATTATCTACGCATGCATCTGATATAAATGAATGCGATGCACCAGTATCAAATAAAATTATAACAGGTATGCCATTTAATTGACCCATACCTGTCAAATTTCCTTGATCTTTGTCGAACGGCTTCTGATCAAGAGCAAAAACCCTTTGATATTGTTGCTGGGGTTCCATTCTCAATTGCTGGGGTTGCTTTTGCTTTTGCTGGAATCGCGGCCCTTGGCGATTTTGTTGCTGTTGCCGTTGCTGAGGAACAACTTCTATTGCCTTCAATTTCTGAGGCTGGTTCTGAAATGTTCTATTCCCTCCTGCTCCTTGCAGTTTAGTTGGGCACTGATACGAATAATGACCAACTTGACCACAAGTATAGCAGCTATTACTTCCAGCCTTGCATATCCCTTGATGCATCTTGCCACACTTGGAACATGGAGACATTCCTTGATAAGTTTGAGATGAACTGCCTTGATTGACGAAAGGCTGTTTGAATCGTCCCTGATTAAATTGCTGCTGTTGATGACGTTGTTGTCCTTGCTGTCCTTGCCAGGGCTTCTTACTAGGTTGACTTCCAAAATTCCATTTTCGTTTCTGACTTTGGTTGAACGACTGCGGATTTGTCACTGTCACTGGGGTTTGAACTTGTGTGGCTGCTGAAGTCTGAGAAGACTTATCTGGCTGCATTGCCAATTCCATATCCAAAGCTCTGTTTAAAGTCTCGGCATACGATAATGCACTTTGACTGGCCAGAACGATTCTTATTTCCTGCCGAAGACCTGCTCGGAAAAGTTCAGCCATTTTCTCGTCTGTGTCCACCTTATCTTGAGCAAAACGTGCCAAATCACAAAATTCGCGATCATAGTTGGCTACTGACTTCTTACCTTGCTTGAGATTAGCAAACTCATTCTCCTTCTGCTTTCGATAACTTCGAGGAACAAATTTTTCGAACAAAGCATCCTTAAATTGTTCCCACGTCAGGTTCTCCAGTTGTTCAGGGGTATATGCCCTTTGACGAGCTTCCCACCAGTAATCCGCGTATCCCTCGAGCCGATAAGACATGCATGTTAGACGTTCTTGATCCGTACATCGAAGAAAACGGAAAATTCTTTCCAATAAGACGAATCCACTCTTCGGCTTCTGAAGGACTTCCTCTTCCATCGAGAGTTGGAGGATTTTGCCGCAAAAATAATTCTTCTATTCTCCGTTCGAGCTGAGGAGGAGGTGGGGTAGGTTCTCTTTCGGTTTCATCTTCAACCCTTCCTCGACCTCGGCCTCTTGGTCTACCTCTTGGCGGCATTTTCTAATTAACCAGGATTTTCATTCGAATTATTCTTTCTTTCTAACAAAGTCTTATTCTTTAATAAAAATTCTTCTTTCTTTAAAAGTATTTTACGGGAAATAAATTTTTCTAGGTTTTAGAATTTAGAAAAATTTTCTTATCACCTCTTTAATGCATAATATACTCATCGTACTTTTAATGAATCAAAGATTCACAAACATCATCATACATTGTAATCCCATAATTTAACTTCTTATTATCATCATGAACAATTTAAACAATTCACTATTGTCATAGATAATGAATCAACAATTCATTCATTACTATAATCATAAAAATATTTCAAGGACACATATTTTTCATACTTATCTTTGCTAAGTAAAATTTAGCTAATATATATTCCTAATATTTCAAGGAAATAATTGCATCATCTTGGCATATAAACTCTATCATAACTTTAATGAATCAAAAGATTCACGCTTATCATCAAATAATCACAAAAAAAAAAAATGTTTTTCCTGTAGTAATTATTATATATATACATATTTATTTGCTAAATTTAATTAGCTCTTCATTCTTTATAATCAAGAGATGAATAATATCATGTTGATGTACAAACTTCCTCATAAATCTCTTTTGAGATTTTTAACTTTATCTCAACATTTTTTTTTCTAACTAAATAATTACTAACTAAGCTAACGATAGCGAATAACTAATGGAACGAATAAAACGAACGACGCACTAAACTAATGATAGTCAAATAATGAACGAAACGATTAACGGACGAAACTAACTAAGAATGGAATGAACTACAACGAAACGAACTACGAACAAAATAAACGAAGAATGAACAACTACGAACGACAACGGAATGGACGAATAAACCCCGGCGCTGGATCGAACCATCCCGCGCCAAGATCGCCGTCCCGCGCGCAGACATCGCGCGGCCAAGAAGAGATTTCTTTCATGCGCGCGCGACTTGACCTCCGGCGGATTGTCCCGCGCCACACCAACCCGCGCCCGATGCTGAAATTGTCGTGGGGCTGGCGCGCCGCGCGCTGTGGTCGCGCCGGTGCCGGTTCGACGCTTTGTCTTGTTTTCTTCGTCCGAGCTTTTAATCGATCTTTTTCCATTCCTTACCTCACTTCTTTACTTTAACTTCTATTATCTAAACCTCAGTCAGCTGGATTCACTCAGCTGGAATTACCCAAATTGAACTCGTCATTGGATTTACTCACTGGACTCGGTCGAATTAATTATTAATGACTCAGCCAGCTGGATTTACTCAGCTGGACTCAGTCAGCTGGATTTACGCAGCTGGACCCAGTCAGCTGGATTAACTCAGCTGACTCAGCCAGCTGGAATTACTAAATTGGACTCGGTCAATTTGGATTTATTGGTGACTCGGCCAATTGATTTACTCATTGGACCTCCAATGATTTGATTTACACAATTGATTTATAATTGGATTTACTCTGACCTAATTGGATTTACATTGTTGACTCGGCCAATTGGATTTACTCATTGGACTCGGCCAAATTGGATTTACTCACTGACTACCTACTTTTTTCAGTTTTTTTTTTCCAACTCGGTTTTTTTCCAGCTAGCTTTGATTTTCCAAATTGATCTTTGCTCAACTTACTTCTTCATTTAGTAGGAAAATTTGCCTCTTTGAGGACTTTTACAAAAGGTAGGGAATTATTTACACCCAAAAATTCCCTATATGAACCGTGATTTTCTAACATCACGCATAATGTTTTTATCGGAGCGGAATTCTACGTCGCTTCCGATTCGCTATACTATCATATTATGCTTCTATGTACAAGAACTTATTTACAACATAATTGTTAAAAGTTGTTCGCTTACTAGTCTATTACATATATTTACATCATTATCTTTTTTTTATCAACTTCCCGACACTTCCCTTCACTGCTCATCCTCTGACGGATCCTCTTCTTCTTCCTCCTCTTCGTCGTCTCTCGGATCCTCCTCACTTGGGTCTTCTTCTTCCGTTTCCGTGCTCTCCTCTGCCCTCTCCACTCCGTCCAAAGTCACACGAGGGGCATAAGTAATATCCTCTCCCGGCGACGGCCTAAAGCTAGGCTGAAAACTTAAATGAGTAAATGGTATTCTACGGAGGTGGAAGTATCCTTCGGTTGGTCCAACTTCTGGATCAACGTTATCCTCGTCACTATCATAGTGACGTGGTCCAGAGGTGCTAGCCACATTAGGGTCAAATAGAATAGGCTGGGCTCCAACTATGACATCAAGCTCTGAAGAATTCAAAGCTTGCAATGTTTCAACGGAAGGATCATTTGGAACTTCCTCAACAAAAGAAGAGGCTACGCCGTTAGGCAAAACAGAAGGCTCAGGAACAAAGGTTTGAGTCTCGATTTGGGAGGGAGACGAAACATAGCCATTTGCCAATGGCTCAACAAGAAAAGAGTTAGCATCAAATCCATTATCTCCATGGATGGGAGAAGCAATAGGTTCGGCATTTTCTGGAGGATTCTGATCCAGAATAGGGTAATCTTGGGGCATGAGATGTTGTAAACCAAACTCACCAACAGGAATCAATGGCTGATATGGTCCAGGAGGTGGGTACGAGAAACACATATATTGAGTACTAATTGCAGCTATGAACGCTCTGCAATCTCCAAACAAGACACCATCCCAATATTGGGGAGTAACGTACCTTGAAGCAATCGATGCCGCCCACTCCTGCCAATCCTCAGGAAGCAGAGGAACTAGCCTAACTATACCAATAACTCCCGAGATATTTGACTCATGGATGTCCATCCAAACCCTATGGTACCGAGCTAAAAACTCTGCTAGGGTTTCTGTGTAGCTCATATGTATGTGGTGAAATTCAATCATCGCTGCTACGCTTCTGTGAGTTGGACATCCTATAAAAGAAAATTTAAATAATTAACTAAACTCTGAAATTACGAATAGTTTTGAGAATCCACTGTCTCAACATACTCAATGTCGCTTCCAAAAGGGTGTTCCGGGCTCATGTTACATTCCACGTATAAATACTCAACTTGCTTGCACAATCGATCCATTATCTCGCTTATGATTGATCACCAACAACCAATCACATTAGAGGCTAAAACATAACAATTATATATATACTTCAACTTCCAAACTTTATAACTAGAAACGGTTGAAATTCGTACCTGGATAGCTGGATGAGATGAGAGATGCTGGACTTCAGTTGTTGTTAAAAACTAACTAGTCTAGGAATTCAAACCAGACTAGACTTTCGTAAAACAACTTGGAGCGAAGACATTGCTCTAAACTAATCTAGGGTTTCAAATAGACTAGATTTTAGAAAATATTATTCGCAGCGATCGGACCCGCTCGATACCACTCTGTCGTTGTACCCGAACCTCGATATTAGATGTCAAGGCCGGTAGGTCCCACGACTTACACAATTTATGATTAACAAAGGAAATTAAGATAGCGACCCGGCTATCGTTCAAAAGAATAACCATACTTAACAACTTATCATTATAGAATAATACGACATATATGACTCGAGACGATCAACTGAATTCAATATGACATACATATCAATAAACACAACTCGAAACACTCGGAATCAAAAGACCTGATCAACCAAATAATCGACAATTGATCAAGAAGATGATATAATGACTTGAGGATCAAGAAAACAAGATAGAGAAAGATGTTTCGAGTTCGACAAAGTTTCATGGAATAGAGATTTTATTAAATACATATCAAGACTAAGTTTCACGCAAACTGTGACAAAAGAGTTCGACTATCAAAACATAGATCGACTCTAGGGTTTAAACAACTTCATCATAATTTAAAAAAAAATCATCTTAACATGGCAGCGGAATACGAAAGACTATATGTATGACGACATATAATCTAGGCTCTTTATTTTTCAAAATATTAACATCAACAACCAACATCCATCCAGCCTCGTCATCTGCATCCTCGCTAACCTCGCACGTTTTAGAAATAACATGCGAGGCCGAGTACTACGTACTCAGTGAACACATGCCGAAAACATTTGAAAACTTTGCTGAATACAGCTATATATGAAAACTTGCCGGAAAACATAATACGAGGATTTTCTGAAAACAACTCGTAAAATGCTAAAAATATTTTCTTTTCAAAACCAATTTGTCTGCAGACATTTATAACAGTATGAACCATATCTACAAATAAATAATGGTGATGAGAAAGAGGCCTCTTTCTCAATCACTTGTAATCGGCATATCAAGGAAAGGCTCACGATTATGAATAATCGGCCTATCAAAGAAATGCGCACGATTACCAATATGTACACAGATTTCACCTTGCGTGAAACCGAATTCGTCTTTCTGTAGTAGATGGTAACATACTTAAACATTTTTAAAATCATTTGGCAAGTATCAAAACTTTGTAAAACATACGATATCATGTTTTTCACATATTTTAGTTTAGAAAGCCCACCTGATAAACTTAAGCTTTAAACTTTAAGCTCTAACACTTGTAGCTCTTTTTCTTCACGTTTCTGCTCCCGCTTCCGCTTGCTCCTTTAATCAAAACGGAATAACGATTTTAGAACGAGAGCTTTTATCGACTATCGACTTCGATATCCTTAACGAAATTCTATTCGAATTTCTACGTCGCAACTTGATGAAATTCGAGAATTCCTATCTTAACTTTTCAAACGTTCTTAATCTATCTTAATCTATCTAAATTCTTCATTAAGCATCAATATTAATCAATTCTCATACAACAATAATATTTATAAACTACTATTCATCACAACTAACTAAATCGATTTTAATCCGTCTAACGGATTCAGAAAATTTTCAATTTAATTCTATACCTTTATTTAATTATAACAAACATAATTATACTTTAAATACACACATTAACTCAATTAAACATATAAATTCCCAAATCGGGAAAATCAACCATAAATAGAAAAATCTTTATTTCTTTGAATTAAATTTCCATAAAATTTTATAATACTTAATTTTTATTAAGAAGTTCATAAATGCAATTAATTTCTTAATTAAAATTTTATTAATATTTTATTTATTTATTTTAAATTTTCGGTTATATTAAAATTAATATTTCTTTAATTATTTTCTCTTCTTTTTAATTTCTAATATACTTAATTATCATCTTAAGCTCATTTCTTCATTTAATTTCATTCAATTAAGTATTAATCTTTCAACCCTAATTTAAGAACCCTAATTCGATTTTCTAGGGTTTCTAGGGTTAATCAAGCTCATTTTTCATTATCTCTTGATCTATAATACTTCATTAACCTCATATATCTTTAATTGAATCATCCAATTCATCATCTAACATTACATTATTAAACCCTAATTTATATTCTTATTTAATCGGTTATTTTCTCAAAATGAAATTGGTTGGAAATTTTTAATTACTTCCAACATGAAACATTCTTAAAATACTTAACTAAACTCATTTATATCATTAAATCAATCATACAATTCATGCATTCATTATTTCCCATTTTCGAAAATTGCCAATTGATAGCTAGGGTTTTCCATGCTTAAATCTAATTACATATTTGATCTTATAATCATATTCTAAGCATAATTCATGAAGATCATAACATCAAACAATGCATGAATTAAAATTTAGCATTTTCTTCTAAAATTCGATTTTCATGCAACTTAGGGTTAGGGTTTTGATTTTTCTAATTTAATCACACAAATCATCATATAATTATGATATAAGCAACATACTATAAGATCAATATCATCTAAACACTCCTCCATTTCTCCCCAAAAATGTCGAAATATATATACATGATTAGAGTTATTCATGCACCATCTTAAGCTAATAATTGATCATCTAACATCTTAAAATCATCATATAAATAACATATGAAGGTATGAACCACATCTACCAATTTCTACAAATTCTCCCCAAAATTTCGACACATATATATATATATGATCTTCCACCATGAACATGAATTAGGAGCTTGGAATAGATGAAATTAAATCTTACTTAGCTACTTGAGAAGATGACTTTGGTCTTGGAAGCTTGGATGATGATCAACAATGGAGTTGTGTGTGAGTTTGAGAGTGAGGATGAGAGATCGAGAGAGAGAGAGACTGCTGTGTTTGTGTGTGTGCGTGTATGAATAATGAGAGATGAGAGAGTTAGATAAATATAATCTAATAACCTAGGTTTAGAATTATAGGGTAGGTTATTATTTTATTAAAACTTAATGGCTAAGTTTTGGTTAATTCAATTAATTAATTATTAATTCAATTAATTAATAACTAATTAATCTTCTAATAACTCTCTAATTTCTCAACACAGTAATTAATATTAAGGTTTCACGAACCTTAGATAAAAATCTCACAGAAAGAATCGGAGATTCGAAGCATTTTCAAATCGACCGAAACTAAATTTTTAAGCGATAATTTACGTAAAATTTCACGTAATTAATTTAAATTCTTCTCTTAGTCAATTAACGACTAAACATTTATCATCTATTGATAAATGTAAAAACTTCTTCGTTTCGGATTAACCGAGACGATAGAAATTAATTAAAACTCATTTTTCCGGTAGAATATATCTGCCGGATAAAATTTTCGGAAAGAAAATCTTTATTTTACTAAAATTCTTGTCTTTCTCAGAAGATTAATTATTTTAATTACTTAAGAAAGACGGGATACTACATATAAGGTGACAAATTAATTTTGGACACGTGTATTAAGTAGAAATGTATAAAGTGGTTAAAGTGGTAGGGTCCACAACTATTTATGAGATACTTCATCCGTCCACCAAAAGTGTAACACATTGAATTCGGCACGGGTTTTAAGAAATGGTTGATAAATTGGTTTTAAGTGGGGAAATGGATCAACCACAATGAATTGTTATGAAGTTTAAAATAATGGTAATCGGTGGAGTCATTTCCAAAAATGGAAAGTGCTACACTTATTGCGGACGTACGAAAAAGAAAATTGTGCTACACTTATCGCGGATGGAGGGAGTACTAATTATTTCCATTTTGGGTATGTTGGGTCCACAACTTTTTATGAGATACTAATTATTTCTATTTTGGGTATGTGTCATCTTATATGAGACACTCCAAAATAGAAAACGTGTCACCTTATATGGGACGGAGGAAAGAGTATTTGAATAACGACAAATGTAATATCAAATTAAACGGGTAACCGCATTAATCAAAATTTTTACGTAGATTTTTCTTCATTTTCATATTCTTATTTTTTCTAAAATCTTAAATAAAAGTAATTTCACATTGATTTTTTAGAAGACTTCATATTCTTATTATTTTGACATTTTATATTTAAACAGATTCAATTAATTACGAATATTACTGTAGGGGACGAAACGTGTAGAATAATTACTTATTAATCGGATTTAAAATATGCACGATATATATTCTAAACGGGTCTGGATAGCTTAATCCTAGCCTCATCATCCTGGTTCATCGATATCCCCTACCACAACCAACGACTTAGAGTGATTGGATGCTACTTTCGGTTAAATAACAAAAGAAACCAACAATTTTCATGAATTTAATTAGAAACTAAAGATATTGACCTTGAAAAAAAAATCTATAATTGTCAATAATATTACATCTAATAATTTAGTTAAACAATGAATTCCCGTCGATTTTCGACGGACTACAAGCTAGTTGGGATATAATCAAATTCAAGTCGAGTTGAGTATTGTGAGTCTCACGCTTGACTCTTCCATAATCAAATTGATTAGCTCGCACATATGTAAATATATATTTTCATTTTAATATAGTCATTTATTGAAAATATCATTTTAACATATGTATATACTTAAATCTGTTAGTATTTTATAGCAAATAAATTTAATTAATTAATATAATTATCGCTAATTAAAGTATATTTTTAAGGAACTAAAAAGTAGGGGTGAGCACGGTTCGGTTAACCGACCATTTATCATACATAAAAACTGACCATATGATTTTTAATCGGTTCGGTTAACCGTTGAAAGATAGAAAATAAAAACTTAAAACCGCTTTATCGGTTAACCTAAAAATCGGTTCGGTTAACTATTATTCAATGATTAACCATGAAAAAAGAAAGTTTCGATTATTTTATAACTTGATTCATTAAAAAATATTCATATATTAAAATGTAGATTTCAAACATACAATTTAAAGAAGTATAAATTAGTAAATTGAACTATCTAGTCAAAATAGTAAAAAACTAAAAATAAATTAGTAATTATTATAATTTTATAATATATAATTAGTTCGTATAATAATTTTTAACATATAATTAGTAAAATTATAATTTTGAATGAGTTTCGGTTCGGTTTAGTTCCGTTAACCTCTGGTTTTCATACATAAAAATAAAAACCTAACCGGTACCCTTGATTTTTTAAAATTCAAAAATTAAACCGAGACCATCGGTTCGGTTAACTATATTTTCGGTTCGATTTCGATACTAGTTGTCTGTCGATTCGGTTTTTCGGTTTCTTTTGGTAAACCCTAGTAAAAAGTCATTGAGTTAAACTTAACTTATTTATATTAATTATAAATCTTACGAAACAAATTCCCATTCGGATAAACTTTTTTCATATCTAGTTTTGAATAGTTTGACTCAACCATAATCGAATATATGCCGTGTGTGGAGAGAGAGAGGGGGTTGGGGGGGAGGGGAGTTTTGAATAAACTTTCATTGAGTTAAACTTATCTAGTTTTGAATAGTTTGACTCAACCATATTTATATTAACTTGTTAATCATTAGGGTTGATTAAATAATCGAAAAAATAAAACACCAAACCTTAAAGTTAACAAAATATAATTGGGTTCAAATGTGAAATTCTCAAATTCAATCTATCTGATTTTGCTTATAATCTTGCTATAATCTCCAAACAAAGTGTATACGATTAGGTCCAAGCATAATACTAAACATATAATCCATATATAATATACAAGTGTCAATAATCTAGTGAAGACAATAAAAAAATGTCAAATAAATAAGCAATAAAAGATCTGAATTGTATCCCTAAGCCCACATGACTAAAGATGAGTCTATGAATTATAATTATAATATATTTTAGCTCATTAAAATAAATTAATTATATATTTTAATTAGAAATATAATATATATATATATATATATATTTGCTAAATTGAGTAATGTCGTTCTAATTAACAATTTAGTTCAACTGATTTTTTTTTTTGACAAAAAAACTGGATAATTTTCTATGTACCACACCAATATTAAAAACCTATCTATTTTAATATTATTATTAACCTAAAAAATTAGTTTATTTGTTTAACTAATAACTCACATTATAGTCCTAATTCCAATATAAATAACATTGCCTTAATTTCACCATATTTACCGTCCATTTCTTAATAAATTGGATTACAGGAATTAAAACGCATCCTGATTGACGTAACGTACGCATCCGTTCTCGCATCTTTTGATTTTCTATTTTTTGTTTTGCCGCTTCGATTACGATCTTCGATTTTCTATACCCAAATTATAATTTGTATAATGGGGTGGAATAAATAATTCATTATTTTGCTTTTGACGCAAGAAAGAACAATTTTGTTGTGTGTTTCGATCGAAATTAGTTTGATGCGATGGATGAAAGGAAATCAAATCCAGATGAAATTGAAGACTGGGTGAAGGGACTCCTTCCAGATAGCGCAGCTGATATTGGGTGAGTTCGATTTGATAAAAAAAAAAAGGGTTTTTGCATGCATTATTTTCTCCTTTTTTTTTCCTTCTTCTGTATATTTGTTGATTTGATTATGGAGTTAACTGATAGTGATATGTTTTTCTGATTAAGAAAAAGTTTGTTTAATGCACGATCAAGAAATTACAATTGAATTGCGTTCTTCTGAGTTGCAATTACTACTTCATAGATGAAAAATCAATTTCTTTTCTAGGGTTTTTTGGAATGAAATTAATCCCTACATTTTGTCTCGTATCATGATTATTATTTATTTATTAATCGAACGAAAAACGTCGATCGAGTTATAACTCATAAAAATAAGGAATGGTAATTAATTCTTGTATGCTGAGAAAAAAAAAATGAAAAGAAAGAAAATTAAGGTTGCTAGTTTTTGAATGATATTAGTTTGCATGTAGATATCGTGGTTAATTAGATATAATGATTTATCGAGTTTTATAGTTATTTGAAATATCACAAGAGGTTCCCTTTTTACCACCGATTAATTTGGCAGAAGTTTTAATATTTAATATTTTTGAAGTCTGGTTTATGAGTTGGTTGATTTTCCATATGAAGAAGCTATCATTCTTTTAGTAGCGCTGAGAATATCTTTGAATGAAGTTCGATTCTACGATGATTACTAATTTGTAGGGTAATTGTATATTTGTATAAGTGATCTCCTCTTCTGTCATGTACTAGGTAGTGAAAAAATCAGGGTTTAGATTTTATATGGGTTTAGTACTTCCTTATATGTGGTTACTAGGTCCATTTGTATTAGTTAAACATATTTACTAAAGAATTTTTGTTATGAAAATATATTTTCTAAAGGTTGAGTATGTTTTAATTTCATTTTCCTTTTGTTATTACCAGCATGTGGCAGCATCCAGAACGCACTACAGGTGACGACTAAAATACATGAAACTTACATTTTTTTTTATTGATGTGTTTTTTCTTCATGTCAGTAAACTAAATTATATCACAAGAAAGAAAAAAAAAAGACATTCATAAGCCTAGGCTTAGAATTGTCAATTTGTTGTTAGATTAGTACTTCATGTTTCTTTGAATGCTCCAATTTGAATTTGCCAACAGATTTTTCTGCTGCATTAGTCAAAACTGAGAGACCAAATAGTTGTCAACTGTCTGTGGATTCTCATGTTTATCCAAGAAATCAAAGTCAGCAACATCAACTAATGCAGGTGCTTCTTTTGAACAATGTAGCTGTCTACTTTCTAGCTTGCAAAAGTACGTATTAATTAAAACTATGTGTGTTTTGCTTTTCTACTTCAGCATACACCAGCTGGATGCAATTCAACTCCCCTCATTGCAAAACGTGAGCAAGAGCCGTTGAATGTTCTCCAACAAACTGATCGAACAACATTGCAGAAGATGTTGGAATCAAAAAGTGGCGTGGTTCTTGAACGTGCACATCCAAGATTGCAGTCACCTGCTCTTCACCAGTCTCAGAATCTAACGTTGGCAGATCAACTTAAGACTGGAAATCAGACGCAGCCGATGCTTCTTGCTCCTTTACAAGGTATGTCTGAATTGAAGTAGGTTGTATATATGGATATGGCTGATTGTGTATAGGTGGTTATATATATACTGTTATTTAGCTAAAATTTATATATTACTTGGATTGACAAATGGTGAATTAAACTTATTGTCAAACTCTTGCTTCTTTGGCAATTAATTTGTAACACAAAACTCATGGTTTTTTTCAATATAATAAGAAATAGTCGGTGTGAATAAAAAATATTGGAGCGGAAGGTGCTATGTATAAACGAGGAAAGTTTCTCATCTGGAAATTAGTAGTTTGTTCTAACTATTGCAATATTCTAACCATATATGAAATTTTCATAGTATGTGTTTGTTTTCTTGTTTTTGGGATGTTATTCTCATTTCAAATATTTCCCTAGCATGGTTTGTTTCATTTCTTTTCTTCGACTTAGGCATCGATTCAAGGTGCATACTGCAAATTTGATCTTCTACACTATCTAAATAATTCTGTCTAATGATATGAATTTCATCAGAATCAACTTCTCAAGTTGACATGACAAATTCCATTGATTGGGTTAATTCAGCTTACAATAAGGTAATTTTATCACACATGTCAACTTCTCTCTCTCTCGCTCTCTCTCTCTCTTATGAGTCCTTTGAATTTTTCCACAGATTCTGCAGATTAAGGAGATGTACCTATTACAGTTTCTCACATTACACCACAAAATACAAGAACTAAAACGTCAGGTGTAGCCTGCTTCCACTTTATACCACATATTGCAGTACCTTGTATATATTTCAATACTAAACTTCACATTTTTTTCCTCTAAAAAATGTTTACTGATGCTGCGTTAAATGATGAGTTCTCCTTCAGGCAACCGATGCTGAGGTATTGAACAAATGGGAGAAAAGCGGGCGTTTTATAGAAACGACAATCAAACTCCTCAACATATCTAAACCAGAACTTCTACACACCAAAAAGGAAAGAGTGTCTCAGATTCTGAATGATGCAATGAGGTACATTTCTCAACTTCGACCGAGGAATTCTCCATACGCGAAGCAGACTCATCAAGTTGAGGCATCTGGGAATCACATAGAAGCATCTCAGATTCAGCAAAGAGACAACCATCTCCAGTTCAATAATGCACAAGGAAATTTACAGCAGCCTTTAAGGCCAGGAGGGGGTCTTGGCTTGCCTCAAAGCTCGTTGAACTCGTTCAACGTAGGCTCATCAGCAGGAGTACATCATAAGGTAGATGCTTCAGCAAATGTGAACTCATATCAGTATAATAATCTGATGAGACCTACACAGCAGTGGGCGCATCGGAAAGGGGGCTCTCAAATAGGTAGTTTTGATCCAAGAAATCTTAGAATGTTTCTTCATCCTTCGAGTAATAATGTTTCCCAATACAGTAATTTGGGTGCTTCTCAGCAGACAGTCAACTCATCAAGGAACATATTTAACTCGTTGGGTAATTACTCCGTTAGTCCTGTAGCTCAGACGCCTGTCTCAATGCCTCCTCTGCAGAATACTAGCCAGCAGGATCAAGCTATGAAGAGGCAGAAAATGAAGCAACCTGTGCAGCAGTTGATGAATGAGAAAAACAAGCAGCAGATGCTACAGAAAAGAAACGAGGATACAAAGTTGAGACGTTTTGTAGGAATCAACCAAAAATGGTCTCCTGTTCCACCATCAACCTCTTCTCCTTATGCAATGTCTCCTCAAAATTCACAACAATCTTCCTCGCAGCTTGAGCTTAAGGATTTATCTTCGATGTTTCCCAGATCAGCAACACCATCGTTATCAGCTGCCTCACCATCTGCTCTTCCGTCTCCTTTGACCCCCATGACTCCCTTAACTCCATGCTCTATGCCAGCAGATTCTGTTATGAGTCCACTGCTCGAAGAAAGCAGCAAATTAGCCAAGAATCCGGCTGCAGCACCTCAGCCCCCTTCGCAAGACACAAACCGTAACCAACTTGCTACCGACACACAAAGATCAACGAAGTCTTGCTTGCAAAGGGAAACTGCTTCTTTTGGTGAGAAGCAGTCATCAAAGGCAAAAGAAGATCCGCTAAAGCGCTTGGTTGAAGTGGTGAGTTCAATATTTATGACATAAATTCTCTCAACATTCAAATTTTCACTTGCTTCTCCTTACTATTCTATGCTGTAACTAAATTTGTTTTACTTTCATGTTGAAGGTGAAATCGGTATCATCCAAAGCTCTAAATGGTACTTTAAGAGATATCGATGCTGTCACTAGTTTAACTGATAGGGTAGCTGGGAACATTTTTCGTGGTAAACCAACAAAGGTCATTGTCCATGACTTGGCTGATGACATAATTAACTGTTGTGACGAAGGTGCTTCCGCCTTAGAACGTAGCACTAGCATGAAGAAGGGGATGAAGCGTGAATTGGACACTCTGGCTTTGGATGATTTTGCCACAGATACAGATATTTATGCAAGTGGTAGTATAAAGAGACTGAAGGTGCATTCTAGGCTTCTAGCATAGATCAGTTTCTGCATAATAAATCCCTCTCTCATCTCTGTATATTTTAATGATGATTGTTGCAGAGTAACAATCTGTTATTGGAAGAAATCAAAGAGATTAACAAGAAGCTTATTGAAGTAGTGGTGGATGTGATGACTGCAGAGGATGTTTCTAGGCCAGGATCCGATGAAGGTACAATCATCAGATGCTCGTACATACCGGTTGGATTTTCAGGCAATGTCAAGATCCCAAATACTTCAAAACTTATGGTAATGGTTTAAGAATGTCTTAAACTTCTAAGACAAACTACTTTATCACGCGTGGCATTGATTTTCTCTCTCCTCTTGACAGTTTCCTAACCTAGTTCTGGAACTGATTGTGTCTGCTGATTATCCAAATTCTTCTCCTACTGTACTGGAGAAGACGCCTTCTGGTTTCTGGTGAGATACTAAACTTAATGTAAATTTGGAATATAAAGAAAGATTATATATGGAATTGATGGCAAAAACACTCATTTTGGTGTGCAGTGATGGTGAAGAAGGAAAATATATGTGGATGAAGGCGAAGGCGAATTTCATTTTATCACTCAGAAAACTCTCTCACCCCTTATCAGTTAAAGATATGGCCGAAGCATGGGATGCCTCTGCCCGCGAAGTTTTCCACGAGCTCGTGGACCAATTGGGAGGAGGCAGCTTCAGTTCAACCTATGGAAAGTGGGAAAACTGTGCTGTTGCTGTCTAGCTAACTAACTAACTAACTAAATATTAACCTATGTGGAAGACTATACTCTTTGTCTGAAGACATTCATTCCCTTCGTGAATAACATAGTTTCCACTCAATAAAATGTAGAGTTCAAAAGTGAAAATAGATTCAGCAGCAGTTGTGCAGATTCTCATTTCTATCATGCTTGTGTGGCCTGTTGCCAGTAGGTGAAGGGGTATTCTTGTAATTACAGACTGCTCGACCGCTGACAGCCTTTGTCCAGAAGAGCTTCAAGGAGGGTATGTCAAGTTACACTATTAGAGCACGGAATGCAGCACAGATATCGAGGAAAAGAAATGGAGGCCCGCTTAGTTGTTGCAAGTCCACGACGTAGAGCTCTGCACTTGCTCTGTACAGCTGAGAAATTATCAGAGTATCAGTGATTTTGATGATCTTGCATATAAAGATTTTGATGCAGATTTCACCTGAGTTTCAAATTTGATAGCGTTGCGAGCTGCAGGCACTATTGAGTAGTTTGGAAGTGGAGGTGACCACAAGCATTTCATGTTGTAGTGACCTATTCTCTTCCATCTCACATTCAAGCTATGGAGAACCTTTAGAACATCTGACATTGTTTGTCGTGGCGACGCCTGAGACTGAAACATAAGATTGTGGATGTAAAATGTAATGAACAGGAGTTGTTTATGTTAAACATTGTTTGTGAGTATTCAATGAGATGATGTTTACCTTGAAACCAAGTGTCCAGTTATCTTGAACAGGAGGAGATGATTTTGTGTGTGTCTGAACATGAACATCTATGGATTTCTGTTATCCAACTCAAGAAATATGAGTAAAGGGTACAAATTTTAGTATGATTTTAAGCAGAGTATGCTTACTTGGGAGTCTGTAATTATCTGCTCGTGGTGGCTGGCAGGATCTGCAGCGCAACGACGATGCAGCAGCATAGAGTATGCAACTGTTGTCTGAAACTCCAAACATCAAAAGGTTGCAGTTTATGAATGATTTAACCAAATAGTGAAATCAAAATTGTAAAATGTAGCTTCATCACCTCATTCTGCAGATGGTTCTGAAGAGATCCTATGACTTCACGAACGTCGAACCCCATTCCAACCATCTCTTTCAACACCTCAAAGTCAACCTTTGGAAATTCTTTAGGTCAGCCAGTAGTAGATTCATGAACACACATGATCATGGGATTTTACTTACAGTTTCTCGTCTGTTGAAAACGCCGTGTGGTGGGAGTGTGAGATGCTTCTTAAACCATGGATGATGGCATATTTCAGGTATTGAAATGCGTTTGATGGGATCAACCACAAGTATTCTTGAGATCAAATCTCTTGCATTTTCAGACAGATGGTTTGGACTGTGGTATACTCCACTCTGTTTGGCATAAAAAAAAAAAACAGTTGAAACTAACTAACTAGGACAAGGATGAAGATAAACTGAAACTGAAACTGAAAAATGGATGAAGTAATTTGAGTCACCTTTATCTTAGCATATAGACTTGAAATATTATCATCATCAAAGGGAAGTCTTCCACATAGAAGCGCGTATAAGATTACTCCGATGCTCCACACATCCACCTCCGGACCAGCATACAGTTGCCTAGAGATGAGCTATCCAAAACATATTATGCCATTAATTTAGATTGGGGAGAAAAGAAAAAAAAAAAATGAAGTATAGATTTAGTTTGTGAGTGGTGTTAAAACCTCAGGGGCAGCATAGTTTGGACTTCCACAGCAAGTTTTGAGGAAATGGCCGTCGCGCATGATGTTCCCAAGGCCAAAATCAGCAATCTTGACGTTGTGGTCTGAGTCGAGGAGGAGGTTCTCTGGCTTGAGATCTCGGTGCACCACCAGGTGTCGATGACAGTACTCAACACCTGATATGATCTGTTGAAAAAGGTGGCGCGCCTCATCCTCCTGCAGCTTGCCTTTCTCTGTGAGGTAATAAAACATTTCACCTGAGTTCATGTACTCCATCACTACATACACTTTCTCTGGGGTTTCTATAACCTCAAACAGTCGAACTACGTGGGGATGGATCAGCTGCCTCATTATGTTGATTTCTTTTCTTACTGAAACATCAATACAAGAATTAATGGTTAAGCAAAAGGAAGATTCTTCAAGAATTATGTGACAAGATCAAAAAGAGTTATGTTGAAGAATATTTTGCACCTTTTTCTGCTTCATGACTATTTATTGAGAGGCGATCAAGAATCTTGATGGCAACTTTGATCCCAGTTAAGGTATGAATAGCCAGCTTCACTTTACCAAATGCTCCAATTCCAAGAGTCCTTCCAATCTTGTAGTGTGGTGGAATATCATGACACGAACGTCGTCTCCAACGCGCAACTCCCTCCATCTCCCAACACTATAACAGGACATTATCACATACAAGCATCCATCATTAGGCCATGGATTTGGGATTTAGATGCAGAGACAATACAATCATCATCATTGTTAACAACAGAATGAGTTCCATCATCAATGAGAAGAAGAATTATTACCATGTAATAACAAATTACTAACTTCACAAAAAGAAGGTTAATAGTGACACACTAAAATCGGATTCACTCATCTCAAGATAGCATATATGCAGCCATGAAACTTGTATCAGATATCCAATTTCATAAATAACATTAACTATAAAATTACATTTTTCTAGTCTAAGGATGAAATATATACATAAAATTGTATCAGATACATACCGAAATATGAAGCGTAAAACTGCCGCAGAGATGCAGGGAAACTGTAAAGGCTTGGAAATGTTATAAGGTCATTGTTATTAGTGTATGCTTGCTGATTCAGACAAGCATTAAACTATGCATGTCTTTGTTTATGACGTCAAACCAAAAGCCAACAAATAAAGTCGTACGCATAAATATATAAATAATCCCCACTTCCCGATTAAATGTTCCAGACCGTCAAAATTTGTATTCTTTTATAAAAATCGAACTAACTAAAGAATTAATTGAAAGAAAAAAGCAAAATGAAAAGTATATATATTGAGAAAAGGCCCCACAGCCCATTAGAAAAATCAGAAATGGGACCAACCAGCAAAATCAAACGAGAATTTTATTTGCATAAGGGTCCCTAGAATATGGATCATATGCACTAATACCCCCAACTACAAAGACTGCTTTTTTATTTCCTGCAAAGTTTAAATCTTTGCCTTCAGTTACCTTCAATTCAGATTTCTTACATGGACGCCATAACTACGAGATTAATACATCTCGCAAACTCCTTAAGCAATGCAAAGTCGTTGAAGCAAATTGAAGTTCTTCATCAAAAAGCGATCTCTTTTGGCTTACAGAACAACATAGCCTTATGCAAAAAAATCATCAATCTGTATATCTCGTGCAGCGCACATCGATCTGCGAGTTTAGTTTTTCGGAATATCGAAAACCCGTTAGATATCACGTTATGGAATGGCTTGATGTCGGCATATTCAAAGAACTCCATGTTTTCTGATGCTTTCTCATTGTATGGGAGTTTGCTGAATTTCCCCGATTTGAAGCCTAATGAATACACGTATCCTAGTTTGTTGAAGGCTTGTGGTGGAATGCGGAGAGTTGATTATGGAGAAAAGATACATACCCATTTGATGAAAACTGGATTTCTGTCGGATGTCGTTATCGCCAGCTCTTTGATGAATATGTATGCGAAGTGTGGCGTATTTGTGTCTGCTCTTAAGCTGTTCGATGAAATGCCTGAGAGAGATTTGGCGTGCTGGAATAATGTGATTTCTTGTTATTATCAAAGTGGGCAGTGGGAGAAGGCATTGGAATATTTTGAGAGAATGAGGAGCTCTGAGTTAAGACCTGACTCAGTTTCGTTTACGACTGCAATTTCTTCGTGTGGAAGGACGTCGAATTTGGAAAGAGGGGCACAAATTCATGAAGAAGTGTTAAGAAGTGGGCTTGTTGCAGATGATTATATTGCTGCAGCTCTTGTGGATATGTATGGGAAATGTGGCAGCACAGAAAGGGCTAAGGAGGTTTTCGACAAAATTAAGGTCAAGAGCTTAGTTTCTTGGAATGCAATGATTGGAAGTTACAGTCAGATTGGAGACAGTGAATCATGCATTAAACTCTTAGTTAGGATGAATGAGGAAAAAGTGAGACCAAATTCAACAACCATAAGCAGCTTGTTAGCGTCTTGTGCCAAATCAGCACGACTGCAACACGGGAGATTCATTCATGGTTACATTATCAGAAACAGCGTTTTCAGTGATATCTATGTCGAGAGTTCACTAGTTGACTTCTACTTCAAATGTGGAAGAGTTTCACAGGCTGAAAAGGTGTTTACAGTGATGCCAAAGTCGAATATTGTTTCTTGGAACGTCATGATGTCTGGCTACGTTTCTGCAGGTTGCTACTTTGAAGCGCTAGGCGTGTATGATAGCATGAGGGCAGCCGGTGTGAGGCCGGATGCAATCACCCTCACTAGTGCAGTAACGGCTTGTTCACAGTTGGCTGCCTTAGACAGAGGCAAAGAGTTCCACAAGTTTATCGTTGAAAGTAGGTTGAATTCGAATGAAGTATTGATGGGAGCTCTTCTTGATATGTATGCCAAATGTGGTGCTGTAACTGAAGCTGCAACTGTATTCAAACAGCTGCGCAAAAGAGATTTAGTTTCTTGGACTTCAATGATTGCAGCCTATGGATGTCACGGTCAAGCATCTGAAGCTTTGAAGCTCTTCGAGGAAATGGTACAAGCCCATATAAGACCAGATAGAGTCACATTCCTTGCTGTAATCTCAGCTTGCAGCCATGGAGGATTGGTTGATGAGGGACGAAGGTTTTTCAGTTTAATGGCACACGACTATGGAATCAGACCTACAACTGCAGAGTACTCGTGTCTTATAGATCTTTTGAGTCGTGCTGGGAGATTGCACGAAGCTTATCAAATGCTCCAGCAGAATTCTAGCATTAGAGAAGATGCTGACTTGTTGAGCACGCTATTTGCTGCGTGCCATTTGCATGGGGAGGTCGAGTTAGGGGAGAAAGTTGCAAATCTCCTTATTGAGAAGGATCCGGATGATCCTTCGACTTATGTGGTTCTTGAGAAGATGTACGCGGCTAAGAAGAATTGGGATGAAGCGCGCAAGATTAGATTCAAGATGAAGGAGTTAGGGTTGAAGAAGAGCCCCGGCTGCAGCTGGATTGAAGTTGAGAAGAAAATGCAGTCATTCTTAGCAGACGATAAGACATTTTCACAAGCAGAAAGTGTTTACGACTGTTTATCCTTATTATATAGCCATATGGAGAAGAATGAGATGTTAGAACTCAGGTTCTAACAAGTTGATCTAATTCAGATGTCTGATAATGCCAAATTTTCAGACATGAGCAGAAGATTTGATGCTTCTTGTCAGAATGAGGATTGATATAACCACAATATGAAGATGATATATTGAATTTCTGAAGATTGCATCAATCCAATGTGCCAAATGTAGTTTCTATATATATACACCAATATTTCAGTCGAAGCTCAGCTCAGCTCAGCAATACATGGGTGAAGAAGCCTCTGTTTTAGGAGGAGTTTATTTATTTATTTATTTTTTAACAAATAAGTTTAGTGCAACTGTTTAGTAGTATATTGTTTGTACATGAAACATAAGGCCAATTTGTCCAATTTTGTAATGCCAGTTTTGTATAAGCTTTGATAATAACAATTGGTACCACCAATCAAGTGAGAGCTGAAATCACATTGAAATCTTGCATTAATATTTCTTTGCCAAGAACCTCTTCCACCAACACTTTGAATCCAGCATTGCGCAGCTCCGTAGCAGCCCACGAACGAAGGTCCTTGATGTTAACAACATCCAAACAGTAGTCCTTCCACAGCTTCTGAGCATCATTCTCGATCCCAACTCCCACAAATGTGAAATCAGGGTTCTTAAGGAATGCTCTCAGTCTTTGAGGAATTTTTTATGTTTACTTAAATATCGCTTGTTTAAATTTAAAGTATACTAATTATTTTTAAAATTTACAAGTTTCTCATGAAAAACAAATTTAATTTTTTTAATAATAATATTAATATGTCAGATGTGTTCAATCTTCTAGTGGTAGTGGTAGTGGTAGGTTTTAACCTTTTTCTTTTCTTTTCTTTTTTGGCAGGTCAAGTTTTTTACCATTATCATATCACTAGCGAGAAGCAACAAGTAATTATCACTTGGCAAAAACTTGGGTGCATCAGGTCCGACCCGACCTGCGACCCGACCCACCCGGTCAATATTGACCGGTCAATGGTCAATGTTGACCGCGTTGACTTTTCAAGAGTCGAGCGAGAGGAGCCGAAAGCCTCGGAGCGAGCTAAAAAACATTAATGTTGCCACAATCATTATCTATAAATTAAAATCGGAGCCAAAGACGGAGAGGAAAAAAAACGAAAAAGTCAACGGTCAGACGTTGACCATTGACCGGTCAACACTTACCGGATCGGGCGGGTCGAGTCAACCGGCTGTATGGGTACAGCCGGCTCTTATCACTTTCATGGAAAAAAGAAATCTATTGAAAATGAAATACCGTGTTCCTAGCAAAAGAAATAACTCAAGGGTTATTTGCAAATTAATACTCAAGCTTTGGTGCCTTTTGCAATCCAATTTGAAATATTTCAACTAAATACTTAACATTTACTATTTTTATAAATTCGACCTATCTTGTTTTTTCTGGTTTCCGACAACTGATTTGACGCGTTCGTTAATTGCATGTATGTATATTTCATTATGTATATACGACATCATCATTAATATTTCAAAACGATGTTTTAAGTCTAGATATTAAAATTTTCAAGATTGAAAAATCCCCATTGACCACTTCCCCCAAAATGGCATTGTCTCTCTTGCTTAAGTTTTGCATGGCCAAACTAATTAGTTTACTTAAAATTTTCAGAATTGAAGAACCCTCATTCGTCTCTATTGTGCTTAAGTTATATTGCAATGTGTGGTCCTCCCCTTTGGGTGTGGATTCAATCGGATGAATCTGTCAAGTCATTGAAAGCATACGTAGCAGCAAGAAAATATCCATGAAAATGTTCTATTTTTCATGGATATAATAGAAATGAAAATATGTTTTGAGGATGGAGGAAGGAAGAAGTAAAAGAACCGACTGTCAGACTGATCTAAATGTAGACTTTGCTTAATAATACAATCCAACCTATAAATTACCAGAATTTTCATCTATGCATAAAAAGTGGTAAGTCAAAAGTTATTTCTATTTTTGAAAAGGAACATTGCTATTGGAACGGACAAAAAAAGGAAAGAGAACTTTGCTATTGAAACAAAGGGAGTAGATAACAAGGAAATGCATATACGGCAAGATAGCAAAAAAACCGCTAATATCTTATAATTTGCCATTAATTGTCCAATTTTGTAATGCCATCATTTTTGTATAAAATTTGATAATAACTACTAGTTGGTACCAATCAGTAGTCAAAAGCTCAAATCACATTCAAATCTTACAATTATAGGTCACTGCCAACAGTACTTGTATGGATACAGAGATATGCAGATAGCCACAAAGAAAAAAAAAAAACTAACATCTCAAACATAACATCTAATGTAGCAAAAGAAGACTAGTTCAGACATAACATAAACTGCCTAAAAATAAAAATTCAAGCAACCTGAAAACAACCATAGTGGAAGTAACTGAGAAATACTTAATAAAATTTACCTAATACCAAGCACTCAATCTTGTCCCAATCTCAAACGAGAAATAGCCATCAGCACAAGCATAAATCACCTGGCTTTTCGTGAGCACGCGATTATCCCATCTTGATGCTCTTTTGCTTATTTATTTCTTCGCCAAGAATCTCTTTCACCAACACTTTGAACCCAGCACTGCGCAGCTCCTTGGCAGCCCACGATCGAAGTCCTTCCTGTTAACAACATCCAGACAGTAGTCATTCCACAGCTTCTGAGCATCACTGTCGATTCCAACTCCCACAAATGTGAAATCAGGGTTCTTAAGAAATGCTCTCAGTTTACGGGGAATTCTTGTAGCGACAAGGATTTGGAAAACGAGGCAACACTTTCCCACACAGAGTTGGAGCGTTGCAACGCAATGATCACAGCCGTTTATGGACTCCGGTGTTCATTCAATGTCGAGCCCCACAATCAATCGGTCAAGCCTGTTTTTGTTCACGTACAAAGTGTTGATGATCCAAGATTTCACCATTTCTGGATCATGAGTAACCAATGTCTCAATCTCATCATTACCCAATGTCACATTATACACTTTACGACGACCAAAAGGCACATCATATTCTGCGATCGCTACCTTCATCGTAAATCAGATTGGATATGCTTCTCTATCAGGAAAATTGGACATTTATATGTCAATAATACGCACATCAAGTAGTAAATAAAAATAAAATCCTTATTCACAAATACTGGCATATATAATTGAATTTGAAAAGTCGATCGGTTTTCTTACTCTGTTCAAGGCCTCTATGGCTACTTCAAAAAAATAAAGAAGATTGTGCGTGTGTTAAGCAAATGGTAAGAGTGGTTAACGCTCGGCCAAAGGTCACGAGTTAATCCACCGTCACGCTACACTTTTAAAATTTCTTGTAATGTTTGTTCAAAAAAAATAAAAAAATAAAGAAGAAACATGATGATGATGACCTAAAAGGATATTGAGATTCTCCTTCCTTTTCTAAATTATAAATTAACTACATTGAAATAAACAGATTTATTAAAATTGGACTCTCTTTCCTTATCAAATATTTTGTAGATTTTACCCTACTACCATGAAAATTATACATCTTTTTTTTTTTTTGGAGAAAATGAAAATTATACATCTGCTATAACATAATCAGCAAAATTCCGAAACTCAAACCCTATTTTAGTAGGCCAAATCTTCTAAAGTCGTGAAAAAACAAGTGAATTTCTTAAGAAGAAGAAATCTTCAGCATATGAAGTTACTGTGACTAACCAGATAAACAGATGAAATTTCTGCCTTGTTCTGCTCTTTGGAGGTCTCAGATTCACTCTCGCTTCTATATCTCTTAGGAGTCGGATTTTCTCTCTCTCTCTCTCTTTAAATCTTCTATTTTCTACTACTTTTTATACTCCAGCATAGGGAGTGTGTAGAAGATATTGAGAGGGTGAGTGCTCAGAGTGGGGTGGTGGGGTAGGGTAGCAAACTGCAACGAGTACAATATATAACAACAATATACTAATATATCGCTTGTTTAAATTTAAAGTATAATTATTTAAAAAAAATTAATCTAAAAAAATTATTATTATTATTACTATTATAATCTAAATAAATTATTTTAATATGTCACGTGTGCCAACTTTACAACTACTGGTAGTGGTAGATTTTGACCTCTTTTTTGGGCAGGGGAAGTTTCTATTCTAATCATAACTTCCATGAAAAAATGAAACCAATTTATTCCTATTTATTCACTTATTTGAAGTTAAAAGTAAAAAATAAATCAAACTTTGATTTTAATATTAATTTATAAATTTAATGACATAACTGAATAAAAAAATTTAAGTTCTGAGAGCACACGAAAAGCCATTTCACCCTTGAAGTTCCTTATTAGACTTATGGGCGCTTTGTCTTTTAATTCAATGTCATCATATTTATTACTCCCTCCGTCCATGAAAAAAATGCACATATTATCATTTCTATCCGTTCACGAAAAATATACACATTTCATTTTTAGCAATATGACTCACTCAATTCACTTAATTTTAACCATCCATTCAACCCACTCAACAACACACTCAACTCATTATTTAAAAGCAATTTAAAAATATATAACAAGTGGGACCATTATTCCACTAACAACAAACTCAACTCATTTATTAAAATACGTGTCCTTTTCAAGTGTGCGTATTTTTCGTGAACGGAGCGAGTATTTTGTTCTTCAAATGATACTAACAAAAAAAATAGACTTTGCTTAATAACAATCCATCCTATAAATCACCAGAATTTCATCTATACATAAAACATAGAGAGCAAGGAAATGCATATACCGCAAGATAGCAAACAAACCACTAATCATAAACATAACATCTAATGTGGTGAATCAAATTCAAAAGTGAAGCTGTTTCATCAGATATGGCCAGCAACCTAAAAACAATAACCAAACTAAGTGCAAACTTATTTAACAGTAAATAAACAAAACTAAGCTAGCTAATACCATGCACTCAATCTCCTCCCAATCTCAAACGAGTAATAGCCATCACCACAAGCATAGGCTACCTGCTCTTCAGTGAGAAGGCGATTATCCCATCTGCTACACGCGATACTCCTCGGCTTCTTACCTATATCTTTGCCAACAACTTGTTTTGCCAGCACTTTCAACCCAGCCCCACGCAGCTCCTTCTTCCCCAGCTCCTCTGCAGCCCACAAGCCAATGTCCATTATGTTCGAAACTCTCAAACCGTAATCCTTCCTTAGCTTATCAGCATCATTCTTGATTCCAACTCCAACAAATGTGTAGCCAGGGTTCTCAAGAAACGCTCTCAGTTTCTGAGGAATTCTTGGGGAATTAAGGATTTGGTAGATGAGGCAAGACCTCCCCACACAGAGTTGGAGGATTGCTACCGAGTGATCACAGCCCTTCATGAACTCCGGTGTCCATTCAGTGTCAAGCCCCACCATCAGTCTGTGAATCCTGCATTCGTTTCTGATCAAAGTATTGGTGATCCAAGAATCCACCCTTGTTGGATCGTTGGTCACTATGGTCTCAACCTCATCATTCCCAAACTGCACATGATACAAATCGTCAACTGTGGTCCTTGCGACCAACTTCACATGATTGTTAGGTTGAACAGGCGAATCATTATATATTGCTCCCATCTTCACATAATTGTTAGGTTGAATAGGTGAATCGTCAACTATTCCCTCCAACTTCACATGTTGCTTAGGCACGATCCATGCGCTCACGCAAAAATGGTTTGTGCCCATCGTGATTGAAATAGGAGATGCTTCTATATTACAAAAATACAACATTCCATGTCAAGCACACACACGGAGAAGCAAATATGCAACGCAACGAGAAATTTTATGTTAAAAAATAAAATTGGAGACGTCTATATCAGAAAACACAAACAGAAACAACATAGTGAGTTTCTCTATAGCAAATAGTGTTTCGGCACTAATTTAAAACGACAAGGATTTTTATATTATTTTATTTTATTTTATTTTTTTATTTTTTTGTTAATGTGCAGATGGTCATAACTCATAACTCAGTAAACAACGCGAAAATCCATGAATCAATCAAAAAATCATCTTTATTCAACGAAATAGTGGCACAAAAACAAAATTTATCCGTCAATAATACAAAATCAGTAATTAAAACTCAAATCCTTTTAACAAATACTGGCATATATAATTGAATTTGAGAAGTCGATAGGTTTTCTTACTCTGCTCAAGGCCTATGGCTACTTCAAAAAGAATTAAAGAAGAAACAGAATCAGAATAATAATATAGTGATAATAACGCCAATTAATCCCTCACGAGGTAGATGATCTAAAAGGATATTGAGATTCTCCTTCCTTTTCTAAATTATAAATTACTAAATTGAAATAAACAGGCTTATTATAATTGTACTCTCTTTCCTTACCAAGTATTTAGTAGATTTTAGGTCTACTACCATGAAAAACATAGATCTGCTATAACATAATCAGCAAAATTCCGAAACGCAAACCCTATTTTAGTAGGCCAAATCTGCTAAAGTGGAAAAAACAAGTGGATTTCTTAAATAGAAGAAATCTTCAGCATAGGGAGTTACTGTGACTAACCAGATAAACAGATGAAATTTCTGCCTTGTTCTGCTCTTTCAGATTCACTTTCGCTTCTCTCTCAATAAATCTCTAAATCTTCTATATTTTCTACTAGTGTTTTTTATATATAGAAGGAAGTAGAGGTGGTGACTGTGAGGGAGAGTAGGGTGGCAACGTGATACTATCGCTTATTTAAATTTGAAGTATAATTATTTAAAAAAATAAAATAAAATTATTTTTTTTATTATGTCGCGATAAGGTTGGTGGTACGTTTTAACCTTTTTTCTGGGCAGGAGAAAGTTTTTAACCATTATTACTCAAGAGAAGCAATTACGAATTATCACTTCCATGGAAAAAAAAAAGTCTATTGGAATACCGTGATCCTAGTAAAATGCCTCCCACATCTTTCTATGTGAAACCTTTCGGATTCGAACAATATTGATATTTTTATACGTCGAATATACTTCCTCCGTCCACAATAAATTTGCCACATTGTGGATGGCACGAGTTTTAATAATTTGTTGATTGATTGTATTGTGAGTGGAATAAGAGTCCCACTTTTATATAGTTTTAAATTGTGTTGTGAGTGGAAAAATAAGTGAGGTGTGTGGGGTCTATTACTATAAATGGATGTGGCAAATTTTTTGTGGACGGATCAAAAAGAAAATTGTGGCAAATTTATCGTGGACGGAGGGAGTATATCGAATCTGATTAAAAAAAATAACGGCGGCAGGTCCATGACATAAAATAAAATCTTTTGCCAATGTTGAAATATTCTATAATGTTTCATTAATTTCTTTATGGATTGTTATCTGCTTTATCCAATTTCTTATGTGTATCTTCATGAATATTTTAACAAAATATTATCTGCGAAATGCGAATGATGGAATATTCTACTAATGTTTCATCAGTTGTATGTTTTGTAACATCAATGAGAGTATGAGAATTCTTCTTCTTCTTCTACATATGTGGAGCTATTGTGACTAAGCTGATCAAAGTGGCATGGGGATTCTGTAATCTCATCAACATCATTCCCCCCTCTTCGAAACGATAATTAGCCATAAATATTGTCACTAAGAATCTTCAAGATCATTTCATCAATTAAAGGTTCGTAACAGCAATGATAAAAATAAAATAATTCAAATAAGAATCAACAAACCATTACAATTCTGAGAGCAAGAAAAGCCATTTACCCTTCAAGTTCCTTAAGACTCTCTGTCTTTCTAATTCATTATCATCAATATACTATTTCTTTTTTTCTTACACGCATAATCAATATTCTAAAATAATTTACACTTTGCATAACAAAAATCCATCCTTGATTCATCTATACATAAATTTCCAATACTTTACAAGCTAATTAATTTTCATTGAATTCACCCAAAAACAGAAGCATTCAACACTCTACCAATCTCAGAACTTACAAAAGCATCAATGCAAGCATACCGCACTTGCTCCGCCGTCAGCCGCCGCTCATCCCACCGGCTTCTCGTCACCGATTTCGGCTTCTCCATCTCTTTCCCAAGCACAATTCGCGCCATATTCTTCAATCCCGCGTTCTTCAATTCCTTCATTCTATACACGTCCGCCGCCAATCTCCCCAAATCCACCGTCTTCGCATTATACCCAATTCTATGATCCCGCTCAAGTTTTCTCAGATCGGATTTGACTCCAATTCCGACGAAATTGTGGTCGGAGTAGGAGAGGAATCGGATGAGCAGGGCGGGAAAGTAGGCCGAGTGGATGAGTTGGTAGATGAGGCAGCAGCGGCCGACGCAGAGCTGGAGGGTGGCGGCGGGGTTCTGCTCGCCGCGGCGGTAGTTGGGGCGCCACTCGATGTCGAGGCCGACGATGAGACGGTGGCCGTAGAGGGAGCTGACGTCGCGGATCCACTGGGAGACGGCGGAGGGGTCGTGTGTGACGGTGGTGTAAACGACGTCGCCGGAGAAGTTGACGTCGTAGGCGGCGGAGGGCCGCTCGCAGTGGCAGTTGATCACCATCTCATTTGATTTCCTCTTCCCAGCACGCTGAGTCGCTGACTGTGTTTACTGGATTGATTTTGGCCTTTAGTTAGAGATCAAATCTACTCCAGAATTAATGTTTTTTCACAAAATAATCTGCAATTTTTTTTTTAAAACAACACTACAAGAAATTTTTGGTTTATTTGAAACTTTTGGCCCGAGTATTAATCACTCTACCACTAGACTAAAACATGCAAATAATTTTTTTTGTATGTTATCTTTGTGTTTCTCCAATTAATAATAGAAGAAGGTAGAAGTAGCAAATATCTCTGTCATATACCTTCTATTTTTTAATTTGGAGCTACCAACACCTTAACGTACTATAAATAGTACAAAAATTTTCTCGTCTCTAATGGATGACTAACATCGTTAACAATTTTTCATTTTTTTTTAATTTTAATTTTTTATTTTCTATATTTTTTTGGTTCCATTAGAGATGATTCCAGTGATTCCAATTCACTCCCAAATGGATCCAATAGGCATGTTCTATCTCTCATTCAAGGCAGATACAACTATGGAGAAGATCTTCTTTTCTTTTGATTCCTTGGAGGCAGGAATCAATTAATTCTTTCTTCTGGTTATGCTGAACTAAAAGATTCAACATATTTCTCTAGTGTGTTAGAACACTATGGTATCTTATCCTTCTTTTCTCCAAGATTTGGAGACGTTCCTGGAAATGTCCACACATTGGACATTCTTCTAGATCCATCAGATATGATTGTTCTGATGGTTTCTCCACATGGTGTTTATCACCTCGAACTGGAGAGTGCTCAGATTTGTATCAGATTTCTTGAATGAAAGGCTCCATGTATTCAAGCCTTCTTTCACGTACGACTCGGGAGTCAAACAATTCTCTCCAAAATGTCCATAACATTTGGTTTCTTTCTCTTTTTATCTCTAGATCTTGGAGATAATTCCTGTAACACTCGCATCTCGGACAATTGTCCGGATCCATGTTTTTCTTGATGTCTCCTCCGTTAGGATAATACTTATAGTAATAAATAAAATATAATTCCCAGATAAACTAAGGCTCTGATACCATTTTGAAAGCGTGGATCGTGTAGCAGAATGTAGCAGAAAAGGCATAACCTTGAGTATTTTTAATTTATTCTAACTCATATGTGTTTTCAAATTTTGTTGCAAAGAAAGTGAGTATTAATGATTTCGGGCTTTTAATTTGCCATTTTTAAAACTTTGTGTCCTGTTTTTGCAATCCTAAAAACCTAATGTCCTTATTTTGCAAGCCCGACAATTTATGGCCTATAATTACAAATCACCCATAGCTGGTGTCCTAAAAATATGTCTAGCTCGTGTTTCGTATGGTGTTCGTGAAAGGTGATGAACTTGATTATATAACGTTATATACGTGTATGTTTATGTTAGATGTATATGTATGTTTTTTTTAACGAAGATATATGTATTAAAAAACATAAAAATAATGAACTACTGAAATACTAATTCCATCTATATTTATGTTAATTAAAGTTAACCTTTAAAGAAAAAATGATAGTACGTATTATGGAAAACATGGCACGTACATAGAGCTCAAAAATTATATAATATCATATAAATAAGACTCAAACAAAGTGACAAGGTTGAGTTACTACAAATTTCTTAGTAAGTGTGGCTTCGCAACCAACTTGCATTTTTTTTTTGTGTGGTGTCGTCCCGTTAAATGTCATGAATACTTTAGATTCGGAGAGAATTGTATTCAAGTCTTGATAATTTCATCCAGGAAATTTCCAACGATGAGAGCACTAAAATCTAAGAAATTAGAAAGAATATAGGGGGGAAAAGACAGAAAACAGGCACAGTCGCAGAGCCAACATTCACTCATCAAACGAGACAAGAGTCATATTCATCACAAATTGAAATTCTCGTCAAACAGAAAATAATACATCAAACATAAAAATAACAAGGATATCCCTAGCTAAAATATTAACCATGTTCATACCAGAAAACCCAGCAGGTCTAGAAAACATACTTGCACAAAAACGAGAAATAAAAGCACTAGAGTTAGGCTAGCTAACACGTTTTCTTATGATTAAAAGTTACCATAATTAGTAAAATCACCAAGGCCGACAGCCCTGCCGATCTGGAACGAATAGTATGCATCCACACACGCATACTTCACCTGCTCCGTCGTCAGCGACCGCTGGTCCCACTGGCTCATTGTCACCGCCTCCGGCTTCTCTACTTCCTTCTTCAAAACAACTCTCGCCAATTCTTTCAGCCCCGTCGATTTCAACTCCTCTCTACCATATTCCTCCGCCGCCAGCCCACGCAGAACGCGCCACCGCTGATCCCGTAGTCGCTCTGCAACTCCTCCAGATCCGCTTTTATGCCGACGCCGACAAAAGTGATGAAGTTGAACTCACGAGAACGGAAGGTGGACAGGGATTCTGGGATCTGGTTGGAATGGAATATCTGGTAGATCGCCGACGCAGAGTTGCAGCGTGGCGACGGAGTTGGGTTGAGGGGAGTAGCTGGGGCGCCATTCGACGTCGAGGCCGACGATGAAGCTGTTGAGGCGGTGGAGATAGTAGATGTTGCCGATCCAGTCGGACGACGGCGGGGTTGGCGGTGACAGTGGTGTGGATGTTCTACGTGTAGAACTGGACGTTGTAGGATTTGTGTGTGTTCTCGGAAGTCATGATCTCCGTCATGCTGATCGCCATTGTTGAACTGATGGAGCTTTTTTCTTTTGACAAACACTTAGGTGCGATCCGTCGTACGGTACGATACGGCCGAATCCACGTGCACGGGCGTGTGTAATACACGGACCCGCTATCGACCTTTTAAGTGGGTAATTTGATACTAGACCATGTCGATCCCAATGATGATGTGCATTAAACTATATATATTAAGACATTTAAGTTGTAACCTCAACTCAGTAGCCAGGCTCTTTAGTTCACTTACACATGTTGTGTTGCAATCTTGAACCATCCCAGCAATCTTCACGCAAGCACATAAATTTTGTGCTTCTTCATAAAAATGGTTATGATTCGGAAAGATCTGTTTTTTGTTCGTGTGTATGTCTCGTCTCCGTACATACAGAAGTTGGGCTCCTTCACCTTCATGTGCATCTGCAATTGATCCAAGACTAAATGCGGATGCTTCTTATCCGCAGCAAAAAACTTCGAAACCGTGCTATTGATCTCAATGGCACTACACCCTACCTCTTTCTTAGCCACCATCATTCGATTGATTTCTTCCATCTCTCTCCATCTTCTGTCAGTTGCATACAAATTCCTCATCAGCATGATGTAGTTCCCTCCGTCGCATGGCTCCACACCTTTTCAGCCTTGGTGACATCTAGGGATGGCAATTTACCCGCAGATACCCGATACCCGCGGGTACCCGACCCTAATAGGTGCGGGTTTGAGGGACATTTGATATCCATGGATAGCTTCATGGTTAGAAAATACTATCCATTTAGTTCGTGGGTACGGGTATGGATAGTTACTACCCGTACCCGCAAAACCCGTTTACCCGTGAAAAATACTCGTGAAAAATACCCGCAAAATATCCATGAAATACCCGATTACTACCCGACTATTATTTAATGTATTTAATATATATTTGGCCCAAATATTATATAAGTATATATTTGGGCCAAAAAGCCCAACCCACCTAACTTTCTAACCTAATCGACTACTCTCATTCCTCCCGCTTCTCACTCTGTCTCTGCCGCACACCACCACCACTCGTCCACTTTGCCTCCGCGGCTGCGCCACCTCCCACCACCTGTCGACCGCGCGGCTGCCACACCTCAACGCCTCCACCTCACTGCAGCGCCGTTGCCACACCAATGCCTGCGCCTCTTTCATCAATTTCTCATCAATTACAGCAGCGTGCGCCTCTCCACAATCGAATCGACCACCGTCGCCGCCGGTAATTCTCTTCTTCTCTGCTCTCATTCTTCTGTGCATCTCTCATTCTTTCTCTCGCACATCTCTCTCTCACGTCTTTCTCTTTCTCTCTCTCTCTCGCGCGCAGGGCTTGTTACCGCCCCCGCCGCGCTGCTGCCTCCTCTCACCGGTTACGTGGAACGACGCCAGCTACTGCCTAACGCGATTGTTCTGGTAATGCAAAATCCCAATCGAATAAATTCAGCTCTAGGTATTATTATATGCTTCTCTGTCACGGTTTCTGATTTACGACCCCATGTTTTGCCGTCGACCCCAATTTCTCTTCTCTCCTCTCAATTCCGGCTAGACGCCAAAATCCGGCGACCCCACCGTCTTTTGTTCCCCCTTTGGTTCGGACGTCATCAGCTCCAAGGGTCGCCGCCGTCGCCATTTATTTCTACCCTTCAAACTTGTTGAGTATGTAATGTAATTTATATCTTGTGCAGGTTGTTTGCCCTAAAGTATGCTGCAGATGTTTCCTGAACTGTCCTATGTGTAGATCAGGTAATACGCGATCTGTAAAAATTGAATCTTTCTTTTTTGTTTTTTGGTATCCATTTTGTAAAATTGTTTTGTTCAGATCATTATGGCAAAACCAGCTGGTGGGCTACTAAATAGGTTGTTTATCCTGTCAGATTTTGTTGTTCTAGTATTTGTAGATTGTGGTGTTTTAGTTGGATTACTATAGTTATTCTGGCAGTATATATGCATTCTTATCTTTGTTGATACTCTGTATGAACATTAAAGATGATTCAATTTTTTTCTGGAAATAAAATGGAGAAAAGTGATTATACACATCTACACTAAAAATGGATTCAGTTGCATGAGAAGATTCATGGCCAAGAGTATCTATTACGGAGGGTTTGTATCTAAAATGTTAAGCATGTATCATTACTGTTTTTAAATATTCTTCATGATTATTTTTATAATTTAATTAGCATTAACATGTAGTTACTCTGTTTCTTGAAAATGTTATAGGAGGCAAGAAACTGGATTATCTTGAGGCAACTTCGATAGAGAAGGTTTTTACCCTTTCATTTACATTCTAATTCTAATTTGTTCTAAGGAAGACAATGCTTATCTTTACCTTGATGGTTTTGTAGGGATTAGTAGGGATAGTTTTTATGTAATGTTCAATTTCTAATGTAAATAATTGTTTGTTTCATAGGTCAAGGAAAGAATGGAAGTTTTTGGACATGTCTTGAAGACGAAGAAGAAGAGTTGAAGGAAGATTGCTCTATTTCAACCGTTGAGTTGGAATAATGTAACTTTATTATTTTTAAATTTGAACTTTGAATTTTAGTTGATTTATTTGGATATCGGGTATGGATTTGAACTTTGTGGATTTGAATTTTATGTTTTATAGACTTTGTGGATACCGTTGGTTAATTTTTTATTTGTATTAAATTGTCGTTTATTTGATTAAATTCCGATTCGCGGGTGGCGGGTTGGTGGATACCCGCGGGTGGCGGGTTGGCGGATACCCGACGGGTGGCGGGTATGGGCAGAGAAAATTACCCATCACGGGTGGCGGGTCGGGTGGCGGGTACGGGTTTTCTCGCGGGTACGGGTATGGATATCCACTATCCATGCCCGCCGTACCCGATTGCCATCCCTAGTGACATCCTTAGCATAACAGCAGGCAGAAAGAAAAGAACTCAAAATGTTCTCACTGGCCTCATACGGCATGCTCTCGGCTTCCTCCAAATGTCCTGCCCTACCCAATAGAGCAATAAGGCAAGCATAAGTCAGCCTAAATTCAGCTATTTTACTTAGGAATGGCAATGGGTCGGGTACCCACCCATTAGGCACTTTCCAAACCCAAACCCATTAAAATTTTCTCAACCCATACCCATCCCAAACCCAATTAAAAAATTATTTTAAAACCCGTACACTACCCAAAACAGAAAATCCTAATATTTATACTAATATAAATTATATATAAAATAAATATTTAATTACTAAAATTATTAATTCTTTTTATGCGGGTTAAAAAGAATAATATAAAACCCTAAAATTATTAATATTTATACTAATATCTATAATTATATTATAAATCATCTTACATATATATAAATGGGATTGGGTAGCGGGTACCCGTAGGTAATTTCCCAAACCCGACCCAAACCCGTCACGGGTTTGAATATTTCTACCCAAACCCGTCCCAAAACCATTTAATAATTCTCAAACCCGTCCTATTAGGGTTTGATTGAGCCGGGTACCCGTAAAAACCCGACCCATTGCCATCCCTAATTTTACTGAACCATTTTTTCCCTTCCTCCACTAAACCTCCATGATTGCAAGCTGAAATGACACCAAGCATTGTTATATCATTTGGATTAAATCCTTTTCTCTTCATCTCCATAAACATCTCTAATGCCTCCTTAGAACGTCCATTGAGAGCCAGACAGTTAATCAAAGCATTCCACGAGCACGTATCTTTCACTCTATCCTCATCAAAAATTCTTCTTGCTTTCTCAATTTCACCACACTTACCATACATATCAATCATTAATGTTGCCACATACCTATCGAGCTAAAAAATATTAATATTGCCACATATCATTATCTATAAATTTAAATTGGAGAAGAAAAACAAAATTTTAAATCGAATTAAAAAAAGGAAAATTAATTGTGCCGGATTGACCCGATTTGACCGGATCGGGTCAATCCGAATCCGATCTCATGTAAGACCGGTTGTATGAGAGTCCGCCTCTTTTCTTTTTCTCTCGTTGGTTGTGTGTGTGTGTGTTTGTCGGGGTGGGGTGTGTTGCATTTAGGGTTGCATTCATTAATTAATATTCTGTCAAATATATATGTCGTATACTTTTAATTTTTCCTATTGAAGTAGTAGTATTTACCGTACCGATAGAATACTTTATTTGAAGAGAGGAAAATAAAACTATCCAGTATGAAGATAATGTGTATCACTCATACCCAGTTTTGGTGGCACGTATAAACCATACCCACTGACAACTTTTTTGCATTTTTCAGAGATTAAAAAAAATAAAAAACCTAATTTTTTTGCCTTGAATTTAGCAAAAGGAAATATTTTTTTTGACTGCCTTGAATTCACTCAATCACCGCCTCTGCCATCCCACTCATGCGAAAGAAATTTTTTTTTTTGTCTAAAACAAACAAAAAAGACAAAACCTAAAACCTAACCTAGTGGTACACTATGCGATATAATTGAACCATAAAACCTAGCGGTACAAGTCCATACCGATGCTATAAAATTTTTTTTCACATTCCAAATGCAGCGAAAAATTTAAGAATTCATCCCCATATTCTTCTTCTCATCAATCTATGGCGTCATCAAGTTCAAGACATCAATCTGAGGATGAACGGCAACGTGAAAATCAACGACGTCTGGAAGAGGTTAGTACTTCATACCGATTTGAGTAGGGACGAAAGAAAAAACTGTACCGACCGTCATAATATTTTACCGATAGGTTTTTAACCTGTCAGTACCGTTTTTCGACCGGTCGGTACATATTTTTCAGAATGCCGATACAGTTTTCAGAACATGTTATTGATATTGTGTTAAAAATATGATGGTTAATTAGGATAATTTCGTGCTAATTATATTAATTTCGTGGTAATTATGTTAATTTCATGGTAATTAGGATATTTTCGGTGGCTATGCTTATGTACTAATTATGTTAATTTGTGTGCTAATTAGGATAATTACGATGATGCCTTATACGTTTCATAAAATACGTACCGACCGTTAGAATATTGTACCGATAAATAATAATATAAAGCCCGTCGGTATACTTTTTATGCCTAGCGGTACACTTTTTTTTAATACAGTGTGTTTCTGTTCTTATTCTGGACGTTTTATTATGTTTATTATATTTTTTTAGGCACGCTTAATAGTTAATTTAAGAAATAAGATCATTTGGTGTTACGTTTTCAATTATATATAACTCATTTATAAATTTGAAAAGCATGATCAGTTGACATATATTACGACGATGTGTGATAATTTTGATAATAATGTACTGACCAGTTTTAATTCTGTACCGCTCGCAGTAAAATCATGAGTTGATTTTACTGCGAGCGGTACAATATTTTTCTTTGTCGGTACAATTTGTTTTTTTTCCAGTGTGTTTGTGTTCTTATTTTTGAATCAAATTGTGTTTGTATCAGTTTGGTTGGATCTGGATCCGTGAAGATGGGCAACGCTATTCTCCGAGGATTAACACGTACTACAAAGTTTCGATTATAACAGATGTTAGGCAGAGACTTCTTGCTGTTGGGGATCAAGCACTGTTGGATAGATTCATGGCCGGCCGTTTCGGGCATCTTATTAGATGGCCATTGGGCAAAGCGTGCGGCAAAGCGCTACACATGCTCGTATCAAGAGAGGTAGATATGTTCGGTGAATTGCCGTACGATACATGGTATCGTATCGGCGATAAAATTATCCGATTTTCGGCTCAGGAGTACGCCCTTATTTTGGTATTGTGTTTGGAGCTTCTTCATTTGATCCACATGCGGATCAAACACCGGATAATGTGGAGGCTTATTAGAGATTTTGTGACGGGAAGCCAATAACCGCCAAAAAACTGCGGGACCGGTTTGTGCAAGGGTATGGGAGAGTTGATCCTGAAGGCGAGCTCCACCTTCGGGCAGTAAATGTTATCATCGCTTATTATTTCGGGTTAGGTGGCGATGATCGGAGATATGTGGTGCCCTGGCTTTGGGTATTGGTGGATGATCTCGACGCGTGGAACAGATTCCCATGGGACGGGTATACATTTCAGGTCTTGAGGAACTACACCAAGAATCTGGAAACGAAGGGGTCGAAAATGTTACCCAAGTACCATTATTACGGCCGTGTGTGGGTACTGCAGTGTTGGATGTTCGAGGCTATTCTTGGTTTAGCTCGATTGGTTGCTACTCCCGTATCGGTTTCTTGTCGTTCCTCGGCCGTTTGAGATGGATAATGGCGGCGGCCTTGCGGGTGGATCTTGATGATCGGTTCGTACGAAGTCGTCTGCTTCGACTCTATTGAGCCGAGGAGGCGAGCAGAGGAGGAGACACGTGCGGGAGGTCCCTACTGATGGACGACGTGCTCAGAGTGCATTACGTGAGGCCTATCAACCCAATAAAAAAATGAATACCAGTTGCACGTCGTCCCCCAGTTCAGAGGCATAGCAGTCTCCCCCACGTATCAGAGACATGCACCGATCATGACACGTACGACTTAAGAGACCGGGCCCCGTCGAAAGATACTTCCAAAAGCAAGAGAAAGCGTGCTAGGAGAAACATTCCATCGCCGTCATCGAGCAGCGGCACCGACACTAATGGACGATCTTGTGATAGGCGGTTTATGAAGGAGCTGTAGGAGATGACAGCAGCAACTGTGAAGAGAGAGATAACTTCACAATGGAGAAATGTATTTTTTCCGGAGATCAAGGCCTTCTTCACAGACCTTTTTAGTAAGAGTTCCCGCCGTTCCACACCGCATCGAGATACACCTCCACCACCGCATCGTGACACACCACCACCCGTGCATTCCCCACACGTCAGTCCAAGAGGGGAGACTGGAGGTACAGGCGCCGATCCTGAGTTCATCCCAGCACGCCATTCTACTTCCGCTTTTGTTACACCCGAATGGGTGAGCATGGGCAGTCCTGAGCATGCATACGACCCTCCTCGGCATTCTGAGCATGCATACGACCCTCCTCGGCATTTTGTGCCAAATCCCGAGATATATCGTCAGCCACCTCAATTAAATAATAAGTTAGTAATTTATTATTATTTTTTTATTTTAAATTTAATATACTTTAATTAATTTATCTGTGTGTATTATATTGATGCTCAGCCCATTACTGATGTCCCTCCTGACCTTGACTACGGCTCCATTTTGCACAATCCTAAATTGTACAACTTATACTCGAGACAGAGATTTGAATATTTAAATGACAATTGAGCAGACCAGCAGGAAGGACAGCAGTCGGCTATACAAGTTGAGCCAGAAGAAGAAATTCCACAGCCTATTGGTTCGTTGCCTCTTGCCGATTATGCCGAAGAGAAGAAATGGCGTTGCTATGCAGCCTTTATGTCAGTAGATGATGCGTAATCATCGATGGCTCCGCCGTCTATCCTCCGTACTTCCGCACAATTTAGAACACAGAGATTGACCTTGATTATTCTGTAAATAATCTCTCAAATATATATTCTTAAATATACTCTCATTTTTATACTTATTTCTTCTTCTAACTGTCCAATTTATTTTGTGTGCAGGTGTTCGAGAGGTACATTGACGTTTTGCGCGGACGTCTGGAAGAAAGGAACCATGTCCTCCCCGATCGAAATGTTATGAACACAATCATCTGTCATGCCGATTTTTTGTGAGTAACTAATTCATTATGTTTTAATTGGTTCACGGATTTTATATAATTTTTTTGTGAATTTCGTACTTTTTATTCATAGAGAGGGACGTTGACTTCTACCTCAAGAAGATCAAGAGTAGCAAAAAATTGACGGCGTCGCTACGAACTAATTTGGATGTCAATGCAGATATTACATCTTGGAGGCAAGCTGAGCAGGTAACTTACATCTTATATTAATTATAACTTTTTTAATAACATATGACCCACATCTACGTGATTTTTATGCAGATCATCGTTCCAGTGCTATCCGGCAAGCATTTCTATATCCTCCGTATACTGCCAAGGTTATGGACGGCTGAGGTGCACGACTCTTTGCTGCACAATGCAGGAGTTCAGGAGACGCGTAAGAGGCAGCTGAAGCCGTTTATGCAAAAATTCTCAATTGTGCTCAATGAAAGAAAGTATTGGGATACCATAGACCTAACCCAGGCACCACGCACGTCGGAAGCATTGAGGATGGTCTTTTTGACTAAGCCTACACCACGGGAGCCCGTTAGGCAGCACATCCAGTGGGACAGTCACAGTTGTGGTCCATTTGCGCTGATGAGTATAGAGCGCATGATCAGTGCCCGGCCCTCCATTGCATGGGGCAACGAAGAGGGAAGTGTGGCTTTGTATAGACGTAAAATAGCTCGTGATATTTTCTTATTGGCTTTGCAAAGTCATGTCGATTATGTTTGACAAACATTATTGCTTTGTGCCATAAGTGTTAATCAGTCTTCTTCTAATTGCATGTGCCATTTAATTGCTTAGGATAAACATTAAATTGATAACATTAAACTAATAATAACATTTACACATTAAATTAATAATAACATTTAAATGGCCAGTACACATATTAACATTAAAATAACATTAAATTAATAATAAATTATTTATGATGATCTCTGAGCGGACATGTTCTTCTTGTGTGGCCAGTCTCATGACATATTCTGCATTTTTTCGGTGCCCGTTGACGGCTACTGGAAGGTTCATCTACGGTGACTGGACGTCTGCTGGAGGACAAATTCTCAACTGCAGATCGACGACGGGAGTTCCTCGGGCGCCCCGCCTGACTGACGGGCAGTGGTGGCAAAACAATTATTGCCGTAACATGTGAAGGTAAAGACCACTCAGTCTGGGGATGGACCTGATTCACCTGTTGGGAATAAATTTGTAAAAGTGTAGATCTCTTGTAGTAATCGTCCACATAGTTGTATGCATGCTGCCCATTTCGCCTGTGATACATATAACATATAATCATTAGATTAAGTGCAACAGAAATAATTATAAAATTAAATATAAAAACTTGAGGTTTTCTTACTGAATGGCTGCAGCAGCATGAGAACACGGTATCAAATCAAAATCAAACACACGGCACGGACAAGTCCTTGCACGCATATCGACATTTATATTCTGTTTTCCGTCATTCACTTTGAAGATCAAGTCTCTGACGGACATGGCAGTGTAAGATCTTGAGAGTTCCACCTCTGTACGTAGATTTCGCTCTGCCTCCTTCGTGAGAAAATCAGTAGACGATGAATACAATTAATTGACATCTTTCATCAAACCATTTTTGACGGTGAGTCTAATTATCTCCAAGCATGAACAAATTGGTAAGCGTCTAGCAAACACCAATACATTATTGAATTGTTCTGCAGCATTGGATGTCAGGGAACTATATCGTCGAACAGGGCACATTGATCGAGCCCACTTATCTGGACCAATGTTCATGAGCTTATTATACGCTTCGGGCTTCCCAACAAGAATGTTATTCATTGATTTCTCATAAGCCGACATTCTATATGCATATGCTGCTTTTTGAAATAACTTGGTGATAGGTTTTCCAAAACTAACCATGCTCTTGAGGATGTGATAGTAGCACAGATCGTGTGCTACGCCATGATAGACTGCCCTAACTACATTCGCGATACTTAAGTGGGCGTCTGATATGATGACCATATCCGAACGACAACCGTATGCCTCCTTCAAACGAGTGAGAAACCATGTCCACGAGACATCATTTTCAATTGGACCGATTCCCCATGTCAGTGGTAGCAGTTGCTCGTTTCCATCCTTTGTGACCGCAATGAATAAAATGCCATTATTTTTTCCCTTCAAGTGTGTTCCATCCACCACGATCACCGGTCGAAGACACCACTGAAATGCCACGATACGAGCTGACAACGCCACAAAAGCTTGTCCGTACCGATCGGTACAAATATAGTACCGATCGATACAGTTTTTTCTCGTGCCGGTACTCATTTAAAATTTTATTTCAACTGACCTATTCAATCTCCGAATGAAAATTCCTTCTATATCTCGATTAACCCCAAGTAAAAATGTCGATACGTGTGTGACTTCGTTTCTACAAAACAACGATGGGATGGTTAAAAAAAGCATAGAATGAAAGAGAGTTGAATGAAATAATGTGTGTGGAGAAAAAAAATTGTACCGATGGATATTGTAGTTGTACCGATAGGTGATGTGTACGGTCGGTACAATAAAAACACGATCGGTACAATATTTTTCTCTTCGATACCATTATTAAAAATAAAATTCAATTCACCTATAATAACTTTGAAAAATAAATGTCTTCTGCTATGTGATTTCTCTAGCAAACGTGAGTGATATTTACTTATTTTTGTGGTATTGTGATTCTATCTATTTCATTTTTTTTCTGAAGTGTAATTTCATGTGTTTGTGTGTGTGATATATAGACAGAAGAATCAATGAAACTAAATAGATGTACCGATAAGATTTTACGCGTGCATTGACACTATTTAATTTCGTACATTGACTGCATGATCAGCTTTATATTAAAGTCTTGACGTGAATGATGCATGAAAATATTCAGAACGTGAATCTGTACATTGTACATTGGGAAATCATTTTTGTCCACATTCATAAAGTAAGTCAACAATTATTTGAACAGTGATCGGACACGGAAATTAATGCATAAATTTGACAATTCTATTTTAAAACAGCCGAAAAGTACAAAAAGAATCCCAAAAAGTTGTCAGTGGTTATGGCTTATACATGCCACAAAAAGTGGGTATGGGTGGTATACTCTATCTTCATACTGGATAGTTATGTGTATTAAGACTTATTTGAATAAGGGTTTTACTTAAGCAATATTTATTGTTGGAAGGAAAATAAGGGTTTTATATCATAAAGCATGCCTCTGCTCAGTGGTGAGAGGCCAGAGCTCCAGTAAAATTGAAGTCATTATCTGAATTGCGATTCAAACACATATTTCTCAATTATCATTAGTTTGAGCAGACAACTTTTTAAGGATTTTGATTTGGTGCAGATTCTCCGACTCCATTGAACTGCATATTAATATTCTTAGAATTATTCAACACAACAAATATTGTCTCAATACCTCAATATACTCACTTTGGCGTTTAAAAAATTTGTTATACACACCTATTTTGAAATAAATTAGTTATACTCAAGTTAACAAAAATACCCTTGGATTGTGACATATTTTATTGGAAAAGTTGCCAATGGTTGAGAATCTCTTACATTATGTCATAACTTTTGTCCTTGTGTACTTATCTTGCACAATCATTGTGAAATTATTTGCGAATTATTGTTTAAATTGTAGATTTTGCAGATTATTTATTTAGTAAATATTAATTCACATATTTATTTAGTATTAACGAGTACGTACAGATAAAGAAATATTGAAGACCGAAAAATATGTAAATTATACCAAAAGAACAATAATATCATGAAGAGCCAAAAAAATGAAGATCTCTCTCGGACAATGGCAAACAAAATGAAGATCGCTCTCGACAAAAGGTAAATCCCTCTCGGGCGGGATCTTCTTAAAAAATGTAGATGTCTGAGAGGGAAATTAATTTTTTATGTCTAAATTTAATTATAAAAATTAACTATGAATTTTTTTTGTGAATTAGTGCAACATATATTAATATTTATAATTTTTCTTTGATTTATTCACGATTTCGTATTTTTAGACGAATAATCATAATTTGGTTAAATATTTGAGTTTTTTGAATTATAAATGCATTGAGAGGTTCCTAAATCAAATCCCTCTTGGTTTAACCAAGATCCCTCTCGACATACATGAATCCCGCTCGAGCGGGATCTAGACACGTTGTAGATGTTCGAGAGGGATCTTGGTTTTTTATGTCTGGATTTAAATATGAAAATTAACTATGTAATTTTTATGTGAATTAGTGCAAAATATATTAATATTTGTAATTTTTGTGTGATTTATTCATGATTTCGTATTTTTGGACGAATAATCATAATTTGATTAAGTATATTATTTTTTTGAATTATAAAGATTATATTATTATAACAGTCCAACAATACGAAATCATGAATAAATCACACAAAAATTACAAATATTAATATATTTTGCACTAATTCACATAAAAATTACATAGTTAATTTTTATATTTAAATCCAGACATAAAAAACCAAGATCCCTCTCGAACATCTACAACGTGTCTAGATCCCGCTCGAGCGGGATTCATGTATGACGAGAGGGATCTTGGTTAAACCGAGAGGGATTTGATTTAAGAACCTTTCAATGCATTTATAATTCAAAAAAATCATATATTTAATCAAATTATGATTATTCGTCTAAAAATATGAAATCATGAAAAAATCAAAGAAAAATTTCAAATATTAATATATGTTGCACTAATTCACAAAAAAATCATAGTTAATTTTTATAATTAAATCTAGACATAAAAAATTAATTTTCCTCTCGGACATCTACATTTGTTAAGTAGATCCCGCACGAGAGGGATTTACCTTTTGTCGAGAGGGATCTTTAATTTTTTTGCCATTGTTCGAGAGGGATCTTTATTTTTTTGGTTCTTCATAATATTATTGTTCTTTTGGTATAATTTATATATTTTTCGGCCTTCAATATTTCTTTATCTGTACGTACTCGTTAATACTAAATAAATATATAAAATAATATTTACTAAATAAATAATCTGCAAAATCTACTATTTAAACAATAATTCGCAGATAATTTCACAATGATTGTGCAAGATAAGTACACAAGGACAAAAGTTATGACACAATGTAAGAGATTCTCAATCATTGGCAATTTTTCCAATAAAATATGTCACAATCCAAGTGTATTTTTGTAAACTTGAGTATAACTAATTTGTTTCAAAATAGGTGTGTATAACAAACTTTTTAAATTTGAAAGTGTGTATAAAAAATTTTCACTCAAAAATATTTAAGCTACCACCGCTAAATAATCTTTGTTATCCCAATAAATACGTTTTGTGTTGATTCCATCTTCAATTATTACAATTCATTTCAATAAATTGATTTGGTAATAATTTTATCTCAATAAATACAAAATAATAATTTCATACCAACTACATACAATCCATTTGGCCATTTACCTTCCAATAAATATAAATGAATATTTCATATCTAAATGGATAACTAATTCTAGCACCGAAAAACACTTGTGGCATATGCCAACAGGATACATATGGTATGTGACAAAACGGTGTCATTTTACGCTTTTACTTGTCTTTTTAGAACCAGACAGTTGAAAATTAATTGAATTGCATAATTTATCACAAAAACAAATTTTGTGATTAGTTTTGTTTATACATAAAATATACTCTATAATACATGAAAATTTCATCACATTCTGTATATTTAGTAAAAAAAAATGTTTTGCTAAAATGGATATAGAATTGGTATATATGACATTTTACACAAATTTAGTTACAGATGAATTGGTATATATGAGGCAAAACAATTATTTTGGTAGATTTTTATAAATCCGCCATGATTTCATGGAGATATAAATATTCGTGCAGAGTTTTATTCGCATCAAGTCAAAAACTTGGGTGAGGCGGTCGCACATAAGTGGCGGTCAGGCGCGTGCATCACACGCGCCTGACAATTTTTTTTTTATTCGGCGCGTGTGTTACACGCGCCGAACTTTTAATTTTTTTCAGTTTTTTTTAATTCTTTTTTTCAATTTATTTTTATTTTTTATTTTTTTTAATGAGTCGAGCGAGGGGAGCCGAAGGCCTCAGACCAAGCTAAAAAACTTTAATATTGCCACAATCATTATCTATAAATTAAAATCGGAGCCGAAGACGAAGAAGAAAAATAAATTAAAAAAATCGAATTTAAAAAAAAAAAACTCTGGCGGGCCGAGTTGACCTCAAAAGGATCCGGTTTCCCAAAAGTGACGAGTCTCACAGGAGACCTCCTGTCGAATCAATAACAACTACCGCCAACATTCACTCATCAAACGAGAGTCATAGTCATCACAAAGTGTCGTCAAATAGAAAATAATACATCACACTTAGGATATCCCTAATTAAAAGTAGCGAGGATAATTAACCATCTTCATACCGGATAACAAACTTGCAGAAAAACGAAAATTAAAATGATACGTATGTAGTTTAGTATTATTATTCTAGTATTTATGTTTAATTGTTTATAGTTGATAAGTTATCATTGTAAACGGGTAATACGATATTAATCGGCCCGTAGTCGAGTTTGAGCCCACTAGGGTGCGTCTGCTTTGTTTGGGGATTAAATATACCTCCATCGTCTTGTATTTCATATCACCAGAAGTTATAATTAATCAAACACCCGCTAGGGTTTTGCTAGGAGTTCTTCACCTCTCGAAAGGTGGAATCGGAGCCTCGCTTGCTCGAAAGGCGGAATCGGAGTCCGTACTCGCTCGAAGAGTACCCTATCGCTACGATTCCAAATTGGGGTCGTATCAACTGGTGCTTTCATTGAGAGATTTCGAAGCCAGATCTCTTTGAAGGTATCAATTTTATCCCTTTATTTAAAAAAAGAAAAAAAAAGAAAGAGAGAATCGATTTATTGGCGTGCTGTGAATTTGGTTGTTTCCGTGATTAGGAGAATTCATTGTTTAATGCTACGGTGGTGTAACTTAGTGAATTGGTTTTGGTGTGTTTACCGTGTGTATGTGCTGCGGCAATCGGAGGAAAAAAAGAAATCAATTGGATTGATAATCAATTAGGGAGGCAGATTAGTGGTTTGGGTTAAAGAAAATCCTGAAATTAAAAGGATTTTTCATTGTTTTAGTTGGCTGACTTGGGTTGGCGTGAGAATCAAAAGAGAAAATTGGTGTAAACTTTGTTCTATGATTTATGTGATGATATTCGTTTTGGATTTAATCTACGATTATCGAGAGGAGTCTTTGGGTTGCAAATGGCGTTTGATCTTCAATTGTGTCAGAAGATAATTGATAAGATGGATGAGTTGTTAAGTGGAAGTAGATCAAAATTCATTGGAGAGCGAATAGATTTGCCTTGCTTTGATGGCATTGATGTGCTAGGAGTTCTTCACCGCTCGAAATGTGGAATCGGAGCCTCGCTTGCTCGAAAGGCGGAATCGGAGTCCGTACTCGCTCGAAGAGTACCCTATCGCTACGATTTCAAATTGGGGTCGTATCAACTGGTGCTTTCATTGAGAGATTTCGAAGCCAGATCTCTTTGAAGGTATCAATTTTAACCCTTTATTTAAAAAAAGAAAAAAAAAGAAAGAGAGAATCGATTTATTGGCGTGCTGTGAATTTGGTTGTTTCCGTGATTAGGAGAATTCATTGTTTAATGCTACGGTGGTGTAACTTAGTGAATTGGTTTTGGTGTGTTTACCGTGTGTATGTGCTGCGGCAATCGGAGGAAAAAAAGAAATCAATTGGGTTGATAATCAATTAGGGAGGCAGATTAGTGGTTTGGGTTAAAGAAAATCCTAAAATTAAAAGGATTTTTCATTGTTTTAGTTGGCTGACTTGGGTTGGCGTGAGAATCAAAAGAGAAAATTGGTGTAAACTTTGTTCTATGATTTATGTGATATTCTGTTTTGGATTTAATCTCTGATTATCGAGAGGGTGCTGGGTTGCAAATGGCGTTTGATCTTCAATTGTGTCAGAAGATAATTGATAAGATGGATGAGTTGTTAAGTGGAAGTAGATCAAAATTCATTGGAGAGCGAATAGATTTGCCTTGCTTTGATGGCATTGATGTGGTAGGAGTTCTTCACCACTCGAAAGGTGGAATCGGAGCCTCGCTTGCTCGAAAGGCGGAATCGGAGTCCGTACTCGTTGGTCATCAAATGTCTCATGGAAATCAAAGTATTCTTCCGCACATATGATCCAATTAGATGCATCAATGCCATCAAAGGAAGGCAAATCTATTCGCTCTCCAATGAATTTTGATCTACTTCCACTTAACAACTCATCCATCTTATCAATTATCTTCTGACACAATTGAAGATCAAACGCCATTTGCAACCCAGCACCCTCTCGATAATCAGAGATTAAATCCAAAACAGAATATCACATAAATCATAAAACAAAGTTTACAACAATTTTCTCTTTTGATTCTCACGCCAACCCAAGTCAGCCAACTAAAACAATGAAAAATCCTTTTAATTTCAGGATTTTCTTTAACCCAATCCACTAATCTGCCTCCCTAATTGATTATCAACCCAATTGATTTCTTTTTTTCCTCCGATTGCCGCAGCACATACACACGGTAAACACACCAAAACCAATTCACTAAGTTACACCACCGTAGCATTAAACAATGAATTCTCCTAATCACGGAAACAACCAAATTCACAGCACGCCAATAAATCGATTCTCTCTTTCTTTTTTTTTCTTTTTTTAAATAAAGGGTTAAAATTGATACCTTCAAAGAGATCTGGCTTCGAAATCTCTCAATGAAAGCACCAGTTGATACGACCCCAATTTGGAATCGTAGCGATAGGGTACTCTTCGAGCGAGTACGGACTCCGATTCCGCCTTTCGAGCAAGCGAGGCTCCGATTCCACCTTTCGAGCGGTGAAGAACTCCTAGCAAAACCCTAGCGGGTGTTTGATTAATTATAACTTCTGGTGATATGAAATACAAGACGATGGAGGTATATTTAATCCCCAAACAAAGCAGACGCACCCTAGTGGGCTCAAACTCGACTACGGGCCGATTAATATCGTATTACCCGTTTACAATGATAACTTATCAACTATAAACAATTAAACATAAATACTAGAATAATAATACTAAACTACATACGTATCATAAAAGCACTAGTATTAGGCTAAAGGGATCAGATCAGACTCTAACACTTGATTTGATGATTAACAGAAACCATAATTAATATTCTGTCAGATATTTCGTATATCAATTTTTTACTATATTTTTTCCTAATAATTCGAAATATTAACCTTTGAGTTTCTCGTACCTCATTATTCTTTAACGATTAGTATTTACGAAGAATTAGTATATCATCTGTGTGATACACGTGAGACATATTTTTTTTATCATCATCATAAAATTACACTATAAAATACATGGTATTAATAATTATGAATATAATTTATTAATAAAACAATAACTTAGATTTTGATAATATGCACATAAACAAGTACGTACGTATATATACACAATTTCCGGGTGCAAATTTTGTACTACTACATTAGATTAGAAATTATTCTATTGTAATTCGAAATCTGCTTCAAGTATACATAATTGGTTTTTTTTTTTCTAAGTTTTTATCAAAACATAAAGGATGTTGTGCAGCAACCTCTATGAAAAAGTACAAACGTTTGTTGAGTATGAAGCAATATTAATTTGTTTTCCCACTACTAAAGAAGTTTAGTAATTTTGTTCGATATCTATCAGTAAATTTTTTCAAAAAATCCATAATTTTTTTTGCATACTTTATAAATGTTAAGACTTCAAATAATCAATCAATTTATCTTGAATATTAGGTTGAAAAAAACCAATCAATTTATGTTAAGTAATCAAACTGCCTGATGTGATCGCAGTTGTACTCTAAATTATGAATGTCTTATGTCTAAATTATGTAACAACGAGCTTACTTGGGATAATTTTTTTTACTAGTAAGTATTTAATAAAATTCAATATGAGAACAATAATTGTTACTTATGATAAATTATTTTTACTTGTAATAATTAAATGCAAAATTTTCTTGGTTTTTCAAACTTATGAAACCTCACTATACATCAATGTCATTGAAATTGAATTCTATTACTTAACTAATAATTACTGTTGGAAGTAAAATGAGGGTTACTGATAAATCTTTTGCAGTGCTCAGACGTCCAAAACAAGTCATTATCTGAATTGCAGTCTGCAACGCGATTCAAATTGGGGAAGGATTCCCCGCTGTGATGGATCTCGAACCCATTTCACACATTTTTTTTTTCTTTTTTTGGTAGATTTATTTAATTCATAGAAACAAGTAGGATAAAGCAATACCCAAAAAGATAAAATTCAAGTCACCATGATAATTTCATCATGGGAATTTCCATCGATGAAGGTCTTAAAATCGAAAATTTGGAGTAAAATATCAAATTTAAAACAAGGAAATTAAAAAAAAAAAATTGAAAGGAAAGGAAATAAAAAATTTAAACAAGGAAAACCACCGAATCCAGAAAACCCCAAATCCGCCATGATTTCATCGAGATATAGATATTCGTGCAGAGTTAAATTCAAATCAACAACTACTGCTACAGCCAACATTCACTCATCAAAAGTAACAAGTGGTTTTCGTGTGTTAGCCTAGTGGTAGAGTGGTTAATGCACGAGCCAAAGGTCACGTGTTCAAGTCCGCCGTCACGCGGCCTTTAAAATTTCTTATAATGTTTGTTCAAAAAAAAAAGAGACAAGTCATATCATCACAAATTGAAATTGTCGTCAAACAGAAAATAATACATCAAACTTAGGATATTCCTAATTAAAAGTAGCGTGGATACTTGACCATCTTCCTACCAGAAGACAAACTTGCAGAAAACAAACTAGCAGAAAACCAACAATAAAAGCAGCATTAGGCTAACACTTTTTTTTTAATGATTAATAGTAACCATAATTATCAAAATTACCGAGGCCGAGAGCCCTGCCGATCTCGAACGACACGTATGCATCCAAACACGCATACTTCACCTGCTCCGCCGTCAGCCAGCGCTGGTCCCACCGGCTCATCCTCACCCCCTGCGGCTTCTCCACCTCCTTTCTCAAAACAAAATTTGCCAAATCTTTCAACGACTTGCTCTTCAACTCCCTCATGCCATACACCTCCGCTGCATGCTCCCCCAGGTCCACGTAGCGCGCCCCGCCGCCGATCCCGTGGTCTCTCTGCAGCTTCTCGAGATCCGCTTTTATGCCGACGCCGACAAAAGTGATGAAATTGTAGTCACTCCAGAGGAAGTCGGCCAGGGATGCAGGGATCTGGTAGTTGGAGTGGAGAAATTGGAAGATCAGGCAGCGGTCGCGGACGCAGAGTTGCAGCGTGGCGACGGGGTTGGGTTGAGGAGAGTAGCTGGGGCGCCACTCGATGTCGAGGCCGACGATGAGGCCGTTGAGGCGGTGGAGATACTTGATGCTGTCGATCCAGTCGGTGACGACGGCGGGGTTGGCGGTGACGGTGGTGAAGATGTCCTCCGTGTAGAACTGGACGTTGTAGGTTTGGTGTGTGTTCACGAACATTCTGTTCGCCGTGATGCTCGTGTTGATATCCATTGTTGGAACTTCAATTATCATGGAGTTTCTTCTTTTTCTGTCGGTTGTGTGTGTGTGTTTGTGGTTAAGGGGAGGGGAGGAGTGGTGTTGTGTACTTGTAGGAGTATTTATTTTTAGGGTTGCGTTTTGTAGTGCCGATATTTTTTGGCTGAGTAATGAAGATTCTGTTAAAATATTTTTTAAAAGTAAAAGTAAATTTTAATTATTAATTTTTAAAAGATAACTAAAAATTTCTACAAAATTACTATATAATCCTTATTTTATCATTACACATGAGGCAGTCAATTGCCGGATAGGATCCTCTGTCCCACAACTATGTCCCATCATCCGTGTCCCACTCATAATTTCATTTTTTTTAATAGTGTTTGTAATAAAATAAAATTTTAGTATTGTATAATGAATCATTATTGACATATATAACTAAAAATCAGATTTTAAAAAAATTATATACCATAGTTTTGGAAAAAGCAATCATAATAATGAATTATTAATTCAAAAACAGCAAATTAAGTATAAAAAAAAATAATTATAAACCCTAATTGGATGGATGAACCCTAGTCAATAATCATAAAATTAAACTAAAACATAAACAATTAAAATAGAAGAAAAAAATTGAATAAATACTTAAGAAAAATAATTGTGGGACATGGAGTGGGACACCAAAATGGGGACAGAGGATCCCAAGTGGTCAACTGCAGCGACACAGTCAACTCTGGCGGCGGTGGTGGTCAACGCCAGTAATCAATTCCAACGAGAATTTTCTGATGAGAATTTTCCGGTGATTTTTCTGGCGAGAATACACACACTGCACATACATATGTATGTAATTATTTATGTCATGTATGTATATATATATATATATATATATATTTATGTATTCGTGTATGTCGTGTATGTAAGGTATTTTGGTAAAGCAGGTTGTTATTTATCTTTTACAAGTTCATGATCAAATATTTTGTTTTCAAGTTCAAAATTATTATTTCACAATTTACTTCTATTTAATTTGGGGATTTCTTTTTCGAAAGGATCATCATATAATTTTTTTGTTTTTTGAGAGGAGATAATTCTTTTTTCTCACAATTGGATCACGATAAATAATCTGCAAGTTTTTTTCCCAATAAGCTCGCTCAATCTAGTGAAATAGATGAGAATTCCACTTGTCACCTCAAGTTTAAATTAAATACCAATAATTACAAAATAAAAATATTTAACATTTTAATATATCATTCAATTTTTATATTTAAATAACAAAAAAAAAACACATGTAAAACAATAATACAAACATAATTCAAAAAAACAAAAAAACAAAAAAAGAATACAAACAATGCACCGAGAAATATAACCTTATAGAATAATAGATACATAGGTATCCATGCTGTGCACAACAAGTATATAAAAATAAGAATATATAATAACAAAAGTAAAATCTAAGAAAAATAAATAATAATAAAATCAGGTGTATGTTTCTCCTCATAAAACCTAGCTAGATGATGAATTTGGTTGCATAACATCATGAGGTTACGTCGGAAAAATCATAAGTTTGATCACACAAAATCCTCCCAATCTCAAAGGAAACGAAGGCATCCAAACAGGCGTAGCGCACTTGCTCCGCCGCCAGCCACCGGCTCATCGTCACCTCCTTCTTCTTCTCCATCTCTTTCTCCAACACCAAACTCGCCAAACTCTTCAGCCCCGAATTATTCAACTTCTTCCGCCCGTACACCTCTGCCGCCATCCGTCCCAAATCCACGTTGCTGGCGGCGCCGCCGATTCCGTACTCGCGCCGCAGCTTCTGCAGGTCTTGCTTCACGCCCACTCCTACGAAAATTGCGTCGCCCGAGAGGAAATCGGCGAGGGAATTTGGGACGTAGGGCGAGTGGGAGATTTGGTAGATGAGGCAGCGGCGCCCCACGCAGAGCTGGATTGTCGCGACGGGGTTCCGGCTGGCGGCGGTGGCAAAAAGGCTCCACTCGATGTCGAGGCCGACGATGAGGGGCTGTCTTCGGAAGCTGTGGGACAGCTTGACGTCTGAAATCCATTGGGTGACGGTGGTGGGGTTGATAGTGACGATGGTGGAGATGGTCGTATTTGTAGGTATCTTGTGCGCCGAACGGCGAGTTGTAGTCTCTGATGCCGGCCGCCATTGTTGCGGTGGCGATGATGATATATCCTTCTGGCGGGCCGGCTGTGTGTGGTGTGTGACTTTCTTGGCTGGGGAAGAGGCTAGGAGAGTTGGTCAGTTGTCTTGTGTTCGTGTTGTTGATGAACTTGATTATATATAGGTGTGTGTTCCTGAAATTTTACCTTATTTAGTAACATTTTCATATTTAGGAAAACAATATATAAATTTGATTTTAATATCGTTTATAAGTTAACATACCTAATCAATGTTCTTGCTTAAGAAGAACTTGGTTATATATGGGTTAATTTACCACATCCGTCAAAATTTGTCAAATCAGTCAAGTGGTACGCGTCATAGTTTTCGTTTTCTATTTTCTCCGACGAAATTTAATATCTTAATATATTTGTGTGTACAAATTTTATGTACAAATTTGTATCTTAATATATTTAATATTTCTATTTTGAAACCAATATATTTGTATATATTTACGTTAGATATATATAGAGAGAGAACAAAACCAATATAGTTGTATATATTTACGTAAGATATATATAGAGAGAGAGGGTGTAGATCTAGCATTATATGAGTCCGTAAAACAAAAATGCACAAAATACAGTACTTTGATGCACAAATATGGCAAATGACAAATTGTAAACTTCTTTATTTCCACAAATTACATTTTTTTAAAGCGGAAATTAACTTTGAAAATTAAATCAAATTAGAAATAACAAGGTCAATTATCGATATTATTTATGGAAGTAGCTAATATAGACCAAGAATGTGCCGCTGAAGATATTATCTAAGGAAGTAGCTAATCTAGCCCAAGAATGTGGCCCTCTATTTGCCTCCCTACGGCCAAGTGTATGATTTACGTAGAGACCACAAAATTTCTCCGCGTCTTCAATAGTTTCAAACATCTCCACAAACAAGACACTTTTTGGAAGGCTCCTCCTCTGCTGTATATAATAATGACAATGTTCGGTATAATATATGAATTGTGCAAAGTGAAGACAAATAAAAATGGGACAACAAACAAAAATTTTTTAGATCATAGAAATCTGCACCAAATTCAAATCTAAATCAATAACGATTACAGCCAACATTCACTCATCAAACGAAAATCATGTCCATCACAAATTAATTGTCGTCAAACAGAAAATAACTCATCAAACTTAAAAATAACAAGGATATCCTACCCTAAAAGTAGCGAGGATAATTAGCCATTTTCATACCAGAAAACCCAGCAGATCTAGAAAACAACTTGCAAAAAAACGAAAAACAAAAGCACTATTATTTTAGGCTAACGATTAAGGGATCAGACTAACACTTGATTTGATGATTAACAGAAACCATAATTATCAAAATCACCAAGGCCGAGAGCCCGGCCGATCTCGAAAGACAGGTATGCATCCACACACGCATACTTCACCTGCTCCGTCGTCAGCGACCGCTGGTCCCACTGGCTCATCGTCACCGCCTCCGGCTTCTCTACTTCCTTCTTCAAAACAACTCTCGCCAATACTTTCAGCCCCGTCGATTTCAACTCCTCTCTACCATATTCTTCCGCCGCCAGCCCACGCAGAACGCTCCACCGATGATCCCGTAGTCGCTCTGTAACTTTTCCAGATCTACTTGTATGCCGACGCCGACAAAAGTGATGAAGTTGAACTCACGAGAAAGGAAGGTCGACATGGATTTTGGGATCTGGTTGAAGTGGATGATTTGGTAGACGAGGCAGCGGTCGCGGACGCAGAGTTGCAGCGTGGCGACGGGGTTGCGTTGAGCAGAGTAGCTGGGGCGCCACTCAACGTCGAGGCCGACGATGAGGCCAGGGAGGCGGTGAAGATACTTGATGTCGACGATCCAGTTGGTGACGATGGCGGGGTTGGCGGTAACGGTTGTGTAGATGTCCTCTGTGAAGAACTGGACGTTGTAGGTTTTGTATGTGTTCACAAGCATCATGTTCTCCGTGATGCGGATCGCCATTGTTAAACTGATGGAGGTTTTGTTTCTGCCGTCGTTTTTTTTTTGTCTTGCCGTGTTTGGAGATTGGTGTTGTATTTAGGGTTGCGTATCGTAGAGGTCTGGGCCGAGATTTTCGCCGATTTTAATTAAAATTCCGTCAGATATTTCGTATATCGATTTTTTATAATTTTGTTCCTAATAATTCTTCGAAATATTATCCTTTTAATTGCTTGTAGCTGTCGCTGGGCGTTTGGTTTGCTTGATAAAGGGTGATTGATAAAATAATCTCACATAATCACATGTTTGGTTTGAATAATAAGGCTCGTGATAAATAAGTGGTCCGTGCTCCAATCACTCAAATAGGTGATAATTTATCACTCCAAGCTTGGATGGATTATTAATCACTATTATAATCCTATCTTATGCTATCAATCTTATCTATCACATCCACCAAACCAAACGCTTGTATATTGCCAGTGTGATTCAGGGGAGACATTTTTTTTATTGGATTTTTTTAAAGTTATTTAAATACTAACAAATCAATTCATGTTGGATATTTTATAAAATATTAGAATGTAAATAATCTATCAATTTATGCAGGATTTTTTTTTATGGGAAGTGCCAATTTTTTTTATTTTTTTTGGTTTGGGAATGCGATAATTTTAGGTTGACACATTATGAGCTTTATAGAAAAAAATATATTGACAACTATAGGCTTTCAACAGAAAAAACATTAGAAAAATATTTTAGGAAGTAAAATTTTGAACCACCACTCAATTTTAATATAATACTCCCAAATCCCAATAGATAGATATCGGTACATATATTATATAAAAAGAAGTGTTACACTACAAAAAAACACGGAAATAACGACGGAATCTAACGACGGAAACAAAACCGACACTAAACTAATGACGGAATGTTGTCGTAATGCCTTGGTAACAACTAACGACGGAATTAACGACGGCTCTACGACAGAAGTGTGGCGCGTAGTATTCTCGCTCAACGACGGAAATGGCTACGGAATTTCCGTCACAGTATCCGGCGACGGAATATTTCCGTCGTTAGATTATTTTATTTATTTTTAAATTTTAACGACGGAAATGGCGACGAACTGTCCGTCATTAGATTTTTGAATTTAATTATTATTTTTTAAATAATGTAACGACGGAATATGTTCCGTCATTAAAATTATTATTAATTATTAAATTCTTTTTATTTAGTAACGACGGAATTTTTTCCGTCGTGAGGTGTTCTAAAAAAAACTAATTAATGAAATGTCTGAACTGTGACGGAATTATTCTGTCGTTAGGGTTTAAGTTACTTACGGGAGTCACCTACCTCTATTCCCAATTTAGAATCTCACTCTCGCAGTTAGCCCTAGTTTGAGAAATCCCCAATTCCTATCGTCAAGTCTTACTTATCGTCACCGTCTCTGGCCCACCGTCGCTGCTCTGCTCGGTCGTCATCACCGCTCCGTCCAACCGTCGGTTAGAGTTTCCTACCATTGCCGTTCCTAGCCGCACCGCTGCCGTCACCTACGTTCTCCGCTCCATCCCACCGGAAGTATTTCGTCCTGTAGAGTCGTATCGGTTATCCTCTCTCACTCAAATCTCAATTGTCTCTCTCTTTCTCACTATATCACTCTCTCGCAGCGTCTCGCCGTCGTGCCATAGCAACCGCCCAAAGCCTCAGCTACCGCTCTCCAGCCACAAATTTCCAATCTGAAGCTTCAAGGTCAGACTCTATCTCTCTCTATCTCTCACATTGTGCTCCCGCTATCTCTTTCACTCTCTCATCGTCTTTCTCTCCCTCATCAGCTGTGATTGTTGTTGCCGTCGTAGCTCCGCTCTTTCTGGTAGTCTCCGTCCGCCGTCGCCGTTGGTCAGGTCAGCCCTCCCTCTCTCTATCTCTCTCTCTCACCGTTTCTCGTTTCTCTCTGTCCAAATAGCCCGGCTGTTGCCGTTCGGCCCTGCCGTAGTTGTTCTACCATTGGTAATTCCCAATAGTTGCTTATGTGAAGCCATCTAAAAAACCAGGTCAGTTTCTGTTATGGCTAATTTAATTAGATGTTAGATAGCTTTCTTGGCCAATTTTGAGTTGGGTTGAGCCCTTTTGTTATGTAATTTTTGTTTGATTGGGAAATCTCCCAAATTGTTGGCTTGCTTGGTTTGTATTGAATCAATAATTTTGAGATATGAAAATCATAATAAAAGTGATAATTTTTGTTGCTTTATGAATCGGTTGGAAATAGTTTACTAAGTTTCCCAAGTAATTTTGATAACTTTGTACTGACATGTCAAGAGAATTGAAAGCAATATTCTCTTATCTTTGAGTTAATTGAAAGAAAAATGCTTTTGTTTTTTCCTTTTTCTTTCAGGTATTTCGGTTCTCTTATGGGCTTTGATCTGCTTGATAGAGGCTTTCAACTTGTAACCAAATGGTATTTGATCTAATCTTCACACTAGATAAAGTGTTACTGGTTCTTTCATAAGTGTTATTGATCTAATCTTGTATGAGAACAAATGCATGAGTTGATAGATTCTTAATGAATATGTGTATTAATTCTTTGACCTTAGCTGTTACCTGATTGAGTTCACTCTATGTGAATTATTTTTTAACAATAATAACACTTAGTTATATATGCATATGATGCAACATGTTGTTCAGATGATGTGCTTTTATTGTTATAGCCCTCTGTTATTATCCCTACTTTTTGCGGCCTCTTGTTTTTGGAATATCCTTATTTCTTCTTTTCTTCATCTTCTTCTTTATTAGTTTACTTATTACATGATCAGCTTTAAACAAAATATTGTATCTGATGCATAAAAATTGACATTCTGATGTTATCTTGTTCATCACATTCTCTCAGGTAATGCACGTACACTATAAAATTTGGGGTTTGTGGCGCATAAAAGCTTTCTTTAAGGCTCAATACAAGAAAATTGCTGCCCAAAAGTTGTTGTCTTACTTGAGCATCAAAATGTTGTCCAAGAGCTTAAGTTGAAAGAGTTACTCAGAATGCTGCTTATGATGAACAAGAGTAGACTTTAATGATAGTATGTTAGTTTGATTGTGGACTTTCAGTTATATGTGTTAAGTTTAACACATTTATACGATTTTTCTTGTGGATATATAGTTTGTGTTTTGCACTTTATATCTTTGAAGTTTAATGTTTAGATTTTATTTTGCTTTACTTTTTCATTAGAAAAAAAAATAAAAAATAAAACTCAATTTAGCCACGGAAATTCCGTCGCTAGTCCAAGTCTAGTGACGGAAATATTTCCGTCGTCATTAGTGACGGAATATTCCGTCGCTATTACGTCGTCGTTCCACGTTGACGAAATTCGTGACGATAGGTTGGTGACGGTCGGTCCGTCGTTAATTCCGTCGTTATGCTCGCGACGGAACAGAATTTCCGTCGTTAAATGTCTTAGCGACGAGCCAAATTGCGTCGGCCTAAATCCGTCGTTAAGTGGGTTTAGCGACGGAATATTACTGTTTAGCGACGGATTTTTCCGTCGTTATATCCGCATTTTTTTGTAGTGTTAAATTATGAAGCTAAATAATAATTAAAAATAATAATTTTTTCTTACACGATATGACATGAGTTTCGATGTTGTAATTCAAGAAGATTTGAATACACATGAATACAATTACTATCACAAAGATCGAAATTCAGAAAATATGAAATAAATTTTTCTTCCTTGTCTTTTTCGGAACGAAGTAGTAGAAAAATAATCAAACTGCCTGAATTTAACCCATTGTTTGGTATCCTAGATAATTAATAATTCAGACCCGCATGTAACCCAAGTCCGTTTGTATATTACTCTTTCTTTTCAGCTTCTCAATATCGTAGGAAGGATCAGATACCATTCCTATATTAAACAATGCTAGTGATTACATTTGTGGAAGACACAATTACCCTCTCCAATAAATTTGAAAATACTTTTCTCATCTGATTTCATTTATCATTCCAAAAAATACGAAAACAAAATCTCAAACCCATATTTTCGCAGTTTGCAGAATCAAGGAATTTCTTGACGATTGAAGCCCAATACAACAGGTATTTTATTAAAAATTTCTTATTTTCACTACCCAATGAATGTGGGAATTGCGATTTTCTTTTATTTTTACGCTGAATCTAATTTAATTCCTTTTCTTTTCAAATCTATTTCTGCACAAAAATGTGCTGCTCATTCTAGGATTCTATCATCTGCCCATTTTTGCGGACTGTTTCCCTAATCAAAATTACTTTCATATTTTGGGCAAAATATTAAAAAAGAGAGGATTACCTTGTTGCGCAGAACTCATATCTGCGACAATCACCGAAATCAATATGCAAATTTTTCGTTTGAAATTTCTTCTCTCTATTTGGTCGAATGCAGAGGTGAGTTTTTTTTTTTTTTTTTTTGAGAAAACGCAGAGGTTTGTGGTGATGGAAATAGAATATATATGTTGGGGCGTTTTTGTGGTTTTGAAATCGTGAGAGGGTGATATGTAAATTTCAAACTTAATCTTGATGTTAAACAAAGGTACCAAACAACCAATTGATGCTATCTATATTTTTTTTATCTTATCTACCAAACACAAAAATACGATATCAATCATTCTTTATCTACCATACATATCTTGATTTAAACTATCTTATTATATCCTAACATACCTACCAAACGTAAGTAATGAATGTCTTATGTCTAAATTATGTAACAATGAGTTTACCGTATGATAATATTTTTACTTGTAATCTGATATTTAATTAAATTTATTATATGAAACAATAAATATATACGTATGATAGTTAAATTATTTTTACTTGTACTAATATGATTATTTAATTAAATGCAATATTTTTTCTTGGTTTTTCAAACTTATGAAACCTGACTATATATAGTTCAATGTCATTGAATTCTTTTACTTTTGTACTATTTACTGTTGGAAGTAAAATGAGGGTTACCGATAAAGCCTCTGCAGTGCCCAGACGTCCACAGAAGAATTAAAGTCATTATCTGAATTGGAGTTGCAACACGTATTTGTATTTGTATTTGTATTTGTCAATTGTAATTGGTTTGGGCAGACAACTTTTAAGGATTTTGATTCGGCAGATTCTCCACCATCTTTTCAACTGCATATTCTTGGACTCATCCAAAACAAAAAATATTTAATCTACCTCCTATTTTAATATTATTAAGATTGCAATTACATATAGTTCAATGTTTATTAAAAGCGCATATTATTAAATTTTAATCCCTCTATCCTAATCATGTTCCATACTTTTTGACATTGAAATTAAGAATAAGAGTGCGTTTACTTTGATGATAAGAAAAAAGGAGGGAAAATAATTTTTTCTCCCTTCAAATCTCTCTTTTCTTATCATTCATTTTCTATAGATTATAATTTCATGCTTTCTTATCCCTTCTTTTTTACTCCAATGAGGGAAAATATTATCATGAGTTATTTGGTGTGATAATATTTTCGTGAAAAGAAGGAATAAGAAATGATGAAATTATAATCTATAGAAAATAAAGGATAAGAAATGAGATATTTAAAAAGTTAAAATTTTATTTTCTCTCTTTTTTCCTTACCATCAAAGTAAAGATACCTTAATATAAAAAGATGGAAAGTGGATAAGTCCTTCACTTTTAAAAAGTTAAATATTTTCTTTTTGGTTATGGAACATTACTAACGAGACAAAAAAATGAAAATGGAATATGCTAGGTAGGACAGAGAAAGTATGTGTGAATTGTATTAATTTATTTTAAAATCAAATATTTTATAGCTTATCTTTATAAAACTATAACAAAACTATATTTTTATATTAATAATTAATTCATGACTTTTATTGATAAATTAAATGCGGTGATTAATATTTCAATGAATTGTACGAAAATGAGGGCTTTGCGGATTCACGCGCGTTTACATACTGCTGACACTCCCTGCAAATGCTATAATTTCTTTATTTCTAATTCTAACTACAAAAAAAAACTGTCAAATTCACACACACTATTTAGCTGAGACAGTAGAGACTTAGGCAATGTCCTTTCATTGATTCCTACTAAATTGCATTGATTTATCCTAAAGATTTCATTTCAATTGGAATTTGGTTATTCACCATGTACGAGAATCCCCACTAAGCATTCATGGCTGAATGGTTAAAGCGCCCAACTCATAATTGGCAAATTCGTAGGTTCAATTCCTACTGGATGCACTCACATTGGGTTTAGGGATAATCAGGCTCGAACTTATAACTTTCACCACGTCAAAGTGACACTCTATAGTGTATAATTAACTTGGATTTGCGACACTTGTAAAATGTTTTAATTTAATGTGTTGTAAATTTAAACTTTAAATTAAACATTTTACAATTATTGTACGTCCAAGGTGCTTGTGCACTACACCGAAGTCACGCAAGCCATCTCTACTAGCTGAGACAAGACAAAGAGAAACCTTCAACTCATCTACAATGGCGATCTCGATTTACGACCACCGCGTGCCGTCATGGGCGGGCTACAACACATACGGCGTTGACTTCTAGGACGACAGCATCATAACCACCGTCACCCACGACCCGGTGAAAGTCTCTGAGTGGATCTACGAGGTGGAGTGCATCCACCGCTCCCGCCTCCACCGCCTCATCGTCGGACTCGACGTGGAGTGGCGTTCTTCCTTCCAACGCGGCCGCCAGAATCCCGTGGCCACGCTGCAGCTCTGCGTCGGCCGCCGCTGCCTCGTCTACCAGATCATCCACTCTCCTCACATCCCACAAGCCCTAACCGACTTCCTCTCCGACGACAACTATACCATCGTCGGCGTCGGGATTGGATCTGACCTTGATAAGCTGGACAGTGATTACGAGATCGGCGGCGACGCGTCGTACGTGGATTTGCGGATGCTGGCAGCGGAGAAGTACGGCATGAATTCGCTGAAGAATGCGGGGCTGAAAGGGCTGGCGACGGTTGTGCTGGAGTTAGATTTTGAGAAGCCGCGGCACGTGACGACGAGCCGGTGGGATAACCGGTGGTTGACGGCGGAGCAAGTGCAGTACGCGGTCGTGGATGCGTTCGAGATCGGGAGGATTCTGAACGCCTGTGATGAGGTTAGCTTTAAGGAATCGAACGGCTATATGTGTTAGGGTTTCTGGAAGTGGTGGTTGAAATAATCAAACTATGGGCTAGCCTTTGATGCTATGTGTTTTATTTAACTTGCTAGTTTGCTATGATCAAGTGTTGTTGTTGCGGGGGATTTTTCTTCTCCTTTATTTAGATTAACATACTTTGTTACTTCTCTCTCTCTCGTGTGTGTGTGTTTTGTTTTATAAAGATGAACATTCTTCTTCCAGCCTCTCTCTGTGTTTTGTGTATAACTTTTAGCAGCCTTCGGATGACTGGTAAATAATACGGAGTAGATATTTTATGCTTATAGATGTAGTAGAGTATTGTAAAATAAAATTCTAGAGTGGTGAAACAAATATTATCAAGATATAGGAGAGCACATGTTTTGTATGGGATATAATCTGGTCCTGATTTCTTACTATAGAAAAAATATAGTGGATTGACAAGTATATGGACATTTAACTCGATCAATATTTTTTTGCGAATTTAGATTTTGATTTTAACTTATACTGGCATTATTATTTTCTTTTTTTGATAGCTTTTAATTTGTTTTTATCTTTATCTAAATTTAGATGTTTATATATAATTAATTGCTATATTTTAGATCACATATCAAAGAAATTCGAAAGATAAGCATGATTGGAAATATCGATTCTAGTTTATTGTATGTTTCTTTTTCTTTTTCTTTTTTGACTTAGTTTATTGTATGTTTCTATCACCCGATAATGTGTATTGTAATTTGTTATGCGAATGTACAACGGCAATTATCTTTGTAACAATGAGCATTTTAGATAAGTTGGGCCTTTCCGAAGAAAAAAGTCAAGTTGGGCCAATAAGCCCAGTTATACAGAGAATTGAATTGAAATTAACAATTTTTCTCTTTTCAACTCCAAAAAAAAACAAACAAACAACAAATAATCATATATAGTAGGAAAAGTATATGTGAATTAGTTTAGTCAAGTACGTTAGATACATTTTCTCAAAATGTTCCAAAGGGGAAAGGAATCGTGTGAAATAGGGCTCTTAAAATTTCAGTACAAAAAGGGCTCTTAAAATTTCAGTACAAAATTACAAAAGAATAAAAATTTGCTTACCTAATCATCTCAGAAGTAAGAAGAAGAAATAAAGGAGAAGTATATGAAATATGGTTTGGTAGTATTTGAATACTGCCATAAACACAATTTGATAAGAGTATATAAAGAAACTGCAAAGCAAAGAGCAGAGAGTAGGAAATTGCAGAAAATGAAGGAAGAGAAAAAACATATAATCTACAAAGCCCAAAAGGGAAAGGATGGCTTTATTAGCCATCTCTTTTCCTCTCCTATTGATATCTTATCTACACATCCTATACATCTCGTCTTCCCGGGGCATTGTTGTTAGTACACTGTATACATATACGGTTCGCTATTCGACACGAATTACACCTTCAAAACTCACACGACGATCCCAACCTTTGCTTGGGCAGGTCCATTGATTTCCTTTCCTCGAATGCCTCTGGCAGAAGCTTCTGGAATATCTCCAAGAACGAGTGCCACTCACCATCATCCATTTCCCCGAAATAGATGCATTGCCCATCACGGTTGTAGTTTGGCACCGAGTAACTCAAACTCCTCATCAAGCTACCTGCCTTTGGATTATCTTCCCCATGATCATCAACATTGCCACATTTTTCCAAGAACGTGTCTAGATCGCGATCATCATCCATGTAGTCTTCGATCTTACTCAAAGGCAACTGCACCGGTGGACCAGCAAACTTCACCATTGATGAAAAACTTGGGATTTTTGATGTCTTACCTTCTGTGGGGGAGATCTCCAGAGTTTCAGGGATGCCTGATGCTTGATTGAGGTAATCCTCCTCATGTTCGTCATCAAATTGAAACAGTTCCTCATCGTCATCATCATCTTCATCATCTTCGTCTTCTCCTTCTTCATGCTGATTGTGGTCACATTGACAGTTACAATTACGTATATCATCAGTTAGTGCTTTCTGCAATCTTGCCTTAGCATTTATGCAAATGTTCTCTAACGTACTCCAGTTTTCGTCTCCTCCATTGAAGTCTCTAGTCATCATCTCACCTATATCAGCAAGACACAGCCCATAAGCCGTTGCTTGCTTCAAAAAAATGGTGCAAAGCACAAGAACTCGAATGGAGGACTCCCCAATCGAAGGAATCTCACTTCTCAGCAGCTCTGCATCTTTATACGGATCAAGACCGGATATGTAATCAACTTCAGCCTCGGAAAAAGGTATAGAAGCCTGCGGCCAGTGCAGCCACTCAAAATACGGATCATCAAGTGCTTCGGGTAAGCAAAAACCATGATCTATCGGGACAAGCTCGGACGTCCCCCCAGCATGCCTCACAAGAATGTTCCCTGCATGTCTGTCTAGATTCATAAGCCTCACATCAAGTATACCTATATGATGCACACATGTTACTGAGAAGCTCGAAGGCCCCAAATCTCCTGCGTCTGAATCGTGCTTCACATAACGTTGAAGTGATGCAACCTTGTAAATTGTGGTTGAGTCTGATCCCGGATTATTTATATTGAACTTGACATGGGAAAATCTGACTAATGCCGTTGGGGGCACGCCTGCAAATCCGTCGTGATCAAGAACATAAGCAGCTGATTCGCGCAGGCCAGTTTCACCTATCCTGATAGAGCATTTGATGCCGGGTTGGCCTAATAAACGGCCAGCTAAGCCTTTTGGATTGTTGAATGCAAGAGGCTCCTCGTCTATGGGCTTTGCAACGGCTATGGTGTCAACACCATTTTGAGCACGTATAAAGTAGGCACCGCCAAGCCCACTTGATGTTGGCTCGGGTTTGACACCAGAGGCCATAGCTATAGCAACTTCAACAACCATGGCTCGTACTCTAGGTGCAGTGTGGCCAATAATGATCTCGATTCTTGATTTGGCATCACCTGTACCGTCATCTTTCACCGAAGAAGAGTTGGATAGGCATGGAGTGGAGAAGCTCTTGTGGATGTTAGAGAACTCGCAGTCATGTTCCAAAGATTGTTCGAGCTTGGATTGACTGAAGTCGAGCATCTTGTAATCAAGTTGAGTGAAAGACTGGAGTCTGCATCTTGGGGGTCTTGCAAATGGCTTAAATCCATGACCTTGATCAACGGCTACAGCCATCTTGAAGAGACGCGTGCAGGAGATATACGCTGTTATACATGCTAAGGGCTGCTTCTTAATATATTTATTTAGCGTTACTCTGTCTTGGGAGATTAGACATCACATTTCTGCAACACAAACAATATATATATAATTCTCTGTCAACTACTGACTTATCTCAACAACATTGTTCTGATCAGCATGAAAAACGAATATTAAACTTCGCTCAAGCTAAGTAATAAAATAATATCACATTCATGCTTATTGCATTATCTGTAAACAAGCTTGACAAATACAACATAAAATCTAAAATGTCAATTTCAAGGTACCTAAATACGTCCACTCAATCTCCATGATCGATCTCATTTAGAAATCTTTCTATGAGTTGATGATAAGTTACAACACATTGATCTGATGATAATTTTCTACAGAAGTTGTTCAGTTGTAGGAATCTTACTTGAAATTTGCACAGAAATAGTTGCAAAGATCAACGATTAGAACCATGGTGCTAATCTCCGTACACCTGCAACAGATATACGAGCAATATATATGCAGCATTCGTTATACATCAAAATGCTTAAAATTAGATGGAAAATAATGCTTAGTTACATTGCTTTGTCGATACCTACCCTCTATTAGACCCTCCTCGCTCCTCTGCTCAAAACTCACCAAATGGACTGCAAAACATGAAATTAAAACTCATGCATTGCTAAACCATTTAAATCATTAGCAGAAAATGTGGAAAAGAGGGAGAGAAGAAAGAGAGTAACAACTTCTAGCCTACATCAGAAATTTTCTGTTGATATGTAAAAATTCATTCATGTGGAACAAAACCATCTAAACAAGTAGGATTTTTCACTCCACAAATGCTAAATACTAGAGCTATGAGAAAAGACAGAATATATATATCTATATATATATTGCAATTAACTTTATTTCGAACAAAATGTCACAGGCCATTATTGCTAATTTTTCACTCATATATGGATTAGCTGGACTGGAAAAAGATTTATGGAGGAGAGACATCATAGAATAAATCGGATACATTCATAAAAATGCTTTATGCAAAATATTTAAATTCTGAACATAATGATGGATGAAAAGGATCATGTGAATGCTAACACCCAAAATAACACACATAATCCACAACTTGATTATTAATACATAATATAATAATAGCAAATTAAAACGTTCGACGACAGTCTTCAGAATCTCGAACACTTTGCAGGCTTTCAAAATACTGAATTAATACACAAATTCAAAATCTCGAATTTGTTTGTTTCAGAGAAAGAGGAACAGGATCATCACAATGAAGATTCAACCGAATCGGGCATCAAATCATATGTAGCATTTCACGAAAATGTAAAAAAATAAGTTAAAAAAAACAGAATTTAAAGCAAATTAATTTCCCCAGGCTAAAAACCAAATAAAACTGGAAATCTCACTGAATTATTATTATATATTACATAATAAAACAGAAAAATAAAAGATTATTCCGGTATGGAGAGATGTGGTCGTACCCTGAACACGGGTGAGGCATTCAGGGTGTCGCAACGGCAACGGGAGAGCGCGAGAGCGGATTATTCCGTCACCGAAAAAAACTTCCCACCGGAAATTACGATATATATTTTTTTACGTTTTCATATAGGAATTCCTTTGTTTATTTCCTTTATAAATAACCCATCCCTTTTTTCCTCGGGAATAAAAAAAATGGTAAACGCAAATATTCTGTCAAGCGTTCCGAGGTTCCCGCTCGACGGTTTTCTGTCTATGGCTACACACATTTTCGTATCTCATTACATTACACTAAACTAAACTAAACTGTTCATCGTCACTTCTTAATAATGTAAATTACATTTTAACCCCTCAAAGATATTTAATACTCTGTCTGTGTACTCTAATTTTGTGCACATTAGCGGGCGGAGTCCGATGAAATTGAAGTGAGAACATACAATGAAATTAAATGTTCGTTAGGATTCAAATGTAATTTTTTTTTAAAAAAGGATAATTGCGAATTTCATTATAACTTCACTGAAATAGAAATATCATTTAAATTGTAAAGAAGACACGTGGTTTCCACTCATTTAAAGAATTTCTTATGAGCATAATTCATTTAGAGCATTTCCAAGAGTTTTGGTATAATAGAGGAGTTCTCTACTCTATTATAGGGTAGAGAACACACATCATCTCCCACCAGGGATGGAGCCAGGAATTTTATATAGGGGGGGCGAACTTTTTCAAAGCATTAGTAATATTTTCCGCACAATATTATACTCCCTCCGTCCCATTCAATTTGTCTATCTTTCCTTAAATGGATGTCTCACTCAATTTGTCTACTTCTAAATAAGGAAAACAATAACTCTTCAAAACCCTTCAAAAGTGATAATCCTCTTGACACTTTCTATCTTTTTACCATTATTCTTAATTTACGTGCCGAACTGTGGGTAGACAAATTGATGGGACGGGGGGAGTACATATTTTATACACAAACATTCAAAAAACATTATAAAGATAAATTAGCTAGTACTCCCTCCGTCCCAATAGTAAGGTCTCTTTTTCCTTTTTCATCTGTCACAATAGCAAGGTATCATTTAAAAAATGAAAATAATTAACTTTTCAAAAGACTTGAGACCTACCACTTTTTATCTTTTTACTCTTATTTCTTAAAAATCGTGCCTAAAAGAAATGAGACTGTGCTATGGACGGGGGAGTAATAATTAATAAAAGTAACTAATTCCAAATCTGACCAATTATATATAAAGAAATGACGGAGTAAACACATAAGGTTAATATTCTAGTTTAGACTTCTGTAACTAATTTCAAATTTGACAATATAATTTTAGATAATAAACATGCATTTCTCGCTTAATCAATTCAACACCATTGCCGCCCTCCGCCATATTCAATCACATATAAAAAGTTCCAAACAAAATCACTTTTCCTCCTCCAAATTAAATCTCATTGTTGATTCTATCTATCCAAAGATATAATATATTATTTAATTAAGTAAAATCCAATCTATTTAAATTAGAAATTTTAAATCATTTTGAGATTGAGCTTGAATAATGGACTTATAAATTTTTTTATAATTAATCTTATAATATATACATAAATATATATTTTTAATTACACAAATTTATAAATATTTATAATATGTACATATATATATATAAATAAGTAAATCGAAAAATTTGAGGGGGCGACCGCCACCACCGCCCACCCCTAGCTCCGTCTCTCGTCTCCAACAATTACTCTACTTCCTACTCTATTTCAAAAAAATCATATTATTTCTTTAATTTTACACACTATATTAATGATAAGGTATAAATTAATAAAAAATAAATGCACAAAATCAAATAAAATTAAAATAATATTTTTAGTTATTTAAAATTAAAAGTTTCAATATTTATATATAACCCAATGTACGAGCCTCATTAAAATCAATATGTTTAGGAATTTGTTTCCGGGTCTTGAAGGTGATGGAAGTGGTGGAGACGATCTTTCTAAATTTTAGAATTCGTATCTTTAATGTTGTTGGAATCTAGTTTTTAATTTTCGCATCTATAAATGTTGTTGGAAATATTGTTGAATCTTATTTTTAGTGATTTATGTTGTTGGAATCTAGTAATTTTATATTCCAAATATTTTTAATATACTATATAGTATAATTTATATCTAAAATATAATTAAATGTCATATGTTTAATGAAGTACTACTATAACTAAATGTAATAAAAAAGGAAAAACAAAAAGAAAATTATAGAGAAATGAATAGTGTTCCTCTACTAGTAGAGGGATACTATTTAAATCTCTATTATATCATAGAGTGAAGGGATAGAGCATTGTTGGAGATAAAGGGCCTCTAAAATAGAGATGAGAGCTATTTTAAAGGAGTATTGGAGATGCTCTTAGAACGTGAAATTCTAACTAACCAAATGACTTTTTAACATGTCACTTGTAACACTTGTGTCCCGTCCAGCTCACTATTTATTTAATTTTTTTCTCATTTTTTTCAACTTTACATTTTGTGATTTAGATTATTTTTGTATTAATGAAAATTGATTATATCTAATTAGAATTTGATTGTTCCACATTTAGGATATGGAATTTTTTAAGCTTCAATATTTAATAAATTACAACCACAACATAACTCATAGTAAATATTTTGTGCAGTAAATATTATATTGAATTAATGAATTTAAAAAGTAGTCACGGATAGGACTCCAAATTATTGTGACAGTCGCATAGAATCCAAACAATTATAATGACAAGATCGCTAATGTGAACTCCCACAGCAGACAAAATCGAGGGCAATATACTATCACGAGATGATGAAGACAAATATTGACCATTGATCTACTTACAATCTATGTAATCATCATTAATTAATAAATAAATAAATAAATAAGGTAACACAAATCAGCCCCAATACGAGGAAGAACTATGATCTATGTGTGTGTGTGTGTGTGTGTGTGTGTGTGAGTGCGGAGTATTAAGAAACCAAAAAAAGGGTGATGTTTTTCACATTTGTGGAAATTTCCCTCAAATTTTTTCTCCTCCTTAAATTTAATAAGTGTACATAAAGAAGAGATAAGAGATATATATTGATACACAATGCAACACAACACAACACGGCGGGGCCGGGGCCGGGGGCCGGGGCGGGGGCGGCAGCACATTTCATGAGGGGCCCCGTCACCTCTGTGACTTTGACCTTCATTATGCCTTTGCCCTTTGGCCGCTCCATTTTTTTCAATCAAAATCAAAATATTTACAAATTACAATGCACTCAATCTGTGTGAGCCGTTTGCCCTTTTGGCATCACTCACGCCACCAAAATTCCTTGCACAAGCATATTTTTTTAATGCCGACGCGGCGGTGGGACCTGTATACTTATGCTTCTGATTTCCTACAGCTAAAGAAGCAATGCGACTAATGCAAGCAGCAGTGAAGCCTGTATACTCGAGCGGCTGCTACCTGCAGAGGCTGCAAAAGAGTGCAATGAATCACGCCCATTGCCATATTTTCGAATGTGTTTTTACAGATATTTTTTCGGGTTTTGACATGTCTAATCAGGTGAAGGGAGTGTGTTGTATACTCACATGGAGATGGTGAGGGTGAAACCGTTATGTCCAATGGCCTTGCACGAACTTCACTCGTCGATGGGGGATGGCTACGAGCATAAGCTACGTGAGGAGGACTTGGCGCGGGAGCAAGAGACAGCTTGGGAGGTGGGGCCTGTGTATGTGTTGGTTGTGATGGTGCGGCATTTGGGGCGTAGCCTGGCGCTAACCAAGGAGCAACATGAGGATGCTTATTGTGCTTCCATGGGAAGTTATTTCCATTGCCAAAATGACAAGCTGGAGGTGGTGCAGCTTGATTCTTAACTGGTGCTGGTGCAGGGACTGGTGTAGATGTAGGTGATCCTCTCCCAGATGATGATTTATGGCTCCCCGTTGATGGTGAAGGTGAAATACGAGGAGCATGATGGTGGAGGTAATGGTGATGGGGGTGGTGGTGAAGATGAGATTGTGGCAAGGGGAGATGGAGAAGGCGATGACGATGGACCACTTCCATCATTGCCAAACGAGTGTTGCAGTATAGACGAAAGACGAACTTGCTTAACCCGTCCGAATACAGTATTGTTCAGACCAAGGTTCTTAGAATGAGATCTGGTTATCGTTTGAGCCAACTGCTTTATTCTTGATTTCGAAAAATTAATACCCACTGCCAAGAGAACTTTCGACTCAACTGTTGTCGGCGGAGCCACTGTTGAACCCTTTAAATTGGTCAGGCTTATATACAAATTCTGCATTTCAGAAGTAGCAAAGAGGAAAATATTAGCCGTAGATGATCAAAATCGTTGATAACAAGGAATTTAGGTGGCATGAAGAGGAAATCAAGATAAAGCACACATTAGGTCAAATGATACAATGTCAGAGTTGAAAAAAGAAAGAATGAAAGATTTTTCAGACCTCATAAGGAGCCAGATCTAAGCCTGTCCTCAGTTGGCTCCTAAGTTCATCGAAATTGTTTAGGATTTGATCGATAGAAAAGTTCAGCGTGAAGTTGAAAAGGATCTGCCCACTTTGCATGAGGAACGCCTTTTGTTCAGGGCTAGCAGTAATCCCTCCTTTAAATTTGAGCACCTCAAAGGATAACGGATCCCCGAACAAAGAAGCAGTCAAATAAAGGACTGATTGGCGTGAAATTAGATACATGAAAGAGTCTCTGATTAAACTTCGGCTTGTCAAATCTGATTCGACTGCAAACACAACTTTTGTTCTGTTTGGTTCAGCTGATGGTTTCACAGATATTATTTCTACCTGTCATGGAAAGGAAATTAAACCTAATTAAGATTCGTGTAAACAGAAAACGACAGCAGCATGTTTACAGATGGAAACAAGTTAAACCGATTAATTCTAGGTTTGAGTCCACTGATCTTGGATACAAATGTCTTTGAAATCGAAATCTAGTCATGAATGACTCACAAGTGAATTACAATATCCATTTTCTGTATATGCAATAACCAGAACAATAGCCTAAAACTACATATTTTGGCTCTTTAAATCTCTAGAAAGAAGGGCTAGGAAACTCGAGTTTATCCAGTTGTACGGTAATTGAAGTAGAACTAGTAAATTGCAGCGTGCTCAACGTTGAAAACAATATTGAAATGTTGCTTTTATTTAAGATTTTGAAATGTAAGTTAAACGGGGATATGTGCAGTCTAAAGGAAACAGAAATGAAAAGATGAGCAAGGGTTGATAGGAGTACTTTAACAGAGGGAAAGCTCATCTCATCAAAAATGTCGCCCTCAAGTTGCAATATATGATCTTCAAGAAAAGCAGCTGGCTTTCTCAGCATAAAACTCGCCACTATATCATGACCTGGAGGGTATTGAACATACATCATATGACGGTGTAACAAATAGAAGTCTTCCTTGATAAAACAATATAATGATGTTCAATCAATTAAATTCCCTAAAAATTTACGAGATGGAACAGCTAGTAGAAGTCATAGAGAATCTCTCAACCCACTTGTACCACAACTAGGAACTTGACACAAGTTTACTACACGTAGGAAAATTTAGAACAGAGGAAAATTTAACTTAACACAAGGTTAAAATTCTTGCTTTAACTCTATAATCTTATTTCATTAGAGGGTAGAAAATCCCAAGTTTCTTGACCGTTTAAACTCTCCTAGCATCACACATTTCTAACAAATTCATAAGCAATAGATATATATGTCTGCCTATTAATTAAAAGTGAAGTTCCTATGCAGCAACCTAATGTCCTCTTTTGAGTGAGAAGACTCTCTCTTAGGTCGTCTGCAATCAATTGCATCTTTCTCAAGAGAAGCTCAGATTTAATAATTGCACTTCATTTTTACTACTAAGAGATTTACATGCTTCATAAGGCTTCATTAATTATTTCACCCAAAAAAATTATGCATTTTTCACGATATATAAATAAAATCCTGAGAGAAACTATTGGGACAATTTTACCATATCTAAGCAAAAGAACTTCAATGCTAACTGCTAACCAGATTGGATTTGGCATATTTTTAATATCGATATAATCTAATAAAAGCTTAAATTCATTTATGAATCTTGCACAAATATAACTATTCATCTTAAAAAGCCAACTAACCAACTCATTATCTGCCAAATTAATCGAGCTATTCATTGCCTTCATCCAAGAAATAAAAGGTATTGCATTAATAACTTAGCAAAAAGGACTCTCTTTTTCAGGTTTAATCCTAATGAAACGAAATATGCCACCGGAAAATTTAAGCTTGAAATGCATAATCCAAGTCAAGACACTCATATAGTCATATGCAAATTAAAAAATACATAGAAGTTTGCAAATCATTAGATATGCATTAGTACTATTTGATCTCAAGGCAAATATAATTATCATCAACACATAACAAGAACTACTAATAAAACAAAGAGCTGAAATGGTAGCAACAACCTCAATTATATTACAATAAAGAACCTTCAATGAGAAACTGGAAGTTTTTTTTTTCAAGACAAACTCCAATTCAAACATCAAAAGAAGAAGAAATTCAAATAATTATCAAAACCCCAAAACCAAAATGCCCCGTTTCAACACTAAAATTCAAGCATTTAACCACAAAAATTAACACACAAACTCCACCGACTTACCACGAGACCGACACACATGTCTGCATGTACAGAAAAATGTTGATAATCACTATTACAGAAACTAACAATACAATTGAAGAAGCAAATTTCAAAAAATTTAACAATATAACAACAAACAAATCCCACCAACCTGCATAATCCAGATCCAGATCTTTATGATCTCCAAAACGAAAAGTTGGGAGCCAAAAAACAGCCGACAATAACACCGCAACACCGAGCACCAATACGAACAGGCATCTAAAAGTCACAGACTTCCGCAGCCTACTGAAGCCCAAACAGCAGCCATTACTGCTCCCTGCAGCTGGGCTTGTACCATGAGCATCAAGTGGTGTACTCGGCTGAGAGTGCTCTTCCTCCGCCTTCCCCATTGCAGTAATTTCAGCAATGTGGGTTTTCTTCTTCGTGCGTTTTTCTGATAGCCTCCATTACTGGTGTACGTTTGGTGAAAGAGAGTTCGTAGCTACCTCCCTTTTTCTCCTTCCTTTTCTTGTACTCTCCCTGAAGTGAGTGAGAGAGAGAGAGAGAGAGGGGGAGATTTTTGGTGAGTGGTTAAGGGGTGGAGAAAAATTGCATTATTTTATTTAAGGGTTTGAATTTGATTGTTGGGAGAGGAAAGATAGAGATCGTCCAGTAACTTCATTAGATCAATTTTTCCTCCTTGGATTTGATTAGCTATAATACATGCTACACTTCATAAAATACATTAAATTTTGGTGGATTGGTAATTTCTTCATGGGCACTATTTTGATACGATACTTATGAGTCATTGATTCATTGTATCTATATCGAATAATTTAATTCGTCGTACGTGTGAGTTATCGATAATGTCATTGATTCATTGTATCGGTAACTTTCTTGACATGCAACTATTTTGATACGGTATCTTATGAGTCGTTGATTCATCAGATCGATAAACTTCTACGGATAGTATCGAATAATTTAGTTCGTCGTATGTATGACTTTACGGATAATATCAATAATTTATTTCGATGCATGTTTGACATTTATACATTGGGACATTAGAATACAACTTTTTGTTGTTTTGTTTTGTTTTGTTTTGTTCTATTGTGGTAGTGAAGTGGGGAAAAATGTACATATCTATAATTATGGATATTTTTTATATATGCTAGGGTTTTTAATAATATTATTAGTATTTAAATTGAAAGTTAGTTACTTCTCTTCCTATATTAACTAGCTAATTGGTTATTGGGGTATAACGGTCGAAGTGGATAAATTGAATTTAAAAGATTGCTCCTGAATTTGGTGGTTATTATGGTGCATTTATAAAGTAAGAAAGTTGATAAACTAAATTATAATTATAGTACATAACTTTATTCAAGTTGATAAGGTATAAGTATTGGTATTAAACTTGTCGCCATTTCTTGATATTTAATTATTCATTTTCTATCCTTCAAAAAAATTTATTCATTTTCAACAGTGATGCTCTATGTGTTATAATGATACTTTGTGACATAAAAAATTTTAAAATGTTTATTTACATTGTGTGTTAATTGGCTGCCAACGTTAAATTGGGAATATATACACGCAATAACATGGATTAATTTTTCCAATGTGTGTAAAAATGAGTAGTCAATATTGTATTTAATGATGTGATTCATGTTATGACCCAACCTCACGTTAGAAGAACAACAATTGTTATTGTTTATGGTTTACTATTTCGTGAAGATTGGAGTATGTAATTTTGTTATAACAGATTATGAGTTCAAACTCATGTCTTTTATATGTTCCAAACAAATAAAAAAAAATAGACATGTATCACGAAAAATGTATTGTTGGACCCGAGTACCTATAAATATTATGTTACATTATACTTTAGTGTGCATCTTCATCGATACTATAATGCAGTATTGTTAGGAATATTTAGTATTTTATTTTTTAGAATTTATATTGAGATAAAAAGGAAGCTGAGTGCAGCTTCATGTCATAGCTTCTCACTTTCTAGAAGATGTATATTCTTGAATAAGTAATATAATCATACAGCAAAACAAAAAAAGTAAAACCTGTAAAAGATAAGTAACATAACTGTAAGTCTGTAATACATATAATAGTAAATTTTCAAGTAGGTGAGTTATCTTTTTCTAGTTCTTGCAGTCATTAACTCACTATGCAGTAAAAAATTGGAAAGAAAATAAAAATGACAACTACATTTTTAGTCTTAGTTTAAAAAGGTTGTTGGCTCATTGTAGTATAATTTATTTTTCTTATTTATTGACTATTTTACTCTCTACCCTTCACCCCTCCTCCCAAATAAAAAGAGAGACTAAAAATAATTATCACTTGATTATAATTTGTAACGATTTATTTTCGTACGAACTAAATATATTTAAACATTTGGCAAAAATGCAATTGTTGGAAGCTATGATAATGCTCAAGTCTTAGCTTCAGCATGGAATGTCATGAAAAAAGGAATATGTAATTTAAAAATGTCTTATTTTACAATTCTTTTCCTAACAGTGAATTAGAAGTGGACGCTCAACCAACATAGAATTATTTCTTTTCTTTTATGATGGAAAATGCATAGGCTAACAGAATTATAGGTGAAAGGGTGAACTAATAAGAAAAGAAAAATGGGAATTATAATTTAAAAAAAATGCAAATAGGTTATTATTAATTTATATTTACATCCATTTGTATAAGCTGTCAAATTAGAAGGTTGAAAAGTCTATCTAAGTAGCTGTAATTTTAAAACCTGCAACCTGCCGGTTGCTTCATATGCACTACAAGTGGCACATGAAAATTTCGAGAAAAATAAATAAAATAAAACCCAACTGTTATTTCTTTATTTTTGGAATATTCTGATGGCCATTCTGCATTGTGCCATTTCTCTTGGAGTATTGATCAGTATTATATTTATATTTACAAACATCTCTAATGGACATGTGTACCTCTAAATTTAAATATATATATATATATATATATATATTATGTTTCATTATTTTAAAATATTGTTGGATGGTGAAAGGATCTTCCGTTGGCCGTGAAGTCTTTTTTTTTTTTTTTTTGCTTGATCGAGTCGGTCAATGTGCTAAATAATTATAAAATTCTTAATTTTGAAAGAAGCCTGGTTTTTGTTTTAGAAGTTTTTAATTTTTACTCCTCCTGTCCCAATAAGCTAGCGGCCCTCTTTCCTTTTTAGAAAAGGCATGTCCTAATAAAGAAGCGAATCTCATTCCAAAAATTAAATAATTAAACCTTCAAAAAGCCTTTGGGATAAGTACTTACCTTTTATTTTTTGCTCTTGCTTTCTTAATACTGCATCTAAGTTAGTTAAATAAAACCTCGCTATCGCGATCATGGCGAGATAATGATGACATATCAAGCTTTTTTAGATAAGATTTATATGTCCTGCCTCCATTAATGTATTACGTGTTATTTTTAGCATCACATCAACCTAATTGAGATACACATGAATTCGTTCTTGATCATGATAATTTTTGCTAATTCACATGATAATACAAATCTCTCCTGTTTGAGGATGCACGTGATATAATGCAAAGTGTTGGACGCGAATTTGTCATTAGGGTCTTACATGCTAATAGAAACATCTCATTTATCAACAGAACATATTGCACAGACTTTGAGTGCGATTGTTCGGACGAAGAATTCCCAACTTAATCAGATGGATACTGTAAAATCTTCGATTCTACGCGATTTAATGAAATATATTTGCATTTTCCAATAATAATAAAAAATTGACATTCTAACCACTCAACTATCGATGTCCAAAAAATGCAAATATATAGTATTTGTGGAGTATATATGTCGGTAGACGTGGAAATAAGGGTGCCTCAACTGGGTTAAAAATGGAAATAATTAAACCTTCAAAAAGAGGAGAGTACTCACCTTTTATCTTCGCTGCGCGCCAAAAGAAATAAGACGGAGGGAGTATTAATGATGACATATCAAGCTTTTTTAGATAAGATTTATATGTCCTGCCTCCATTAATGTATTACGTGTTATTTTTAGCATCACATCAACCCAATTGAGATACACATGAATTCGTTCTTGATCATGATAATTTTTGCTAATTCACATGATAATACAAATCTCCTGTTTGAGGATGCACGTGATATAATGCAACGTGTTGGACGCGAATTTGTCATTAGGGTCTTACATGCTAATAGAACATCTCATTTATCAACAGAACATATTGCACAGACTTTGAGTGCGATTGTTCGGACGAAGAATTCCCAATTTAATCAGATAGATATGTAAAATCTGATTCTACGCGATTTAATGAAATATATTTGCATTTTCCAATAATAATAAAAAATTGACATTCTAACCACTCAACTATCGATGTCCAAAAAATGCAAATATATAGTATTTGTGAGTATATATGTCGGTAGAAGTGGAAATAAGTGAAACGTACGGCTATCTCATTAATTCACAAGTAAATTCAAAGGGTCCATTTTTTTATTTTTTTATTTTTGCGGTGGGGACGCAGTGCCATTTACCCGTGACCTAAATTCAATTTCGTTCGGTGTCCGTACATGTTTGTCTCCCTAATTGATGTACTCATTAATATATATATATATATATATGTGTTTGTCAGACAAAATATTTTTTCCATAAAAAATAATAATAATGCATTTTAAGTAATAAAAATAACGCATTTTACGCCTTATTACATAACGCACCGGCCATAATAATGCATTTTTAATTTATTATAATGCATTCATAAGATCATGCATTTGATGCTTAATTATAATGCACCTGTCAACGCATAACAATGTAGATCTACAAAGATCAATCGCCCAGATCGATTTCTATTTCTTACTTTAAACGCTTTACATATGATCTCTTCCATATATATATATATATGTATACGCATATATGTATATTAAATCTCACATAGTTGTGATCGTAGAATAAAATTTGCGATACATGACATTAAATTATTTATGCCTAACAATAATACTATGCAACTGTTAGTTTAAAAAACGAAGAATTAGAAGAATCTTATTGCAGCTTTCTCCATGCTATTGGAAAGAGTATGAAAAAGGGAAAATCTTGGATTAAGATCATCGTAATTTGTTGAATGATAAAAAAGGGAGGGTATGATTTGCCAATACAAGTATTTTCCTTTTTTAATTTAAAAATGTTGGATTTTATTTCAAATATATATTTTGGGTTATAATTTTATTGGAACATAATATTGCTTCGTTATGGTTTTAAGAAGAAAAAAAGTTCAATAGTATATGTAAGTTTGCCTTTTTTTTATTTTTTATTTGTGTGTATATATGTTTCTAATACAAGTTGTTTTAATGTAGTTAATTGCATTCAACATTATTTGTGCATCATAGAAAAATGGCCGAATAGTTTTATTGTTTTTAAAATTAATCTAAACTTTGTGTAATATTCTTCTTTGTCCATGTTATAATTATCAATTGCATCATATGGGCTCGGTAATGAACTGAGGCCTAATAATAGTGGGCCTATTCCTTTCTAACATGCCTACTTCACAACTGGCTACGATGGGCTTCATGCTTTTATGGCCCCTAGCTTTCTTACATTTTTTTTTTTTGAAAACTTACATATTTCTTTTTAAAATTATTTAATTTATATAATTATATTTACATTTTCCACCTTAGTCACGTTCATGTTAGTCACTTACCTTTTTTGATTTTAAATAAAATTTAAATTAAAAAAAATAAAAATAAAACACGACTTAAGTTTACATGCTACATTGGGCTTACAGACATGAACAAAAATATAAAAAAGGATTTTAAGAAGTGTGTGTTAGCCTAGTGGTAAAGTGGTTAATATCTGAGACAATTTTGGATTCAAGTCCTCCATCACGCAACCTTTAAAATTTCAAATAATACACAGAGAATTTCGGCATGTTATTTTTAAGGTTGTAGAATTTTGATCCGACGATAGTTTTGAAACAATAAAAAAAGATGAAAAACTAGAATTGATATTTTTTAAAGGTGGGGATATTTTTGAAAGAGTTGTTAAATGTGATTATAAATTTTATAATGATTAATTTATCTATTTTTATATCTCTTTTAAATTATTCGCATAAAATATATAATCCGAAAAGAAAGGGCAATTAATACAGAAATCCTATTTTAACAAAAAATAAATTAATTAAGAGATTAATTTACACCTGGAATAAGGCTACGATGCCAATTATTCAATTTCCTTATAAATAAACCCTCACCACCACCCAAAAAAAAAAAAAGAAAAGAAAAAAGAAAAACAAAACACACGCATATATACACACACACAAACACACAAAAATTTCGTATGCAAACACACTTGCGTTGTGAGTGTGGGTGATTGGTTCTTCGTTTTGTGTTTTGAGGAGTGGAAATCAGGGTTTTCCGCCTCTCCGCGTTCTAGGGTTCGCCTTCAGTTTCATTTTTCCCGACTCACGAAAAAATTGTGTGCGCAATTTTGTAACTACGTTGCTTTTAGGGTTTCGCCTCATTCCTGAAGCACTTTTTGCTGTTTCACCACAATGGCCGGCAAGAATGTGATCTCCGACGACGAAGGTAAAATTTTCTCCAAAAAAATTATGCATTTTGTCGAAGAATTGGAAATTTACACCGTTGCTGTGCTTAATATGTCGAACAATTTGGGGTTTTTTCGTGTAAATCGCTTTTCGCAGACGAGATTGGAGTTGAAGAAGAAGAAAGAGACGAGGAGCCTTATGGAGACCGAGGTGACGATCAGGGCGATGATGATGAAGAAGAGGAAGATGGTACGCCACCATATTCTCGAAACTTTTGCAGTTGTAATTTCTTTTGGTTTGCTAAACATTTAGGGTTGTTTATTTTTTATTTTTTATTTTTTTAAATTTTGCTGTGGGTTTCTCTATAGTGCATTTTGGAAAAAAATACGGGTGAGTTAGCAGAGTTAATTCCTTACGTGACTTAGTTTGATTAAAAGCATTTTGGTTGAAGCACGACGGTGGTTCTAGTGCATGCAATTAAAACGTACTCTTTAATTCTGTTTATTTGTCCTTTTGTTTTTTAAATGCAAGTAATGTTGCTGTGGTTTCTTTCTTATTTCATATATATCGGCCCATGGTGAAGTGATT